>QYAJ01000002.1:0-600000 GCA_003988865.1 Phialocephala sp. D728
TTATTAAAGTCTTAATTTTTTCCAAAAATGGGTGCGCACAGAAATCGATGCGCGCACGGCTTTTAGCGCCAAACAGCGCTGATTTTTACATGTCACTGTATCGCCAGGGGTTAAGGATCGACATGCATTTACCCCAACTTGGCAGACTTGGCAGAAAAGACTGAACAAGCTCGGAGCATTATGTTCACCGATATGGTACAAACATTGTTAGACATCAGAAATATATCTCTCTTCTGCTCTCCTATCGACAGTCTCCCAGACCCTGATCATCTACTTCCAGTGATGAATGCATCTACAATAATTACCGTCCCTTCCGCCTAGAACAAGCCCAACCAGCCGGAAACTTCAAATGCAATTTTGGGTATCCGGAGCTTGCAAACCAATACACAAGCTATGGGGTATCGTAAAGGACTACCACCAGATATTGATGATAGAAACTCCGTCCAACGCCAGACTGAGACCCAATACTTGACCAAGGAACACGGAACCGCAAGTAAAAAAGTCGAAATAATTACACAAACCAAGCTGGAAGCCCTACCAGGCCAAAACTGTGCCGCTTTGATAAGAAACCATTGTAGAATGACATTCAAACAACGAGGCTAATCGATGATGCTTTCAGGACCGAAGGCAGAGTGATGCCACTGGTGTCATTCTCATCGTCCTCCAGAGAGCCGTTCTCTTCATCGTCCATGTTCAACAGTTGAAAACGATTCATCAGAGGCGCATCCTTCTTCTTTTTTGGAGGGAGATTCTCTTTGCGGGCTTGCAACGGTCGTTCGAGAGGTGCAGCACACTCGTCATTATGCCACTCGATCTTTGAGCCCTTGTAGATACTAGAGCTTGTAAGCCTATGAGCGGCTAAGTAGTAAATGTTTACTTACGAGCGACTCATCATGCAAGTACGAGCAAACATAGCATTGTGGACAGAATTGGTGGAGATGTAGGCATTTTGACCGCCGAAAGAGATCTTAATAACAACGAGATTGTGGATATGCTCCAAATCATCACGGATGCGTTCTTCAGTATGTTTGGGGTTGCAGTTGTAGATAACTAGATTTCGGGTAGCTCCAATGGAGATCTTGTTGGCTACATGACCAGGGAGGATGAATTGGCGATCGTTCCAACGGATTTCGACCTAGATGAGGTTAGTGCTGGCAAGTAATGGCAAAAGATCCGTACATACCCGCTTGCCCTTGATATAGAGATCATGACGCTTGACATGAGAGAAGAATTCTTGAGCAGCGACCTCCTCCAAGAATGAAATGCTCGCAGTCCGGTCATGAGTACGAAGGTATAAATCAAGCAGCATGCCACCTCTCACTGCATCTACGAGGTCCAAATGAGTGGTGTTCTCAGGGAGATTTGCTAGAAGTACTGTTCTCTTCGCAAACTTGTCGTATTGTTGGCGTGGCCGACGAGATTGAGAATCGTTGTTTCCACTTCCCTCATCATAGAAGTTATCAGGTCCATCCTGGGTGAAAGCAAAGTCCTCGTTTGTCTGCGAGTGGGTATGAAAGCCATTGGTATTGTTCTCTTGAGGCCTAAAATCGCTCTGAGGAGTATAATTAGCATTTCGGCCAAGCGTGTAGTCCTGGGCCCCTGCTGCTGAGTTCACAGGTGTAGGCTGTTGCGTAAAGAAGGATCTATTTTCCATTGATTCGTCAATTGTGGTACTTTTACCGCCATTATCGTTCGCAGGAGCATCGTCCTTGATCAGGATCTATGATAATGGTATTAGCAAAAAGGCTGATACAAGAGGCGAAGGGGGCAAAGATCTTAGAATCTTACAGCGAGAGTCTCTTCAGCAATACCGCCCCTGTAGAGATTGCGTCGTAAGTTGGCTACAAAGTTCAGTTTGTGCCCTAATATCAATCGCAAGCGAGCCCTATTACGTACCATACTGACGAGCGGAGCTCAGCAAATTGTCGTGATCAGATTTGGGGATTGTGACTGTTGGGACATGAAGAGGGGTAGAAAAGTCGAGTCCGCCAGTATGGAATTGAGCTCTGTTTGGGGGAAAGAGATTGTTAGCCTCGTGTTAGATGGCAGTACATTAACCAAGATCTGCGTTTGGTCATAGGTTGTATTTCTTACTTGCGCAATAACGTCTCGAAATATGCCTAGAGTACAAGGCTCCAGGGTCAGCAAAGTTCGTTCATTTTGTGCGAGGATGTACGAGCTCCATTCGTTATGGGGCACGCCCACACCCGGAGCAGGTCCATTGTCTCAGAGCTCTAGAAATAGACAGAAAGAGGAAATATTTTCAAGTATTAGAAACTTACTTTATCGAGAGTGACAGTTGCCATGTTGTCCATGTCGTCGATCGCACTATGGTGGATACAGCAAAAGTAGCAGCGGCTGGGTGCCAAAATGTTGGAGTCAAGCGTTTCCTCGCGATCAAGGTTCCGCGCTAATGCAACCTTATTTTGCGAGACCCTGGTAAAGGAAGTGGGCCCTCAAAGTCCGTCCCCAGCGCCCCTTTTCAGCAGCTCATCATGACTGAACTTCATTTTCTATATACTGAATTCATACTTCAATTTAATGACCAAGTGCTGATGTAGCAGTTATTGACAACTCACGAATGTCTCCGTTCACTTCTTATTTCTAGTTCTGCCCTCTAGAGCCGCTTTGGCTCGGACATTACCCACTTGTAGCACAGATGAACACAGCCAAGACAGTCTGCTTGAAAGTGTCGAGAGTGGAAACAGTGGCTAGTCTCTTTGGATGGATTCGCGCATTACTCTCTTGTTATAGTTATATTTACAGTCATGTATATTCTATGCTTGTGCTCTTGTCTTTAAATTTTTCGGGCTTGGGTACCTTGTACAACCTTGTCAGTCGAAGGCTGGTATTCCAGGCCCATGTTTGAGGAACGACGCTTTTTGAACCACAGGAAGATCTATAAAGTTACAATTCTGGTTACTCCAATCATTTGTAGATCCAATCTGCCTTTTGAGGGGTCTGGCCTAGTTTTCTTTGGCCTTCGCGCTTGTCCGGGTCCGAAACAGCCGAATCACTAGTATCATGACGGTCTATTGTGGGGAAATTGACCATGATGATATTATTCCGGGCCATGATTCATGAATGAATGTCCTGCTGGTCGAATATCTACTTTTGCTAGGAGGCGGCATGGCGTGTCTTGTTTACTGAAACATGACCAGCTCTACAATGGTACGATTGCTATCCAGAAAATATATCAAGTTACATGGCTGCTTGGCTGTACCCAATTCTCTCGGCTGATGGATGCTCCGGTCATCCTAGAGTCAGATAATCTTTTCTCAAACTTTATGATCCTTCATAGAAGAGTTTCGTGCCAAGCCTCTTTTAACCCAACATCAAACCCCATTGCTGGTCCTGACGTTCTGGGGAGGTGGGGGGGGGTCCTTGTATGTCGGTCAAGTGACCATCGAAAACCCAGATCATGTGATTATAAGGTTATGTGATTGATGCATGGAATTGCAGTGAAAATTGTTCGTTTGTGGACTTCAGGTTGCGTAACCAAGGAAACGTCTTTGCGGGGTTTGAGATAGAGATGCAGATGCATAGGAAATGCACCTCGTCCTTTTCATCAATTTGTTAATATTAGAAGGGAAGTTGTATAACGGGCTTTACAAAACTATATCTGCAGCTGCAACCTTCGTTCCATGTCACTTCACGCGGTCTCGTCAGAACATCTGACATATTTCCTTTGATTCTAAGTCTCTTATGACCCTCTCGCCGAGAGGCTGGCTTGCTTAATACTAAGCATGTAAGTTAAAAAAGGGATGCAAGAGAGGGTTCGAAAGGAGACAATGCCGTCGGCATTGAACGGGAGTGGTTTCCCGAAGCTGATAGTATTGGTCAACGACATCAAGATCGCATCATGAAAAACACCATGTTTTTCTGTATCGGTCCCGATATACGATACTCGACAGAGCCGTGGTTCAAGACGAAGACTGATGTACTACAGGACAACTAGGCAGATGGAGAGAGCTGCGAGAATGGTAACTGGCATTTCTGACGTGCCAAATTTGCATGACTAACAGACGATGGTTGGCCAACGATAGCTATCAACCCCAGATGACTGCGGTGGCCATTGTGAGATGTTGTAATATCTGCTTGGCGGTTGACAATTCCGAAGCTTCTCATTGGACAGCTGATAATGCTTGTAGACCAGCAGAGGGAACTTGTGCAGCGTCGTGTAAAAGGGACGGACAAGTCACTCGACACAACTGATATGCTTTTTCCAACTCCTAACATGGGTTATGTGAAATGATCGGCTCATGGACCGTTATCGATTTAAGGGTGGTCTGGATCGGGCTTGAGATTCGCGTGGCACTACTCTCTGCTAGATGAAGGTTAGGTAGGTCCAAGATGTAAGCCATCATCACCACATCCTCGACCTGATTTGGAGTATCGCAATGGGCAGCGTGACAGCCAACTCGTAGAGACCACGCAGAGTCCTCGAGCCTCAACATAAACTTTGATTGTGATCTGCGATGGTTGTTTGCATTAGGAGTCATGAAGTCAACTTGCAGCTGCAAGTCGAAACAAAGCGTTCGAGCAGGTGAGTGAGAACCCGCTTTGCTCGATCGACGGCCAATCAACTACACTACCGTCAACCTAGATTCGAGTCCCGAGGCTTGAGAAAATACACGCAACGACTGCCGCGATGCAACGAGCATTATTGCAAAGGCTCCGTATCGCCTCGAAGAAATATTGTGGGCAGAAGTCGTCATAATGTGTTGAAGTGTTTGAAATCGCGCGGCCCCTTCTTGCTTTTCATTGTGACGCAAGCTATCTAGCTCGTTGATACAAGGATCGCCCCTTGTAGCCAAGTATAACTCTCAGCACTTGAACATCGCGTTATCCAATCCTTCTCGATGTTGTGGTAAGGTGGCTCGGCATGGTGCTTTCAGTAAAGGGCTGCTGTTCCCCGACCAACTTTGTTTTAAAACCGCACTTAATTTCTATCCATGTCTCGAAAGTCTTGGGCTACCATGGTTCACGCGATATTCCCACTACGTCCAGCCTACTCGCAGCGCCTCTCCCTGATCCTAGATGCCGACACATGTTGGTGGACATGCTTCCGTAGCTTAGCTTCTGTTGATGAGTACTTCATGGTCCACCACCCCTCTTCACAACTGAGCTGCTAGTCCAGCGCTCCCTCAAATTTGTTTCCTCATTAACCCTAAGAAAAATGCCTTTCTTTTCTCTGTTTGGCGCCCTATCTTTAGGTATGCCTTTCGATTCTTCTGTGTTCATTCGTTACTGATTTTGAATAGCTTCTATCGTCCTTGCCCAAAATGCAACGTACTGCCCCTCTGGCGGTGTTTGCTATGCAGTCACTGTAGCAGCGGTCACTTCATCTAATGGTTTTGGTGATATATACCTCCAGATTACTGGTCCTTCGTCTTTGTCTTGGATTGGCCTAGGTCAAGGAACGTCGATGACTGGAGCGAACATCTTCATAATCTACGCCAACGCTGCGGGGGACAATGTTACACTTTCACCACGTCTTGGTTCTGGGAATAAGCAACCTCAATCTGACACCGCCACAGATGTAACGCTACTAGGAGGTTCGGGTATCTCAAGCAATATGATGATTGCTAATGTCAGATGTAAGGCACACACATACCCTCAATCATTCCTCGCTGACCTCGCAAGGCTCGAATTGTAATAACTGGACTGGTGGATCTATGAGTTTTACCGATACCAACTCCAATTGGATTTGGGCATACAAGACGGGATCTGTGGTCTCATCCAACGATATTTCTGCCAATCTCGCTCAACACAGCAACCAGTAATCAACCCTTCCCTTTGTCCCTCCTCCTCGCTGCTCATTGAATTTGCTGTGTTCTGATCCCCGACCCATGTTTTATCTTCTTCGGCTGTTATTCTTTACAGAAAATGTGATACTAATTCGTTGTAGTGGTAAAACGACCATTAATCTTCAGCAAGCTGCAGGCAGTAGTAGTACCAATCCGTTCTTGACTACCATAGCCACATCGAACTCTTCATCGGGAAGCAGTTCCAGTACATCAGGCCCATCGTCAAGTAGCGAGGAGCCTCAGATGCCATCGGGTTTTGATGATGTGAGAATGGCTCATGCTATCTTGGGTCCCATTGCATTCGTGCTCTTCTTTCCAACCGGAGCCATCGCCGTACGTCTTCTGAGCTTCCCAGGCCTTGTTTGGGTTCATGCTGGCTGGATGACTTTCACGTATATCATTGTCCTGGCTAGCATGGGGATGGGCGTATGGATTGCAGTTGTCTCTGACCAGATTGATAAAACCCATTCTATCATTGGGGTTGTCGTTGTAGGATCTCTACTTCTGCAGCCCATCTCCGGATTCACGCATCACTTGCTGTATAAGCGATCCGGTCAACCTAACGCGGCGACATATCCTCATATCTGGTGGGGGCGAGCTGTTATCACCCTTGGTATTATCAATGGAGGTCTTGGTCTTCAGCTGTCTGGCAATACTGTCAACGGCAAGATTGCATATGGTGTCATCGCAGGGGTCATGTGGATGTTGTGGGTGGCCGCTATCATCCTCGCTTCCATCAAAAGCAGAAACAAGCCCGAGGGAGAGACTGGCAAAGCTGTCTTCCTCGGGAAGCGAAATGGCAGCACTGAAAGGATGAGACAGTCTGCCTCCGCTCATCAGCACGGCTGTCCTCTCCGCCGATCCGACTCAGGCGAAGATGTCTCTTCTGCGCCAAAGCCAATGTTTAGCTAGATGCTAGTTTGATATTGATAT
The DNA here is from genome assembly GCA_003988865.1 of Phialocephala sp. D728. NCBI lineage: Eukaryota > Fungi > Ascomycota > Leotiomycetes > Helotiales > Mollisiaceae > Phialocephala > Phialocephala sp. D728. The sequence continues at coordinate 6,744 of QYAJ01000002.1, forward strand.
CTCATATTAGGAGACGACTGGATTCTCATTTTCTGGAAGCGGTCTTTTGGGTTAGATGAGTATGCTTTATGACGTACATGAATCTCTTCTACTAGGTCTATTGGTAATCTATTATGCTATCTAGATACTTCTTGAGCAGGGGCAAGCCCGTTTGTGTAGATGTAGAATTTAACAGATGACAATATGCGAATTATACCACATGTGCTCCATAGGACAAAACAAGGGATAAGCTTGCCGTTTGTGCCAAGATGGTGGACGTGGGGAAAGAGTTCGAAGGCGACAAGTTTAAGTGAGAATGTGGGTCACGTGGGCAAACAATTAGCATGTTCAAAATAATTTAGAATTTCTTTGAAGATCAGCAAAAGAAGAAATACCAGAAACTTTTTGATTTCGCATTGGTAGTTGTTCCAAGGCGCCTTTCACTACGTTCAGTCCTCCTCAAGTCTCCTATTGAAACCCAACAAATTTCAGATTAGGGCATCAATACTCGTAACCGAATATTGTCACTTTCGATAAATTCAACCCCTCCATCGTCCTCCACCTCAAGTGCCGCAACAGACGAAACTGAAAATGAGCGCCTTCCAGAACGGTGGTGCTCCCGCGCGGGCCATGGACGATGATTCTGATGTTGAAGAGGAGGCTCTTGCCGCTGATTATCGCGAACAGATCCAGTATGAGGGGATGGAAGAATTGGAGCAGGTCAACTCGATGAGCATGGCACAACAGACCGATGACATTCAGTCAAGACTGGCGGCGGCGGCACAACCTCTCGATTTCTCAGCTCCTCTTGAGGTCAAATTTGCTAGCTACGACAATTACTGCAGCTTGTTCCATTTCATCTTAAATTCGGATGGACCAGTGGACCTGGAACCACCTTCTGTGCGCGCCACGCAAACCTTTTCAATGAACGTTTACTGATTTGAAAACTAGTATTACTGGGCTTGGGATGTTATCGACGAATTTATCTACCAGTTCAACTCGTTCTGCTCATATAGAAACCGTGTCGCGCGACAAGGCAATAATGAAGAAGAAATTACGATTCTCCGCGAAGCACCTAACACCTGGGGCTGCTACAGCGTTCTCAATGTCCTATACTCCCTCATCCAAAGATCCCAGATCAACGAACAACTGGCCGCAATGAAGCGCAATGAGGAACCTATGGCAGTGGCTGGTGATTACGGTTCTAAATCGCTGTACCGAATGCTTGGTTACTTCTCCATCATTGGTTTGCTGAGGGTTCACTGCCTGTTGGGAGATTTCAGTCTTGCACTGAAGACTCTCGATGACATTGAGCTCAATAAGAAGGCTATGTTTGCCCGAGTCATGGCAGCTCACTTCACAACCTACTACTACGTGGGATTCTCATACATGATGATGCGCCGGTACGCAGATGCTATCCGCATGTTTAGCCACATCCTCATCTACGTTTCCCGAACCAAGAACTTTCAGAAGAATGCCCAGTACGACTCCATCTCAAAGAAGAACGATCAAATGTACGCTTTGATCGCTATCTGTGTGGCCTTCCACCCTACTAGACTCGATGACACCATCCACACTGCTCTCCGCGAGAAGTATGGCGACCAGCTATTGAAGTTGCAACGTGGTGGACCAGAGTCCCTTCCAATCTTTGAGGAGCTTTTCCGTTCTTCTTGCCCCAAGTTTATCTCTCCCACACCTCCTGACTTCGACAACCCAGAGCTTAATGTCGATCCCCTTGAGCACCACCTAGCTATCTTTATGGACGAAGTCAAGACGAACATGTGGAGCCCAACTGTCAAGTCTTATCTTCGCCTCTACACGACTATGGACCTGAAGAAGTTGGCAGGCTTCCTCGAGGTCGAGCCAGAGAAGCTGAGAGGATGGTTATTGGTCAACAAACAGCGAAGCAGACAAATTAGATGGACCGATAACGGACTTCTAGATGGTGAAGTGGTCAATTCTAATGATCTCGATTACGCCATGCAAGGAGTAAGTATGCACCATCCACAGGCAATTTTCCCAGCTAACCAATACCCCAGGATTTGATCCACATTTCCGAGGCAAAGGTTGGCCGCAAACTCGTTGATTGGTACCTCCGAAATTTGGCCCGAACATACTAGATAGCCATTTTTCATTGTATCCTGGGGTTTGGGCTCTTTGCATGGTATGGCGTCTGGGGAAAAGCGGTCTTCGGACTCCGTGATGAAGACATGGAGATGATGGATTACGTTGAGTACAGTATTCTGAAATAAATAGACAAATCAAAGTATGAAGGCAAACCCCAGATTATGCATCGCATCGCACGAATATGCGCCACGTGAAATTCACTCATCCACTATTAATGACAAGGCTGGGAAATGGAGGCGCGGCTGAGCAGTTGCCAAGCTCGGGCTGCTTGCTTGCCTTTGCACAGATTCAATCAACACCCCGAGAATCCCGACCCATCGAAAGCTCCTACATCAACAAATTTCCATCTCTATTAACGTTTCTTCTACATCCCGTCCATCGTTGTTGGTTTGATACGCAACTTACTGCGGTGTTGTGTGACAAAGCCACTTGCGCCTTCCGATATCATGAGCTCAGCACGGCTAAATATTTGACAAGGCTTCTCAAGACTTCCTCCTCATTCCAACTCAACCACTCCAACCAAAGTCGATGTTGTTCCATCAATCTCAATCATCCGCAGTCTTACGAGGCTCAATCTTGAGAAGACGAACGCGATTGAAGACTTAACATCTGGTCACGATGTCGTCGGACTCGTCGTCGGCTCCAACCTCTCCTATTGAGCCACCTGTTTCCGAAATTCCCACGCCGCCTATCTCACCACTGACTTTGTCTGGAACGAACGGGTCCTCCACGAGCTTCACCTCTGCTCGCCTGGATCCTATCATCGAGCATGTCAAAGCAGATCACGTTCAGCCCAGGAACCTCAGTCTTCGCCATCGAGTTTCATCCTCGTCCAGCATTTCCTTCAAGTCCAACGATGCACGTAAGCGTACCGGGTCCGCGAGGACGAAGCTTCCATCTCGGGTGCGAGAACGCTCTCCTCCCGCTGCACCGTAAGTCTTCTTTCTCTTCTCTTGCTGGTTTTCGAACAAAAAAAAAGTTCCAGTCTCTGGGAGCTCGGTTGAATTTATACCGGCCGGATTTACCAAATCACACGGCCCTCCACTACTGCGATTCAGCCTTGAGTCGCTTATTCGCACCGGAGGACGGCCAAGTTTGAACAGCTCGGGTGACCTACCCACGCTGCGATACCCCACCTTCGCGCTTCTGCTAGCATTTCTCTCATCGTGCATGCCGGCAAAAGCTGTCCGCTTGTTTGGGTTTCCTCTTTGTGCTCTTGCTCTCTATTAATGTAAATGGATAATGGCACTGACTGAAGATCCGGACATTAGTAGGTTCCAAAATCATGTATCGTTCGACAACTTTGCTGGCGGCGAGCCGACGGAGAAGAACACCATTTCCTTCACTCTTAATGTCAAGCACAAGGGGTATCAGTTTAAGAGGCGATCTCGCACATTTATGGTTGGCATAGATGAGAATGAATACTCGGATATTGCACTGGCCTGGATGCTGGACGAGTTAGTGGACGATGGCGACGAGGTCATCTGCGTCAGAGTCGTCGACAAGGACAATAAAGAACGCAGACAATACCAGAAGGATGCAAAGGATCTGATGGTACGGATCCAGCAACGGAACGACGTCAACAAGGCAATTAGCATTGTGCTAGAATATGCGGTGGGCAAGCTGCAGACGACGTTTGGAAAGATGGCAAGTTTTACTGATTTTCAATCGCCTCAGGAAGGAAAGAGAGCTGCTGCTAACATTCTTGTTCCGCAGATCCAATTGTACGAACCTGCTATGCTTATCGTCGGTACTCGTGGTCGAAGTCTGGGAGGTTTCCAAGGTCTCATAAACCAACGCAACTCCTTCTCGAAATGGTGTCTGCAGTACTCGCCCATCCCGGTAGTAGTAGTAAGGCCTACAGAAAAGCGATTGAAGAAGAAGGAGAAGAGGGAACGAGACCCAACTCGACAAGATTACGCCAGGATATTGAAGGAAAGCGGCATTGACGAGCATGAGACAGAGATAGGTTCTAGGAGTAATAGCATCTTTGAGGCCCCGAACGAGCCGGATGTTGAGGCGCATGAAGTTGCAGCAGGTAAGTCCACCAAACTCCAAGATCTTACTTCATAATGCAATTACTGACTCTTGATTGCACTAGCACTTGGACTCCCAGCCTATTTTGACCCGACTCTCAAGCGTTACCCCGAGGACAACGAACGGAGCAGTAGGAAGCTGAGCAAAGCTGATTCAAATATAAGCGAAGCTACGACTAGCAGTCTATCACCAGATTCAAGATCCACAAGTCCACTCGCGGTGATGAAGAGCCCAAAAATCCAACTTGAAAGCCCTGAGAGTGGAGAAGAAAGCAGTGAAGGCGAGGAGGGTGAGGAGGGCGAGGAGGATGAAGAAGGGGATTTTGATGTAGTCCCTGGTCACATGCTGCTGGGCAACGAGGATGAAATATCGGAGATTGAACGGAAGAAGAGACTTCATGAAATGGAGGTCGGTGAGGCTGCTGCTTTGGCTCGAGGCAGAAAAGTATCTGTTGGAAGTGCAGACAGTTCTGGATCGACACCAGGAGGTGCTCCTCTTGATGACGATGCTGATGGCGATGCCGACGATGACCTGGCATAGATTATGAGGTATTTTTGAGCATTCGGTGTATAAGAGTACCACTTTAGCGAGCGTTCTGGATTTGGCTTGCATGGATGGCGGGAAAACTGTTTCTGGGAGAGGGATTGGCGTTTACATTGCGTTGATGCTAGAGCGGCTTTGCTACCTCACTCCTTCGACACGATTGACAGCGAAAATTCGGCGTATATGTCCTGTTGAAGCTCAAAGCATATAGACCTGAGCTTCGAATTCAAAGACTCAACTTATCCGTGGTTGATCCTGAGGTTTCTATTTCAAGTTTCTCGAAGTGTCGTTTCACCAAGTGATGAGAGTCGGAAGAACCTTCAATGTTTTATAAAAGCGGTCCTTAAAGCCCGAGAATTACTCGAACATTCTTGTCTATACGTGAATTTGAATTCCTCTTTGAGGTTGCAATATCTTAGGTATTGTTTGTATAGCACCAAAAACTTTCCATGTTTCTTCTTCATCTTGACATTGTCTCTCAGTGAAACAATGCTACATCGCACCATACGGATGTGCGTACTCCATCTGATCCAATATGAGTGCGGCCACGAGCGTCGAGAGGAACTCGAGAAGGGAAGTGCATGTTGGGAGAAAGAGTTCAGGTATTGCGAGGAAGGCATAATGATCAGGCGCCATAGGCCGACCACGGGAAGGGGTAGAAAATGTTTGAGCTGCAGGAGGAGAAATGCCGAGCGGTGGAGGAGCGCTTGATGGCTGATAGCTGACTTTTGGGGCTGAGGCTGACGTACCCTACTGTGCTGCAGGTGCTTTAGAAGCTGAGTAAGTCACATGATCTGGATCTGGAAACTTTTAGGAAGTGGTGAGATATGTACAAACTTATGTTGGTAGGTATTTCAATCATAGAAGCCAGATAGTGGCTCAGATCCAGGCCGCTGAGTCCAAAATGGGTAAGGTTTATATATTTCACGTGATATGCGAATCCTCGATTCTGGCATCTCTTCGACATAATCTTTTTCTTTACCTTTTTCATAGTTGGTATCTACAATATTCAAACGCTCTTCCGAGACAAATAAGTATATAATACGAAATTATTGCCCTTGCTTTTTCACGTTCGTGATCGTGGACCTCTCAGCAAGCTCGAAAAACTCCGGAAAGGCAAAACATGCTATTTTAAGCGTTTGGCTCCGCTCGGCTCAGCACTACAAGAACACGAGAAAGCCAACCCCTGCACTAAAACCTTCGCTCTTGGTCGTCCATGATCTCCTCATTTCTCTAATTTCCTTGTCTTCCATCACGACTCTCGCTCAATTATCCTCATAACACTCGATACTCTCGTTACTCTAGGCCTCACTCGTTCGGCCATTGCACGACTGTCAAAGGGAGAGAGGAAGTTAAGGTTGAAAGTGCGTTTTGGGAGCTACGTCGTGGCGTTGCTTGGTCGACAGGGGCTGCTTCTAACATCCTGAAGGAACGACCTGACAACTCAAGCCTGGTATACCTGCGTCGGATACCAATTTCCTACGGTCGATCGCGAATACAATATCTTTGGAGGAGAACAGAAGAACTCTGCACGAGTTGAAGAGATTGAGACGCATTAAAGGGGCTGTCAACAAACCAGTATTTCACGATGCGGGCTTCACGAACTTTCCAATTATACTCGATAATCCTCCTATATCTCTCCGCATACGCTGCCGCATGGCCAATATGGCCAAAATGGTTACCTGAACTCGACTCGATCATTGTTCGACGACAGGACAGCAATAGTGAGCTTCCCAACAAATACACCACTTGAGTTGAGAGACTAACAACAAATCTAAGACACAGCATCAGCAACTCCAACTGCGTCAGGGAGCACTGTATCACCTACAGCAAAGGCCTCAAACTCGAAGTCAGGCGGCGGTACGACCACATTCTCAATAACAGCTGCCTCATCTGCAAGCAGCGGACACAGCAATAAAACCTCAACAAGCAACCACCATACCTCCTACGATGCGCGTCTCCCAGCCGGAGGCGTCTCGATGATGACTCCAGCCGTCGCCTCAGGAGAACAGTACTTCAAGATCGGAGACTTTGTCACCTTCGGCTGGAACTACACCTCTCTACAGGCAACACCAACCGCCATCAACGTGCTAGCTTCCTGCTCCGCTAACTCCCAGATTTACACTATCACCATGAACCAGACAATTGCCAATAACACCGGAGCTGTGACGTGGGATACGGGCAATTATCAAGCTACGGCTGTACAGAACCCATTGTTGACGGAAACATATACACTAGTTATCTACGATGCGGCGAGTAGTATTAGTGCTACTGCTGAGGCGGGATATCTGGCTGTCTACGACTCCTATACATTTGGAATGTATACGCCGCAAGCTTACACGCCATTGAATGAGTTCCAATGTGCGACCTGCAGTGGGGCGTTGAGTGATATGGAAAGAAGAGCATTGGGGATGCTATTTGGGATGTGTTGTCTGACTGTGTTGAGCTTTACGTGGTTCGTTAGCGGAACAGGAATCATTTGGTGAGATTGTATGATGAGATAAGATTTATAGGTCGAGACATTTGGAGAAAAGTCCATATGGGATGGGATTGGTGTATTTGGTTGAAATTTGCGCTCCTTTTTGGACGGGCTTGTGGATGGGAATATGGCGTTTATAGGTTCTTGGTTATATTATGATGATTTGACTATGCATAGCTAGCGGAGAAGTCAATAATAATGGGAGGAAATGAGAGATATTGTCAAGATTGAAACTTGTTTTGTATGTTTTCATACGCGTTTCTATTGTGCATCAGAAGGCTCTATATGCGCCTGGTTGCTGCAGTCGATTTAACTGAGCTATCAAACCCCGCTTCCCATAAATCCTCTCTTGTAATTGACATCTATATCAACTTCAACGAAAACCCACCACCCTTCTCCTCACCCTCCCTTCCAGCAAAAATACCACTAAAATCCGTAGCCTTGATCTCCGGCACATTCCCCCTAATAGGAGCATTCGGCGTACCCCTCCTCCTCCTCTTCTCCTGCCCTGCCTTACTTGGAAACGTAGGAAACATCTCCGCGCTCTTCATCCTAGGCTCTTCCTTGAAAAAAGCATGTTCCAATACTTGTTTCGTACTTGGTCTACTTGCCGGATTCAAGGACAATAAATCTATGAGTAACTGACTCCCAGCTTTCGTGAGGAAAGGGAATTTAGCTCTTAAAACTGAGCCTTGAGAGACGGGGTTTTTGGGAAGACGTAAAGATCGGGCGTTAGGAAGACGTTTGAATCCGGGCCAGGTCTCTTCTGTAGGTATCCCGCACAGTTCAAAGATCTTGGATAGTTCGTCGACTTCGTTCTTGCCTTGTAATAAAGGTTCCTTGGTTAGCAGTTCCCCGAATATACAGCCAATAGACCACATATCTACGGCTGTACCATACCGTTCTGTTCCTAGCAAGAGTTCGGGGGCTCGATACCAGAGGGTGACTACGAGCTGTGTCAGTTTTGGAGAGGGGTCGCCGAAATAGCGGGCCATGCCAAAATCTGCAATCTTGAGGACGCCCCGGTTGTTGAGGAGGAGATTGGAGGTTTTGAGATCTCGGTGTAGGATCCAGTTATTGTGAAGATACGAAACGCCTGAGGTGAGTTGGGAGAGGAGGGTTTTGATTTCGGAGGTGAGGAAGGGTTCGGACATGTCTTCGAGGAGGGTCTTAAGATCATGTTCGAGGAAGTCGAGGACGAGGAAGATGCTGGGGGTTGTTAGTATGGCTCTCTTCTTAGATATATGAAACTTGAAGAGAAGTAAAAGGAACGTACTTCTCAATCTTGCTCGTATCCTCCCCCACTACTACCTCCTGCAATGCAACGATGTTCGGATGCTCACAATCCATCAACGTCTGTATCTCCCTCAACCCAGTAACAGGTATCCCATCTTGCGCATTTTCCATCTTCAACCTCTTTAACGCAACGACCCTGCCCGTCCTCGTATCTTTCGCCCTAGAAACCCAGCCATAAGCTCCCTCCTCAATATCGTTGAGCTTTTCATAATCCTCTACACTTCGACATTTCTTCCACTCTGGCGCTGGGAACCTCAATAGCCTCGCAGGCGGCAGCTCCTCCTTGCTCTCCCTCTCGCTACCAATCTCTGGAGATATTTTACGCCGTTTGGCAGGCCGAGAAGAAAGTTCCGCGCTATTGTTTTGAGCGTCTGCGACGGCGGCAGCTTCACGTTCTGCTTGTCGAGCCTGCAGGGCTGCAGCTTCGTCTGCGCGCTGCTGTTTCTCAGCTTTTGCGCGCTTCTTCTCTTCCTTTTCTCGTTTGCGCTGTGCTTCGAGCGCAGCGTCGTCTTCGTCGTCTGCCCAGCGAGATTTTGTTTTCGTGCTCATCGTGGAAGTATTTGTGTGGTTGGATGTCGGATTTCTGGTCGTCTGGTCATCGAGGTTCGTCATTGTCGAGATCCGAGATATTTTTTGAGCTCGGGGGAACCGAGCTTCAACTTTTTTTTTTTTTAGGACAATACGAGAATACCAGACATGGGACGATAACAATTGAGGAGACCAGGATGAGGTCGATTGTATCGAAACAAGTGCGGACTGCTTTGTGCAGTGCGCCACGCTGGAGTTGCAGAGCTTCATATGCTAGAGTGAGGCGGTCATCCACAGAGGCTCGAGAATGGTCTACGCCTCTTGCCAAACAGCTTTCTGAAGCTATTACAGTACCCATACCAAATCCCTTCATGATAAATACAGAATCATTGACAATATGAAGGCTACAGGACCAATTCCATTGGCATCGTTCATGCGAATGTGCTTGACGTCGGATTTGGGAGGATACTATATGTCCAACCAAGAAGGACGAGACCAGTTCGGGCAAAAGGGAGATTTTATTACGTCGCCTGAGATATCTCAGATATTTGGAGAACTTATTGCGATCTGGTTCGTGGCGGAATGGATGGCTCAGGGCAGAAAGACCAAGGGTGTTGAGCTGGTCGAAATCGGTCCTGGTAGAGGAACTTTGATGGATGATATGCTGCGAGTATGCTTGAACTTTCTTAGAAGTTGCAAAACCCGTTTACTGATATATTATATAGACAATAAAAAATTTCAAACCAGTAGCATCCAGTATAGAAGCTGTATACTTGGTTGAAGCAAGTCCATCCCTAAGAGAGGCTCAGAAACAGCTCTTGTGTGGAGATAATCCTATGACAGAAATCTCTATTGGACATCAGAGTATAAGCAAATATGCAAATCTCCCTATAATATGGACAGAGAATATACGTTTTGTACCATCAGGTCAGTCGGTTGCTCTCATTTCCTGATGATCCTCGCTCACGTGCTCTCAGACCAAGACAAAACTCCTTTCATAGTGGCGCACGAGTTCTTCGATGCCCTCCCAATTCATGCCTTCCAATCCATTGCGCCCTCAGATTCAGCTCAAGAAACGATTCAGACTCCAACAGGCGAGCACAGGCTCTCCCCTTCGGCTAGACAACCCAAAGGTCCTCAATGGCGAGAAATGGTCGTCTCTCCCGCCCCTCCAAGCTCAACACACACCACTCTCCACAAACCAAAGTCACAGCAATCCGCCAACGCACCTCCCGAATTTCAGCTCACGCTTTCGAAAGCGTCGACACCACATAGTCTCTATCTCCCTGAGATATCACCTCGCTACCAAGCTCTGAAATCCACACCCGACTCCCTTATCGAGATATCACCCGAATCTCACGCATATGCCCAAGAATTCGCCAAGAGAATAGGAGGATCAAAAGAAGAGCCTAAACAAAATCCCTCAGGAGCAGCCATCATCCTAGATTACGGACCTAGTGACACGATCCCTACGAACTCACTGCGTGGTATCAGAGAGCATAAACGCGTCTCTCCACTCAGCTCACCAGGTCTCGTCGATCTTTCTGCAGATGTAGACTTCACTGCCTTGGCAGAAGCTGCGTTGGGTGCAAGTCCAGGGGTCGAGGTCCATGGTCCAGTTGAGCAAGGGATGTTTCTTCAAGCCATGGGGATTAAGGAAAGGGCAGACATATTGATGAGAGGTTTGAGTGGCGAGGATGAGAGGAAGAGGATAGAGGGTGCTTGGAAAAGGCTAGTAGATAGAGGGGGAAGTGGAATGGGAAAGGTGTATAAAGCTATGGCGATTGTGCCAGAGAGTGGCGGAAGAAAGCCTGTGGGATTTGGTGGAGATGTGGATGCTTGAGTAAAACTAATCTGATGTATGATTTGAAATGTAATTTATGTATACATAGTCTAAAATTGCCATAAAGTTGCCAGGCCCATGTACTCAACTTCATAATTTCTAACATAACGACCTTAAGTCCCAAGATGAAGAGTTGACTTTTACTAGGAGCGGAGAATGGGTCTGCTCTAACTGGCCTAACTAAGCGATTGCTTAGCTAAAAATAAAATAAAATAAAATGAAAGATTGAACGCAGAGACAATTGTGCTGTTTGTGCTTTAATGAAAGGATAGTACTTACTGTCGCCAGCAACAAGCTTATTTTTAGTTATAGCCGTAACTCTTCGAGCAGGCAGCCTATCGTACATTAGTACTTATTAATCAAACATCCCCTATATCCTTTAAAGCCTAGCCTCACTCTGTTAAGGTTAGCAAGTCCCTTAACCAGAAGCTGTTAGTTGGCGCGGAGGGCAAGGGGATTGTCTCTGCGTTCTGAGCCACTAAGCGTAGTATGTTGGGAAATATTTCGTTTATTTAGTTCTATATGATTACCTAGCTTGGGTCTCCGACGACAAATGTTAGCAGCGGCCAATGAGAATCTGCGATGATAAAGCAACGGAAGAGGAAGTATGCCTCGATGCCTTAAGTTATCCTAGCCTTGATATTGGTTTCTGATTCAAATCATTTGGCCTCCAGGTTCAATCGGCTGCAGGCGCTTAAAGCATACATAACAGACAGATGAGCACCTCGGATTAGGTTTGACAGAAATGTTGTCTGTATATCATCTAATGTCTGTCTCATGCCAACACTGAATGCCAACGAAATCCTTGATCTGATGTAATGACAAAACCGACTTTCACACATCACATCTGCTAGATTTGAACAGCATAGCCTTTTCTACAAGCACCTTAACCTAGCTAATCTCCATCCACTCTTCAATATCTGTCTGATTATATCATTGAACTTTGATAAAGATTTGAAGTTAGCTTTTGAAGGGTAGACGGACTTTCATCTATGGATTGATCGGAGCATCCTCCCCTTCTAATATAAGCACCCCAGCTTGCCTACCTATTCCTGTAGGATTTTCAACGTCTGTCTTATTCTATAATCAAATGTTAGCGATATCTTCAATTCCATAGAAAAGATATAAATAAACATTAGTGTATCAACAAAATTTGCAGCGTAGCTTTGGTCTGGATAATTCACATAAATATACAGATGCATGTTGTGTTATGTCTGTCTTTTTTCATTATCCAAAGTAGACAAGATTCTTGATCTAGTGTCGCTGGCATAAACAGATTTTTGCTTGAAGACAGTTCCCCCTTTTCGCTCGCTTCGCCCTAGCGCCCTTTCTTCTTAATCTTCCCCCTAGACTTCTTTATGCACAATAACTCCCAGTAGAGAAACAGGTCGTCATGCACACTTGCCGATACATAAAAGTCATTTTGAATGTGAGCACGAACTTTAGTTCTGATAGACTCGGGCACACTTCACCATTTCAAATCAGCGACTAGTGCATGCTCGGCGCTAGCTTGCGGATTTTCACCTGCTAACAACAATGAGAAGGCAAACAAAGCTCCCATTCACAACTTTTGCGGGCGGCAGCGTTACTCACCGCGGCATTCACACATGCTGAGGTGATACTGTGTTCTCAAAGGGCTTTTACAAGCAGCAACTCCGTTTCGACTTCCTTTCGTGCCCTCTTTCACGAGACGACAGACAATAACGATACTTGTTGTGGGCCTACATTCAGAAGCCTTAGCTTGGGGATCCTACAAACAACACGCTCATTGGTGCTCTTAGCGTGCTCTCTCTTCCCATTTCAGGTTCATACCCGCAGAGCGTTTGAGGAACTTTCTCACACTACCCGATGTCCAGGTTTGGTCCGTGAATCATCAAAGTTTCCCCCTTGATTCAACACCAAATACGACAAGGGACCGAGGATTCCAACGGTGTCGAAGCACTCTCCAATTTATCTTCCCGAAAATGGAGATATCATCCATCTTGATGCAGATTGTTTGGCTTGGCCAAGCATTGCTCATCGTTGGCATACAAGCGGGGACTAGCACCTCATACCAGCTTACAATAGCGACTGAGGAGATATCTGCATTTTCAACCACTATCAGACCGACGATACTGGTAGTGACCCAGGCTTCAACGACAATAACTACCACTTTGCCGATTGTCTATTCTACTCGTTGGACTACGTTCTCGACTTAGTGAGTCGGTCGCACACTCGCGCCGTTGATGCGCCAGCTAATCTTTCTCAAGTATCGTCCAGAAATCTTCCGATTGGAATGAAACGACCGCTTCAGCCTCCTCCATTTCGAGTCCAGGAAGTAATACCTTCACCCCGGCATCGACGACTACTATTGACACAACTGCTTCACTAAGTCAGACTTCTGCGGTGACCTCTAGTCCAAAGTCTACATTGAGTCTAAGTCCAACTGCTCCGGCGAACGTAACGATCATCCATACCTCGGATAACACGCCCGCCATTATCGGCGCAGCAGTTGGTTCGAGTATTGGCGTCATCATAGTTGTGCTACTCATTATCTGGTATTGCACGAGAAGAAACCAAAACGACCAAGGCCGCCGAAGAAGCGCATTCAACTGGCGCATCAACAAATGGTTTTCTGGCATCAACCCTTTGGCAGCACCTTCGACGATTCGCGGAAAGCCCATATCACACCCGATCCCTCTTCAGCCCCAGTCTCGCCCTCAGCGTCCACCACGCCCGTCATCACTCACAGGAAGTACAATGGATGTTTTTGAGGCGATAGGTCCGGCAGTCCATGTGCTGTCTCGATCCGAGAAGATGCCGATGCCAGAAGATTTCAGGAAAGCTCCTATCAATCACCAGCGGAACATGTCAGACACCACGCCAACTCGGACACCGGCCCCCAGGCCACCGCGCGGGGCTTCGTCTATGTACTCACAGCAGCCAGCAATGGGTGTTCCGTCTCGAGATTTCTCTACTCCGGAGCACTTAGAAAGCGTCATAGACGACACAATCGAGAGTTTTCGAGGGTCAGTTGGACCGTCTAGCTCAGGTCGACCTAGGGAGTCCCAAGATTCATTCCGGCAATACCAGGAGGATGAGGACCCATTTACGCTCGTGGGGTCCACCGCTAATAACTGGTCTGCTCCAACTTGGCGCCTTCCTCCCGTGTCTGACTTCCAGGAGGATGAGGATGAGGACGATGAAGAAATCAAGGACAGGAACCGGGCAAAAGCACTGAAAGCTCTTGAAGTCTACGACACTCGACCAGATTTGGAAATAAAGGACGTGTACAGAGAACGCAACCTTGCAGGGATGTCCAACATGCCACCCCCACCCCACAGTCCCACAAAGGATAGCGGTATGTTTGGCATGCGCTTTTACCGGAAATAGGGGAATAGTGATGACCTTCATGAACTAGGAGGTGGTCGTTATTGATGTACGATAAAGATTTCTTTGCAATTGTGGAAACAAGAGTGCGCGGATGCTGGCGTGTTTTCATTCTGGGGAGGAAGCTTGACGATAGAATTGGCACTTGCCAAGACGATTAATGGTTTTGCAGAGGTTCTCTTTTTCCTGCTTTGTATGCAGCGCAATGGGATATAGTTCCAGACTCCTAGGTGGCAGACTTTACCAAAAGGTTTTTGATGCAAGAATATCAAGGTTGGTTGATTTGAGGTTGAATTTGAGACTTCGCCAAGCTCCTAGCTTCGGAGATAGCCGTAGTGTCGTTCGGATATAACACCATTTTCTCCTTTAAGGACTGTACCTGCCGAATCCCGTTGGAATCTGGGGTATGTATGTGGGGGCAAGTGCTTCAAATCTCCTCTGTCACGCTCTTAGTGTGTTTCTCTTTCCCACCTTCTCCCTTCAAGCAGCAAACATGCCTCCTAACGGCCTTGCAATTATCATCGGAGCTGGTCCAAACACTGTAAGTCTCAACCCGCGAGTTTATGAGCTCGAAAGGCAATTATTCATATTTGTTCTGCTTCACGTTTCTACATCTCTTCGTCAATTCTCGAGCTACCCAAATCTGCTTCCTTCCAGCGACTGCCTTTCATCAAATTCTTAGCTAAAAATCTTTCAGGGCACCGGTATAGCACGCATCCTCTCCCACCCCAAGCATGGCAACATGGCTGTAGCGCTCCTCGCGCGCCGACCCGAAAACCTCTTCTCTGTCCGCGCCAACCTCGAAAAGACATCCCCGGGCTCCATAATAGAAACATTCCCCACAGACACCTCTCCGCAGAACCTCAAATCCGCATTCCAATCAATCCGTTCGCACAATTCCTTCAAGAACTTGAAATTGAAAGTCGCAGTATATTCGGTGAAGCATTCTTCTAAAAAGCCGTTCATGAATGAGACGTATGAGGAGTTCACGGAGAGTCTGGAACAATATGTTGGAGGCGCATTTACCTTCGCTCAGGAAGCGCTGAAGATGTTTTTCGAGCATCATGGGGAAGCGCCTTTGTCTGAGACGGCGCAGAAGAAGGGCACGTTGATATTTACTGGTACTTTGGGGGCATTAAGATGCAGTGCTGAGTATGCGGCGTATGGAGCTGGAAGAGCGAGCGTTAGGCAGTTGGCGCAGACGTTGGCAAGGGAGATGAGTCCGAGAGGTGTGCATGTTGTGCATACGATTGCCAATGGCGGGATTGAGGATAAGGATGGGGAGGATCAGAGGATAGGGAAGAAGATGAGTGCCGATGCGGTTGGGAAGACGTATCTTTGGTTGAGTGAGCAGGGCCCGGAGTTGTGGACGCATGAGTTGGATATGAGGCCTGCTGCCGAAAAGTTCTGAAGTGTGTTATTTTAGGTAAGAATCGAAAAGTATATCCATATTTCCCGCTATTGGTTGTTGAGTACCTCCAAAGCTTCACTTTAGTGATCGACTCACTCGTTGAGAATCGCCCAAACTGCGAGTGCAGTATTATTCGGTCTTTATAAAATCCCAGTACTGTTCAAATACCGATGCTGCTCTGCAAAGTCCTTCATCGCCTGGAAGTTCCTACATCGATGTTCAACATCCCAGCCCGCTACTCCTTTTCTCCCTATGTCCTCGTATTCCACGGCAGGTTCAAGCGTCATATCACCTGCACACATCGTAGCTTGCCGTAGATAGTCGAAGCAGTGGTTGAGATGTCCGAGATGATGATTGTCCGAAGCGTCCGATTTATTTATCATACTGTCGAAAGCTGCTTTTAGACTCGCCTGCAGTGAGCGGACAAGTCAGCATTTATCTGAGACATGCTGAGGTATTTGGGGTGTGAAAAGGCGAGAGAGACTTACGATGCAATGCAATTGATGGAACATGGAAATGCAGTAGTATTCACTCACAATTGCTGTGCCTCCGTCTGGAAGAGGGACTTCGACGGGTACTTCGATGAAGCCTCTTCCCGCTACGTTCGCCGTCAGCTGCCATCAATGTCTCCTCAGTTGAGTTCAGGAAGTACCTGGCTCTAATCTGCCCCATGGATCATCTTCTGCCATACTATCCGCAGGAACCTCGAAGTCTATATCTGGTTGAAAAACAACTCTATCGTCGTATGGGACTACTCAATTTTCAGTGGATGCTTTTAGGAAGGAGACGGTCCGTACTGTCGATGATGCCATACGATGCTGCATTCGGGCTTTGCCCTGAAGGCCAAACGGCGAAAGAGAGTGCAGCTGTCAATACGTAGAGCAACGAAAGTGCCCAGAACGCAACTCTATAACTGAGTAAGCCATTGCGAGAAGAATATGATCGCGGACGGTCATTTCTCTCGTAGTCGAGAGATTCTTGGTCGATGAGCTTCTGGTAGCCTGTTTGCTGAGAAGTTTCGATGTCCTTGGAGAGAGGCATTGGGATATTTCAGAGTGCTCAGACGAACATGAATGAGAAAGAAGATATTACAACATTGCCAGCAATGCTCGAAAGACAAAGAAAAAGAGAGCCTTCCTTTCGAGCTTGAGACATCTCCAACTTCACAACTCATACAGGCTGTACGCGTAACAACGGAAGTTGATCATCTCGGCCTCGACCACGGCCATGGTCATGGCCACTGGGCCGACCATTTCATGTTTGCAATAATGTCATTGGCTAGGAACCTGAGATCGGACATGCGCATCCCGACAACTATCCAAGAATGCCAAGGATCTCAGACCAGACGTAGCAAGCTGAGACCCATCATACTCCATCATCCCCAGAACCTCGCATCGGTGTCAGAATAAGGTTGTACAAGTGTTCCCATATTTAGCGCTCGCCACTGTGAGGAGGCTAAGCGAATCTCGCCTCAAGGGTAGGTTGAATGCGTCAAGCTTCGTGAAGTGTTTCAAAGCATGGGACCTGAGACGGAGCCGAGATCAATTGTTTTGTAAGGAACGATTGAGGCCAAGACGATCGTCCGATGGGTTCCGCGCGCATATTAAATGCTCATGACAGGTGGTACAAGCTTCTTAACGAGTGGCGAAGTTTTGCTCAGCTGCAGTAGCAGTTAGGAGAGATTGTTTCTTCTATTGGTCAACAATTTCTGCTCTATGGGAATTGTACTTTTGTTGCAAATGACTGTGGCTTGAATTTGACTTTTCTCGAAACGGTGTGCATCAGACTTGTTGCTGCTAGAAGAGGCGTTTTCGTCTCAATCTTCGGGATTCGTTTCAACGGGACTTAAAGCATCATATGATGGTCACGGTGCATTAACTACCCCGCAATTAGCAACACGATGCTCAGCCCTGGTGGTCTCAAAATAGGGACGCGCTGGGCTTGTTCTAGAAGGGCTCAGATATTCTCTCGAACATGCGCCAGCCTTTTCAAAACTATACAAATGTCATCAGAGTTTTTCGTTCTTTGAATGTCAGAGATGATTCGGAACTTTCAACATTGGAATCACTGACTCTCTTCTCTCCAGATTGAAGTCGACTGAAACCTCGTCTGATCGTGTGTACCTCTCCACCCGCCTGGGGTTACCCTTACCTTCGTTTTAATCATATTAAAAGGTCCCGATTTGCTATTTGGAGAGATATGATGTGAGACGATAGCTGACGTTCTGATAGACGGAGTTCGATTCCTCTAAAGTGTTCATATTCTTGATGTTAAGGACATTAGTAGTAGAAAATAGGCAGCCGATAGATTGAGGATAGTTAGTCGTCAAAACTTCGCATACTCAGTAATAAACAATACGTAGCCTCTAAACCAAGCCAATGAAAGTATTTGATCAAAGAGGAAGTCATAACAAGTATTGTCGTCAATTTCGTGGCAGAGTCTTCTGAGAATAGCACAGGTGGAGTCTGGGTGTGTGATTAGCGGCTCCACATCAAGGCTAGTTCCACTCGCAAGCTGTTTATGACAGTCCTTCCTCACGAAACATCCTTCTCTTTCACATGCTGGAGTATTTACACTTGCAATCATCAAGCTGTCTCAATTGACAATCGAATTTTCATGCTCCAGAAACACTCGCCATCGTGCAACAGATCTTCTCGCGATTCCAAGATATCATATCGGGACGTGCGCATGTCGTACGCTGCCGAACAAGATTTTCAACGTTTAGAGCCATGAAAATTGTGCAGGATGGCTAAAATTGGTTCAATTAAAAGGCGTTGGAGAACCTGCGGTGCGAGATATGAGGAAGACCAAGTGCTTCCGCTGACCACTGCGTGTCAAACGCTGCTGCTCAAGAGTGCGGAGGACCGTGACGGCACTTCTAGCGCCCATTGCTTTCAGCGTCTCCGAACATACACCAGCGGATCTCTTACTGGAGTCGAGTAAAATTTTTACTGCGAGAATGGATCCCTTGCTCAGGGAGTTCTCTACCTAGGACCACCATTCAGCTTGCTGTCCCGCAGAGTCTTCCCATTCCATCCTTCAAAGGCTGTCGAACAGCTTTGCAAGGCGCAGGCTCATTTCAAAATGAGAAGGAACGGAGTCGAGCTCCTTGATGCGTAGCACAAACGGTAAATGGTTCCTGCAGAGAGGCCACTGAGTATCTCGCAAGGCCGAAAGGTCATTGCATATTATCGATATTGATCTCTAAAATCACCTGGAAATTTCAAGTGGTTTTTGTACTGTGAAATACGGTGTAGGCCCCAGTCTCACCTCCATGACATGTAAACAAAGCTTACAATTGACTCAGATTCGCTCTTCTCATAGACAAGCCATGCGATGGCATTGTTGCTGAGTCTTGTCATCAAGTACAGTATGTGAAAAAATCGTGATGCTGACAGCGAACGAAGCATATTTCCTTCCTTTGGTCATTTTGGTAGCGCTGCCGATCCTGCAAGTCGTGATCATCACTCCAAGCCCCGGCACTTCTTTCCAGAAGCCAACGCCGAGAAGGATCAAACAATCGACTTTCACGTGCAGGACTATTTTAAGATCATGAAACAGTCTTGGCAGGGACAAAATACCTCCGTATGGATGTCGAGATTTCTCGATAATACACCAATCAGAAATCTTTTAGCACACACAATTTCGACAGCACTCAATATAACCTTACGGAATCTAGTGAAAATCACATATTAAAACCTTACTGCAGACCGTACGTCAAAGAATCGGTCTTGCGCCGTATTCTGGCATGCCAGGGTGGCTGAGCTTGGAAAGTCCCTACATTCCTACTTTAGTCAGGGTGAAGATCGTCCCTAGATTGGCAAGGATTTGCATACTTTAATCGTAAACTTTACGCACGAAACGACGGCATGGTGAAATCGGACGAAACCAGCTTCCCATGAGTGCGGAGAACGGCCGAGATTGAGGCTGCTAAGGTGCAAGGATGGAGGCGGTGATATCCATGCAAGGTCCTGCGATTTATTTCTTGAATCCTTCGACTCGGAGACGACTTGATAAATCCCATGAGCCTTGCTGAAAGACTTCAAGGCGTTCATCTAGTAGCATAACACTCTCCATTAGCGATATGGCACCTTTGTTCAAAAAGTATGCACTTGCAATAAGAAGATCAAGATCTTGCTAATTCTCCGTAGGATAATGCTCCCTTATTTTCTCTCTGCAAGCCTGCTATTTGCAGGCACTGCTTTGAGCACTCCTTTTGAAAGACTTCAAAGTAGATCTATCAACATCAGCCCAGCTATCGATATCAACTTTCCAGACCCTGCAGCTCTGAAAGATATTAATGGCACCTGGTATGCTTTTGCCACCAACGACAACGGCAAGAACGTTCAATCTGCCAGTGCGCCGGATATCTCAGGACCTTGGACTGTTCTTGACAATGATCTCCTACCGACTGTTGGTGCCTGGTCGAATGGTGCGAATGTCTGGGCTCCAGACGTTCGTTTCATTGGATCTACATACGTCCTGTACTATACAGCAACAGATGCAGCTTCCACGAACCAACACTGTGTGGGTACAGCGACTTCGAACACCATCTTGGGACCATATACACCCCAAGCAAACACGATCGCTTGTAATATAACGGCTGGGGGAGCAATCGATCCCAGTGGATTTACAGACACAAACGGCATTCATTATGTTGTGTATAAAGTCGATGGCAATAGTGTTGGACATGGAGGGCTCTGTGGGAATACTGTTGACCCCATAGTTCCCACACCACTTATGCTTCAGCAGCTTGAAGCCGATGGCGTAACCCCTAGCGGCGATCCTATCGAGTTGCTGGACCGCAGTGATGCTGATGGACCATTGATCGAGGCGCCGAGACTAATCTTGGTCAACGGCGTGTATGTGTTGTTCTTCAGCAGCAACTGCTATTCGACACCACAATATGACATCAGCTACGCAACTGCTTCTTCGGTCAAGGGGCCATTTACCAAGAGTTCTGCGCCTTTAGCAGTCACCGGCAACCCATTCAACTTGACTGCTCCAGGAGGCTCGACGGCTACCGCGGATGGTAAGAATATGGTGTTCCACGCAAACTGTGCTGCGGGAAGGTGTATGTACGAGACGACGATCACTGTCTCTGGAACGACTGTTTCGATACCATAAGTGTGGTCACGATAAGTGGGAGATGAGTGATTGATGTATAATATGACTGATGTGGAAGTGATCAGAGTTGAATCAACCCACTTTGTATCATAACAAGACATGTTTTGTATGTATGAGCTAAAGCTCGATCAAGTGTATCTCAATGTGTTGATGTGATGTGGGAGGACATGAGCAAGACACATGTCTTTGATACTGCCTGCAGATATGCATGCCGAAGAATCCAACAAACACCGCAACAGCACTCTTCGGTCTCAGAAAGTCTAGTCGCTGAGGTATGTCGCAAACCCGAGAGTACCCTCGAAACTCAAATCATTGACTTTAATCCCACCTGCCTAAAAGGTCTTCAATTACAAACGAGCCGTTCGCGACTTCAAGATAAGAAAGGATACGCCTGGATCATATGTTTATCCCAACCCCCGTGAAAACACCCACCCTCTGAATGGTCAGTCCGTCTCTCAAACCAACACCAACAGCAACACCTACCACACCTCGAAGCATGAGACACCCTTATGCAAGCAATCCCGCCCTTCCCGATCTCCCCGTTCGGGACCTCTCGATGATCACACGGCATCGGCAAGTACAATCACACCAATCACCTCTCCTCCCACGCGGCAACAAGCTTAATCTGGATAAAGTGAAAGACTCCAAACTCGGTCGATTCTTGGACACGACCCCTCTGTACATATTTCGGGGGACCCAGGTAAGCGCCGGGAGCTACCGTCACCTGCATATCGTCACGAGCCGATAGGAAAGGTACCGGCTGTTTGTCGCTCTTTTCGGCTTGCTTGCTTGCTTGTCTTGCTGTTTGTCATGTCCTGTCCTGTCTTGGCTTGCAATGGCGAGAATGGTAAGTGTTGCTGAGGATGTGCACTAGGCTCGCTCACAGCCGGGGAGAGCCGGGATATGGGTCAATACGAAGGAGATGCAGGCGACGGGCAGCATGCAGCCACTGTCACATCTGCCGCGAGCGCGGTTCTCCCACGGCGCAGAAGCCGGAGCGCACTGTGCCTTAAGCGCACTGCGATCGTGACTTTGTTGCCGGTGTGCAAAACAGTCGCTTTCTTCTTGTCGGCGCTGAGAAACGAGTTTTGGAGATTTCGAAAAGGGGGCTGCGAGAGGTGATTGGCGCCCCTATGATGCCCCTATGCTCGCGACGGAGGGTTGGTCAGCTCGCAAGTGATGACGGCACCAGCTGGACACGAGCGGTGGCGAGCATAAATAATTGTGCAAGATTCGACGATGCATCCAGGGATAGTGTCATGGATGTCTCGCAGCAGCGTTTGTGCTGCAACCCCATTGGCTTCCCTCTCCGCGCCCTCGCTCCTCTCCACCCACTGACGGGCGCCGGCCTCGACCTTCACGCTCCTCACACACAGTGTGGGTTGCTGGCCAGCCAGGCCACCGCTATGCGACCAAGCGCGGATTAATCGTCCTGGCCCTCCTCATTGGCCGCATGTTTCTCCTCGCGGGTGAGATATTAGCATCTCTACTTCGGCTGAGTCTGCTCTGTCCCGAGTCTGTGGGCAACGGCGACTACGACGTGGGACCAACTTCCTCGCTGACCGTTGTGAGTGGTCGAGCCTGCTTTCGTTGGCTGTCAAGGACGTGAAGAGGTGTGGAATGGGGGCCGGCTTTGAGAGGTACGTCTGCGGAGGAAGGTCGCAGGGATGCAGGTGAGGTGTGTTGCGCTCTCTATCGATAGTCTGCGATGGTCCTGGTTCACCGAGTTCGATGCGCCCGTATATCATAGTCACTTCCCGTTGCCCAGCCTTTTCTCTACCTTCACGTCTTTCTTCGGCCTCATCTTGAAAGTTTTGTGCGTGGCTTTGTTGGGTTTCAATCGAAGGCCAGCTCTATTCATGAGATCCAGGGCGAGGCTGCGTTTGGAAGAGTGCGGTGCAAAGAAGTCGAATCAAGGCTCTGACCTACCAAGACTACCTCAGCCTCTTGTTTCGTGGCCGAAGTCAAGATGACCTCCTCCTTCATTGCCTTCTGTTTGATTGCCGGCTCCTTTACCTCGGTATGGGGTCTCCAGGTCACGCCAAACTCGCCATGTTCCAAGTTATGTATGGACGACCCCACTGCAGATGTCTCTGACCCAAATGTCTCCAACACGTATGGCTCAGACATTGTCTGTAACGACGCCGACTACAACAGTACTTCAGTGGGAAGGAAGTTCCAGCAATGCCTTACCTGTCTCCAGAATAGCACGGCTTCGAGTGGGAGTGAGAATGACCAAGGATGGTACTTCTGTATGTCAGCGTAGACTTCATTGTGTAAGCTCTGCTAACATTGAATGATAGACAACCTTCGATATGCTTTCAACACCTGCATATACGCTGCTACGAATGCTTCAGACCCCATCTCAACGCCATGTTCCACGGACAGCGTTTGTGCACCGCTGGAAAACTCCCTCGAACAAGGCATGCAAGATCCTTCGACCATGGGCGGTCAGTATTCATACTGCTCTGCCAACAACAATGCTTTTGTTGGGTCGAACTTGGGGATTTGCCAGTCCTGCCTACGAGAGAACAATGCTGTGTTTTATCTATCCAATTGTAAGGTTCACTGTTTCACGGATTGTCGCTTATCTAACAACTTGGCAAATAGTTCTCGTTGCTCTCGATGCAGGCTGTCTCCAGAAGCCAGCCAACAGCACCGTCGTAGGCTTGAACACCACATTGTTCTCTAATACTCAAGTGGCCATCATCACGCCCGTATCCTCGCAAGTCCCGACTAGCAAGACGCACAAATCTCTTTCAGAAGGTGCAATCATTGGCATAGCTGTAGGAGGAGTTGTCCTACTCATCATCTTAGCTGCAATCGGCTTCATCTGCCTCAAGAAGCGCCGTAACGCCACACGCTTACAGAAACTTCGCAGTCCCCTCGATGAGCGTTTCGGTGCCGAGAACATCACCGCACCCAACAAAGGGGCATTCTCTTCACCACAGACATCGCCCTCGCTTCACAAAGACAGCATACAAATGATGCAAGCTCCCAAAGTCCGAAACTTCAGTTTCTCCCGACCATCCCCTCCCCAACGAGCAGGAGAATGGACCGGCGTCTCCCCAGCCGTCACGCCCTCCACAACTTTCTCCTCCAGTCCCCCAGGCTACGACCAATCCCCACCGAACTCAGGACGGAACTCTATCCCCGCGCACCACGCGTATATCCCACCCGAGTACACGCCTCCGTCACGAAACTCCATCTCACCGCTCTATGTACCGCCTCCTCCTCCACCACAGCAATCACCGCACGCAATGCCCGCTTCGTATCCTCAACGCTCACCTTCGGCTTCGATTAGGACAACTGGAACAGGAAACGGAACGGGAATGGGAACGACACCGACGACCTCTCCAGCATATATTCACCGCTCCTCCCCCTCCGTATCTTCCATCCGCACCCGCGCCGTCGCCCCACCGCCCGTCTCCGTCGCAAGGAACCCAAGTACCGCGTCTCGATTCACACGCCATCCATCGATCAGTCCTTCGCTTATAAATACCATGCCTAGTCCCAACAACCACACTCATCCCCACCCCAGCCCAAACAATAATCCCTATACCAACGGCAGCAGCAATCCCAATCCCAATCCCAATAGTAACGGAGGAGAGGAAGGTGGCCAAGCCGGGATCTCACCCCCAATGTTCAGAGTAACAAGCCGGTTTGAGAATGAAGAGGAAGCGAGAAGAGCGAGAGAGAGATTGTATAGGGAGGGATTGGCGGGCAGGACACTGGTTCATGGGCATGAGGAGGAGACGGAGGAAAGGGTGAGAGGGAGTCCGGAGAGTGAGAGGAGTGAGGAGCTTTGGCCGGGGAGTTACTAATTCTAAATCAACTACTCAAGGGTTGTCGAATGACGTGATGTGGGTTGAGATTCGGGAGAGAAATGAAGATGGAGAGATGGGAGAGAGAGTGGAGGTGCAGATAGGCATGGATGAGATGCAAGAGACTGGAAAGGTACGAGGCTCGGTACGGAGATATGGAAATGGATATGATGAATCTCAATATGGATATGGACAAAGACACGACAGCAACACCAACTCGGCATCAACTCCACATGAAACAGCGACGGGAATAAATTTGTGATATTTGCCCTCTTTTCGATCTGAGGGAAAGGGAAGGAAAGGGCGTTAGGCGCAAGCCGTGGCGTTCTGGCGTTCTTTTGTGGGATATTTGGATAGGATACAGGTTCCCACGTTCTTTTGAATATGCAGAAATAGTATATATTATAGCAGCAGTATACTTACTTACTTGCCTATCTATCTTCTTATATTATATATATATGTATATGTATATTCTTCGTACACACACACACACACACACATACATACATACATACATACATACATACACACACTCTCTATCGTGAGAAGTACTAATGTGCACAGAGGAGAGGTTGAAGTCTTTAGATAGACCCGACTGACCAACCACTGTTTCCAAATTCCATCTAAATGTTCACGACCATAACCTTCAAGGTGAGAATGGAGAGTTTAGAGCGAATGAACATCAACATCAATATCAACAATGCCATCGTATGTATATACTATTAGAGATCTGTCTGTATACGGGTAACGGGGGGTACGGGGTATAAGAAAAAGTCCAAGACCAAGACCACTCGCTTCATTCGCTTCATATCATGTCCAGGAAATACCAACACCGACACCAACACCGACGCTAATATGAAAACCAACACGCTTTGACCCATCCTATCATTGAGATTGAGATCCAACAGCCCTGTGACGCAACCACGATCGATCCAACAGATGTCTAAGTCTAGATCTAAGAGTAGATCCAAGAGCCGAGCCGCTGATGCGATATCCTGCGCCGCATTGCTGCATTTCGTTCCATGTACAGACAAATAGAGATTCAACCAACCGCCACCACCACATTGTGTGGAGTACCATACCATACCATACCATACCATACCATGTATGATCATGTTGTACCTCCCAACCTTACCCCTGACCCATAAACACACAAGGCAGATTTCCTTCCCCCCCATGTCTCTTCCACCCTCCCCTCCTCCCCGCCCCTAGCTCCAAATCCCAGCCCAGATCCTGGTAACCGAGCTGCATAGGACTAGGACCTGGACCAGGAACAGCGAACAAGGACAGTGAACAAATGCAAATCCAACATCGTAAAGGAAAGAGAACCAACATTTCGGGTGAATGCGCATGATTGAATGAAAGCGCGAGAGCGACCGGCTGCATATATGCGAGCGAGATAAAGAGATGTTTTCCCGTGTACTTGGGAACACATAGTACACGCAGGCTTCAAGCTGACAGGCTACCAGGCTCACGGGTTTGCGCTCGTAAGCTCATAGGCTGAAGCTCAGGCTCTCAGATATCCAGGCTCAGACTCGCACGCTCAGGCTCGCAAACTCGTCAGCTCGCAAATCCACCACTCACAACGCATTCCCCTTCCTCGCATCATCTGCCGTAAGACCACCACGCGCCTGTGCTTGCGCCTGCGATTGCGTTTGCGATTGCGAAATCTGTTGCTGCTGCTGCTGCTGCTGATGACCCGGTAAGACCTGTCCCCTCCCATTCCCCGGATGGCTCAGAATCGGCGCCTGAGGAGCCGTCCACCCTCCTCCTCCTCCACTCATCCCGAAATCCGGATCCTTCCTATCAGCCGGGAACGGATACTCGCCAGTTCCCGCATTAGCCACAGCGCCCATCTCGATCCTCTCTCCATCATTCTCTGGCTCGACTTTCTTATCCCTCGGCCACTGTTCTCCTTTCTTGACTCCCGGTCCATCCGTAGCGCTCACGGGAGAAGTGTACGTGCTTGAGTACGGACTAAAATACGCTTTTTCGAACCCAGGTCCATCGCCTCTCCCGACCTCAGGACTCAGTCCCGGATGCCCGGATACAGGACTGTCGTCTGTACCCATCTGGCCCCAGGCATTGGTAAACAGCGGTCTCTGACTCTGCGGAGAATCAAAGAACGGGCCGGAGGAAACGGCTTCTTGGGGCGAGGAGTGATGCATGCTGCCGTGGCGAGCTTGCCATTCGTAGCCTGATGCTCGAGCTTTCTCGGCGAGGATGCGGCGGCGGCGACGCTTGCCATTCCAGACGATGCAGAAGCCGGTGATGGCGAGGAACAAGATGATGGCGCCGACGGCGATGCCGATTTTGGCGCCGAGCGTGAGGCCGTTGCTTTTGCCGGGTGTGTAGACTGGGGTGGACGAGGCGGAGGGTGTGGTTATGTTTACGGTGGTGGCGGAGAAGACATTTCCTTGGAGGGAGAGGGATGATCCGAGAACGGGTTGTTGGATACAGGCTGCTTGGAGGACGGTGACAACTGTTACATATGTTAGTTAGATAGTTCTGGCGGTGATGGAGGGGATGGAGGGGCAAGTACAGTTTGCCATGTAATTCTCGTTGCCCATTTCTTGGAGACAGGATGAGCATTTGGGGACGGAGACGCTGTTCATGAGTGGACAGTAGGAGTAGGAGGAGGCATTTTGGTTTAAGGAGTCGTATTCGAAGGCACTTTCAAGCGGACCGCATGAGAAACTATTGAATGTATAGTCAGCATGCTGCATTGGGCTATCTCTCGTGATATAGAAGCTTCGTACCTCGTCAAACATGGAGTGTTCGCGGTAGCGGTGTTATTGTCGATTCCGAACAAGCACCATGACAGCGCGAATCGAAGGTTGTATATCGCCCAATGTAGATCCGACAACTTTGACCCAGTGTCGTAGTA
Source organism: Phialocephala sp. D728 (assembly GCA_003988865.1). Taxonomy (NCBI): domain Eukaryota; kingdom Fungi; phylum Ascomycota; class Leotiomycetes; order Helotiales; family Mollisiaceae; genus Phialocephala; species Phialocephala sp. D728. The sequence goes on from QYAJ01000002.1 coordinate 34,194, forward strand.
TGTGCTGTTTAATTCACAAGCTATGCAGGCCTTGAATGTGGCTCCATATGTGGACGAAGCGTAGGCTGCATCATTGCAGGTCAGCTCTTGACCGGAAGTGCTGCCGAGTTCGTTTCCGCACAGATCAGCGCACTGTGGTGATGAAGGGACCACGAGAAGGCCTTGGGCGAGTGTGGAGAGGGTGAGGGCGACCGGAATCGAGAGGGACAACATTCTCTTGCTGCGTTGACAGGATGTGATGCGATTGCGCGGTGAGGTCTTCACTTCGACTCTTTTGCCCGCCGATAAGATGCTGCTGCTACATCAACTCTCCGTGCGTCGTCCTCGAGCGGGGTTCCGGATCCGATGCCGCCTCCCGACAGCAGACTGGACGAGCGACGACGTATATATAACCGGTGCAGTCGCGGTCGCGGTCGCTGTGTCGGTGTTGAGAGAGTATTGACACTTCACGCATCTGAACCCTCCGCCAGAGGGAGAGGGAGTGAGAACGCCACTGTACATATAGCCAGCATGGTGGGCTTACCTGCACCAGAGCGTCGACGAGGTCGTGAAAATTGACGAATGGCGCCCCTCCGCAGCTCCGTCCTCCTCGTTCCTGCCCTGGACCCCGGCTGGGTGTCACAATCACCACAGCTCGCAGGGGGCACGACAGGGTATGGACGAACGAGCAGGGTCGCTGCAAGGGCCGGGCAGCGCACTGATTGGCGATCTCCATGCTGGGTATTGGATGTGGCAGCCTCTCCACACTCCCCCAACGCACCCCGAACGAATCAAGCCGTTTCTGTCATCACGACCGTAGGGAGTTGCCGTCGGGTGCATGAATGGGGGCCGTGATTGGGGTCGACCGAGTCTGGTCGCCATGCGTGCTCTGCCCTCGGGGACCTGTGAATGGTGTGCGCGCTGGGAACGACTGCAATGTGATGTGACAAGAACGCCGCGATGTCACAATTGAATGATTAATCTGTGTTGTCAATGGCTTGTGTCTGCCAACCCGCGCCACTGTGCGAAAGAGCATCGATGCGACGGGTCATCGCGAATCGGCAGTAGGTCTGCTGCGCCGTCGGCATTGTGATATCCAACATTGATGTTGTGATGGAGGAGTTGATAGGCCCCGGGGCGGGCCGTGGGGGCGAGAGCGTAGCGCGGCCGTTTGAGTGGCCCACCTTCACCGTCATAGCATGTGGTGACGGTCTCGCTTGTCTGAAAGAGGGTTCCTTCCCCCTTTCTTCTATGCGAAGCCAGACTTCTCCAAACGAGGGCGGCTCCAAGATCTGCGGGTCTGCAAATGGGCCCAAGGCGCCTGGAGAGGGCCGTGGCTTCAAAGAATCTTCCTTTCTCCAGCCCCTGAACGTCGAAAACCCAACGTTGGGTGTTTCGAGGCAGTGTGCAGAAGAAGGCGGCCAATCACTGCACTCCGCGAAGCCCGGCGGTTAACGCTCGACGTGCAACAGAATGCTGCTTTCGTGCAGAAGCCACGCTGGAAGAAAGAGCAAGGTGGGTGAAGAAAGGTTTTCTCGGGTCGTCGTTCTCGCGGGGACTCGTACCATCGGCCGCAGTCGGTGACGTGATGAATTTGAACCTATCTCCACTACTTAAGCGCCTTTGAATACTTCTCGGATATCACCCTAACGCCAGTGTGAAATATGAGCACTTGCAAAGATGTACCGAACTGGTTCAAGACTGCATATATACATTTTGTGCCTTGCCGATGTGACGAAGTAAGCCTACAGCTAACGATACATATCCTGAAGGAGTAATAGAGGGGTCAATCGTAATCACATCGAGACACCATATTATAACCTTGCCGCTCTGTCCCAAATTCGACGCGCGCTGTGCTGTTTCGTCTCACTTCGCACCTGCTGTCTACTTTCCACTTGATATCTCATACTTGGATACCATTAACCAGTCCAGACCGCCGGACCTGGAACAATATAGTTTGCAATACTGGCTGCTTGGTAGATATTGATGAGGATTCCAGGATCAGTGGCTTTATAAGCTCCAGGAAACGCAACACCAGGCGGGTTGACCGTTCCTGATCCAGAAACATTGACCTGGAAACAGGTCATATAAAATTGAGCTCCGCCACTTGAGCTAGCGGCATGAAGAGCAATAGCTTCAGCTCGGACGAGATAGTTCCCGGGTGCCAATGTCGCAGGAACTTTAACGCTTCGCTTGCCACAATTGTCGTTCAAGGTATCCTATTCCGGATCAGACTCATGTTTAGGCATTACCAGAGAGACTTTGACTTACTGTTCCCCACTTTTTTGTGGTTGGACTGTAGCCTTCCTGATCGATCTTGAACCAGGAAGTGGGCATACCCGATGCCGCGTCGTCGACCTTTCCCATATAGACAAGCACAGGTCCATAGTGATTACCACCGATGGCCAAATTTGTACATGATCGGTCACCGGGCTGTGCATGCATCTCGACCGTGATATTCTGGCCAGCTGCAGGGATCTTAGAATATGAAAATCAATATCTTCGTACAAAGACACTTACCAGTCACTGGACAAATTGTGGCGACAGGTTTTGTTCCAGCATTGCACTTGATATCCGCAGACGTAACGCTGGTCACGGGATTGTTGTTCAGCGGGAGACGAGCACAAGTTGAGGCCTCATCAACGCTGGATGGATCATGATTAGTGCTTGGAACATGGGTTTGAAGAGATTATGACATACCCAGCCGACCAGAATTCTTGGAAGGTAGAATGTGCGGCAACAGAGCTAGCTGAGGCCAAAAAACTTAAGGCAGTAATGAAGGACTTCATTTTGGTAGAATATAGAATAACAAGCAGAAGTGAATGAGAACTTAGAAGCAAAGATGCTAAGCACATGAAAGAGACGTCCCTTCCTTCTTATAAAAGTTCATGAGTCATCACAAGATTCGCCGAGTTTGGGGTAAACATGGCGTTCTTCAATGTGGGGTACATAAGTCTGGGGTATGACTGGTAACACGAGACTTGTAGATTGCTTCCAAGAACTCTGCCTGAATCTGAAACGGCATTTCGCTCCGGGAGAAGAACAAACAATATAAGTTTGATTGAATGCGGAAGGAGACAAACAACTAGAAGATTAAATAGTCCCCACTGAAGGATCATATGATGGTGAATATGCAAGATGGAAAGCTTGATTCTGCGAATAGATGAAATCTTCTAGGCTTGTGCCGGACTTCCTTGCCGCCGCCAAGCTCGCATGCGACGCAACGAGCGAACGTGAATCAATTAAAAAGTCGACAGATCAAGACGAATAATGATCCTTGATGTACTGGCATTTGCATGAATAAGACAACTGGCGCACAGAAAATGCAAGCATCATTCTCACTGAACACTCGCTGCAGACTCCCTTGTGCATCAAAAGGAAGGCACGGATTCCGAAGCCATCAATTCAAGAAGACCACGATAAAGCTCGGGATTACCATCCATTGTTTCATATACTCTATAGATGAGTAATTGCATGTTCATGATATAGACAAAGGTGGCTGACGAGGTGAATTGGTGGTTAGTCATGAAGATTAATAGTTTTGGTTTCGCTAGGTTTCAGGAAGATGAGATGCCGAAACACGGCACGTGATTCTCCTCCACAACTTGATTCGAGGCACTTACTTCTGCCATCTATGATGGAGGATGTCTGTTTTCAATACGGCATAATCAGTGATTTCGAGACAACTTCAAGACGAGACGCCGCGTCAATACTATTGTTAAAATATTTTGATTCATATTTATTGAAACCTGGTCCCGGGTATTGTACATAGCTCCTTCTCGCATTACTCCTCTCGCTCATGCTGATCGTATCGGAAAGTCTTTGTCTTTTCTGCAGAGCTGCGCTATCAAGTTCCATACATGCTCCCAAACTCCATGCTGCAAACAAGAGAAAGTTTCAAAAGACAATCATGACATCTACAATCTCCTATCCCCAACGCAAGATAATCTCACCACACTGTACTCCTTGGGCGCGGTGAGATATGTCTGCTTCTAGGCCCCAAAGTGTTCTTCGTGAACGACGACTCATATTGTGAGGAATTCTCGGAAGCTGCACGATTTGGTCTGGTAACTTTCGGCTCAATTTCTGGTTCTGCTTCAGGTGCAACGCAAGGTTTGTGTTCTATCGCATCTACAGAAACCGACTGAGTAATCCGACTGTCGCTGAAATTGGCTCGAGAAAGCCGAACATCTTCAGGCTGGAACTCGCCGAGGACTGGCGAGTCTATATAATCCGACTCAATTATCCAATTATTGCTGAAACGGGCTCGAGTAAGCAGAATGTCTTCTTGCTGGACCTCGCTCAGGACTGGTGAATCTACTAGAGCTGGTCCCCGCGAGCGACTGGCGTTCCTTGATTTGGGAGAAGATGGCCGTGATTGGGGTAAAGGTGTGGGGTATCTGTTATTTCCTAGGACGGACTGTGTTTCTGTGCGTGGCGGAATTGGCGTGGGCTTTCTCTCTTTGCCTACTCTCGACTCGGGTCTTGCAGCAGGCTCCTGATTAGCGCCGTTGCCGAAGAACGTCTGTTTGAAGGGATGATCAACCGGGGATACCGGAGAGAATGAACACGGTTCCACTAGTGGAGGGTCTGTTGAAGTGTGACCTGTTGAGATAGATAACGCGCTGTTGATGCTCTTTGTTGAATCAACGGATGACGATGAAGTCGAAGATCGTACATCTTCAGGTGACTTCTTGGGCGACTTGACAGCCGTCTTCGTGGTAGGTGCTCTTGGTTCGGAGACAAGTTGCATTTGAGGACGCTTCGATGTATCGACCACGAGGAGTTCCTTCTCGCCCCTACCAAGAATCCCATAAACCTTGACTTCTCCATCTTGAATTCCAAGGACAGCACTTGTTCCGGCATAGACGGCCTCTTCTTCGGTTCCACATCGATTGGCAAAGACAACAATGATTTCATCTTCACCCTCATTTCGAATCAGTGGCTCGAGTCGTGAAAGCCAGTAGGATAGTGTCTCCATATCCGGCTCTTTTGGAACTCTACTGTAGGCCCTCGCATTCTCCCGTGTCAACCACGCCATGGACAGGACGACGAGGTTGGCTTCCCGGTGGAGAACATGATATGCGAACTCCCAAGCATTCCAGGGCGCCTCGAATTTATAGGGGCTGAGTATTGTTAGCAATCCCTGGTTCATAGTCGTAGTGTATTCTAGACTTACTTCAGATCCATACCTGTATCAAGAATTAGTGAGGTCCGTCACTCGAGCAAAAGCGGAACTTACGCTCGAAGGATTTCGTGGGCCACTTACAGATACCCATTGCCACATTCCCAAGGCCCTCGATTGCCCCATCATAAAATCCATCCGGGCCTTCCAGCGCCCATGTCTCGTCTGTATAATAAAGGAATGACTTTCGGTAATTCGCGATGGTCTCGCCGTCGGGATTAACCGTGATTGCAGAATTGTAGTACTCTGGTGAGGCTGGCCACTTCGGGCTCACGTCGACCTTCTCTGGATAACCTGCAATGACGTGGCAGTTGTATTTGAGGGCTGTCGTTCTCGCCCAAAGGGAGGTGATACCAGCGGTAGTGGGTTCGAGGAAAGGACTGATATGTTGTAAGGAACGGAAATTGTATCCTGTCCTTGCACATTAGTCAACTGCAAGCTTCCACCTCGGGATGAGGATGTTGCAGATTGCCAAAGACGAAGTAACGCATAGAGTGTGGGGAGATATAGGTAGTCGAGGACGAGGGCGCTTCGCAAACATACCAGAGAATGCCATCTCAGGCAACACGAGAAGATCGATGTTTTTCGGATTCGCTCGACTGAGGACAGAGTCGGCGCGGTTGAGGTTATTGTCAACATCGCCCACCTAGAAGAATCAGCGACACCCACCAACCCTTCCAACTTCCCCGCTGAAGCCAAGCCTGATCGTACGTACCTGAGGGGCGAACTGCAAACAGGCGATCCTCATTCTCTAAAAGCCTTACTACCCGATGCATGAACAAGTCGAACGTCTCGCGTTAGGTCTCTGTGATTAATGATGAACAATGAGTGAAATGGTCTCTGGAAGTAATAGAGGGTGTGCAGGAACGGGCCAAGCGAATGCTTATGAGAGAGCAGCAGTGTCTTGTGCAGCCCCAGTCTGTGTAACCACGATGTTGGACGAAGAGGCTTTGGCCCTATCGCGAGTTGAATTGAGTGCATCCGTGGGTATGTGCCACTCTGTGGGTATGGGGGACGACGTCGAGGGTCAGCATGGTGTCATTGGCCGGCGCGAAAAGGGAAGTCCCGCTAGCTATGCCAGCGCTTACCTGCATGGTCTTAATCGTATTAAAAGTGGGTGTGACCCATTTATTCTTAAGCAAGGCCCCAGATCCGCCCTTACCCACCCTTACCCATGCTGGTGCACGCAACTGCTTAAAATTGGCCGTTGCCGTCTTCGTCCAAACCCAGCGGCAATTGTTTCAGGCTCGCGATGTTTCGCGATGGCCTGCCACTGAGAGAATGATCTCATCATGGCACTTTGAAACGACGCACAAGACAGTCCGGGCAAGGCATTCAGCGGTGTGGGGAGTGCAGTGCGAACACCCGCAGCATCGCGCGCGCTGGCGTGAGTCCCTGCCCTGCTCTTGGTGATGGGCATGCAGCCTGTCAAAGGCTTCCAAGCCATCTCAAGCCATGTGGCCATACGCTGCTCGCTCCAACTCCCCCGCGCACGCCAGTGACGATGCTCAAGATAAGAACCTCGAGGCTCTTTCTGATCAAGTGGCCCTGAGGATGCCACTCGCTCGCAGAGCTTTGAATCTTTGATGCCCTGTGTATCTACTCGTTCTCTGCAGTCCGCGAGTAAAGATATGCATAACCCGCACAAGGTTAAATGGCTTCCGAATTCCCAGAGCACTCAGGCACTCGCGAGCTATCTTTAGATTTGGTTAGATTGTCCCAGTGGACTGGTCACTCGGCGGTGGATCGCCTGGGATTGGCCCGTTCGCAATCAAACAACAGCAGAACGCTGAAAGAAGAAGCAATCGATACCTCCGAACGTTGCATGCCCCAGCTGCCAACATCGTCACTTCGGCGCGTACACCGGATCATCCTCCGTTTTTACTATTGGACGAGCATCATGCTATTGTTCGGAACCGGCAGAGTCACATGATCCAACTTCACTTTCTCGATGAATTTTTGGTGGCCTTGTCATGCAGAAGTATTTCCTGGTTCTACCTGATATTTTGCCTTCAAAGTCAACGTCAAGTATTGTAGAGCAAATTCTAGCGTCACACAGTCCATCATCGTGATGATCAAAATCGTGTCTTACCACCTGATCACGACAACTACTGTCAGCCCCAATCACGAGCCTCATTCCCCAAGACAGCTAAGCGCTAGCCCAGCCTCATGCAGACTCAATGTCTTCCTGTGGCAATGTCGGCGCTTGAGTAGACTACGACAGAGAGCTTGGACATTTGGTATGCTCGTGAGAACAACTGTATCATGGTTCTCATTCCGACAATCTGGTAGAGACGCTCTTTGAAGAGTAGGCTTATTGTGAACTGTTTCTAAGTTTTCCCAAGAGACTGGTAAAGGCACTGTCCGACGGCGAGGCTGGCTGACTGGTACTTCTTCCATCAGCGGTAAACTTTACCTTCCGGAAGCGCGCAAGAGACTTCTCGCTTTCCCATCTCATTTATTGGCTGGACACGGCCCGAGAGTAGCAAGCCAACATCCTCCGATCCTGAAGTAGTCTGATATGGGACTTAACTGAAAAGGATTGGTCTTACCACTCCGTACCTCCACACGTTCTACCTGACGGAAATGCCCAATGGCCAATGAGGCCCAAGAGCGCAGCTCGAATGGCTTCCTCTCTTGGAGTGTTTGGCCTATAAATAGCAGGATTACGGCCCGAGAATGATATACCCACACCTTCCGTTCCCGAGAAGTCGGCAGCTAAAGACGTAGGAGCCCACCAGCACTTCATATCTCTGTTGGAATTTTCTCGGACGGCTACGCCAAGCGGCCGATGAGACAATTCAAGCGCAAACTGGCGCTGGACTCACGCGCCTGGCTTCTAGACATGCCACTCACGGTGTGTGTCTCTTCAGGCTCTCATGATGCGTGATGTACAACATATACCGGTAAGTTGGTTCGGAACATCATCTTAACCGCGAGTTGCTCTCATGGGCCCTCAGCACTGATCCAACTTGTAACAGAATGAGATACATGTTGGACATGATGCATTTGGAAGACTGAATCATGCGAGCAGCCCCTTCCCGTTCGAGTTGGTAGTGCACTTGGTCTCAGACCCACGCTCATTGGCGAGAGACACTCGTCCCGACAGATTGGTTGAGGCGCCTGCTGCAAGGGAAAACTTTATCAGTCACATTTGCTGTTCGCATGAGAGCGAATGATTGAAATCATCGGTCTATTTTTGTGTGTCATCCGAGTTGGCAATCTATCAATCGTGCCACGCCTATGAGATGGTCTTCTCAACCAAGAAGATACCATACTTCTCCTTAAGCTCCTTCATCAACGGGTCGTTAATTTTCGAAGACATAGGCGCAAGAATACCCTTCTCCGAAATCGTACCATCAAGGACCTGCTTGACAGCAACACCGCACGGAACACCAACCAACTTAGCCATAGCCGAGTAGCCCTTTGGATCACCATACTCAACCAACGTCGATGTCTTCGTCTCCTTGCTGCCATCCTTGTTCTCAATCTCGAACTTATGCTGCAGCATAACGAGATCTCGCTCGCCTTCCTCAAACTGCATCTTCTTCTCGAGTGTCGCGCAGAGGGTATCTAATGGGTTGCCTCTAGGAATGATCTTCTCTTCGGAGAAGATACCGACCCACCGCAGACCGGCGATGATACGCTCCTTCTCCTCGGTGTCTTGAAACTTGGCCTTGGAAGCAATAGCCCATTTCAAGTCTTCCTCCTTGGACGAGGTGGCAGTCAAGATCTTTTGAGTAGCCTCCTTCCAGGAGATAGGTTCCTTCAAGAAGTCTTGCGCCTCGTCGCTCAAGAAACCCATATCAACCAAGACACGGACGAACCCGGGGAAGCCCTGATATCTTAAGGTACCTCTGATGATGGTTTGTGCCTCTGGGATGTTATATCGCTCCTTATACGGGGTAGAGTCTCGGTTGGGGTATGCGACAAAGGCATATCCAGGATAGATGAAGTATGGTTTAGCAGTACCCATCAAATCCTTACCCTCGATCTCCACGATCTTGCCGTCTTTGAAGTACTTGGCAGCATTTCTCAATGCTAGCAAGACACCACGGGACGACCACGAGAATTTGTAACCGAGAGGGTTGTCCGAATCCTCAGGAGCTGGTAGACCACCGCAGTATGACAGGAAAGAAGTGATCTTTCCGCCGGCCTTGTGAACCTCCTCAATTGTCTTGATGGCATACAAGTGATCGATTCCAGGGTCCAAACCAATCTCATTCATGACCGTAATGCCAGCTGCCTTTGCGTCGGCATCCAATTCAAGCATTGCAGGTGAAACGTAGCTTGTTGTGACAACATTCTTCTTATTTCTAATTGCAGACTTGATGACGGTGGCGTGGAATGTGTATGGAATTAAGCTGATGACCAAATCGTGTTTTGCAATAGCAGCATCAAGGGCCTTTTCGTCTGTAACATCGAGAGATATTGGAATGGCATTCTTCACACCAGCCGAGAGCTTCTTAGCAGACTCGAGAGTTCTGCATGCTGTAACACAATTAGCTGGATTCTATACATTGAATTATTTTTCGTACCAACTGAAACCTCAATTCCTGCATCACTGAGAATATCAAGAGTGGGCCTTGTAACGAAACCAGATCCAAGCATCAAAACCTTCCTGAAGGATGTTAGCAGAAATGATGTCAGAAGATATTCTGGAGCTCACTTTGACCCAGCCATGATTTTTGTTAAATTTTCAAAGAACTGGATTAACAATTGAGCTTAAATGTTGCAATTGCAAAGATCAACACCTTTCACCGAAGACTCACTCGGGCAAAAATATTTTGGTGGGGTTGTTTTGTTTGGAGGGGTCCGTCATCGGTGCCTGGGAAGCTAGGCCACATAAAGCTAGGGCTAACCTTCCGCCGTGGGAAAGAACACCATTTCAAAAATCCTTCCCATTCTTCTACTTTCTCTCGCGAGCTGTTCACAGCTTCGTCGTTACTTCTACAACCTCAACCGCCATCATGTCAGCTATGGATATGTTCTGGGCAGCTCCGCCCATCTCGAGGTATGTCTCCAAAGGTCCGCGTCCTCTATTCGTGCTGATGCTGATGTAGCGCAGAACCTTGGCTGCTTCGGCCTTCGTCCTCTCGATTTCCGTATACACCGGGATAATTCCCTTTTACTGGGTCCTCTTCCATGTGTCAAGGTTCATGGTGCTACCTCCAGAGTTATGGAGACTCTTCACATCATTTCTCATCACTGGAAAAGATCTGGGCATAATATTCGACACATACTTTTGTGAGATTTGGCTCCTTGCAAGGGATATTGGAGCAGCTGGCTGACTTAATGCAGTATACACGTACGGAAGCAAGCTTGAGACAGCTTCGCCGAGGTTCACTGAACCTGGAGACTTCTTCACATACATCGTGTTTGTGTGTGTGACCATCTTGGTAAGCACTTTTTTTCTTCATCCATCATCATCCTTTCCTTTGCACCTCATATTATCTGCCCGCGTAGTGCAATTCTCCCAACTATTGCGGTTCCTGGAAATGAGGAAGATTGCCCCTGCACTTCGACTGGTCCGTCATTCGCAATCAATCCAAAGGGCCAGCTCGCGGTGTAGGCATGGTGGGAAGTTCCTTTGAGAAAACTCGTGTCGATTCCTCTACTTCACTCGGGTGGTTGTGACTCCCTACATATCATTGTTCTTAAAGCAATATATGTTTCTTTTGCTAGATACCACTGGCATATCTAACAAAACAAACAGGGCCTGAATATTTTAGTCACGGGGGGGATGGTCTTCACTGCGGCATTGGTGCTTGCCTTTGCCTACACATCCTGTCAAGATGATAGAGGCCAGAAAGCGACCTTCTTTATCGTTACTATTCCCGCACAGTGGATTCCATACGCCATGCTCCTCATGACCTTCGTCATGGCTGGCCCTGATCAAGCAAAAGTTCAAGCGACAGGGCTTATTGCCGCGCATCTGCACGACTTCCTGACACGACTATGGCCAACTTTCGGTGGTGGTAGAAACCTGGTTCCGACGCCAGCTTTTGTTAAGAGAATGTGGCAAACCACCGAGGCCCGTGTTGCTGATCGAGCATATGGAACAGCATTTACGCCAGCCCAGCAAACGGCAGGCACATCGACAGGAGCGTCGTCTGGTGGGGTATTGCCGGAGTCATGGAGGAACCGAGGCTCAGGTCATAGGCTGGGAGGGGACTAGGAATTTGCACTAATTTTATTCGCGATATGAGCTGGCAATGAATCATGATTTCAGTAGATATTTCCTTCTCATGCTTCGCTGGGATGACCTGGCGCACTCCCGTTTTCAAACGTCATGTGCGAGCAGCATCTCACGTGATCTGTCAGATCGCACGCCTAGGTCCATCATCCAGATCCTCTGAGAGTCTACTAACACTCAATATTTAAGACATCCATGCTGGAGATGTGAGCGTGAGCGTGGCGATTGTGAGGGCCAGCCAGTTGCGATGTAACCTTCCCTTACATGCTTACCTAAACCGACAAATGCCTCCTAACGTATCTCAGCAATTTCCAACATGAACATCAAATCTCGAGTTCCGGCATATTTTGATGCGTTGATAGATCATGAGACCGTTAGTTAGGACTAGATTATCCCTTGTAAGTGTCTCATCCCTGTCCACACCCACTTCGATATAACTGTGTCTAGAAATGTGAGTTCTACTTGAAAGACTTAGGTGCAGACTCTACACTTCTTGACACGTTCGATGTTATTCAAGGTAATGGAGTGAGCCGTGCTGACCCTGACTTCTGATTTCTAGGCTGAACTGTATCGGGTGGCTCTCAAGTACCAGCGGTATGCCTCAACTAGAACTCAATGGACCCAAGACCCCATTGCCACGGAGACGAAACTGTAAAAGCCAGTATGGGATTGGAGAATCCTAGGACAACACTGTTATTATGGATTTCATTGGGATATTTAGGTGTGTATGTATCGAAGGTTAATCAGTGAGCGATTGCTTTCAAGTTTGTATAATGCGTTTATACCCAAATATCTATATCTATATCTGTTGATAGTACATTGTGATTTTGTCTTCGACAAGCTGAGCATGAATTATCCTTAAAGTATCCAAGCACCGACGAATCATCGCACCTTTCACAATGTGACTTCACAATGGTGTGACAAACCTCTATTTCAGAGCTAGATGTTTTGTTTTACGCTTGAACGTCGTCAATATACATTTGAAGCGAAAGTATACACGAATACTACTACTACACACTACCAAAAAGCTCGATCATACTCGTGACTACTGAAACTCCCATCAAAAAATGAAAATCTATAAAAAGCGGGGTATCAGAATGAAATCTTCCCTCCTCCATGCCGTCACCTCCTTCTCCCGACCATCACACCCTTACCATAACCACGCTCTCCTTCCCACGCTCCTCCTAACATCCCTCCGGCTACCCGAACTCCCACACTGCGCAGGATACGACCTACTCGTAACCGGGTTCGGAATCACACCTTTCTCAATCCCATTCAAGAACCCCCATCCGCCAGGTCCTTTCGCAGCCCACATGAAATACCCGCTCGAACTCGACTCGAAAACATCCAACTGCGCCTCAACAAATATCCTCATCTGCTTCACCATCGCATCGTTCAGATTATCGAAATCACCGTTTTGACACTGACATCCGGATACAGAACAGCTTGTGCCTGCAGTGGTGCTTCCATCGGGATTAACGCAGATATTTGTAGCTGCTGACCATTCACCTACATACGTTGGCATCACGGCGTTCGCGACCTCCAGATCACTGGACCAGCCACACGCTTTTGAGATATGTTGTGCTTGTGTGAGCGCATTATCAGCATCAGTATACAGCTGGTAAAGATGAGTGTCAATCCCGAAAGTCTTCTTCCCTCCATTCTTCTCAATCAGCGACTGCGCAACGCTTCTCCAAGCCGAAGCCCCTTGAAAAGCATCATGCATAACGACGACCAGATTCGGATTCTCGATGGAGGATTTAATAGCTGTGTAAGCTTCCTGGGCCCAGGATTGCGTGACGCTGAATTGGTTGTTGCCGTAGGAGATGGGCTCGTTGGTCATTTCGAGACCGACAACTACGTCTGCGTATTCCATGGAGCCGTATTTCTTAGCCATGGTCTCGAGGATGGAGATTGAAGCAGCGAGGTTAGATGCGGTTTGCCATTCTACGGCTCCTGCGTGCCCGGAGTTGTCGAATCCGTTTTGAGATCCGGGAGAGCCGTGACAGTCGACCCAGACGTACATTCCGGCGTTACGGGCCCAGGAGATGGCTTTATCGAGGTAAGCGTCTGCGCCTGTTAGATAGGGAGTTCCAGTATTATTATAGGCCCAGAAACCGATGGGGATGCGGAGGGCGTTAAGACCAGTTGCGGCAAGAGCTTGAATGTCGGATTCGGTGAAGTAGGTACTCCAGTGCTCTTCTAGGGCGGAGGAGGCGCCGGAGATGGAGTCGAATGTGTATTGGTCTACTGCATCTGCAAAATCGCCAGTGAAAGCGTCGCTGTCCATCCACTTTTCGAGGACGAGCCAGCCGCCGAGGTTGACGCCGCGGAGGAAGGGGATTTTGGTGGTGGCGGAGGAAGCGGGTGTTGTCGATGGGGTGGAGGTTGTACTTGATTTTGAGGTGGCGACGGACACAAAGGTCGAGGATGGCTTTTGTATTACACTTGAGAATTTACTTGGGACTTGTGTAGACAGAGTGCTTGCTGATGAGAATGGAGCAGTAGATGTTGGCAAGGGAATGGATGATGTGTCATGCAGAGAGAAGAATGGAAAGACTGATGATGTCGAGCTTTGCTTTGTAGAGTTTTTGGTATGGTGATGTGTTCTGTTTCCGCCAAGGTCTCCAGTTGGACGAGGTGAGCCACTTCCGGTTGCATGTCCTGACCAGAAAACACCAGATGGAATACCTGACCCAGTAGCAGCGCCGGAATAAAACACTCCAGGGGACAATTCTGTGTCCTTAGCAGCTCCAGAGTATACCACTCCTCCAAATGTTCCTACCGGCATGGGGACCACTGTCACAGTGCTCATTACCACGACTGGTGTCGTAGATGATGCAAAGGTTCCATCTGCTTGCTCGAGAAATTGTGCTCCTGATGACATTGCTATAGCAGTGGTGGATGCTTCACATGCATCGATTGTGATTGTGCGTTTGTGATATCGAGCGGCAGCGGGTTCTAAGGCAAAGAGGAGAGCCAACAAAGCTGTTGGCAGCGGGGTCCACATTTTGAAATGAGAGTCGAAGACTTGCTTCCAAGAAGTTGATAGTATAAAGAGGGCGATGATTGCCGTTCGTAAGTCGTACTTCGGAAATGAGACTCGAATTCAGTACGGATACTGAATATCAATATCTTGAGTAAGAAAGGCTCTGCTTTGAGAAAGTGAGGGTAGATGCTATCGACTATGTTCTGTTCCGGACAGAACGTGCGTATATGTGTACCAATAAAGAGAGGCCAACCGCAGGCAGGACCGAGAATTGTGTTGAAATTGAGGAGGTAGTGAAATCTTTTTGTAGTTCCGAGTTCAAAATATCTTGGTAACTCGATAAAATGCCTCTCTCCGAAAGTGAGACTTATCGAATTCTCAGCGAATGTGGGTGGCGATAGGCACGCGGGATCGATTGACGTGCAGATGGCAACGCAAAGGAATGTGAATGAAGACTTCGTCCAAGAAATGAATGTCCGAGAAAATAAAGAGAATGTATTGACGACAAGCTACAAATGCAAATGCAACGGCGACGTTGAGCAGAAGAAAAGAAAGAGAAGATACATACCGGGGCAGCTCCATAGATATCTGTTCAGGAGAAACGTAGTCGCAAACCTTTCTGCAGCTTATCAACTTCAATCCTATTTGCCCCATTTTGCCCCATTTTGCAATAACCATGAAACTGAAGGGTCAGGGGCTCCTGTGAACAAGTGGCAGGGACTCTGACATCGTGATTGGGCGGTTGGGATGTTTCGTTTCATGACAGGGGTCAGGATGAGAACACCCGATGAAACAAGCCTTCAGCCGTTCGCGATCGCAACAAATATTTCGACTTGATCGACCAGTAACATTATGCCGGTAGAGAAGACAAGAAGGCCGAGAACAGAAGTTCGGACGAAGTCAACAGTCTGCAACTGAGCCCCTGAATCCCGAGCCTATTTCTTGTGGCGCACTCGCGGGGGCGAAGGATCGACGCGGTCATTAACCTGAGGATGCTCTGCTGTTGGGCCTGTGCGTGTGTGATTTTGAATGATGACTGACAGAGTTCTGTGAGCTGTACAGGGGGTTTGTCCCGTATTAAGTTGATTGCAAAGAGGAGCATTGTCAGTCTGAGGGCGTGATGTCGAGAAGAAAAGAATGTCCTTATGGTCGGCCTACCTTACCAAGCGGTGGTCTCGCTTCTGCAGCCCCTATGTTCTCACGTGACATGTCTTACCTCTTTGAGTCATCAACCTTTCTGGAGGGCACCTTCAAGTTAAATCGACCTGTTAAACAGTATGAAAGAATACTTATCTAGCTTCATGTACGTGAAACTATTGAAACTACCATTCGTGCGTCTCATTTGAGCGAAGTTCTAGGGTGCAATTGGCACGACGGGAGTTAGTGCTAAACACTTTTTCGAAGGCTTTCCTTATTTCGAACAGAACTATATGGCACCTCGGACTGTATTCCTAGCTATCGCCTCTGGCACCTCTTTCAAGCTGTTCAGGACACTCTCCGCACCCATAACGTATATTCCTCAACTCAATTCCCATCAAGAATTACCGCAACTCACCTCCCTTCAAAACTCTCCACGCCCTTCGCATAATCATGATTCTTATACGCCTTCCCCTCCTCATTCCACCAAGCAATCGAAACGCCAACCATCTTAATCTCCCTTCCATCCGCCTTGTCCGGGGTGAAATCCGCATCACCACTAGCCTGCGCAACAGCAGTATCGTAATTGAAACTCAAATTCCACTCCCAAGTCGTGAAATTCTTCGTTCCGCTCACAGATACGGTGCTAACCTTCAGATTGCTGCAGCCGGAGAAAAAGTTGTGGAAGTAGGAGCGGAGTCCGGATTTATCCATGTTGATTGCTCCTGCGCCTTGGAAAGAGTGAGCTTGGAGTCAAGATGTGAAGTGAGGAAATGACATGTATTGTACCGTAATCGGAGTAATCCAGTCCTTCATCTATGTAGTGAGAGAGGAGAGGCTCGACTGCCTGTGTGTTGATAGCTTCTTGTATGCCAGAGATACGTTTCTCGATGAATGCTTGATCTGCGCTGACAGCCATGACGATTTAAATGCAGATACTTCCGCCAGAAGCGTATAATAGCTCGGGAAAGAGAAATGTTCAAGGGGAGATGCTCAGGTTGCAATCGGTATTGGCTATCACTGACACCAGCTTAAAGCTGAGGTCTTGACTTAAATACTTTATAGCCAACATTATTGCAAGAAAAGCAACGTGCTCGAGCTGATACTGATCAACGGGAGCTGAAATGCGAAGCAATAAGATACTCGAGTAAATGAGCAGTTTTGGTCCGAATAAGGAAAGATCGTTCTTCTGCAAGCTCGCATTTTGCACCGACTAGGTATAGCCCCGACAAAGTGGGGTGTCACCCCTAGCAACTTTAACCTATTAGCTTGAACTGACTTATCCACGAGCTTTTCCAAATTAGGACGCATTTTTACGAGCTAACGACTCACGATGCGTTTCCATATATCAAACCTCAAGGCCTTTGAATAAGACGGTCAACGACATGGAGGCGGTACACTGTCTTGGAGAACACAAGAACAAGCCCCTTGCGCTCTCGCTCTCTCAGTCGGGGCAAAAGGTTGCTGATATTGCACCAGCGCCAACATCCAAATCTGTCACTAGAAGTCTATTATCCACCCTCTAGCTTTATTATAACTACATACAGTCTAAAATAAGGTCCGTAAGACTTACGAGATATTGTGGGTGCTATGCTAATTCTTAAAGAGAAGAAGGATTGATTTGTTCGTAAGTAAACGCTGGTTTCTTTTTGGTGTTGGTGGATATGCCAATATCGGCAACTTCCTCCCCCCTCTCCCGACTGAGAGGCTCTCGATTCAAGCTTGCTTCGGATCTGTCGTCCTCTTTTTAAGAACTTATCCTACAAGTAAGGCTATGAAACCACCCCAGGATTCGGCATGTCAAATGCGACGAAGCAAAACTACATTATTTTCGTTGCACGAAACTCGGCTTTAAGTGTGACGGTTATAAGTCGAAAAACTCTTCCTCCCCAGGCAACAATGCTAGAAACTTGCTTCCGAAGGTGATATCTAATTGGGAACCGATCGTCTACCAGCCGAAGCAGTTGCTGGTCTAGGATGAGACTGAACACAGGTATTTTCGCTTATTTTGCGAGAGTATGGCGCCGCAATTAGCGGCGTATTTTGATTCGGATCTGTGGAGTAGGTTGATACTTCAGGCGTGCGAGAGGGAAGTGTCTGTGAGTGATCTTTTACTTCTCTTACTCTTGAACGGGAGTTTCAAAGGCTTGTTTGATCCTCTTAAGATAACTTTATATTTTTGCTAACATATTTGAGACACTGAAAGCTAATTTAAGCTAGATAAAGTACGCAATCATTGCTCTCGTAGCCTTGAAGTCGACATCTGAAGTTGCAAGCTCTGCCAGGACAAGACAACCAGTGTGAAAACTGAGTAGAGTAGAGTAGAGTCCGGCCCTGTACTCTACTCTACTCTAATGGAATTCGACGGTACTCTAACTCTACTCTACTCTACTCGTACTAGAGTATTTTTTGACACACTGAAGACAACTGCAGCACGGCAATGACGCTCAAATCCATCACCAATTTGCTCTCAAACAATACAGCAAAGCGATCCAATCAATGAGAAAAGCAGCTCTGGACGGACAGCAAGATCTTCGAACCACTCTGATTACATGCATCGTAATCATCTGCTTCGAAACTTATTCCGGAAACTATGAATCTGCCATGAAACAAGCTGTCATCGGCCTTGATTTGATCGATGTCCACGTAGAATATAGTAAAAATAAATAAATTGAAGCTTCCATTCTTTGAAGAAGAGTTGCACCCTGCATTCACTAGACTCGATATCCAAGCCATGTCATTCATTGGTCCGCGGCCACCAACACGACATGCAATTTTGAAAGATGCGAGCCAGGAGCAAGTTGATGCCATGCCTAAACAATTCTCTGACTGGAAAGAAGCAAGAGTGTGCTTGGGTCTGGTGGGATGCAGACTATTCCATTCCATGGCTTGCATCCCGCAAGACAGTCACTCAAGCGGTTGTCTAAACTTCGACGTCTTTCGCTCAACGCCCCGTAAATGCGAACAAGAACGTACGATGCATCTCCAAGAACTCAGCAGATGGCACTCGGTTTTCCTTCTCCTCAAAAGCAGCATATCCAATGAGAGAGACGGGTGGGGATTTCTTGGCTGCAGCAGGACTGGAGTTGCAGTATATAACGTGCCATTTCTCATCTGCAGATATCAGGAGCGAGAATTAGATATATCCGGATACGAAAAGCCCCATGCCTTCCTTTGAGAGGATAGTCTTTTGTCGGAAGCTATCCTCACTCATCCTCGCGTCCTAGCCGACAAAGCTACCTATGCTTCTGAAATGCAAGTTATCTGCCCTCTGTACGCCACGGCATGGCGCTGTCCCCAGCGAACACTGAGAAGGAAAGCGGTTTAAGTTATTGCTGAAGTATCCGAGGAGAGAAGCGTTGTGGGATAGTGTTGTAGCGGGAAAGTTGGTAGAGTGGATGATAGGGCTCGAGCAAGATGGGCTTGAGGGTGACTACGTTCTAGAAGAAAGGAGGTGTACGAGAGTAGATATTGTGGACTTCAATAGGGTGATGAGGAGAGCGCAGGTGAGGTATTCAGCATCAGGGAAAGAGTCTGGGGTGTGGATGCCAAAGGAGACGGTTATTGCTTGGTGACTGACAAAATGCAATAACTGAAAATCTACCTACTTAGGGATCGTAATGCTTGGACGGGAGAAATGAGAACAACTTTAAATAGCTTTTCATGTTCTGATTCCAGACAAATATACCAACTCCAATTTTCCCTTGCCCGCTCTGCAACTGTTCTGCAGCACGTATGATACAATCGAACGCCAGAAGAAATATGCAAGCCGCACAGCCATTCCATGAGCCTTACAAACAAATCATTCAATCTAACCAAGTGTTGATCAGAATCAATCGCTGTCACTCTCCTCGACCTTCTTGCCTTCCTTCTTGGCCTTCTTTTCTTTCTTCTCTTTCTTCTTGCGTTTTCGCTCCGCTTTTTCCTCAGCTGTCTCGCCCTCATGACGCTTTCGTTTCTTTCCACTATCTTCAACGCCATTGCTGATCATCGAGACATCAGCAATCGAGGTATCAGCATTGACAGGAGGAAGTGCTGAAGCGGCCATAACGTCTTCCTTAGAAGTGGTCTCAGCAACGGGAGCAGTGACTGAGCCATCTAACGGAGCATTAAAATCTGTGTATTCGGCGTTCCACTTGGCAGGTGTGGCCTCGTTGGCACGACCATACTTGTCAAGTCTGCCGTCTGCCTTCAGCTTTTTCTTTTCGAGGGCTACGGGACCGAGACCCCATCGTCGAGGGTACAGATCTCGTTCCATGATGCAGCGCTTGACTTTGGCTACTACGCCGTGGTCACAGGTTGAGAGCTCGACTGTGGACATTTGAGCAATGCCTAGTGCTATAGCTTCACCTTTGGTGGTCATTAGGACGACCTCTTCGTGAACCTCGATACCAGCCTCTGAAAGACTGTCAGTATGTATTGTCTAGGAAGGAAGATCTGACATACCATATCGAAGTAAACCTGGAATCATGAGCTTGGCACCGTAGCAAACGGCATTGACGGCGCTATCCTTGACGACAATTCTCTTGTAGGTAGTAAGCAGTGTCTCTAAAGGCGCAATCACCTTCCTCAAGTATGTCTCGTCCCGAGTATTGTCCTGCATCCATTGAGCATCCAACACATCGTGAAGGGTAACCATATTTTCTTGCTCATCCATAGCACCGCTTCGCACTCGTCGCAGCTCTTGCATGTGAGCGCCAACACCCAACAACAGTCCTAAATGAACACAAAGTGTTCGGATGTATGTCCCTGCTTCACAGCTAACCCAGAAAACTCCCAAGTGACGGTCATTGTCGAACTCATATAGCTTGCTTTCGTGAATAGTTCGGATTCGCAGTTGTCGCTTAACAGCGGAGATCAAAGGCGGTCGTTGGAAAAGGGCGCCAGTCAAGGTCTCGAGCGCGCGCGCAAATTGTGCTTCACCACCAGGCAATTTATCATGTAGTCTGATAACACAAACGTACTCCTTTCCAGCACCTTGCTGCGATTTGACGAGTCTGGTCGCGCGATCTATGCAGACGATCAAGCATCCTGTAACTTTGGGGTCAAGCGTACCGCTGTGACCAGTTTTCTCGACTCTGCGAATCGCGTTAGTATGTGAATATTGAAACTAGGGTTCATATTTCGTACCTCAACATGCGCTTTACCCACGCGACGACTTCGTGACTAGAAGGGTTCGAAGGCTTGTCGAGATTTATGACACCGGACGAAATGTAGGATTTGAGGTCTCTCTTCAAGGGCGTGCAGCCATTGGGGATAGGCGTGAAGTGTCCTGTGCGAACGAGTACTGCAAAGATTATTAGTGATTTCTCAACAAAATTTCCAATTCAACTCACAATTGTTGTAGTTCTTAAGCAGCAGAGGCCATGAGCTGGTGTCGATGGCAGGAGTTACAGCTTCAGGCTTGATAGTGTAATCCACCTCCTGATCTTTTTTCGACTTCACCAAAGCCATCTTATCGATTGGCACCTGTCACAATTTTGAGATCGACCCTTCTTTGTACGTATCGAGATGGGAGATCGAGTTCTGCATGAACTCGAAATATTTCCAGAGCTTTTTTTACCGAAGCTAAAATTCGTTGGTGGAGAGAGCAACGCTAGCGTGTTAGCTTCAGATCACGTGACATGACGACTGAGCAACCTACCTAGGTACCAAAGCTCTTGGTTCTACTACCCTCTAGTGCAATGGGGAAGTGTGAGAGAGGATATCAAGGTCACAAAGTCCACAGGTCAAGATGACATAGTAGTAGTCAACACACTTCATGGGGTTTTTACTATCTCCTCCTACCCAAAGGGTATCGTTATCACCTATTTACAAATCTCCAACGCCCTGTAAATGCATTTCATCCAGAGAACTCCATGATCGTGACGAAGTAAGGCCACATCAATAAAAGGTCCACCACAAACGCCACAGATGCTATTGGTATCATCAAGAGGAGCTTCTGCTCTTTCTCTTCAAAATCTGCTTCCTAAACCATTCAGCTCCCTCATCCATCTGCTCTCGAATCCTCTTTGCCCGAGCAAACAGCTCCTCATCGTCATCCGCCAAAACTCGCTTCTGCTTTGACTTCTCATTCGGAAGCAGGGAATCAACTCCAATTTTCATCGCCTCCATATTATCCTCCTCATACTCAATATTTGGTAAACTTCCTCTGAATTCTGGGTCTGGCTTCGCGGGAACGCTTTGGGCCCAAGCTTGAACCTTCGCCTGGTGAGGCGTTGTCGGCTTGGTGATACCATCAAACGATCTCTTCTGATGTACAATGCTCTTAGCGGCCGAGTTCGCAAGTGGCGCACCGTTTTGTAATGTAGTGATGCCCCGGGCCTTAAGACGGAAGTAATCAGTCTGAACGCCACTGATTTGGCGACGACGTTCATCCTGATCATCGTAATTCGACATTAAGTGTATCCTTGATCCACCATTGAGATAAGAAGGGTCGGAGAGAAGTGAGCGGCCAAGAGGGTTATCGGATCTGCCACGCTTGTGTCTATTGCTAGACGCCATGCTATTCGAAGATTGCTGAGACCGTGAGCGTTTATTCGAAGTGCCGTTTTGGTCCAGTTGCATAACAGAACGAATTTCCTGCTGCACGATAGCACGGATTTTCTCTTCTGGATCATGAACACCATTCAAGACACCTGTTTCATCCAAAAGACTTTCCAGACTTTCACGTCTCTCTCGACTGTCCCGTCGTTTAGCATTCGCAGAAGCTCTGAAATCTTCCACGAGGTTCGCCTTCTCGGCTACCTTCGATGCTCTCATACTCTCCGCCATCTCTTTTCTAGCCTGTCTGGCCTCTCTTCCTCTTCGCTTCAACCATAATCGTCGTGCGGCTTCACGCCATTGTCGACTGTATCTGGTGGCTAAGCTCTTGTATCTAAATTGATCTGCCTCAATTCGAGCTTGCGCTTCGGCTTCCTCTTCAGCGACTTTCTGCTGTTCTGCCACGAACATCATAGCAGTCTCACGAAGGATTTTCTCAACGTGAAACTCAGTGAATTGATCCAGAAGGCCTCCTTCACCGAGAGCTATCCATTTCGCAACTCCAAGTATCTTTGGTGGCCTATTTGGGGGTGTGGTAGGGTTCGGTGGGCTGACAAATGATGGCTCTACAGCTTGGTCGTTTGTTATAGCAGATGCTGCAGGTATGCTGGTACCAGTAGCCGCAGACGCTTGTGGGTTGGTGCCGAACAAAGGACTCTGAGCGCGTGCGTTCATAGGAGCAGGGCTTGGGAAGGAAGGAAACAAAGACGGTTGAGGAGCGGAAGCTTGAATTGTTGTTTTAGGTTGAGGCTGGCCCAAAGATTGGATCGTTCCATGTGGGTTGAAACTTGGTTGCTGACCGACCGTGATTGAAGCCTTTTCGGTTGTAGATGTTGTTGTGCTGGGTAGATCTTTTGGTGGAGCTGATGCAGAGGGTTGTGAAAGGAAGGAAAAGAGCGGTTTAGCCTGGGTTGCCGCTGATGGTTCCTTGGCTGGTTGTGCGAAGACCGATATTGCTTCCTTTCCTGGTGGTTTCGTGAACAGTGAGGGCGGATCTTCCTTCGGCGCTAAGCTTTCCTTTGGCGTCGAAGTGAAGAAATCATTGCCGAAACTCTTTGGCGTTCCGATCCTATCAAATATAGATGTTGGCTTTGAAGTGCTGTCTGGAGCGGAGGTAACTTCACTCTGGACGACTCTTGGTGCTGCATTGTCGACTCCCTTGTTGAATCGCTCTGGCACCTCCTCTGGCATCTCTTCTGGAATGTCCTCCTGTATTGCGGTGGGCCGAGGCAGAATCCTCGCTGTGACCGAGTGGTCTCTTACAAATAATTCTTCTTCTTCTTCTTCTTCTTCTTCAGCAACAAAGCCTTCTTCTTCGAAGTCGCTAGTATCGTACACAGTTGCGCGGATGACTTCTGGCAGAGAGTGATTACCTCTTTTACGCTCAACCAAGGCATATGAATGCTGTTGTCGGACTTCTGGCGAAGCGTCACGAAGCGCACTCTTGTCAAATGACAAATATTCCTCCTCCTCACCTGACTCGAAATGCAAGCCATGCTTTTCTCCCCATGGCAGAATATCCGCCTCATCATCGAATCGCAAATAAGGGTTTAGCCTCGACAAGGTCCAATCCTTGGTTTGATCCTTCTGTCTGCGATACGCCTTCAGGATGGTTCTCATGATCGACTTTCGGATATCGTTAAAGCAGATCTCGGCAAAGCAAGCCATGGTATAAGACACGCTCTTGTCCTCGACAATCGAGAAGAACTTCGAGAAAGCGCACTGAGCAATATCGAATTGCGTGTTGCCTTTGGTCGCTGGATTCTCAAGCGGACCGTGCATGTCCCAGGTGTTCTGGCAAGCCTCCACAAGACTGGCCGCAATTGGAACCTCTTCTGACTCTCCCCAGAATTTCCAACCCCAGTCCTGAGCTCTCTTCAAGAGGCCAGGATCCCGACGGTTGAACAATAAGTAATAAGCGCGGAATTCAGCCTCGTTTTCACACTCGACTTGTCGCACCTCACAATCTTCATAGGCATGGACGAGAGATACCAAGGTCTTGCCCAATTGCTCATGCTCCTGCTGCTCAACAAAATCTGCTGCATTGACATCCTTTCTCGACATTTGATGTAGTGCGACCACATGAAACCGAGCAATGGTCTCCAGGACATAGATGCGATCGAGCAATTCTTCAGTTGTCAAGTAGGTGTGAAAGACAAAGTCGCGTCGGATTGCTCGGGTACGATCCCAAATAAAGCCGTGAACTGCAGCAAGATCCATCTTATCCAAAATCTCGTCGATGAGGTAATCAAGCGTCGCCTTGAGAGCAGTTACAGTCCGGACGTCAATTGGCAAAGGTGCCTCCTGTCCTGCTGCCGACCTTGCAAGCTTCTTGATCATCTTGAAAGGATTTGCGATTGCTGAAAATGAACCATTGCCAAAATAGTCCTTCTCAAATTGGTCGTATCTGCGCTCAACGATTCGTTCCGCTGCCTCGAGCTCTGGACACATATCGTTGCACGTGCCCTTGAAGACAATGGCGTCCTCAAGTCTCTTGGGAACATCAGGATCGTCAATCAAGCCTGCTCGTGTGAGGAAGACGCGCATCTTGCTCCGAAATTCTCTGTAGTCCTTCGTATAAGCTTCCCAAAGTCCTGGATTTTGCTTAAAGTCCACAGATGGCCATTCTGGTTTGCGAATTCCCTCTCTTTTGAGAACCTGGCTAACCTTTGCAGCTAGAGACTCAGAGGTTTCTGGAGTCTTGAAAGATTTGATTGATTTCTCCGCTGTCGATATTCCATTGGTGAGGACTTTACCAAGATTGCCATTCATAGGAGTTCCAAAGTTTTGACTGCCAAATGATCTAACAGACTTTAAAGGCTGAGGGGTTGCGCCAAGTTTAGAGTTATCGGTAATACCAGATATGCCGGTAGCTGTTCCTCTCTTGACAGCTCTGCTAGTGCCGCCATTTGTAGCTGTTGTGGAACTTTGAGCGCCAAAAGAACTAAATGCATTAGACGGCTGAGAGAATGGATCTGGCTTCCGGTCATTGGGTGCTCCAGACGCGCCATTAGATGTTTCTTTGACGCCGAAAATGCTGCTGGCACCGTTTGTAGTTGATGCGGAGCTTTGATTGTCGAGAGAACCAAATGAGTTCGAAGGTTGGGCAAATGGATTTGGCTTCGAGTTACTGGAAGTCCCAAATAGACCTGTTGACATGCCATTGGAACTGAATGAAGGGCCAAATGGATTGGATGTTGGTTGTCCGAATGGTGAAGGTGCGCTCGAGCTGTTCGCAGTTCTATTGGTGGTTGATGGGGCACCAAATAACCTGGAGGCCGGTTGCGCGAACGGTGAAGATGTGGTGGAGTTGTTCACCGCGGAATTTGTCTCTTTCGGACCTTGGAGGAAGGGATTGTAACCGTTAGAGGGCGCACCGAACGCAGCGGTCGTCGTCTGGAATGGGTTTGCTGGCTGTGTTCCAGAAGGCGCACCGAATAAGCCTGTAGTGGATTGAGAAGGGGCAGGAAATGGGTTGGCTGGCGTGCCGAAAGGGTTCTTGGCCGGAGGCGCAAGTGCCCTAGAGGGGGCTCCAAAAGGATTGGCCATTGTTCCCGCCGTCCCAAATGATGAGCCGGTCGTCGAAGAGTTGGTGAGAAAGGGATTGTTGTTTGGAGGAGAAAGTGTTCTGCTGAAGGAGTCTACCTTCTTTTCGGATTCAGTTGGTTCTGCGAATCGAACTTGTTTGTTGGCAAAGCCTCCACGACCAGACCCTCGATTTCCTCGACCTCGACCACCACCTCTGTCAAATGATGAGTTTTGTTCGTCTCTTCGAAATCGTTTCGCAGCATTCTCGAGCTGATCGCTTTCGTATGGATTCGAGGTACCTGGATCGGACGAGCCTAAATAGCGAGCATTTGAGTATTTGCGCTTTTTCTGTGAGTTTTTGCCACGATAATTGCCATGGTAGATATTGGACTTATCGCGCATAGCCCTTGGGCCTGTAGGAATAGGAGGCATATCTGCAAGGCACTTACTGGAGGAGTTTGGTGCTCCTCGACTCGTCGTTTCCTGACCTCTTGATCCTCTCGAAGAATAATTTGCTGTTCCACGCGGAGCGCGAGCGCTACCTTGTGAGAGCAGCATTTTCCTTGTTGTTGATCATGAGGGGTATTGGAAAGACGAGAAGAGGAGAAAATAAAGAGATTTCTGCCGGTCTAGGCCGCCAGGCTTGTTGGTATTGTGAAGGTGAGTGAATACTCTTTGTTTACCATTGTCGGTCATATACGCTCACATTGTCGGTTCGCGGTCGCATAGCTTGAGGCTATTATGAAGCTATGCCTCTTTAGATGGTATTCTGCCACAAGATACCGCCAATAATGGATCATGAAATTGTCGTCCGAATATCACGACGCTCTGCTATCGGTTTCCCAATGGGACAGTTTTTCTTGAGTTATTCGATAGACAAAGGTATCTTGAAATGATGTTTGTAAACGCCATGTTATGCTCCGTTTCACGCCTCAAATGCCCAGAACCAAATACTCAATCCCCAATCAAGCCTTTTGAGTTCGAATTCGTGCTGGTCCAAGTCCCTTACGAACCTCATCCAACTGCTCCATACCACTTTGATACTTGCCCTTCTTGACATGCTTCTTACCACTCATCGAATAGTTGCCTAAAAAGTCGTCCATGATGCTATCAAAGTCCCCCCTCACTGGTCCTTGCACACTCGATGCGGTAGAAGAAGCTGCAGAAACGGATGCCATATCATCCACGTCCTCGTTATATTGCTCTTCGATCTTCTCGAATCTTGCATCCAACGTTGTAAGGCCTTCAGTCCGAAACATTGAGGAGGATGTCATCGAGTAACTAGAAGGATTTGTCAAGGCACCTTTTCTCTTCTTTTTCCTACCACCATTTGTAGTCGTTGTCATCAAGGAAGACTGAAGATCAGATTGGGACGGTGCTGCAAGCGGTGCTTTTGACTTTTGCACCCTCTTGAATTTGCTGAAGTCCTCCATCCAGGCACCATCACCATGATCTTCTCTGTTGTCATCGGCTATATCAGCGGTAGGGACAGGTGCATCTTTGTACTCCTTAAACGGCTTCGCAGTATCGTCGGACTCCCATCCTTCATCCTCCTCATCAAAAACATTTTGCTCGAATTCCTCCTCATCTATCTCTTCCCCATCTTTCGCAAGTTCTCCAAAGATATCATCCTCCTCGTCTACGTAGGCTTCATCCTCCAAAGCCTCCAGAACTTCCCTTAAGCGAGGGTCCATGTCTGGCTGAAAGCCTGCAAGGGCATCTGGGACATCTTGTTGCGCTTGATATGTGACTCTTCGAAGGTTCTTGGAGGGCAAGATCTCTTCATCCAACAAGGCCCCTTCCCGGTCCTCGAGACTTGCATCCCTCAACGCATCTTCGAGAGATTGTTGCTCCTTCCCCTTCCCCTTGTTCTTTGGTGCAGGAGCTTCTACGAAATGTGCTTCTCCGCCGCCTGAACCCATATCCCGCATGTGCTGCATGTAGTCGTACTCGGTATCATCGTAGTAAATGCCATAATTCGCGGCTTCACCCTCATTCTCTCTGATCTGCTCCGCTTCTAAACCAAGCTCTGAAGCTAAATCGTCGAGTTTCTTGACTTTATTCGAATTTAGTATTAGGGTGGGATTGAGGACCATAGACGACGCGGATTCATCGTGAATGAGAGGGTCATTTTGGGGTCGGTGAACGAGCGTGAAATGCGTCGCAGTTTTCTTGTCGATCCAGCCTTTTCGAGGCATATTGGCGGTTTGAGGATGTGGTGGTGTAGAGTGTCCAATGTCGAGAAAGTACTTCGAGAAATATGTTTTTGTGGGACAAAAGTTTTGGTGGGGTTCCCGAAATTTCGTCACCCCAAGATTTTTGCCTCCTCTATCAATGCTCGATAATCAAGACCCCACCTCACGAATCTGAGACACAAGACCACTACAAATAATCCAGAAGATTGCTTCTTCGCGAAGTCTATTACTGTCTACTTCATAACACTTACATTCGGACTCTAATCGTGGCCTGATTCAAGATGGTTCTCGCAAAGTCGAAGAATGCGGTAGGGCTGGGAAACAGGTATTTCTGCAGTACCCAAGTGCAGGTCGCATACTAACACTATATAGCTTGATGAATGATCGTTTTGGGAAAGGGAAAGGAGCCGATCGCAAGAAAGTCACATCTGCAGGAATTCACAGAATCAATCATGCTACCGGAGAAACTGTAAGCATTTTCGCATGAAATGCTTTGGCAGAAGGTTGACACAATCTAGTACGTTACGAATGAGAGGAAGGAGGCCAGTTGGGTCAAGATGCGATCGGTCACAGAGCAAGCGGCGCTCGACGAGTTCCTGTCCACGGCAGAGTTGGCAGGCACAGACTTCACAGCGGAGAAGATGAACAATGTTAAGATTATTCATACCGATCAGAAGAATCCATACCTGTTATCAGCGGCGGAAGAAAGAGCGGCGGTAGGAAAGCAAAAGGCACACAAAGGCAAACTTACTGTTCCTCGAAGGCCAAAATGGGATTCCTCGACCACTCCCGAACAACTCGATCGTATGGAGAGAGATAATTTGCTAGAATGGCGAAGGGGTTTGGCCGAGCTGCAAGAGAACAACGACCTTCTCATGACGCCATTCGAACGAAATCTTGAGGTTTGGAGACAATTATGGAGAGTTATTGAGAGATCTGATTTGGTGGTCCAAATTGTGGATGCTCGAAATCCGCTGTTGTTTCGGTCCGATGACTTAGAAAAATATGTGAAAGATGTGGGCCCCCGAAAAGAGAATCTATTGTTGGTCAATAAGGCAGATATGTTGACCTTGGAACAAAGGCAAGCATGGGCAGATTATTTTGAGGCAGCGGGGATCTCATACAAGTTTTTCTCGGCCCATTTGGCGAAAGAGATGAATGAAGCACGGAACGAGGAAGACGAAGACGAAGACGAAGGATCTGAAGAGGACGAGGAAGAAGATGAAGAGCCTAGCACCTCTAGTTCTGGACTGGCTAAGAAAGCCGAAAAGCTTGAGATTGGGGACGAGGAAGAGCAAGCTGGTGAGATAGAAGACGAAGGTGAAGACGAAGAGGATGAAGACGAAAGCACTCGAATATTAACAGTCGATGAACTTGAAGCCCTCTTTTTGCTACATGCGCCCGAAAATCTCGGTAGGTAATGTGTGGTCCAATTGTTTCAATACGTGCTAACCTTTTTAGATTCCGATTCAGAACATCCCCGAAAGACCCAGATTGGACTGGTCGGATATCCCAACGTCGGAAAATCCTCTACCATTAACGCACTGATTGGCGCGAAGAAAGTATCTGTTTCTTCGACACCCGGAAAGACGAAGCACTTCCAGACTATACATCTGAGCGAGAAGGTGCTGCTATGTGATTGTCCTGGTCTTGTATTTCCAAATTTCGCGACCACGAAAGCCGAACTCGTCTGCAATGGTATCTTGCCGATCGACCAATTAAGAGAATTTACTGGTCCAGCTGGATTAGTGGCTAAGCGAATACCACAGCCGTTCCTAGAGGCTCTGTATGGGATGAAAATCAACATTAGACCCCTGGAGGAAGGTGGAACTGGCATTCCCACAGCAGAAGAGATGCTCGTTGCGTATGCGAGAGCACGAGGCTTCACAAGAACTGGCCAAGGACAGCCGGATGAGTCAAGAGCAGCTCGATATATTCTGAAAGATTATGTCAATGGCAAATTATTGTTTTGTCAGCCACCTCCATTGGATATCGACTCCATGGAATTCAATAGGGAGCTCTATGACGAAGGCCATCTCCCCGAAAAGAGACGACAAGCATTAGCTTCGATGGACTCATCAGCCGATGATCAAATATCAGTTGGTGATTCGGATATCGTTCCACTAGAAGGTGCTAAGTCCAGGAAGCTTGATGGCGCATTCTTCTCACAGGGCCAAGGTAATTTGGCACATTTGAGAATGCCTTTCAGCCATAAGTATAGCCAACAAGGAACAGCGAGTGGAAAGCAACTATCTGGTCGGAAGCAAAAGACGATGTTAGCAATGGAGAAAGATGTCGACCCGAGTGATGTAGCGTTATTGACAAGCAAGAAACATTTCAAAGCTGGATCAAAATCCAGAGGAAAACGGCGGGCAAATTACTTTGAAGATTGAGTTATGGCCTGACAGCTTAGTGTCTCGATATTTTTTGACTTTACATATTGCGTTGAACGATGGCTATAGATTTCAAGAATAGCCGGCAGGGCATCTAGGAGGCGTTCATGATTAAGGCAATGTTATGGCCTTAAATACGGGGATTTCAATGAAGCCCATGCATACAAATACCATCAAAAAGCTCGTCGAACATTTTAGTGACTAGAACAAATGTCGGAACTCATCAAAGGATGAGGGGTTGAATTGTCTCTAATAACTTGAACTTGAATACTGATCATAGTTAGCAGAAGTCGAAGGCAGCGTAACCAAGTCATTGTAGTAGGCATAATTCGGAAATCAATATGCTCTCCTCACCTAGAAACACCTTGAGAAACAGCCTCGGCCTGCAAAGCTGTAGCACTTCTTATTGGAAGAGCATGTCGTGCAGACAGTGTCAAGAAAAAGGAATGAGCTGACCTCGTACCACATCGTCGACTCCTCGTTCAAGGTGGCTGCTACATGCACAGCGGCCGACTGAGACACTGGCAATGAACCTCGGCCCAACCGAGTCCCCCGGTAGAGAGTTTGTGGAGAAGCTCACCCCGACATTGAACTAAAACGCAGCATCAGAACACCGAACCAAATGTTCCTGCCCTTAAAATCATTTTTTTTGGTCAAGCCTAATTCCCTTGATCAATTACTTGCTTTGATTACACAACCATCCAGACACTCGGAGGTTAGCAATCATGTCTGCAGATATTCCAATTCTTGTGAGCTCCCCACGCCTTCTGCCCCGCGTTTTCAGATCACTAATAGCTTTGCCAGGCAGCGAACAGGGTCAGCGATCGTGCGAAGAAGACTCTCGACATAGTCAAGCAGTTTGTGGAGGAAAGATGTATTCCGTGAGCTACTATTCTTTCCTCCGTTCATTCTACTTTCAGTTGCCACCCGGCAGCAAGGACAAGGAGCTGACTACCTGCAGAGCCGACCCTATATTCGCAGCCCAGGTTGATGCGGGCGGAGACCGATGGGATCACCACCCTACTGTTATCGATGACCTTAAGGTGGAAGCAAAGAAGCTTGGGTTATGGAACATGTTCTTGGCTAAGGGACACTACAAAGAGGGTGCCGGTTTCACGAATCTCGAGTATGGATTGATGGCAGAGTATCTTGGCAAGTCAAGATGTGCTTCCGAGGCGGTCAACTGTGCTGCACCCGATACTGGAAACATGGAGGTCTTAGCGAAGTATGGTAATGAGGCACAGAAAAAGCAGTGGTTGCAGCCACTGTTGAATGGTGAGATTCGGTCAGCTTTCTTGATGACTGAGCCAGATGTTGCATCTTCTGATGCTACGAACATTCAATTGAGCATGAGGAAAGAGGGCAATGAATACGTTTTGAACGGCCAGGTACGATCATCCTCGAGGACATGTATCGGGTCTGATACTGACATTGGATAGAAATGGTGGTCAAGTGGAGCTGGTGATCCGCGATGCAAGATTTACATTGTCATGGGCAAGAGTGATCCAGGGAACAAGGATCCTTATAAGCAGCAATCGGTCATCTTGGTGCCAGCGAACACCCCGGGTATTACCATTAACAGGATGCTGTCTGTTTATGGTTATGATGATGCTCCACACGGTCATGGACATTTGACATTCAAGAATGTCCGAGTTCCAGCAAGCAACATGGTTCTGGGCCCTGGTCGAGGATTTGAGATCATTCAAGGACGTCTTGGGCCTGGGCGTATCCATCACGCCATGAGAACAATTGGTGCTGTAAGTACTGTCTGTATCCTTTCCTAGGAACGTTCTGACAATACTAGGCTGAGAAAGCTCTCGAATGGATGCTGCTCCGTATAAATGATCCGAAAAAGACTCCATTTGGCAAGCAACTAAAGGAGCACGGTGTGATCATTGAATGGGTTGCCAAGTCTCGCCTCGAAATTGATGCAGCCCGTCTCGTCGTACTTAACGCTGCCATTGCAGTTGATGAGCGCGGGGCCAAAGGTGCTTTGAAAGAGATTGCTGAAGCCAAGGTTCTCGTCCCAACGATGGCACTTACAGTCATCGACCGTGCAGTGCAGTGCTTCGGTGGTGCTGGTGTCTGCCAGGATACTCCTCTCGCCAACATGTGGGCGAATATCCGAACACTGAGATTAGCTGATGGACCCGACGAGGTTCACTTGCAGCAAATGGGTAGAAATGAAAATAAAAAGGGCAAGGAAGTTACTGCAAAGATTCTTAAGCAGGGGGAGATCACGAAGGACTTATTTGCCAAATACGGCGTCAGCTTAGCGCATATCGGCCCCAAGTCGAAACTTTAGATACCTTTTGAGTAGCCTCTAGTATTAGCAAAATTGAATGATTGGATATGATTGTGTTTTTCTAGAGCACAGCAGATCGTGAGTCAATCGTCCCCTGAACGCTGCAGTTCGCGTGGTGGGGCACGTCGTCGCTGGCCATGTCACCGTTGCTGCATAGCAACCACTCTATTTACATCACGACCTTTTAAGGAGACCACAACCACTTTCTACCTCACCACCACCTCAGATCACCTCAATTCGTCTCACAACTTCATACAAATTCCCAAAAACACAGTCAATCTATAAACGAATCAATTCGATATGTCTTCTAACGTTCTCGCCGACCGGGACGTCAATGCTGCTGTTGATGCGAAGCCTGACGTTAAGAGCATGGAGTACCACCGCCAGGTTCTGCAGAGCAAGCTTGATGAGAGCCAGTGAGTGTTCTTTCTGCCTCGCGAATTCACTTTGATTGAATCTTTCTGATCGTTTTCTTCTGCAGGGGCAAGCAAACTTACATCTCTCCATCGGATACCATTATGAGCCCTTGCACTGCCAAGTTGAGCGCCTACAGAAGCAAGCAGGTCGGCAAGTAAGTGTTCTCTTACATCCGCATACATACATATAGAGAAAGAATAATAACTTACAAATCCCTTTCCATCAATAGGGCCAAACCCAAATCTCTCTTCGCAAAGACCTCGTCCAAGAACCTCGGCTCTGGATCTCTCTTCGGCGGACAAATTCCCAAACCTGAGAGTGAAGACCAGAAGATGGACGGCTAACACCCTCTACCAACCAATTCTTCACGACTTTCTATTTCTTCGGTAGTGTACGATATATTCAGTTGATGGGCGGGCTGGGGACACTTTCCTCGTTACTTTCCACACAATCAACACAAAAGATTTCTCATTACGAAACGCAAGCATAGCGGTATATCCTTACAGACACCTATATCGACAGTCTTCTCTCGGAAAGGTGAATATGGGAATGGGAGTTGACTTCAATGGTGCTATGCTATGACGACGGTTTGGGGAGTGAAATATTGCTGGTTATGGCGACGGCATTGGGTAATGGAGTTCTTGTGGTATGCGGGCATGCTTTACTTAGAGCCACACTGCGAATGCATTGGACTATTGGCAGGCAATGAATGACTTTCTACGACTTTCATTCCCTCATCCGTCCTCGAGGAATGCGAGATCCAATGCATGCATCCAAACCAACGCCAGACTCCTAAACACCAAGACTCTCCCTTATGCTCGCCAGTTGCTCACTATGCTGACTACATCCTCATCCGCCACAATATGCCCCAAGCCCACTCGTTGCGGGACATGTCTCGCACTCGCTCCCCACACCAAAGCATACTTAAAAGTATCCTTCAACGTCCTATGGATCTGATCACAAACATCCTCAATCGTGCTCTTATTCCTCACAATTAGTGCCTCGCTAAAATCTGGATCGACTCCCTTCCTCTTCGTATAAATTCTAATCAGCCTCAGTTCTTGCCAGCACCTCTCCACCACGTCCTGAATCCCTAGATTAAGTTCACAGCTCATAACCACGGTATTCGGTTCTCGAGCTAACTTGTCCAGAAAATCGAGAGAGACGCTGTCAATTTTGTTGTAGACGTAGAGACACTTGATGTATTTGCGGTGATCTTTCATGATCACATCGATGAAGTCATCCACGGTGACATTCTCGTCTCGAACGAGTACTTCGCAGTTGAGAATCTTGTAGTCTCGCAGGATGTTGTAAACCATTTTCTGATCAAGGTTTTTTGGTGGGTTTTGGAAGGTGATTTTCATGCCTCCGGCTGTTTTAGGTTTGAGATAGATATTTCTGTTCTCGTTAGCAATCTTCCGTCAATGTAGCAAGATGCTACTGACGGCGGCTCCCTGTTCAACCGAATCCCTACAGCTTCTAACTCAGCTTCCAGTAGCGCCCTCTGTTCTGCCTTCTTTGTAGCATCGAGAATCATCAAAATCATATCGCTAGTCTTTGCAGCACTAATGACCTGTCTTCCTCTTCCCTTTCCCTCGGCAGCACCCTCAATGATACCAGGCAAATCCAGGATCTGGATCTCAGCACCACCATACTCAAGGACTCCCGGAATAGCAGTAAGGGTAGTGAAAGAGTAGGCTGCAACTTCAGATTTCGTCTTAGTGATCTTTGACAAAAAGGTTGATTTTCCGACGGAGGGGAACCCAACAAGTGCAATACGAGCATCGCCACTTTTCGAAACATCGAAACCGGCCCCTGGTCCACCACCAGATCCTGGACCAGGTTCGAGGAGCTGGGCTCTGTAACGGGCTAGCTTTCTAGAGTAGCCATAAGCTGATGATCTTCGAAACTGGACCAAAATAGACATACCCTTTCAATAGACCAAGATGATATTCTTGAAAAGATTAGCATTGATCACGTGTCACTATAACAGGATAAAAACCTTACCAGTCGCCTTGTTCTCTAATGGTCATTAGTATCTTTCGGTACATCAAATCGTGGATGGTGATGACGAGCGTCTTCCAACGAGGGGCATAGCCAGGTACGTACTTTGAGTCCTTCTCATCTCCTCCTCAATCCTACATGATACGTCAATACAAGAATCTTCGGAGCATGCAACCAAACTCACTCCTTGATCTTCTCCGTAATGTTCACCATCTTAGCAGTATTAACTCTCTTTCTTGTTGCGCAGTTAATCTAAAATTGATAACATTTTATGAGGGGCGGGCGGAAAGAAACGGCAACTGATTGCGCTAAGCTCTTTGTGGCGATTGAATACTAGAGTTTACACCAAACTTTCGACATCCTATCCATCTAGATCTCGAATGTCATGTCAACGCCTAAGGACCGAGGCTCTCTGCCAGCAACAGTATCCAATGTTGCAAATGGACGTGGTGTACAGCAGACCCATGAATCAGATAACCTTATCTCTAGAGTGGTTCTTACCACTTCTATCCAGAGCCCCTGCATGCTTGAACTTGGAGGATTCATACGACGTCTCCAGCGTGCTTGTATCGAATTTAGATTTGATGTACACATTAGCCGCAGCCTCGACACCACTCGAGGAGAGACCTCAAGATATTTGTTCTGCTAGGCACCTGTCTCGCCAGAAGATACAACGTCGATGCTAAGATTTCCTTGCCAGCCTCACAGTATATGCACCATATTTTAAAGGGATTCGTAGAACGTTAGAATCCCACTGAGACAATTCTGATGAGTAAGATTACAACTCGGCTCCACAATTTGAGCATTGCTTCCTCCGCGGTGCCAAATCCTTTAACGTTCCAGATCTTGTTGTGAACGTCCTTGAGCTTGTTCGACTTGTGAGTTGTTGAAGCTGGTCTAATGCACGAAACGCTATTCACGAAAGCAACGCAATACGATTTTGGATCAGCTTATTTTGCATCTTTGCTTTTGTATTTTCAGTTCAGGTATCCCCTCCTGTCTTACAAGCCTCCACTGTTAAAAGCGCAATGCCGATCAAGCTATGCACCATGCTACTAAGTTCTCCTTCCTTCCCTAGACAGCCAAATGGCCAATTTCGAGAGCTCCATAGAAAGTTCGCAAGCAGTACAAATGATCAAGGAAATCGCCCCCACACTCAATAAGGCAAACCATCAATAGAGAAACCCAGACAACCATGCACACCAAGCTACTAAGTTCAACTTCCCTCCCTTGGCAACCAGGATGGCTACCACAATTGAGAGCTTCGCAGACAGTTTGCAAGAAGTACAAAAGCATCACTGAAATCTCTCCCCCTTGCAAGACAGACGCAATGCGTAGAAAGCTCCCGAAAAATTCGCAAGCAACCTTTTGCGATCCATTGAGCAAGTTTAGTGGATTTTAGAGATGGGCGTGGAGTCGACGAAGAAACTACCAATGCCAGCAACAATGACGAACACGGCAAACGAAAGCCAGAAAGTGTCATCCGGATGGTGCCAAACCCAGTTCAAGTACTTATTACCTGGCTCCCATCGTGGCATATCTGATTGAAGAACCAGCGTCTCTTGAGACTCCATGCTTTGCTGAAGAGCCTGGGCAACCTGCATGGGGTCGGTAACTCCTTGGAGACTTTGGGCAACGTGGTCGGGAACTTCGACACGAACTCGAATGAGACGATCACTCTGGGGGAGGGAGCGGTATTGGTAGAAGTCATTCGACTCAGGTGTTTCACGATAGATTCCGTCTTCGCGAACATCAGTCCAGTTGAGACCGATCTCCTGGAGCTCGGCAATGCTGCCATAATAGGAAGCGATAGCTTCATCATACTTATCAGCCTGCTCTTCGGAATAAGGGTAGCCAGTGGTTGACTCAAGGGCTGACTTTCTCTCTCTTTTCTTGACGCCGGTTGAAGAAGCTCGCGAAGGACCGTCGGCGCTAGGTTTGGACGAAATCATCTTCTCGATATCGGGGAGGGAGATCTCTTCAGAGCGCTTGGCTGCTTGCTTGGTGTGGACGGCATTTTCGAAAGGAACTTCACCTTCGTCCCGTGCACATGGTTGTACTCCCTGTTGCTCGGAAGATCAGAGTCAGTTACCGCTTTGATATATTTCCATCCTCGGGGACAGCGGGACCGCCACGTAGAGTAAAGGAGTTGAGAAGGAAGAGGCACTATGTCCTAAAGAACTTAAGACTTACACCTAGTGGCAAACGAAGGGTACCATCGAAGCCTCCACAACCAGGGCGGGCTGGCTGAACGCTTGAGCTGGCGGCTCCAACGTCCATACCGTAGGCACGAACGACCTTTGGCTGGAATGGGCGGCCTTGAACATCCGTTGGCATTGGATTGATTGGACCATACCTGTTAATCAAGAATTAGAAGTCAGTCACCGCGCTTATCCTACATTGCGGAGAACAGAGCGTAGAGCCGATCCAAGATTAACGCTACGTTGACACATCTGGGAGGAATCCGCTCCATAAAAGAGAGAAGGGACTTACCAGGTGTTTCTACTGCGCTCAGGACCACGCTCAAGATCGATGATATCGTCCGGCGAGCTTCTCATGGTCGACAACGTGTCATAGGTATCGAGGGAGCGGTTGACGCGCTTGCCGTTCTGATCGGAAACCATCTCGATCTGCTTGTCGTGGTACGCTGCAGTGACGAGTTTCTTGCTGTACTTGGATGGATACGATTCTTCCGAAGAACTAATGCTGCTGTCAGAGAAAGCAGAGCTAGACTTAAGTCTCTCGATCTGAGGCTGTCTTGGCGCCTCGAGCTCGATATCGGTTCCGAAGTAATTCGGCTGCGTTAGTTGGCAGGCCATGCTTCCGAGGCTTAGCCAAATTCATTAAACTTGCAAAAACTCAGGCAACAATGAATTCGAGGAAGGGCACCGCGGCTTACCTAGCGAGAAAGACGGAGAAAAGTCGTACTGTTTGCGAATGTTAATAATTCGGATTGTCAGCAGAAGTTTAGTTCTTTGACAGCAAGATACTAAGGTATATACCCCTTACAGACGCGTTGCGGTGCAAAAGGACGCGGTGGCCAAAAGGTTGTAGATCGAGGCGGAAGAAAGATGCAAGTACTCGCGTCTAGTCTCTTGTAGAGGGAAGAGTTCAACAGTATATTGGCGTCCTTTGCACGAGGTTTACCCGGCTTTGGTTCCTACACCCTTATCATCCTCTACGACGATAAGGCTTTCCTCCACCATCATGGAATTGTATTAAGATGCTTCAGGCGAGTACACTTACTTTGAACTCATTAGGATAGGGGGTGTGAGGTCAGATATTTGGTTCTGAGACAAACCTCTGAAGGTGATATATAATAGGTAGACAGCAGTAGGTAGCAAAGCCATCAAAAATGGCGCATAGACAGGCCAGGCTCTAGTCGACAGGAACAGTCATAGTTATGCACATCCAAATCCATCATCTACTGGTGTTGCTCATACGCTCTTACACGATCCTCTCAGCAGAGATACACTTCCATTCTAGTACCGACTACTATGTCCAAGAGTGTTCTCAGCCGTGGAGACCATTGTCCTAGCTTCTACGATGGTAAGCAACCATTTCATCTACATGTGGAAGATCAGTCTGCGGGAGATAATTATAACTATAGTCTAACAAATTGAAGTTGCTTCGCTATGCAACACTGCTTTTGAAGATTGGTACTAACTTTTAGAATACGGCAGTATGCTTTGTCAAGGTAGAATGATACATCATTGTCTTCACAAAGTAGACAAACCCATCTACTTCACGACAAGCGGGACTGGATGACGTTGACGATGGTTCTAGCAGGGTAATGTTCGTAGCTAGAGTCTAACGTTCAGCGTTGTCTTTGGGTAGCAATTGTTAAAGTCAGAAAGCCTCCTATCACTGTCAATTTCGCCAAGGCGGTGGGGCAGTTTGAGCTGACAATGAAAGATGGCCAATTGGCATGACCAGCAGCAAACATTAAGATTTTCGTAGAGGACAGTATTAGACTTTCTTTTAAATGCATTCAATTCAAGGTATCCTACAAACGCCAATGAAGCATTGCCAGCTCCACAACGCCGCAATTGAATACTCAATCAAGCCGTGAAACCTAATTTCCCAAACAAGCTATCCATAGCAACCCATTGTCGACCACATTTGTCCAGATACTTATCTACGACGCCCTTCAGCGTACCAAAGCGAACTCTATTATGCTCCACTAATGCTATTACTCGCTCTATGAAATTGTTAGTTTCGGCTCACGGCAGCTGGAATGCATCCTGGCTTACCTCTATCAGCACCCTTTGCAGCATTCTTGGCCTTCTCTACATCGAACAAGGTTGCGAAGTATAGAAGCTGATTATACATCATCTTCTCGGTGTACTCGTAATGCATCTTTCCCAAACAACCATGGGCAAGACTCTTGGGCCCTAAGCATCTGTGTCCATAAACACTCATCTGTCGGGTGCGATTGCCACAAGCTTGATCGTCACAGACCAGCCAGCCCTCATAATACTTGCTTGTCTGTTGGCGTATTTGATGCTCAAGCTGAGCCACAACTGAGAGGCTCGAAAGCACATGCCCACATCGACACATGATACCAGTCGCAGCGCAGAGATCCAGACTGCCAGTCAGCCCTTCGAATCCAAAAGTTGCCTTGCATGCTCTGCAACGAAGGGTGAGGCGATAGGCATCTTTGAAACGGACTTCGTCGTCGATCTGACTTTCGAGAGGATGAATCTCGGTCTCATTACCACCATTCGAGGTGTTGTTGTTGATACTGTACTTGCGAACATCTAAACCGAGGCAATCTGCTAAACGGATAGTGTCGGTGCCAGATATATTGGCACACAATCGTTCCACAGGTGGGAATATTTGCTTGTATAGATACCACTCAACGTCGGGTGTGAGGCCTGAGTCTGCTTTGGTCACATCCTGAGGAGTATAAGAACGCTTCGCTGGAGGTTCTGAAGTGGTTTTTGCATCTCCAGTAACAATGTAGGCGATGACATCATCCTTTCTGACAGTCTTGCCTTTAGAAAGCTCACGAAGCGCTACTTGGACTTGCGGCATGCTGTCGGCATTGGGATAATCCTTAGGTGCCTTGCCAAGTTTCGTGTATATAGTATACTTGTGAATTGGCACGCTGCCTTCTCGCATCTTGGCAGCGACCTCCCGGAGGTATTCGTGGATGCGGGTTATTACGACCTCGGGGTCATCACCTGAGAGGATCTCGTCAAGCAATTTTGCGGAGATGTCTTTCGACAAATTACAGAACTCTCGACGCTTCATGTCGAGGCCTTTGACTTCCATCTTCTCCACGAACTTGCCATCAACCTGAACCAGGTTGATTGCAGCATATTTCTTCTTAGCTTGAAGTAGGATTCGTCTGAAAACATTGTCAATATCGATTTCCAAAAGACGGTATCTGTCATTGACAGCTTTCTTGAAGTCGTTTCCGACTCTGAGGGCATCTTCGACATTATCGACGTTGGCGTTGATCATGACAGAATCGGTGTCACCATAGACCACTTGAAGAGAATTCGTCTCAGCCAGATCTTTTGTGCTCCTCAAGATCTCACGACCTTTGTATGTTGTGAGGACAGCTAGAGGCCTAGCGTAGAACCGAGACTTGGTATATCCCAAACAACCATACATAGA
Organism: Phialocephala sp. D728; assembly: GCA_003988865.1. Lineage (NCBI taxonomy): Eukaryota > Fungi > Ascomycota > Leotiomycetes > Helotiales > Mollisiaceae > Phialocephala > Phialocephala sp. D728. The sequence continues at coordinate 74,690 of QYAJ01000002.1, forward strand.
GTTCGCAGTGAGTTTGAGAGCAAGTTGTTTGATATCCCATGTTGCCAATTGCTCGGTAGTTGCAGTTTTGCCTTTCATCAAACTCTTCACTTGCCGTCGGCGGCTGACAAGCGTTGCAATGAGCTTGGGCAAGATACCAAGGTCTTGGGCAACGGGTACCTCAGGCACTTGGTCTTCATGCTCGGACTATGAACAGGTCAGCATAATATAGGTGAGGTGTTGGTAGCAAGCTTACTAATTGAGTACGGTCGACAGTCGTGAAGCAAATGTTGAATTCCTGGATGATACTAGGATATAGAGAGTTGAAATCCATGACCAGGACAAACTTATCGTAGAGTCCTTTCTCCGGCTCGAAGACAAGGCCACCTTTGTACTTGTCCTTCTTTTTCACATCTCCGCTCTCCTCATCCAGATTCTCCTCCTCAATTTGTGCCTTACCTTTGTATACTGCCTTGTCAGGGCAGATGTACTTATTTCGGTGGAATTCATGAAGCAGAATGTACTCGTTCCGTTCGGCACGAGTACCTGTCAATGTTCTCGCCCACGAATTTCCAGCAAGATTGGTGAGAACCTTGGTTAATGGGAGCATTTGGACCTTCAATGCTAAAGCAGCGATGAAAAATGTATCAGCCTCGCAATGGCTTACATAGTCCATTAACCCATCCTTCGTGGTAGCCCAGGTTTTCAATGCAGTTTCGTTGTCGATTTCACGGCGTGTCGTTCCAGGGAGATAGAGACCGCACATCTCCGTCAAGCTCCAAGAAGTACATTTTGTCATAGTCGACTTCCCGGCGTCGTTAGCAAGATCACACAGCAGTCGTCCGGAGATCAGGGACCGCTCCGCAAAGAAGTTACCGCCCATCTTGCCCATTGAGCTAGGCCACTGGGTACGCTTCATGCGACCTATGCGGGACCATTGAGGAGTGCGCTTTGCTTGGAGTCGACTAAGTAAGATGCTGAAGTCTACACCTTCAAGTTGATGGCCAATGAGGACGTCGGGATCTATCAGGTTCAGCTGTGCCAAGAAGAAGCTTAGGACCTCTGTCTCTTGTTTCGCAAGCTTTATGTCACCCTTTGCTCTCTTCTTGACCTCACTCTCAAACCCGATAGGAAACGAGGTCAAAGATGGTCGAATGATCGTGAAGGATCGACAGGGCAGTTGCTCCGGAGGCCTCGTGTCAGTGAGGGAGATGTTCTGATACACCCTAGCACTAATAGCTAGAATTTCCTGTTTGTTTTCTTTGACGTTCAACACAGTTCGCAGAGCAATGCTCATGAGGGTCAAAGGAGGTGCCTCCAGGGTGTCACTCTCGCTCAAAGGAGTGATCAAATTTGGCTTCGATACTTGGACCTCCAATTTGCAGTAAGACGAGTTGTTTAGCACACCAAACTCGGCATCCTCGATACTCAACCAGCAAGGTCCCATGATATTCTTCCACAGGACAAACTGCTCGAAAAGCGGTGTGTTGGTGCCAAAGACATGTGAGAATGTGGAACCTGTTTGATGCTCAGGCTGAAGCTGTGGTTCTTGGAACATGTTAGTTTGTCCAAATTGGTGCCGACATTAGACTTACTAGTATACGGATATAGCAACTTCAGGTACTCTCCTTCTTTCGGTATGTCGGGTAGCTCGAAAGCGTACTTCCTGGTGCATGGTTTGATCTTATGCATATCGACTTTCAACTTGCCCATCAATCCATCCACTTCTTCATAGACATCTTTCATATCTACCTCTTCCGAAGTATCACGGCCGTGCTTTTGTCGATACTGCCGTGGAAGGAAGAACAGTTTCCGCAAAATATTGTCCACTTTGACTAAGCAGCTGACGTAGCTTCCAGTCTTCTTGTTCTGGACTTTACCGAAGAGGCATAAAGATCCATTGATTTCACTATAGTCGGTCCAGAACATTCGTAAGCTGCCATCCTCTTCAATAGCATCGTCATGATCGAGCTTTCCAAACGACATGCTTTCCGATGACTGACTGCTATTCATGACGTTCAGTTTGTCGGTGACATCGTTCCAAGCAGATGCATCAACGTGTTGTGTTGGAGGACGTGTTGGAGATGAACTTGCAGGAGAAGGATATGCTTCGGTTTTCTTGATTTTAGGTACCGGCCGAGTCCCAGACATATTGACGCTGGCTGTAACAATGCCATCGGCTTGAGCGACCTCCATCAGATCATCTTCATCATCTTCTTCGGTCTTGACGCTGACGTTAGCTTTCCTTTCGACCGCCTTCACAACTGGAGACGACGGTTGAGGATCACTCATGGGCAGGTCCCCATCATCCATGTCATTCATGAAGTTGTCATCTCCGAAGTCCACGTCCGTAGGTGGAGTGGTGGGCTCTCTGCTGTCGACTAGCTTTGCTTTCTTAGGTACATGGCGCGGAACTTCATTGATGGGAGATAATACACGAGTTCTCCGCTTGTCTTGGAGTTTGCGTGACCTGCCAGGTTGGGGCACATGTCGAGGGATGTTGGTGTCCACTTCGTCGAGCAGGCCGGAAAGAAAATCATCATCTGCTTGTGTCTTAATGGGCTGCGAACCGTTAGCAAGAATTGATGTCGGGCGAAATCAAGGCATGCCTTGGCTTTGGGTTGAGCTGCCACCGGGCCTTTGGTGAAGTAATTGCTAATCCCCTTATCGATCTTCTCCTTCTTGGCCTTGTCTTCCTCGCGTTTGCGTTTTACTAACCCGTGTGAGCTATTATAATTTGAGTACAGAATGTGGTTTCAGCTGACCGGCCTTGCTAGTTTTGCCGTTCGTGGGCAACTCCTCCTCACTTCCCGTATCATACTCCGGCTGACGGTCCCATTCTTCCCGCCCATCATCTGCGTATCCCTCGCCATTGTCGTCGATAACGAAGTCGTCCTGGTTCAAGCGTTCTCGCACTACTTTCTTGTAGCCATCTTCGTCGACCTCTTCGTACAAGTCTGCTTCCTGCTGGACCTGATAGCTGTCGAGACGCTTCTTTCCAGACTCTCGAAGAGCGCGTAACTCGGCGAATTTTGCTCTTGCTGAAGCTGCCTTGGACATGTTGAAGGATCAAAAAATGGTTCTGACTAGATCATGCTTCAGGATAGAGCTGAGAAGTAAAATTCAAAACAGTGTTGAGAAGATGTTGATGTATGGAAGCTTGGGGCTGGGTCTGGCTAGCGAGATGCGAGGTACTAGACGCGAATCTTCGCGTTCTCAACGCGAACCCCTGTGGTACTAATGCAAAGCTGCCTGGGAGCCTGAAAAAAAGGTTACGAGAAACGCCGAAAAAAGTTCCAGCGCAATTGTTCGAATTCATCGGGAGCATCATAACCATTTATTTGCAATGTTAAATTGCCACGGGTGTATGAGGCATTGTCTACAAACAATCATTGGGGAATCTGTCTCTGTCTCTGTCTCTGCGAAGCCACGAATTTCCTCTTTGGTGAGCATTTCTAGGCTCCGCGAACGAGACTTTGCAACAACTGCGACAAGTCGAAGAAATGGGCCAAGCGCTTCTCAAATATGGGATATGCAGCAATGGCAAAAGAAAATGGGAAGGAAAAGCATGAATAAATATCTGGAGCGGACCGAGACGCATCAGGATGGAGACACGCCGAGCACCAAGAGGACAGAGGTTACCGAAAGAGACATTGTTCTCCATTTGAAATATCTGAAGGACCCTATAAAACTCGCAGAGTTTGTGCGAAAGACTTTACGAGATGGTAACTATGAGCTCGCGCAGAGAGTAGTGAACGAAGCAAGTTCAACTACTCCGTGCACTGTCAGTTGGAACCATATTATCGAATGGCAGCTGAGCCAGGAGAGGATGAATGCGGCCATCAAGTGCTACAATGAGGTAGGTTTAAGAGGCTGTACCTGTTTGATATTCTACTAATAGTCCCCAACAGATGAAGCGGAGAGCTCAAGTTCCCGATGCACAGACGTACACAATCATCTTCAATGGATGTTCACAGCACAAAGATTCGAAGCAAGCCCTCGCCAAAGTGTTGACTATGTATAATTCAATGCTTACAGAGAAGGCGCCTATTAAGCCCAACACGATACATTTGAATGCTGTCCTAAAGATGTGTGCCAGAGCTGGAGATATGGAAGCTATGTTCTCGATTGTCGATCAGATGCCAACCAAAGGCCCAACGGCACCCAACAATTTGACATACACAACCATTTTCAATGCTCTACGTATGCATATTGTTAGTGGTCCGCGAGATACCATGACTCCCATGCAAAGGAGAGAGGTTCAGCAAAAGACTATTCTGCATGCACGATATATCTGGGTAGATGTTGTGAAGGCTTGGCGACAAGGGGACATCTGGATAGACGAGGAGCTAGTCTGTGCAATGGGCCGTATCTTGCTCGTTGGTAATGATCAGGATCAGGACGATGTCCTGTCACTGCTTGAGCAAACGATGAATATTCCTCGCCAGATCCCCCGAAAAGGTACACCTGAACGACATCGTCTGGACCCGGCAAGCCAAGATCAAGATCCTGCCCTAATTACGGCGCCCTGGCCCAATGTCTCCTCTGGCCAAGACGTTGAACCCACAGAAGATGCTCCTCCAGAACCAATATCTCCTGTCTTGTTTCTAAAAAGTGTTTCTGGCGTTTATGCCAAGCCCGGCCAGAACACCTTGTCCCTTGTCATACAATCATTGACCGAGCTACCTCTCAAAGACGTAGCAGCTAAGTACTGGAATATCCTCACCACCGAGTACAATATAGCACCCGACGCAGAGAACTACCATGCCTATCTTCGAGTCCTCCGTATCTCAAGATCCAGTACAGAGACAGTAGACCTCATGATGAAAATGCCCCAGTCCAATATGCAAGCTAAAACCTTCCGAATTGCAATGTCGACTTGCGTCCGCGATAAGAAGAATCGCCATTCCTTTGCGAACGCTGGGAAGATCCTCGATCTCATGCAAAATGCCCTCCGAGAACCCGAGATCCAAGCCTTACAATCATATCTCGAAGTCGCTATGACATCTGACGTCTACTTTCCCAAACGAGCTTCGCCCGGACAACACGATTTCAGCAAGTACGAACAAGGAAAACAAATCCGTCGAGCCCTCGAACGTCTTAATCCCTCAATCTTAAATCTCAAATCTGCTCTCCTTTTCCGAAATCCCTCCCTTCCCGAGCTCACAGGACACGAAGGAATGGCGTTCGTGGATAACATCCTCACCCTCAATAGACGCATGATCAGTGCCTACGACGTGCTCATGAACAACGCTATGGTTCCACGAGAAGATCATGTTAGACTCACCAGGGAACGAAACAAACTCGCCGCATTCGTGACAAGACATAAATACTCAAAAGCACGATATAGCCAGAGAGATCAGGAGAAAGCCTTAAAGATCAGTCGTGAGGCGCCAGCTCCTAAACTACAGCATTAAGTGGCGAGCGTGGAGCGGCCGTCGAGTCTATTAAAGGATCTCATGGAGTAGGCTCTAGTTGTAGAGACGAACTATCTGGGAGCGAGGCAGATATAACAAGATAACTCGGATTTTTGGGGATGGGTATCACTAGCATACAATTATGAGTGCTAAGATACATTCCATTCGTTGCACCTTCTCAACGCCCACAAGAAAACCCCTTGTCTACAAGGTAGGATGCATACAGGCCTTTCCTGTACAAACATCTATCAAGTCCGACATCACTTATGTACATTAATGACTAGAAGTCGCTCGGTCTATTTTAGTGTACTCCACACTCAAACCTCAACCATACTTTGGATGTTCAATACCAAACATGGAGACACATCTTGCATTGTCTCTTTTGGCTATGGTTCTATCTGAGCTTTTTGCATAAGAATGAGCGTGTCATAAAATATGCCTGTCCGAGTGGAAAGTTTTCGCTTTTAATGATGATGCTCCCACGCATCCCCACTATCGAATAATGATATTCTTACAGAACGACTCAAGCCTCTTAAAAATACATCTTGTTCATGTGCAATAAAAGAAACTAAACCCAGTTTCTTTTTTGCCAAACGAGACAGGGTTTTGATGATTGCCCATCTTTCATTCAATTTTAGCTCCAATGCTTCTCGACTCGGCCTAATTTTTCTCCAAAGCCAGAATCCAATTCTGTATCAGGGTCACTCGAGACCGAAGCTGGCGTAGGCACTCGTTTCACTGGTACTGAATGATTCGAGGTGCCTAAGGTAGGGTCACAAATAGCTCCAGAAGGGTAGTATACGTTACCAGATGGAGTGATAATTCGAGCCGATGGGCCCTTTGATCGGGTGTTTGATTGGTGTTTAATACCTGGTGAAGCTTGGGTTCTGTGAAGCGCTGGCTTGAGTATCTGAGACATCAGGCCGTGGGCCTTGAAGATGTCAACAAGTGCGTTGCCGTTTGAAGTTTTGGCGAATTGACTTTGGCGAGCTGCTTTGCCAACTAGTCGAAGATTCAGATCTTCTGGACTTACAACATCCAGGCTCTGAGTAGGGGACATATTCAGAGCTTCAAGGAAGTCAGACTTTTCAGTTATGCTATTGCTGATAGGAATCAGTCTTCGCGATCCGGCCAGATCAATACTACTGCTGTTCTGAGGACCGTTAGAGCCATCCACCGTTGTATTTGGAACAACGAGTTTGTCAGGGGTTCTCTGAGAGGTGCTCCTATGAGCTTGGATCTGCGATGCTTCCTCTGAAAGGCTCTCGGTGTCACCTGAATTCAAGTCTGAATTGATGGGTACGTGGTTTTCTTGAAGCATACTTTCGCTATATGCCGTGAATGGAAAGCCTGCAGGAAGTGAAATTATTGAAGTGGATCGACTCTGGGCAACCTCCAAATCTTGAGTCGAGTTTGGTGGATGCTGATACCCCTGACTGATTGGTTTTGGCTGTTCAAGTTTGTTTGGCACGCTCTTTAGAGTGTGAGTGTTAAAGCTATACGTATTCCCGTCGCTGATTGGATCTTCAAGGTTTCGATAAAATAGCGAAGGACTCGTCTGAAATAGTCTGGCTTGTGCTAACTCTGCTTCGACCCATGAGCTCCACGCGGAACTCAAGTTCGGTCTCGATGGCTCTTCGGTATTTTCTGCATGGCACTGGAGATGATCGCATGTAACACAAATGCCTGGAGCAGAGTCTCGATCATCTGTAATATAGTCTGTGTTATTTGATCTTCTCGTTGCATCGCACTCTGCTTCTTTAAGCCTTCTTGTGGGAGTGCTCGCATCGCTTCCAACATTCTCGATATGCTCGGCCTCCTCCATGTTGTATGATGGAGCTCTAACAGTACTGCGTATACCAGTCTGTACTGTGTGGACTCCAGAAGAATTTGTCTGAGCATACTGGTTCTGCATTAGGTCGCTACTTGCATTCGATTGAAGAGCAGTATCTCTAATTGGACAATATGGGTCCGGAACTTGCGAGGGCCAAGCGCTGGATTCGGAATCGCTCGAGCTCTCCGAATCCTCACCAGACGCATACGCACCTAACAGACCCTCCAATGCCGATTTCCTCGACCGATAGAATAGTTCTGGATGCTTTGCTTTAAACTCTCGTGCGAGCTGGAGCCATGTTTTGGTGCTCTTAAGCTTGGTTGTATCCTTAATGGTATAGGAATCCTCGCCATTGAGAAGAATTTGCGGAATGTCTGGGTACAGTAATGTTTCCCTTTCCATTATGGTGGTAGAACATACAGAGTCTGAATACTGGCTTCCTAGATAACTACGTGCGATATCGGGATCGACCTCGAGCACATATTCCTCATCAGAAGTTGTCCAGTCTGGCTCTAGGCTTCGGCCAGCCGCCTCGTCTTCGAGGCTGGCATCCATATCTGCCGTCGGCCCAATATTAAGTTGTCTATTCAAATAAGCTCGATTCTGAGTTCCAGAGTTGGAGGTATCAGCATCGAAAGCGGAAGAAGAACCAGGAACGGTGATGAGGAGAAGTGGCTTCTTCGAGACAGTCTCTTCTCTCTTGCTTTCTTTGGTAACCAGCGTTGTCTTATCCGCCTGGGTAGATGTGGCAGGCTTTCTGGCTTCGTAGACATCGGTCGGCACCGCTTCGAATAAGCTGTTTGGCTGCAGTGGAAGCCAGACTAGCTCTAATCCTTTCTCCTTCAGTTCCGCTAAGTCCGGAGGAGGTGATTTCAAATTTCGTGCGTACAGTATTCGCTCCGACGGATCATAGACAACAAAGTTCGAGAACTCCGCCGGTCTGTAGTCGTATAGCGCAGCGACAGCTTTCGACCTAGAATCATACGTCTCTGTATGAGCAGAAGTATTCTCGGTCGCTGGGAATCGTGTCTGCACGGTAGCACTAGAAACGACTCGCCTTCGAGCCGAGTTTGACCCTGTTCTTGATAACGATACTTGACCAGCTTGGGGACTTGACGGAGACATGTGGCCGCCGAGGCCTCTGAGTTTTTTTGAAGCGTCGAGTATATTGTCAACACAGTACGCTGGAGGAAAGGGATCACAGGCACGGATTTGACGGTCTTTGGACGCTTCTATTGGCTGAGCAAGACGTGGTGGCGTGTTTCCGCAAAGCGACCGGAGTTCAAGTGACTCTTTGAGCCAGTCGCCCTTGCTGGCGGGAGCCGTCTGCTCAAATAACACATCCTCATGCGAGTTAGATTTGTTACCCCCGGTGCTTATCCGTTCCCATGTCTTTAGTTCGTTCCTAGCAGGTTCGGGCTCAAGTGTGCGACTTCCACCCACGGTCCAAAATGCTCTATTGGAAACGCCGTTGACCTTCTTCTGCTTATCTGGTTGTTCCTTGTTGATCCCAGTAAGCTTGAAAGGAACATGAGTTTTTAGATCCAAGGTATCTCCATATTTCTTGAGGTCGTTGAGCTGGATCTCCTCATTACTGCTCGGCCTGGTCACGGGTATCTTTTTGATTTCGGATCTCTTCTGGTTCTCCAAGTCCCCGAAAGCACCGCTAAGATTTTGCTTGATTTGCTCAGCTTCTGCTGTAGATATCTCGCTAAGTTCAAGCGAGTCCTCGATTGCTCGCTCAACTGTAGAATCGTCTCGAGGCTTCATGTTTGGAGACTGGATACTCTTGACGGGGCTTCTGTATGACGTCGTCTAGGATTGGTCAGCACAATATAACGAGAAACAATGACTGGATAAAAACATCAATCCATACCTCCTGAAGGATTTGTCGTCCACGATTTACCGAATCCCACGCGTCCCCTCTGTCTGTTTCGAACTGGTAAATTGGGCCTCTATACGGGCTTATGTATCCCTTGAAGGGTATCGCGTTATGAATTAGAATTGGTTGGTCACTCAATTGAACAGGATGATCCTCGTCGGACGACTGGCTCGCATGGAAGTTCTTCGTCATCTTCGCGACCGTGAGTTTGATGCTCTGAGCGATATAATTATTTTGTGGCTGCTGTGAAGAGCTCAATCCGGCTTCTAGACTTCTGTATCTTTCATTCCGTTCCCGAAGTCTTCGACTGAAATTTAAGTCGGTGTCGCCAATATCCCAGGTCGGCTCCGCGTTGTTTTTACTCGAGACTTGAACTTTGAAGTTAGACTCAGCTCGGCCAAAAGATTTCTCGCCCTCAAGCCATGAAACAGGAAGCCTGCGACTCATGCGATCTTGACGCTTAAAGCCATCTCCTTTCTTGACAATTGGGTCAATACCAGTAAGACATGATACCTCGACGTCTAGTGACTCTGGCTTCGAACTGGAATGAACGATTAGCTTTTCACCAGCGTACAAGATGATTATCAAGGCTACCTGTTTCTTCCATTCAATGGAAGCGTGTACTTGTCCGCCAAAAAGTCAAGTGGCTGAACGGCGTGGTGTTTAAGTGGCGATGGAGTGGGTGACGTTTGTTCTCTGCTCACGCTTGATACTTCGCCCGGAGACTCGTATGCTTCTATCAACAATTGAAGATATGAGTCTGGTGTCTGTGATCTATCGGATTCCTCCCCGGCCCGAAGCATGTCGCCTTCTCGATCCTCTGCTATGAGTGTTAGAGTATTACTTGTCCCTGCGGTGTGTTAGTTTTTCGAACCGTTTCCATGATGTCAAAGATGATTTACATGTTGCAGTCGACGCGGAGCAGACCCCTCGATCTGATTCAGGTTGTATAATCTCCTTGATGGCTATCAAAGCATTAGGTGGTATCAATGCTTAGACTCGAATTACTTACTAACGACAGTCTGATTGGGTCGTTCTTCAAAGAGATCCTCGCCCGCATCACTCTTCGCAAAGCGGACATGTAAGATAGGAGGAGCTCGAATAGTCGTATCTGACTGCGGTACATTTTCAGTGAGAGCAACACTTTCTTCTTTTTCAGGGCTTTCCTTGGCGGCCGCGATTTGGGAGCTATCGATAGACGTGGGAACCTCGTGAGATATTGGATGGCATCCTGACGCGATGCTATTGACAGGTTGTCCCCGGAGGCTTGTACTGAACAGGTTGGTGATACTTTTGCGTCTTTTTGACCAAGCTGGAGATTCTCCTGCTGGTGTTAGATGTGTAGTCTTTAGTTCTTTTGATGTGCTTGAATTTACCTAGTTTATCGTCATTCTTGGATGGAAAGGCACTTGGTAACCTTGTACTGCTTCCTTTTGCGCTGGATGTACTGTCTCTGCGCCACTTTACAGGGCCGATGTCATTGAATAAATCAGCTATAGACTTTCGTTGTTCTGGTCTTGTAGGACTGCCATTCTCGTCTACAGACTGGCCGTTACCATGTCCTCTCGCCCTAAAGCTGCCCCAGAATCGAGGTCTTCCCTCGGAGACAGTGACTGGCAACTTATGAGTCTTGCTGTGGAGCGATGGCCAATGACGCCAGGAGCGCTCTGAAGCAGGAGTTCGAGGGCAATGTCCAAATTCATTGTTGATGGTAGCGGTTTGGCTGGGAGATACCGAAGCCATACTGTTCTTTATTCTGAAAGATGCTTTAGTTGCGGCCTTGGTACCGGTGCGAGCTCGATGCTGCCAGCACTCCTCCCGTAAACTAATAGGAATAGACGCTGAAAAGTTGCTTCCTCTGAAATCGACTTTGCTTCTGTATACCAAAACTTGGAGGGTGGTAGGGGTGAGAGCGTGGACTCTGTGTAATGAATCTTGTAATGTGTTGTGTTGAGCAGAGAAGCAATTGCCAAGAGAAGTCGCGACATTACTTTCGTAGCCTCGCTCCTTCCTCGTCTACGAAAAGGGGCATCAGCCTCGCGCACTAGCGCCTCTAAGCCTCGCAAAATGGACCTGATTCCGTTTTTAGCCAACCAACCTTTCTTAACCAGACGAGCCAGATCGCGACGATATCCATCGAATCTCCAGCATTGAATTTCTTTCTCCTCTCTCAGGATATTCAAGATCTTGAAATCCTGTCTTCAACATCAGATAGATTCATATTGGAAGCTAACAGAAACCACTAACCCTCATCCACTAACCGTACCTACACAGGTCAGCAGCATGGCTCCCACCAAACCCGCGATCGATCTGAACGCGATGATTGCCGCAGGTGAGAATCACTGAAGACTGAGCGCGCATTCGGTCGCTGACAATTCCATAGATCGCCAACGTCGTAAGAACGAGAACCTTGCTCAGGAAATCTTTGGCAAGCATCGCAGATCGAGCGCGCCAGGGGCTGGAAATGCGAAGGCCAAATTTGGTTCAGTACCATCTCTGGCCAGCCGCATTGGGGTCACAGGCATCACAAAGGTATGGTTAACAAGTATTCTCAGCAGGTCACTGTTCTGATCTGCCAAAGCGAAGCGCGTCGACTTCGGCCAAGCCAGCGCGAGCTGTAGCCAAACCACCAGCTGGCAATGTCGATGCCGAATGGACACACGATCTTTACGCATCGAACAATGGTTCCGCAAACATCCCTCGTGGTCCGAGAGCACAGCGCCAGAATCGCAATGATCGACTCCACTCTGCTCTCAATGGTTCTGCTTCATCTCCAGCACTGAACAGTCAATTCAACATCGTTGGTACTGCGAAGCCAGCCAGTGGTATATCCATTCGAGGACTTGCAGGCCCATATATCGTGATCGCGAAGAACCTGGCACTGGGTACCACGGAAGCTGATATCGAGAGCGCTATGGCACCTATTGGCGGGGCGGTCCTGAGCTGTCGCCTGATTGCACAGCGTCCCAAAGTCATCGCAGAACTTGTCTTCGAGACAAAAGAAGGAGCTGACAATGTGGTTGATACGCTCAATAATCAAAATGTAAGGACAATGAAGCCAAAGTTTTCGAAGGTGCTAACTCATTCGTCGCTAGGCCGATGGCAACGTCCTACACGTCTACCATCAAGTTGGCCCCATTCCAGCAGCAATCAAGCAAAAACTAAACACCAAACCAGCTCCAGTCAGCCCTGCTCCCCGAGTTAGCACGCCGCTCGGTCCTCGCGCAGATGCGGATCGACCAGATGATACCCGTTCATATGGAGGCTCAGATCGATACACACCAAGAGACCATAGCCACGAGCGCCGAAGAGACTATGACCGAAATGATGTGATCGATGGATCGTACGGCTTCAGCGACCGCATGGACACAGATAATAGTGACAACCGCAATGATGGAGGCAGAGGACAAGGCCTTTACAGCGACTCCATGATCAATACCCGTGGCCGAGGACGGGGCAGCAGCCGGGATCGAGGCCGGAATAACGACAGGCGTGGCTACAGATGAAGTAACTCGAAAGATGCACACAACGTTTGGGTATTTCTACACAGCGCCAAGCTGGCACAAATCTCACCAATGGCTTTGCATTTAGCAAGCAGTGGGACCTTGCAGTACAGCAAGCACTATACAAAAAGGTCTTGTGTTTACCAAGAACATAGTACAATCTCAAAATGCTCCTACCGATGGAGATGGAATCAATTTGCTTCATTTTCTTTTCGCGTTCCAGAGCAATCACGATTCCCACAGCTGTATTTGTAGAATTAAGAGAAGATGCGCAATAAAAGATTCCTTCGCCTACATTGCTACTTAACGAAACGCTCTCTAACCTGGAATATTTGAGCATTAGCATGATAGAAAGTGCTTGAGCGAATCTCTGGGATAGACTTGATATCACTCCATCTCGGTGACATCCTAGACATGCAACTGCTTGGGACGATGGTCATCACTCATCAATACGTTAATTTCACGATGAGGGAAGCAAAGCGAGGATCCCAGGTCACAAGAAAGAAGTGGCTTGCTGCTGATGCAGGGAAACAACTACGGTTGAAGGCAATTTTGGGTGAGGAAATCGGAGAGAAACTTTCTTGTGCTTTGACGTCAATGCAGACATCAAAAAGATATTATATCGATAAAAATGATATCAGCTACTTTGGCATGTAGAACCTCTACATTGATGAGCATCAATCTAGGTAGTTCTACTTTAAATCACCAGATCAAATCACATCACGTGCCTAGTTCAATTCCGAACCACTGTACCTACAAGCAAGTTTGCAAAGATCCAAGGATGCCTTGGCGCTCCATTCTCCGATGCAATAACGAGTCTTAAATTACACAGGTGTGTTGCAATGATTCATGCGCGCGGTAAAGACTCTTAACTCCGTCCTTGAAAAACTCTCAAGGAAGCAATCCACGCAAATCGCAAGTCGCAAGTCTCAGTCTCAATCAAGACAAGCCTGCCCATTTGCGAAGCCAACTTGCAGGAAGAAAGCTGGCTGCCCCCTATACAGCAATGCAGCAATTCCAGTCCATTCATAGACCTGGCATTGCAATCTTGGGCTTCGTCCAACCTGGCGTGTACGTATCTCACCCGCTTGATTTGATGTTATATGAAAAAAATTCCCCCTTATCTTCCTTCGACAGATGGATAGATGGATGGATGGATGGACGGAGATGGCGAAACGAGCGCCGAGCAGAGCAGAGTCATGGGCACTGCCACTATAGGGTTTTGATTTGCATTTTCTCATGCAACTCCGCAATCCAGCCTACCAAACCATTCCAACCCATCTATCCATCTTGCTATGCCAAGCCAATGCAGTTGCCAGTATGTTCAAGACCCAATCTCTGAATGGCACTTTGATGGCGGTATACATTACAGCTTGACGTCGCAGCGCCTGCGTGCAACAGGCGGGTGAGAGCAAGTTATGCTCAATCAATGCCATTGGCTCTGTCCCATGAATCCTTCTTCCATACGATCTTCCAGATTACGTATGAAATCGCGGTTGCTTCTTTGTCCTTGTTGTGCACCTTGAGCAGCTCTGCTGCCTCTCCTCCGTGCACTACCCGGATTACTATCTGGTGCTCCGTCGGGCGGCGGTGGATAGTATGCAGGGCTTGGCTGTAGGCGAATAGGCTGATTGGGATCGAGATGACTGGCCACTCGCTGGATAGTCACAGGAATACCACCTTGCTGAACTTCCATGGTGGAGGCTCTTTGACGACCAGCAGATCGAATGGCTGCCTGTTGGTAGAGAGGCTGTTGTTGTTGGGGGGGCGCTGCTCCATATTGGGCTGGAGGCATTTGCGTTGGAGGCTGGGTCATCATACCCATTTGGTTGTACGGTCCAGCTTGTTGAGAAGGATACGGTGGTGGTGCACCTTGATGAGTTGTGCTTGCCGTATACATGTTGTTGTTGGTATTGTACATAGGAGGTGGATTGGGAGCAGGTGGAAGATATTGAGTGCTGGGAACACCCGTAGAGTACTGACTCTGCGCAGCAGCATGTACTTGAGCTGTATGAGCTTGCGCTTGTGCCTGTGCAGCTTGTGCTCGTTGTTTGCTAAGTGCCTCTGCTTGCTGCTGCTGTTGCGTTCCTGGAGCCGGTGATCTATTGATAGAGCTCGATTTGAGATTCATCGGGGGTACGAATGGTCCAGTGTACTTCTGTTGGGTGATGAACGGGTGCAGCTTCGCTTGCTGGGGTGACCATCGCTCCAATGGATTGATGTTGAGCAGCCCACGAACAAAATCGATGAATGCAACCCGATTGTTCATTTCTGCCATTTTGTATTAGTAGCTGGAAAAATAAGGCCAGGGAGTCAACCTACCCCTGTCGATTTCATTCTGCTTCATGTTTTTCCTCGGCATGGCGTATGATCGAATGATCTCTGGTAGCGTCGTCGCCTGGAAATACTTCTTACTGGGCTGCTCTTTGGTGCCATGTTCGCGAGAGTACTGCTCCATGCTCTTTAAGTGGTATGTCCGTCTTCCGAAATCGTCCACGTCATGTCTCTTTTCAAAAAATTCTCCCGACTGCTTTCCCATCTCCAGCATCCAATTTGGCGGGTTGCCTAGCATTTCCACTATCCGCGAGACCTGATTATACTCCGAGGAACCTGGGAACAAGGGAAGTCCCAAGAACAGCTCCACCACGATACAACCCAATGACCACATATCAATTGCAGACGAATATGGCAAACCTAGCAAGACCTCAGGGGATCTATAGAATCTCGACTGAATATAGGTGTACACCGTTTGGCGTTCGTCGCAGGCGGAACCGAAATCGATGATCTTGATGATAGGACTCTCGAGGTTCTTGAGAAGAATATTCTCAGGCTTCAGGTCGCAATGGATGAGTCGAGCTTTGTTCAATAAACTCAAGCCATTCAGTAACTGCTGTGCAAACACGCGGACTAGAGTCGTGCTCAGCCCTCGGAATTGGTTCTGCTTGATCAATTCGTATAGATTGACACTCAGAAGTTCAAACACCAAGCAGAGATGTTGTCTGTGGATAAATGTGTCTTTCAACCGAAGTATATGGTGATCGTCGTTCTTATCAAGCTTCGTGTTGAGCTGCAGATTAAGTTAGCGTAGCCTTGACAGAACTTGAGAAATCTATATTACCAGATCAAGCACCGAGACCTCCATCATGCTTTGGTTGAAGTAGGCGGTCCTGTTTTTGACGACCTTCACAGCAACCACTTCTTGCGTCTTCAAGTTCTGGCACTTGACAACCTGCCCAAAGGTTCCTTGGCCCAGAACATCAAGAATAAGGTATCGATTTCTGACGCATGTGTCAGCCCTCAAGATCTTTAAAACCACGGGAATGTTAACCTCGACACATACTTATGACCTGTTTCCTCAGACCCGAGAATGTCATTGACATAGAGGATATAGTCACTGTCCTCATTGTCAAACCCGTCGTTCTTCACGCCTTTGCTCGGTTTTGTAAGGACCCGGCGAGGGTTTCGGGAAGACTCGTATTTAAAGCTAGGATTGCATATGCGGTATGTAGATGGCAAATGGCTTGTGAGAGCTTGAAGTGGCTGCAGATTCCAGGTCAGCGCTTGTCATTTCATCACTTATGATACACCTACACTGATGAATCCTCCCTCAGGGTTTGCTCTTCGAAAAGCTGGTTGCGCATTGACCTTTGGATGTAAATCTGCCACAGATCGAACCTTCGCAAATTCAGGAACTGGGCCTCTGCCTGGGGGTCCTTGTGATTGTGGGACAGGTCTTCGGGGTGATTTGGGGTCGTTCCCAAAGACTGCGTTCAATTGCTGTGTAGCAGACGCTGGATACCCTTCATTATTCGAAGAATATGGAGTTATTGGCGGTAACTGTTGCGCTTGTTGGCGGTTTGCGTAGTAGGAAGTCGGTGACGAATAGTTGCCCGGTCTTGTTGGTGACTGTCGAGATCCGTATTGACCCTGCCCTTGTGCCGTGCCATACGGCGAGCTTGGAGATAAGGCCTCCATTGGGGAGTATCTTTGAGCTGCTGTGGATGGTTCTTGCGGCGAGTGGTGTGATGCTCCTCGGCCGCCAGAAAGATGTTGTTGGTGATGAGCTCTTATGGGATATTTCATGGCACTGTAAGAATCTCCAGCATCTGGCATGGCAGTATCCTCTGGATCCCTGTTCGGAGAAGCTGTCAAAGAATGTGAATACGCGCCTAGTCCGCCCTGATATTGCTGGGTTAGAGGTTGGGCTTGAGTGTTGGTGTTGTAGTTTTGCGCCTGGTTTGGTGGGGGATTGCCGTTGTATCGTCGCGCGCTCGACTCATAGGACTGCCATTGATCCATGGTGAATCAGGTATTGCGAGAAGTTCTTGAAAAAGGTCGTCAGGAGCTTCCAGGTTCGCAGGAAGGCTGTGGTTTGGAAAGCTAGGGGAGCACGTCGCACCGCTGAGGTGTGATCCAGCTGCTTGGGGGGAAGAACGCGTCTCGCAACAAAATCAAAATGGTATGGTAAGCCTCTGAGAAGAGGCAGATACAGCCCGTGGAGATTCCGGATGCTTAACGATGCATGGCGAGACTGATGTAAGGTCGAGAAATACTAAAGTGTGGTAGAACTATTCTGACGACCGATCCGCCTGCAGAGAGTTTAGCGCGAGATGAATCACAGAAACCCTCCACTGCCGAGTCGAGAGAGAACAAAGCAACAAAACTCTGCAAAGCACACAGCCCAGTCCAAGAGAAATGCTGCGCGTGCTCGAAGAATGGCCAGGTCAATGTGAGCAGATTTTGACGATATTTCTTCACTTCACTTCACTTTATCTCACGAGTCACCGCACTACCCACTGACTGCACATCCACGTTCTGAGGGGCATTCCAACATCCTAGATTCCCTGGTCTGGAGGTATCATTATACGCGGGCTTCGTGGCTCCCAGGGTCAGGATATCAATGTGGACATGGGTGTAGGTACGAATCGTATGGGCTCCAAATATAAGTTTCGGCATGCTTTGCTGGTCCGCCGGGTTGGGCTTCCTTCTGCGAGCCGATCTTAACCTTACAATACGAGTTACACACCTGGTGCAAGAGACATCTCATGCCGTTCATTCGGCCGCGTCCCGCAAAAGTGCCTTCGTGCAAGACATAAAGACAGCCTGCTCCCCTCTGTTAGATCCAATATGGAGCTCCCACGAGAACTGACGATTGCCTCAACATCCACGCTCGATTCTCAAACCGGTTGGGCTTCTCCATTGCAGCCTAATTTATCTATTTCGACTGGTGGAACCGAGATGACATCGCTCACCAAAGATTTCGCCTGGGATCCTTCTCACTGTCCTGTCCATTTTAGGATACTTACATCTTAGCAATATATACCGGGGGCTGAGCATCATGTCAAGACCTGATCGAACTCTCCGTGTGTTAGAAGACCGAGTCTAGTGATGAGCTTCTCCACTTCTGCTTGCCCAAGGAATTGTGAAAAAGCCTTTGATCCGTGGCATGCAACCGCTACGAGTTCATGGAGCGGTCACTATAATATTAGTGACGCGCTCCATTCCCCACGAGCAATGAAGTTTAACAACAGGATCATATATATGTGAATTAATTGA
The DNA here is from genome assembly GCA_003988865.1 of Phialocephala sp. D728. Taxonomy (NCBI): domain Eukaryota; kingdom Fungi; phylum Ascomycota; class Leotiomycetes; order Helotiales; family Mollisiaceae; genus Phialocephala; species Phialocephala sp. D728. The sequence continues at coordinate 92,861 of QYAJ01000002.1, forward strand.
TATCTTTCGAGTGCGCTGTAATGTAGTCATGGCTTATCTAGTAAGTTGCTCTAATGTTTGCTGTATTAATTCAGAGTGACAGCAGGCTGGTGTCGAAAAAAGCAAGCCTGGGTGAATCTCGAAGCTCAGATTGGCCGACTGCATGTGAGTTTTCATGAACAACAGCACTGAGGACGAATCGTGGTGGGTGCATCATGATTCCATACTCTCCTCGAAGGGTAAGACTTGCGCCAGAGATATGTACTCCCACTCGTCGCATTGTACGGACAAAACGGTATACACTCGAGGTTGTCTAGAGCTTCTCTAGCTGCAGGTCGAAGCTGTCCCTAGGAAACGCGGCTGCTGCTGCTAAGGTGCCATCAAGCATGACGATATGGGACGCTTAACAGCCAATTTCCACAACAATACGAGCGAAGAAAAGAAGATGATTTTTGATTCGAGGACGAGAACAAAGTCTCTCTTTCATGAGTACAATAGCAAGACTTCCCTTTGTATTAAACAAAATATTCTTTTTATCAGCTTTTTCACGTGTACTGTATGCGGACAAGGCTGAACTCGATTTATTCACTTCCAATCATGGCGAAGCGAACAGCTGCACTGACAGGGGTAGCCTTAGTTCACGCCTTCCTTCATGACGCATTCGGCGTCCCTCTACTGAGAAATTCCACCATCGACAACTCTTCATGCTGAAGAAGATTCTTATACTCAGAGACTGCAAGTAGCATAGAAGCTACCGCTTGTCACCGCGAGCTTCATCCATCGCCTCATCCTGGCTCAGCTTCCCTTTCTTTGATACCCTCACTTTCCTTTCCTCTGATTCACTCTCGCTGCCTGCGCCCCTAACTTTCGCCGCAACGTCGTGCATTTTACAAAATTTTCCACAAATAAAAAATTTCGACTCTCATGCCGATACCATCTTTCTTCCTTTAATCCCACCCATCGCTCAAGATGGTTTCACAACCGGAGTCATCCATTGCCGTCAAGGTAGAGTCAAACCCCTCACTCGAAACATCTCTCCACCACGTCAAGCTTCACCGAGAAGAGACAGACAATATCGCAGAAGCTGCAGCTGCTGTTGCAGATGAGGCTCTACAAGAAGAGGTCCAGGACCCCGCAACTACACCCACAGATGAAGCTGCAGCCCTCGCTGGATTGACGGAAAATGTTCGCGACCAGGATGATCTCGAGCGGGACATCACAAACCAAGCCAATCAGGTTATGATTGAGCAAGAGGACGAGCGCGACCAGAAGCGCATACAGAAAGTCCAGAGTAGCATCGATAAGCTTCAAGCCGAGAAGCAAAGACAGCGACGAAAGCTCGACACCCTGACGAACAATCCTATGTTGCGCAAGCGCTGCATGGACGAGCTCGCAAAGATTGCTGGTGATATTGCTGCATACAAAAAGGATATCGAAGACATTCAGAGTCGTATGAATGCGAGACACCAATTCGATGCGACGAACGGGGAGGTGGATGCAGCTGGTGGCAATAAGAGAATGCCTAACGAGAGCCAGAGGGACTTTCTGATCCGAACGGGCAAGATCACTCCCTTCTCTCGTATGCCAGGCCGAGGACCTGCAGAGTTAAATGATGATCTCACGGGTGCTTTAGCAGAAGCCGAAGAAGAGGCTGATCAGGAAGAGGAGCAGATTGACGAAGTAGTTGAGCCGAGATCACATCAGAATCTACGACTACCGGGCTTTGCAGGCGTTTCAAGTGTTGAGCCTGCCACTGCCGCTGGCGAGTTCGGTCTAAGACCTCGAAAGAAGAGGAGATTGGGAGATGGCTCTTCTTCATCAACACCGCAGGCACATGGAACACCTACATCCGGAGATGATTTTACGCCAGGCATGTCAGAAGTTGATGATGATGAGCTCGGTGAAGCAGATGAAGATGAGGATGAGAACGGAGCTATCATGACTTCGAGTACTACCAAGAAGCGAGCCAAAGGAAAGAGGAAGGCAGTAGAGCCCGAAGAGAATGTTGACCTTGCTGGAATTGATGATGGCAACGAGGCTATGTATCAGGCTCGATTGCAGAAGTGGGTTGATAGCCGCAGTACAGCAAGATGCCAAGAGGTGCAACAGGGCGAAGGAATAAAGAAAGAGGATCCTACCGAGCTTGCCAACGAAAGAGAATGGTTCAAGCCCTGTCCAGGTGCAGCTGATCACGAATTCGATAATGGTCTGAAGCTTCCAGGCGACATCTATCCAGCACTCTTCGATTACCAGAAGACAGGCGTTCAATGGCTAGGAGAGCTGTATGCTCAACAGGTCGGTGGGATCATTGGTGATGAAATGGGCCTTGGAAAGACCATTCAGATCATATCATTCCTAGCTGGTCTTCACTACAGCAAGAAGCTCACAAAGCCCATCATCGTTGTAGCCCCTGCGACTGTGCTTCGACAATGGGTTAACGAGTTCCATCGCTGGTGGCCACCTCTCCGTGTCTCAATTCTGCACAGCTCAGGCAGTGGTATGATGAACGTCAGCAGCGAGGGTCGTATCGAAGAAGTCGAGGATTTATATGGTCGAGAAGAGAAGAAGCCAAAGTCGACAACGGCTGCCAAGAGGATTGTTGACAGAGTCGTTAGACATGGCCATGTTCTGGTAACCACCTATGCTGGTCTTCAGACTTATTCCGATGTCCTCATTCCGGTTGATTGGGACTATGCTGTTCTTGACGAAGGACATAAGATCCGAAACCCAAACACAGCCATCACCATTCACTGCAAAGAACTTCGAACTCCAAATCGAGTCATTCTTTCTGGTACTCCCATGCAGAATAATCTGGTTGAGCTTTGGTCGTTGTTCGATTTCGTCTTTCCCATGCGTCTCGGCACCCTCGTCAACTTCAGACAAGCATTCGAGGTTCCTATCAAATTAGGAGGCTACGCAAATGCCACCAATCTTCAGGTCCTAACTGCCACCAAATGCGCTGAGACTCTAAAAGAAGCTATCAGCCCATACCTCTTACAGAGATTGAAAGTCGACGTTGCTTCTGATTTACCTAAAAAGAGCGAGCAGGTCCTGTTCTGCAAGCTCACAAAGCCGCAACGAGAGGCATATGAGCTCTTCCTCGCTTCAGATGACATGACTTCCATCATGAACCGAACCAAACAGTCCCTGTTCGGCATTGATATCCTTCGAAAGATCTGCAATCATCCTGATCTACTTGACCCGCGTTTGAGGGGCAAGCCGGGCTATAAGTGGGGAAATCCAAATAAGTCTGGAAAAATGCAAGTCGTGAAGGCTCTGCTGGAGATGTGGAAGCGTTTCGGACATAAGACATTGCTATTCAGTCAGGGTGTTCAGATGCTAAACATCATCGAGGAGTTTGTCAAAGGACTTCCTGGTTTCAACTATCTCAGAATGGATGGAAGCACCAACATCAAGGACAGACAAACCCTCGTTGACCGCTTCAACAATGATCCCGATTTGCATGTATTTTTGCTCACTACAAAGGTTGGCGGTCTTGGGGTCAATCTTACAGGCGCCAATCGTGTAATCATCTTCGATCCTGATTGGAACCCTTCAACTGATGTACAAGCCCGTGAACGTGCTTGGCGTCTCGGTCAGAAGAAGGAAGTCACGATCTACCGCTTGATGACTGCTGGCACTATTGAAGAGAAGATCTATCACCGCCAAATTTTTAAGCAATTCCTCACCAACAAAATTCTGAAGGATCCAAAGCAACGTCAGACTTTCCAGATGAAGGATCTTTACGACCTCTTCACGCTTGGTAGCACCGAAGAAGGTACTACCGAGACTGGCGAAATGTTTAAAGGCACCGAAGTCCAATTCAACAAAACCCCAGAATCGGCTGCTTCTGAAGACAATGTCGCCGTCCAAGCTTCAGCTTCAGCAGCAGCAGTGCAGAACGACGTAGTCTCTCAAGACATCATCCAAAATGAGAACTTACTAGGCTCATCGCAGAGAGATACCGATGCAGAAGTCCGCAACCTTATCGGCGTTGCAAGTCTTGAAGCTTTCAAGGGCGATGAGGACGGAAAGCCATCATCAGAGGAAGCCAGGCTTATGGAAGGTATTTTCGCCCAGTCTGGTGTTCACAGTGCTCTCGAGCATGATCAAATCATCAACGGCAAGAAGAAGTACGCACCAGATCGGAAGATGATTGAGTCTGAAGCCAAGAAGATCGCCGCCGAAGCCGCAGCTGCGCTTCGAAAAGCTGGCGATGCAGCACGGAGCATTGCGCCTGGCACCGTGACGTGGACTGGCGAGTTTGGATCTGCTGGACGACCAATCAACATCCGTCGTGGAGCAGGACCTAGCTCTGCAAGCATTCTGTCCGGTCTCAGAGACAGACAAGGCATCACGAATGGTGGAAGCGCAGTTAGTTCGCGATCTGGCACTCCTGCTGGTAATGATCGTCCAGCTGCTAGCAAGGACTGGATGAAGTTGATTCGTGATTTCATCAAGCGTCAAGGTGGTTCTTGTCCAAGTCAGGCATTGGTCAATCATTTCAATCGCATGTGTACTACGCCTGCTCTGAGTGCTCAATTCAAGCATATGCTTGGCGAGATTGCTGTTCTTGAGAAAGGAAGCAATAGCAGAATGAGAGGTCGATGGGTGCTCAAGGATGAGTTCAAGTAGATATTTGGTTTCGGGAGGTGCATATGGGTCTGCGAGATCAAGTTCAAGCATTTTCACGGATGCATACGGCATTCTGATTGCATTTAGCGACGGCGTAAAGAAGAGTTTGCCTTGATAATATCAGCATGGATGCTGTAGATACCCCTTGCTCACATAGATAAAATGCATAAATGAGAGACATATTCATTGACATCAGATCCCATAGTACTTGAGTACGTTTGTCTTGTTAAATTTAATATCGCAATACAACATCTGCTTCGCCAAGTGGCAAACTAGGTGATATGTTTACCATTTTGTCGGAACTTTTCAATTCTCCACCACGTCCTAGATTCTCTTGAGAGGAATAGATAGCTTCGCCAAGTCAGATATTGATTTCAAGGTCAAGCAATCTTTCCAGACTTCCATGGAAGAGATGTCATTCAAGCTAGCCCTATTTCTTGACCATTCACCAAAAGGCAAGAGCAAAGGTTTCACGTGCAATAGCCGCTAGCCAAACCCAGGCTTGGTTAAGCAATATATCTTTCTCGTCTTCTGAATATCTCAAGCGACTTCAACTTTTCAGTTCATCATCCTAATCTATCATAGCATAATCCCCAAACAACACCATCACAATCTGTTCAGCATCACGCCACGAGCAAGCATGGCGCCAAAATCGAGATCCAAACTTGGAAAACCCCAAGGAGTTGTAAGGCATGTTTCCAAGAGAGCGCAAAGATTCACGCGCAGTACCTCTAGGGGCCAAACATTTTTCGAATACAAGGGTGACCCTAAAATTTTCAACGCTTTCCAGGTTTGCTGTTCATTCTTCCAGTCTGGATAGAGTATTGGTGCTAACAAGGTAGGTCGAGCAACAAGTCCCAAACAGGTTTGGGAAGGAAGTCATGAAGAAAGCGGTTATCCCTCCAGAGATTGGCATTCATGTATGTGCGCTGACTAGTATCCATAACTCTTCGGATTCGAGTTTGCGCTCCAAAGCGGGCGCAAATTAAGCTTTCTGAACCTTTGGTCGTCATAGTGTTCAAGATGAGGACGGAAATTGGACCAGTTCCCTATCCAGGGCATTTGTATTATGTCTTCCAGAATGGATACCTTGCAACGCTCAAACTCCTTCCTTCCCTACCGCAGACATGCTAACAAGCTCACACGGTCCCTCTAATGGGCACAATCCACCCTCCCACAGCCTACCTCACCCTCCCTCGCCATCCCTATCGAGATCCGCAATAGAATCTACCACTACGTCTTCCACTTCTCATCCAACCAGTACCTCACGCCCAAAATTCCCGCCGTCTCAATGTTCATCAACTCTTTCCGCAGCTCCGCTGTTGTGAACCTATCCCTTACTACCATAAATAGCAACCTCTCCCTCGTTTGTCGCCAACTCTATATCAACACCACAGGTTCCAGCCTCCTCCACCGTCTTACGATCTTTCTCCTTCCCACGCCCTGAAGACATGAAAAAATATTTATCCGTCATCAACCCATCCCACAAATCTGTCATCAGAACTATCGTTCTTCTCATCGAGCCACCACATGGACGAAGCCTTTTTTACCTGAGTCGGATGATCACGCTTCTAAGCTCGATGGACTCATTGGAGTCTTTGACGATCAAATTTCAACTTCATGATGGAGACTCCTTTCGCTCGAGACTTCTCGTGGAGATCGAGGATGAAGCGTTGTGGAGGCCATTGAAGGGAAAACTCAAGGCATGTGAGGTTAAGTTTGCGCCATCTATTCTTTCTGCGAGAAACTAGCCAAGTCTTACGTTGGGAGGTATGAAATTTGGGTGGCGGCAGGTTCGGGGATGGCTGCAGAAGAAATGAGGGCTTTCAGCCAGCGAAGTTGCAGGTCCATGAGGGGTAAGGAACAAGTAGTTTAGTGTGAAAGCATATCACAATCACAGCAAAGGGAACCCAATTTCGTGGACAGTTTTGTACGACCGAAGCTGGCTGGCCTGGCTAACGAATTAGATATTTGTACAATGTTTATGCCCCCTTCATGATGAAGAATCCTCCCCAAACGTGCTTGCTCTGCAACTTAGCTCCAGCACGTGGGTTCTGACCCTCCTCCCCAGGACCCCGCCTTCCCACCATCCGTCGCTCTCGCCCTCGAAAATTACAAACCAGCCAGCCAGCAACAGCAAAGAAGCATCGCGCGCAGTGAACCCAGAACCATCCTTGCGACCACGGACGAATCCACCATCGCAGAACAGGTGCTAACGCGAAATGCAAGCAACGCAACGCAACGCAATTGCAACATGCATGCAGAAGCTCCTTATGCCTGAGAGCCAGCCACTCAATTGCTGAGGAAAAAGAAAATGGAGATATTGACACAAAGCTTTTAGTCGTTGGCCTGAGCGAACCGGTCTCGAATGCCGTCCCGCAGGTCAAATCCCGTGAGCCAAAGGAAAATTTCGCAAATGAGCAACCTGTCTTCCCGCACACCAGCCGAAATATGCGCAGGAATGAAAAACCAAGGAAATCTCGAGGCCGAATGTAGTCTATGGGTCGAATGTTGAGGTATCATGGTATAGTAACAGAGAAAGAGGAACTTTTTAAGACACGTTTTAGAAAAAGGCCCGCCGCAAATGCAAGATTAGCCCGCCGGTCTATGCACAGAGATTAGGATGCTTCTGAAAACACTTTTTTGTATGTCGTCGGATGCTCATGATTCGCCGTCCTTCTTGTCATCAGACTTATCTGCTTTTGCAGGTGTTGCCTTTGACAGAGCTGGAGAAACAGACGCAGAAGGTGGTGACGTAGGATGCTCATGGTCGCCAGATCCCAATCCTGCTAGAAGACTTCGAAGCGTTAGTTTTGAGCTAGATTTAAGAGCTTGGAGGAAACATACCTGAATGCATTTGCGGAAGTGGCTGATTCCTTTTCCTTTTGTTGAGGGGGCGTGCCAGTCCTTGATGAAGCTCCGGAATCTTCACCTCCTCTGCTCAACGAACCACCAGGACCCATCTTACGTCCACTGTTGCTGCGCGAAGAGAACATAGATGTGGGACCAAAAGACATTTGCTGACTTGAGGCTCGGTTTGTGTTCTTGTTGGTAAGACGGCGGAGATCATCCATACCCACAGTGTTCTTTTGGTAGTCGACTGGCGGTTGGTTGCCGTATTGATTCGAGAAGTTTCTCGAATCACCACGACCCATCTGCATGCGTCCGCCGCCGCCGCCGCCACCACCACCACCACCACCACCACGTTGGCTCCCTCGGGCGTTCTCAGCAGCTTTTTGGGCAGCTTGAGCCTCAGCCTAGATAGGGTCAGCATGTACAAAATTTCGTTTGTTGAAACAGGAAGAACTTACCTCTGCTCGAACCTCTTCAAGTGTCTTCGGGCCCTTGTTGGTCTCTTTTGACACCCAATGCTTTCTTCGTAAATCAACGATGTCCATGAGCATGAATCTCAGACGACTTGGAAGTTCCGGGGTATCGATCATTGACTGGATGCGTTGGAAGTAGACATCCATCATAGGCTTGCCCTTCTCGGTGCTGTCAAGATTGGCACCAATGGTTCTCAGAAGTTTCGTCAAAGACTCAATCTCAGCCTCATCAGGAATACCAGTGTAGTCGACAAGCTTCTTGACACACTCGTGCATGATACGCTCCGTAAGCATGCTCAGCTTATAGAGCTCACCAATGAATTGGACAAGACCAAGGCCACGACGCTTGGCGGCAGCGGCAATGTAGTACTCGTCTGAGAGCATGACTGCCTCCTCAGTCTTTTCCTCGCCGCGCTCACCCTCAGGCTTATCTGGTAGATCCATCTTCCAACCACGTTCGAATTCTTCTTGACATCTATTGAGCAAGTACTTTCTGAACAGATTACCGCCTGAAACGATATTGCCATTCTTGTCAGTGATGCTCTCATCCTTGATATCTGGACTCATCGTCTCTAACATGCGCTTGCAGAATTTGGCATACATAGAAGCCCAATGAGCTTCATCAGTGGCCTTCTCGAAGGTGAGTTGAATGACTTGACGCAGAGTACGTCCATCAGCTTCATCCTTGGACTGTGCTGCAATGGTGAGGATCTGATCGGCAATCTTATCGAACTTCTCAGGAGTCATCTTGTTCAAAGCGGCCTTGACCTTTCGCTGAACCATGTCTGGATCCATGTGCCCAGCGCCCTGTGCACCAGGCGTTGGGCCAGCAGCACCAGTTGCTGACTGAGAGGCACCGATGCTGCGTGGTTTCCAACCAGTCTCGGAGATTTTGATGGGTTTGAGATCCATGCCGGCTGTGAGAGGCATGGTCTTCGCAGCTTGAGCTTCAGCCTTGGAGTTGGTTCCTTGGTACTCGCGCTTGCTACCACCACCGCGCCTGCTCTGTTGGCGAGGAGAGTGGGGCACACTGTTCATATTGGAGCTAGAAGGAGTGCGTTGCATGGGATTGCTGCCCGGGAAGCCAGCACCTCCCGGCCGGTTGAATGAAGCCATAGGATTGATAGGAGGTCGAGCCATTGTGCCACTAGCCATAGCAAAACGCATCTCGGAGGTGGTTCCAGGAGGAAGAGTCTTACCACCAGGAGCACCGAAAGAACCCATCGCGAATGCACCGGGTGGATTGTTGCGGGTAGAATTCTGTCTTGGACCCATTCCACCAGGTGTTCTCGTCGAACCGGTTCTAGCCGACCCTCCGTCACCATCTCCAATGAGAGCTTTGATCTGAGATTCGAACTCCATTGATGGCTTTTCGGTGAATACCTTTTGGAATTGAAGTAAGAATTCCTTATCGTACTTGAAGCTCTTGCCCTTGGTGGTCACGGCAGAATTGAGCGCAGGGTTAGGTGAGCTGATGTTAGGAGGGTAGATAGAAGAATTGAGCACGGTCAGGAAGCGAGCTGATTTGAGAGATTGAAGGGCCGCGCTTGGTTGTGGTGGCTCAACTGGCTTCGTGTTGAGGGGAGCAAGATTGAGTGCAGCAGGCTTGCCACGCTTCTCAGTGGTGTTCGCTTTGGGAGGTGGGCCCATAGAATCATCAGACGCAGGAGTGGATGCACCACTGTCTGTTCCCAAAGTGAGGTTGGAAAGCTTCGATGCCAAAGTGCTGGGCGTGTTTGGAGCGTTCTTATCTTCCTCCTTCTGTTCTGGCTTAGCATCCTTCTTCTCATCAGATTTCTCGCCAGCCTTCGCCTCGGCCTCGGCACGCTTCTTCTCGCGCTCATCTTCAAGGCGTTCCATTTCACGCTCGGCTTCGCGAAGCTTGCGATCATTTTCCTCAGCTTCAGCCTTTCGCTTCTCCTTATTAGCCTCCTCAGCGGCTGCCTTCTCAGCGGCGCGCTTGGCTAGCACCTCGGCCTCCTTCTTCTCCCGCTCGGCCTCAGCCTCTTCCATTTCTCGGATCTGGCGCTCTAGCTCATCCTCCTCATCTTGCTTTGCTTTCTCAGCAGCAGCTTTAGCGTCGGCCTCTTCCTTAGCCTTAGCCTCGGCTTCCTCTTTGGCTTTGGCTTCTTCTCTAGCCTTCTCCTCTTCCTTAAGCTTGGCCTCTGCGGCTTTGGCAGCCTCGTCAGCTTTAGCCTCCTTCTCAGCAGCAGCCTTCTCAGCCTCCTTTCGTACCTTCTCCATCATCTCAGCCTTTCTCTCCTCTGAGCTCTTGTTATTGACACTGGCGCTATCAGTTCGGACATGTTGAGGAGTTGAGGACTTTGGTGGAGGTGTAGGAGTGGATGATATTGCAATAGGCGGAGTGCGAGTTCTGGCGCTGGCGCTGGCGCTTGGTGCAGGAGACGCAGGTGCTTTGATGCTCTCAACATCCAATGCCTCGCCGTCAGGTCGTCTGATAGTGATAGCAGCACTCTTTCTTGTAGGTCTCGAGAAGGTGGTAGATGGCGTTGAAGCTGGCTTTGGCTGAGGGGTATTCGCGTGTGAAATCGAAGGAGTCATAGAGGGGGTTTGAGGTTGTCCCATGCTCGAAGCTGGCCGCTGCTCGGACATCTGCGAGGAGTTTCTCGACATAGGCTGGGCTTGAGGAGCATATTGACCTTGAACGTAGGTTTGCTGATAGTTATTTGGCATTTGGAAACCAGGTTGCGGCGATTGTGGAGGACCAGCGGTCATATAGCCCATGTTTGCCATTTGGGGATACATGTAAGGAGCGCCTTGCATACCCATTCCGTTACCGAAGGGGGGCTGTTGGTAGTAGGACTGCTTCATTGTTAGAAATCTGTCAAAGTCACCGCTAGATGGTGATAAGTCCATCTTTGAGATGTCAAACGGAGTGGAAGGAATAGGTGGAAGATTAGGGAGTATGGGATTTGAATGAAGATGGGGGGGGATGGGTGGCAATGCAGATTGGTCCGCAGAGGCTCGAGGTCCCAAGAGAGCTTGAGGCAGTGGCATCTCGCTGTGCGTAGACACAAAATACTGCCGAGCCACAGGCTGCTCCAAGGGTCCTCCGAGGTTCCTCATATCATTCCGACCAAGACTCTCACGGTCTGGAGGCATTCGCTCATCCAGCGTGTATTCATGCGCAAAGAGCTCTCTTGCGGGATCTTGTGATCGATTGCGGTTATTTGAGTACTGCTCATTGTTTTTGTGCCACTTCTGCTTTTTGCCTTTTGACTGATTGTTGAACTGCTTTTCGGCACGATGACTGAAGGAAGAAGGTGGTGGTACCGTAGGCTGTCCCATGTATTGTGGATGTTGTTGGTATCCCCCGTATTGATTTTGCATCGGAATGGCTGGGTTCGCATTTGGGGTGCCAGGCATCGAGGGAGCCAGAGCAGGGCTTCGTGTAGGTTGTGGCGAGTTGGGAAACTGTTGCAGCGGTCGAGGTTGACCTTGGAATGGTGGAGCCATAGCATTGCTGCGACCCTGGTTCTGAGGTCTAAACTGTGGGTTCGAAGGAGGGAAGCCGCTCATTTGCTGTTGTTGATAGTTTTGATTGTAAGGGCCGCCTCGTCCTCGACCTGCTTGTGGCTGGAACCCACCACGTCCCTGGGCAGGACTAGATTGATTGCTCATATCACCTTGTCCCGGTTGTGAAGGTTGGCGAAGATGTCCAGGTTGCTGGCTTCCAGGTGCAAGATTGCCAGATGCTTGTCGAATGTGACGCTGTAAGGGCGGGTGATTAGTAAAAATTTCGGTGCAAAAAGAAAAGAATACCACTTACATCTGGCTCGCCACCGAAACTTCCAAACGCGACACCATTGCCGCCTCCTCCCAGACCAGATGGAGGTCGCCCACCACTCGCAGAAGGAGCTGGGATAGGGGTTGGCGAATGGGAGGGGTCAGTGACTCTTGGGTTCGAGATGGGAATCGGGGCCGAAGCAGTTGGCTGCGCGCTCTCGGGAATGCTGTGCGAAACCTTCGGAGAATCTGCGATAGACCCAAATTGAATACTGTTCTTCGCTCCGCCAACTGGACCGCCGTTCATGCCGTTTGCAGGAATTGTGACCGAACTCTTGCGGCTGTGCTCGTTCGAGCCATTGATTGCAGAGCTGCTATGTGCGATAGCAGGTGCAGAAACTGCCGGTACAGCTGGAGAGATCGAAGGCTTGCCGTTCACCGGCGAGATGGAATTCGACTTTCCATGTTGTTGCTGTACCGGCGCAGCACCTCCGACAGCCACGACGGGAGAGGGAGCTGAAGACGAGCCCGTCGCGATCGGTGGCGACGAGACGGCCTTCTTCGCGGTGGAAGCGTACGACAGAGTCGATTGCGACGCGCTGCTGTTTGATGAGGGCTGATTGGGAGTTGTGGTTTGTTGAGAGACAGAAGTCATAGGGTGAGCTGTTTCGAAGACGACCTCGTGTGGGTGTGGAGAAGAATTTGTATGACGTATCGCGACGAGAAAGACGATGCGGATATCCTTCGCAGAAGGTCGACCTGATATCAAATCCGATCTATTCTATTAAGACGTCGCAAAGACGCTGTGCGGAGGAGTGGGGAGCGAGAGGGAGTCGAAATAAATCGCTTCCTGGGCGAGCAAAGATAGCCTGCGGAGGCACCTTTTTTCGGGGTGGATGAAGGAGTGTGTCGCAGCAAGTCGTCGAAACGGCGCTAGCGAGTTTATTATGTCGAATACCGTAAAGTATCGAAGGACTATTCCTCGCGATGCAATCTTCTACAGAATAGAAGACGGTCGCCGGAGTAGTAGGGGGATGTGGTTTTGTTGTGGTGTTCTGATGATCAGAAAGGGTGTGGAAAGAAAATGTTCTGCGCTCCGTCTCTTGGGGTTGCTAATTATTCTCGCTTAGCTTCCCTTTTTAGAGCAAGGCAAGCTCGAACGGGGCTACGGGGAGCACGGCTGTGTGGTGCACAAGAAGGACTGGCCCTGGTCAAAAAGCCCCGATATCCAGCCACTCAGATTGCACGAGACAAGATCTGGTCTGGGATTTGGAGAGGTCTCCAGGTATCACACGAGGGCGGCCGTCAGAAAGAAGTTAAGAGCACGGAGCGAGCTGTTCGGGGCACTGAGGATGCGGCTTGGTCTTAGTCGAGATGCACAGAGGGTTGCCGAAAGTCGATTCGTATGGAACAAAGTCACTTTCCTCTGCAGCGGATATGGGCCATTGGGCCGTTCACAACGATACCAGCTGCTGGTAGCCTAGGCGGACTCACGAATACACTGGACTCTCTCTTCTGGCGGACTCACGAACTGCATCGGACCCTCTCTCCCCTCGCGGACTCACTACTGGATCTAAGCGCTTTCCATCCAGGAATTATGGCTGAAAACGCGTTTTGGCCATTCACGTCCAGACTGGCTAGCAAAAGGGTGATTCGCGACGGAACTGCGTGGCATCTCTCTTCTATTTTCCATGAATTATGGCTGAAGGGAGTGCTAGTGACCGTTCCGACGCAGCCTGTATTCCCGACTGCCCTGCTCTAACAGCCAATTGGAGCCCAAAGGGGCATTACTTTTTTGCCCCGACTTACCAGAATATGCATCATGATAGGCATAGCGTGATCAAGATCTGGAGTCGCAACGGAAGCATCACAAGCAAGAATAGTACGGAGGTAAGCCTAGGTATTATACTGCATGGCCCCGAAGCTGATGATAATTCCTAAGTCCAGATTCTATATCCGTACAATGCGAGCGACCTCCTGAGTCTTCACGGTATACGAAATACTCCCCTTCCTCCCGCCTGTGCAGACACAGAGTGTTTTTTTATTTCTTTGCCCGGGCCAGGAAAAAGTAAAGCAAGACGATCAGATCACGGTGCTTGGCGTGCCGGGCCATGCTGGGACGGCTTCTTCAAACGCGCTAGGACTGGGATTCCCCCCTTGTTGTTTCTTGGGCGTTGGAACACATTTTATTCCCCTTCTTCGTCCGACCTGCAGACACAGCGCACACCTCAATGGAAAAAATCAGAGAAACATTTCTCATGAGAAGCAAACAACACCCCACTTGATCAACAATAAAGGGGCTTTCTTGCGAAAAGAATACGGAAGGGCCACATGCGCAAAATATCCTAGGGTGAGTCAAGTCAAGCTGATGCTGTGATATCCAGACTGCTCTAGCTTTGATCCTCATTTTTTGACTTTGAAGTCTGTGGCACTTTCCGATCTTCGATAACCAATACGTTCCTGTTGTTTATAAAACCTAGACTAGAGCCTCCCATGCCTTCATCCCTGAGTCGCCCGACTCCTGCTGAGCCTTCTCTTGGAAACGTAGCCATGACCTGAATCGCTCACGAATCACCGCTCACGGTATTGTTCCGGATGACAAGATACGGTAGCAGGCAACTTATCGAAGCTTCCAATACCATCATTCTGCAGCAGAAAAAGCCACAAGCAGGCGAAAATTAGGCAGCCCCTTAGAACAACTCATTCCTTCTTTCGCCGCTCGTGGCGCGAGCCGTTCACAGCATCCAATACGGACCACATTCTCCCAGCACATCGATTCAAAATGCCTGGCCCTGCACAGCAAATGCGTACTCTCGGGCCCGGCACAGCAGGCTGCTTGCTGACTCTACTCTACACTCAATAAATCTTCTGAGTCATTCTGACAATTGCTGGTGCTTCGCCATGGCATACCATTCTCACCTGCATCTGCAGTACGTATCTGCAGTGCCCACTTCAGTCCCCGCTCTCAAGCAAAATCATTCGAGAAATATATTAGCACGGTCAGCATTAGCATCTATCTCTCGCTCACCATGCAGCGCCATGCGCACCGGAACCCCAAATACAGGACGTGCCGTGAGGCGTTGTGCTCGCTCTCCAATGCATGCCAGATACGCTGCACCGTGACGACAGCATCCTTCTGCAGCCCAAGCCCCAACGATCGCCAACCAACGCAAGAACGAGTGAGCCTTAACTCCGTCCCACCACAACAGATTCATTCCCGAAGACGATAATCAAGCCTTGTATGTACGTTTCCATCCCTCTTCTAGAAGTGTACGAAGTAGCACACTCGAAAGTTAAACAGAGGTCCTGCAACTTCGGATGTCCACCTCCCTTCGTCTCCGGCATCGATATATCTCGCACGACTATGATACTAGCAGTCTTAATATACTACATCCTAGATTCTAGAAAGCGAAATTTTGAAGCAACCCCCAGACATGTGGAATGGCTTCTTCCGTTCTTTCCTTCCAGAAGCCTGCAAAAGCCCCCGGCCTGCTCGCCCACAGGGCAACACAAGCGAAATGTCTCGCATGTGATCGCCAACATTCCGCTGCAAGTGAGAGCCTCAAAGTTGGTGTGGGTTTCTTGAAGACCAAGATGAACAACGTGTGCTTGCATTTATTATGCAATTTTCTATACATTCAACAGTTTCTACACTTTTGGGTTCATAGCAAAGATATGTTCTTACGAGCGTAGTACTAGACATTGTTTTCGTCTGTTGTTCATGCAAGCCTCCGAGCGGTGTGCGAGGATGCCCCTTTTCTTACTTTCTACTTTTCTTGAGAGTTCGAGGTGAGCAACCATCGTGCATTTATTAGATGATAAATTCTTACAATGTGCAACAAAGGCTTTGTTCTTGTGTCATGATTTCTTCTCTTAGGTTCTTTCTGGTATGGGAGGTTGAGAAACTCCGAGACGAGTCGCCCACTTTCTGCTTCTTTTGTATTTAGGGAAGTGAAGGTGGGCGAGCAATAATATTCATATAAGTTCAAGCTCTTTGCGATATGCAATAAAGATCATGTTTTGATCGTCATGATATCTTGAAGAGTATTGTAGGGAGAAACCGTGCAACGAAACCTAGCTTTAATGTAGTAGTTATACTAGGATATCTGGCTATTATGGGGCAGTGCCTACAATGTCGGGCAGTCATTTAGACTCTCCTACCTACAGAAGTTTTGTTCTCCTACTCATGATTTCTTATCTAAGTTTCCTTCGGGGGAAAGTAGACCACAGCGAACTTGGGACCAATCCCCCTTTCTCTCTAGAGCCAAGCTAAGCCCACATAATTTTCAATTCGCTGCATCATATTAGGCAAGGATTCTGGGTTTTTGACGCTCTGACTTCTAGCTCTATCAGAAAGGTGCTTACCTCTTTAGTTCGCAGAGATTAAAGGCTATACCTACCTGGATCATAACTTCTCGCTGCTGAAATGCCCTGCTTCAAAATTGAAGAAACTTGGTGACAATAGACGAATTTTTGACAGCAACTCGACTGCTCTGTTGTCTCCCGCAAGAGGATAATATCAAGAATGGGCTGGAACCGTTTTCGTAATTCTCAGCTACAAAGGATAAGTGGTACATGGTCTCGTCTCACTTCGGTTCTCATCAAGAATTGCCCCTGCTACAGATCGAACAACCCAATAAGTCTGACATACATATCCCCTTATTTTATCCTCCTTCTATACTCTTCTCGATCTAGCTCTTGCTCAATTGAATATTCGCGGGATGTTGATTCTAGTGCTAAAGTCAAAACACTCGGGTCCCACACAACTTATGTTCACACTCAATATCGCAAAGGAAGGCACGACTTAACTTAAGTATATATTAAATTAAGAGCGCACTACTTATATTCACGTTTAATGTCACAAGAAATAGCACAACTTTGAAGTAAGTATAAATCGGAGCAAGAGTACATGACATATATCCACACCTAGCACCTCAAAAGAGTGCACAACTTTAAGATAGGTATAAGTCAGAACGTGAGCACGCGACTTATATCTTTGCAAAGTCTCCGAAATGAAAGCTTGACTACAGTCCCATAAAAACGTCAGAGCTCTTTCTCTTTCAACCTTTCTTCTTCTTCATCAAAAACGCACGAGAGAATGATATGAATGAAGCAACAAATATGTGAAAAGCGCCAGCAGCAATAACCTTGACAGCAAAACCTCAACCACCACCTCTACAAACCACACACAAGAGTATCAAGGACTAGCAAAACCCCCTCTGATATCTCGTGGGAGGCATCAATGTTTTTTCCGTAATAGAACATGATACCTTGACGCGCAGAAAATGGTATATTGAAATATATCATGTCCCGCTCCCTCCCCCAGCGTTTTCAGAGGTGCACTTATGAATTTCATATCATGTCCTCTGGAAGGGGGCAGGGCGGGAAGAAGTGAATTTGTTCGGTGCTGAGAGCTGGAACATTATAACTTAAATGAACTTCAGTCGTGACGAGATACGGGATCAGGACTAAGAGAGGTTGAGAGAACTTTCAATGTGCGTATTTGATTCGGAAATTTCATTGCTCGAGTATTCTGAAGCGAAGGTAAGAGAACGAAAATAGACCTTACTATCACGTGAAAGTCAGGAATCTTCATCAAACATGCACGAAGTCAAGCTGGGGTTAACGTCGAGGGCAGGTTAGGACATGCTCAAGACTCGAGACTTCATATGCGACTCTGACATCGACCTTGTAATGATAAAGCATTTCCTAGAGTGGAAGGCAGCAGTATGGAACGTCAAAAGCGAGCTCGATGATATACCCACAGAAATTGGAAGGCAGAAGAGTTCAAATGTCATGACCAGCTTAGTCGTTTTATATACAATGCTCATTCTGCTCAACTAATAACTCATAGCCCATATAGACTCACCTAACGCCTATATGCCCTCCGTCCAATTCCAACCCCATTCGCTTTCATACCCAGATCTGTCAAGATGCAATGTTTCGACCAAATCCAAAAACAAACCAACGACGCTAATGCAACCATTACAAATCCCCAAAAACATGACCCATCCATATGTCGAATTGGTTGAAATCCAGTAGATACGCAAGCAGCACGCATCCAATGACGACGAAGAGACTCAGGCCGGCTAGTCATATGACGGTGCATCCAGAGCTCTGGCTCCTACGCGAACAGAGGAAGTGTCAGCAAAGCTCCTATAAGAGCCAGCGCCAGTGACCCCTTTTGGCTCTTGTGCCCGTGTGCTCTTCCCCTGATGCATATTCAATCTCATTCTCAGATACTCTCCACTCTTACAATTGCCCTCGATCTCATCCACGCGCTGGGGCAGAAATAAGCTCAGGCTCTACTTGCTATATCATTCGAAGAGAAGATCGAGTACGGAACTGCTGGTGTTCTGCGTCCAGATTATGGTTCACACCCAAAACAACATCATCAGCTTCAAAATGTCCACAACTCAGCGCCGTTCTCGATCTCCTCTCCAAATCATAGCTCTCCCTCATCACAGCATCTCCTACCTCCACTAAATAGATACATCCACAATCAACTCCCTTGTCCACATGCATTACAAGAATAAGGGACCGGAACTACCGGAAGGAAGCTCAACCGCTCCGAAATATATGACGAAGAACATACCATTTCTGTGTTTGGATCACCCTCGCCCACAGCGCACAGATCTTGAGCCGTTCCCGAACGCTGGATGTTTGTAGCAGTCTGTACTTTTCGACTTCAGACAGGGGAAGAACATTGGCAAACCACCATGGAAATATTGCTGGATCCTCTGGAGGCGGACCATAGACTGCGTAGACCCTGCTGTGAAGCCAAGGAGCAGATTCACCCTCCATCTTCTTGACAAAGTCGAAGCACAACTGGAACAAGGCTTGGGTAGGTGTGACACTAATTTCGGCTCTTTGGGCAGCGACGGTAGCGGCTTTTTCAGCTTGGGGATCTTGGCTCGTGGCTAGGTGATTGGGCGGTGCGTCGAATACTGCTTGTGCTGAAAATGGTCGTGGTGTAGGAGAAGTAGTTGTCTCCCGGATCTCTAAAGCTTCTTCGTCTGCGATAGAGATGTCATCTATTCGCTCGATGTCTCCAACTGTGTAACCATCCAACGTGCCCCATTTAAGAACTTTGAACTTCGAAATGCCTCTGGTTTCTAGTAAACTTCGACCATCGGGTAGTCTTTGCATGCTCACAATTTCGAGCAGAGTCCCATGCTGGTAGAAATGCACGGGGCCGAGATGACCTTGATGTTCCCGTCTGGGATTGTGCAAGATCATCCCAAATCTCCTGTCTTTCTGCAAGGCGCGGTCAATCATGAGTCTGTAACGGGGTTCAAAGACGTGAAGGAAGGTGGGCATTTCCGGAAAAGAGAGCGTGCAGACGAAAAGAGGGGTATCGAGTTCTGGTTTGGGAACTTCCTCGTCCAGCGATGTTATATCTGCCCGTAGAGCCATGGCTTCTGGGCAAAGACCAGAGATCATCCTTGCGAGAGGGAGATTGATGGGAAGGTTCTTGGATCGAATGGTGGGCGCAAGTACTTGGGATGTTCTGCATGCTGGACATGATAAGGTGTTTTCGAGGACTGATTGTATACATTTCCTACAGAAAGTATGCCCGCAAACAGTGGTATAAGGGTCCAAATAGATGTTTCGGCAGATCTGGCAATCCAACTCTTCTCTTGTGACTCCCTTTAAATGTTCGAGTAGGGCAAAATCCAGATCTTCAGAGCTTTTGCTGGTAGGAGACATTGGAGTATACGAAACCTCCGAATCGTATTCAAGTTCGCCCATTTCTGCCAATGTATACGTTGCACTAAGTCTCCCTTCTGGCAAGACTCGAGATTGAGTCTCCTTCTCCTGCAGAGATGACAGGCCTGCTGTCGCCCATTCGTCCTGCTGTTCGACGAGGGTGAGAACTTGTGAGGCTTCAGAAGTGATTCTATATTCGCTAATCGCCTTCTTGACAATCTCCGTTATCGTTTTAAGCACATAGTCTATACCACAATCGCCCAGAACATGATCGCTGCCGCATCTTGGAAATGGACATTTGAAGCCCTTCAAGCGATTCTGAGGATATGAGATATTGTGTCGTGTGTGTATCTCTGTCGGCAAGCATTTCTTGCAAACAGTATTGCCGCATGGAAGGGCCACAGGGTTGAGCAGCGGATACGAGCATTTTGGGCATTGAACGAGCCTTACAATGCGCCTGGCATCTCTAGTGGCATCTAGAGGTCCATCTTCGTATGTGTAATCCTGCCCCGACGCCTCTTTGACTGTAATGACTGATGTTCGTTTCGGAAGAGAGGTATTACTGAGAGGAAGAGAGGACATCAAATGCGGTTCAACCGGCGTATAGTCGGCAGGCTCTTCCATGTCGTCCTCGATGCGCGGGAGTGAACCAGCCCACGGCCTTAACGTATTGGGTAAAGAAGCCAGCGTGTCTGCGTGTTTGAGAATATGAAGGAATGGGATGGGTAGATGCGGTATATTTCGGTCTCGTATCGACGTCGGAAGGGAACAAAATCGTGTGCGCAAGGAAATGCGAATCGGTACGAAGCTGCGCTATGAAAACATGTAGAAGAAGTGAGGCATGGGGATTGGATCAAGACAAATTCTGCAAGTGCATCGAGAGAAGATATGTAAATGGCGTCAGCAAGCGCAAGTGTCCAAAACGATGTTGGTGGTGTAGAGTTTTGGTTCGGTACTGGTGCTGGAAGTGAAGTCCGGCAGAGAGTGGTCAATGATGTCTCGAACGCCACACGCAACGACTGAGGTTAAAGTGGGGCCAGGGCAGGCAAGGGCAGTCTCGTTGCCCAACACAGGTTCGGATTTGGACTTGTCAAGACACAATGCGCTCGAATACTCAATTATTCTCTTCATCTGTTCTCGCACGCGCATTTGCGACAGTGAAAACCAATCTTTCATGCACCGCTTGACAAGATTCTTCGCTGCTTCGAGCATCATGCATAATTACGTTCCATGTACATCTGAACCCCTCTTCGGCCCTGCCCATCAGATGGGCATCCTTCAACAGAGCCCGTCTGTCTTCCGACACATTTCCAGTCACAAACTCGCATTCGCATACGATTTGGTAATCAAGACGGCTACATTACGATTCGTCGGGATACGCGTCCCTCTCCGAAAGGACTGATTCGGAATGATAGTCTAGATCGCCACACCCTATACAAATCACAAACATCGAAGCTTTGCCCTTTCCGGTCGAGTGCTATGGAGAGCATCCCGCAGCGGATACGTGAAGAGAAGGGTCTAAAATATTTCAAGCTAGGCAATTCCTGATCATAGTTTGATAGGTATACCCAGTCCCGATGTACTGTTAAAATAGGTTCCACGGACAAGGAGAGACGGGCAAGGTCAGGTGATGGTCCTTGTTCCCCTTTTCACTACTACCGAGCTTCCTTCTCTTGCTCAACATCCAGAGCACAGGAACAAGTAGAGCTTCTACGTACGAAGGCGCGATCGCAATGAGTGCAATTCTTGAGTTTGGGGTCCTGGAACTTGGCTGACTCGCATGCATCGTAGCTGCTTCAACAACATCCTGATATTTGACGTCCACTTCACCCGTCGTGTTCCTCTCGCTTCGCATGAAGCCGTCATCGACTCTCTCCTTTTCCCTCGTAATTACATCTGATTCGTCCCAACCAATTCCCATTCACCCTACTACCTCCAAATATAGGCCAGACACAACTCTATTATTGCCAGTCCACCAGGTGACCAGAAACACATAACTCTGTCGAGGGTATACCTTGTTCCAATGCCCCATCTTCATGACTCAGCCTTTTCTCAACCAGAGAAATCGATTACCCCTTAGACCATAATAACATAACTAGAGAAATCTCCGACTCCGCGCACCGCTCGCCGATGCATTCTTTCTTTCAAGACTAAGCCATTCTCCCCAGATTCTAGATCAGCAGACGATAACTCGTACTTTTATCCTTCA
Organism: Phialocephala sp. D728; assembly: GCA_003988865.1. Taxonomy (NCBI): domain Eukaryota; kingdom Fungi; phylum Ascomycota; class Leotiomycetes; order Helotiales; family Mollisiaceae; genus Phialocephala; species Phialocephala sp. D728. The sequence goes on from QYAJ01000002.1 coordinate 114,467, forward strand.
GATCGGATCGGAGCAAATCTAGATGCTCAAATTACCACTTCCCATACCCCCTTCCAGACACAACGGCTTGTCACCAGTGCCGTCTGCCAGATTGCCTATTTTACTTATGTCGAACCACACTAGGTATACTCCGTACGGTGGTGTGTGCTCCGGCATTTATTGCGAGAATTAAGGGAATATAGGTACCTAAGAAAACAGTCACAGGGCTAGGTCAGGAAGCGCATGCAGCTACAAAACCGTTACACCCCACCGTGACCGTCAGCGAGCGACCACAGCTCTCACTCAACTAGCACTTCCCATCAAACAAACTCTAAGCTCATGAAAACCAATGCTCTCCTGCAGATACTTCTATTCGGGAACTATGAAACCAAACCTCCTCATCGTTATGGCTGGTCGTCAAAGTAAATCTCAATATTATATCCCGCTTTTGCGATGTGACCTGCATGGACATCAGTTTGGTTTGCAATAAACTTGTCAAAAAAGCTTGATATCTAAGAAGCGTTTGAACACTCGCCACTTGCGACGTAGAACAAACGTAGACCATAGAGTAGCAAATCATGAACGTCAGCTCTCTGCAGGACATTGAGGGAAGGCGAACTGCAACAAAACCCTTTGTATCATTTTCTGGGAAATAATTGGAGTTTGGGATGAGATGACGTACAAGAAATTACCCATATATTAACCAGGAAGGAGTCACACTTCAATTCAAGTCTCTTGTATTTGTCTGGGAACTATCCGGACATTCAATCGAAGTGCAAGAGAGCTTGCTGTTCACACATACCAGTAGCTCACCAAAGGAACGCCACATAATGACTTTGAAGATATCCACAGCTAATGATTGACACTCAACTACACCCAGTCTCGCCCTGCTCCCCAATCAAACAGGAACATCCTTATGCGCCGGCCAAGCACTATGCACACTCACCGCCGGCGCCCTCTTCATACCGGGTGCCAAATACCCCTTCTGATAAGGGAACTTCTCTCTAAAATGCTCCGCAATCTGGGTCCTAGTCGCAACCCACACTCCTTCCTTGCTGTTGATATACTCCACGATCTTCTTCAAAGCTCCGAACCGTCCTGGCTTACCGATACAGCGGCAGTGAAGGGCGATGGTCATCATTTTTGGAGCACCTTCACAACCTTCGTCGTAGAGGGTGTCGAAGGCGCATTTTACGTGGTCGTAGAAATCAGTGGGAGAACCGAAGCCCGTTGGGACGTTGAACTTATAATCATTGCAATCTTCATCATCCATGTTAGCTTTCTTCTCCCAATCCAAGAGCAGAACTTAAAACGGGATGAAAACCATGAGAGGGGGGAGTGAAACACATACCGTAAGAATAAGGAACCATAAGCATGCCTTCGGGCTTCTCGACATCCTTCTCCGCTGGAACGTCTATCCAATACGGTACATCATCAGCGTAAGAATCCGCTTCCCATAGAAGCGGGATCCCCATCTCTTTATACACATCCCAAACGAGAGCGTGGGAGCGGCTGGAGAGACGGCCGTAGTACCAGCCTTTCGGAGGCTCACCGCAAATTCTAGCGATAGTTTCGATCTCTTTTTTGATATAGGCTTTCTCTTTCTCAGGAGGCATGTCCGCGTAGTCGATCCACTGTTATGCCAAAACCATTAACACATGATAGATTAGGAGAGATCTAGAGTGAGGGAAAGAGCGGAGTTGAACGCACTCTGTAAGCGTGAGAAGCTACATCATGACCATTCTTCACAGAAGAAATTCCCACGGCGGGGTTATCTTCGATAGCTTTGCCTACAGCATAAAGCGTGTACTTGTAATTAAACTTGTTGAACAAACGGAAGAGCCGCCAGACTCCAGATCGAGAGCCGTAGTCGTATTCGGACTCGATATTCACGGCTCGTTGTTGGACTTTGGGTATTCCGCCTGGGGCTTCCCAAAGGTGGGTTTCTGAGTGGATGTCGCCGTTCAGAACTGTGTGTTCAGCACCCTAGAGGTGGAATTAGAAAGGGGATGCTAAGGGAGAGGGCTATAGGAGCTTACCTCCTCGTAGTTGATCACGAAGGATACTGCGATCTTGGCTCCGTTGGGCCATTGGGGATTGAATGATTCCTCGCCGTAGCCGACAAGGTCTCGTGGGAAGTCGTAATGCTCATCCCACTCAAATGGCTTGACTTTGAGAGCTTCGGCTCCAAGGCCGTATGGGGTAGACATTTTGAATAGCTGCAACAATCGAAATTGATGCAATTGAGAGGAACTGAAGTAAATTGAGATGAGAGCAATGAAAATGAAAAAGAAGAAAAGAAATATCGCGATTGGAGCTTTAATAGGTGTTCACCGGAACGGGAGCTTGGAGCTCCATCACCCCATGCGAAAAGCTATTTACTTATCATGGTCAAAAGTTCATGTCAACAGTGCCCCACAGGAGCTGTTCTGTCCAAGGTCGTGGAAAGGAGATGACCTTGGAGCTTGCGGGCAGCGTCCGATAAGAAGCCCGCGGGGTAGTTGTCGCCAATGGAGGGACAGGAACGTGAAATATTTTGCATTATCTTGAGTTGATAAGAGTGAGCGATTGTCGTTGTTCCGATCTCCCACTCATGACAGGAAGTTGCGCCACGCTAAGGGTCGGAAGTGGGAGGGGTCTAACATAACCTTAAACTGGTAGACTAAAACAGAGAGTGGTCCTGGGTGCGGGGAGAAATTACGGAAGAAATACGTTGTGGTTCTCTTTCAAAAGTGTGAAGGGAGGACTTTGTTATGTTCGCTGTATGGTAAAGAACTTTTAGGAGGTTGGGGAGAGTTTTGAATGAAGCAGTGTTCGCTAGCAAACCAGTGTCGGCTGCCGTATTGTGCCCTAACCTCTTCTGATCCATTTCTTCAACTACTGTACATCTGAAGAACCTCCAAGGAATATCACGACCCTTCCTCCTCCGAAAGGCAGAAGTTTTGCGCAAAAGGTGGTTTGGTTCAAGTCAGTCCAAAGAATTAGCTCCCAAGGTCGGCGGAATCGTAATATGGGCGAACATTCATCGAGGAACGAGGGAAGCGACTAACAAACAATGTGCCACTGCACTTGAACAAAAGCCTAAACAGGTTTCATAGAACACTTTATTATATGTGCTAGAACTTCCTTGCGAAGGAAGATATCTGGTTCTAGTGCAATCGAGTGTATTCAGATGGCAGGAGCGGTGTTCGATTTAGACAACATGCTGAACGTTAGGAACACTGGATATTTGGGAAGGTGATGGATTATCAGCGGGGGGTGCTGCAGAATTGCTATTTTGTCTTTATTCTTATGCATACTAGTAATACTCTACAATATTCTCTCTCTTGGAGCAGACCTTGAAAGTCATTCAAGCTCAGACCTGAAGCATTCAGTTCCCCCGTTTGAGAAAACATTGAAGATCTAAATGATCACGAGGAGGACTTCATGACACTTCATGAATGTCCTAAACGTATCTAAAATTTGCATCTGTATGTTTGGCAATGATAGATGACACTGTCATTTCAAGGTCCTCTGGCGAGTCGGATATTCAAGTCTCTAGCACTCTCCTCAAGTTTCACTACCTAGGGCCAAGATACAATAATTGCCAAGGTTCACCGTGGAATATCTTAAACTTCCTTCTTTCCTTGGTAGTCTTCCAAAAATTCACTCTTTGGCTTAAGATATCGCTTTGCTTTCTCGTCTATTCGTTGCTCGTGACTTCCCTTCTCGATCCATCGTACCTTCTTCTTCGCGTCTTTTAAGCCTGCGATCTCGATCTCGAAACGCAACTATTTCACAACAATCTCCTACTCTACAACAATTGCACCTTACAGCAACAACCGGCAACGCGTCGCCATCAAGATGCCTACTTCAGAACCGAAAAACGATTCCAGCATGGTAAGTTCGCTCGAACAAGCGCCGACAACGTTGCGCTTTATGCGACTAACAGTCCTACAGGACCTTTCCATCGGTATGGACTCATCTACGGCAAGTATCACAACTATCTCAACTGCTACAACCTCCGCTAGTATGACCTCTGACATTGTAAGTTGGTTCTAAAGCGCGCCACGAACACGTCTGGAATGCAAACTGACAGGTCTCAAGGATTCGTCTCTTGATGCCACCGCGACCCCCGAAACCTTAGCTTCTACCGCCGTCAAGGTACGCGTCTCCAAAAAATCCCGCAGCCCTAGGTAGATTGGAAATGCTAATTTCAACAACAGCAAGATAGCAGATTGCTTAAGCTTCCAGAGGAGATCAAGCAGAATATCTGGAAGCTCGTTGTCACCGTCGAGAATCCGATTACCCCCATCCAGCTCCGTGCCAAGTCGAATAAGTTCCTTTGGAGCATGGATCAGCGTGTCAGGGATCAAATAAGATATGCTACAAACACCGTGATCTCCGCCACAAAGCCATTGGACGTAGTCGCGCTGTCCGCGGTCTGCAAGCAAATCTACCAAGAGGTTTCCTTGACTCACGTACGTGTAGCCTAATTTCTATGCCCCCACAATATGCCGATCGCAGTCGGACAATTAAGAAGCTAATGACTTTAGATTTTCTACAAGGAGAACCAGTTTCAGTTCTTCAAGGAGGAACATGGTGTCCGTTACGACACCTCTACGTTGCTCAATTACTTAGCCGCTATCACTGCACCAAGGCGAGAAGCCATTCATTCAGTAGCCCTCAAATTGGAAAAGCACTACGGAAATTTTCCTGTCGAGCATACATTCACAATGGTCTCGGAGTGCAAAAATCTCAAAGTTCTATCTCTTTACGTGGATCTAAACATAGTCAAGTACGGTCGCATCAGCGATCTAAGGGGCTTTAAAGAGTTGAAAGATGCGGTAAAGGGACTGCCCATCCTGACCATCCACTTTGAAAATGAGAGCTCGAACACTTCAGGAGTGGATACTTCAAAGCGGAAGGAGGAGCTCAAGAGTATTCTGGAAAAGGAAAGAATTGAACCAAAGGTCACTGTTAGCCGCCTCAAAGTTCAGAAGGCAATGCTCTACTCAGACTTGGACATTCACGGAGAAGGTCGGTTGAGCGAGGACAAGAAGCCAGGCGTCATTGCAAGTCGTACTCGCCAGAAACTTCGAGCAAATGACAGTATCAATGCTGATGGTACATTTCCGGAACGTGAGACTCCAAAGTACGATCTGGATGGGACATTAGCTTGGGGTGTCAAGTCCGTCAAAGCATCTCGCGAGATTACCACTGATTTCGGAGAAATTGGAGTTGAGTTCTGCGTTGTCTATTTCAAGAATTCCAGTCGCTGGAGTAGTTCTGGGGAAGAGGAGTCGTGGGAGGATATGGCTGTTCTTGATCCAGTTCAGACCGCTGATAAAATTGCCCAATTCTATGAGCAAAACCGAGATGCCTTCGGGAAGGAACTTGCTCTACAGGCATGGAAGCAACGAGCGCCGCTTGAAGCTCGAGATCAGCGTCAAGTTAATTGGGGTATAGGACGTCTGGCGCTCATCACCCGACAGGAAGCTGCAGAGAAAGCTCGTGAGGACGCTGCTGCTGCTAAGGCAACTAAGAAGGCTTCAGGCAAGGCTGGAGGCAAGAAAACCGCGGGCAGGAAGGCAGCGGGCAGGAAGCGTACCTAAAAAAAAACTTTTGCTGCGTTTGGGGACATCTCATTTCGAGGTTCTGGACAGAATTGTTGATCTGCATGGGACATTTTGCTTGGAAGTACTACTGATAGTCTACTTCAGCCATTGCAGCGAATACGTACATACGCGTTTGCTCATGAACGTCATCGACACTTTCATAGAGCAGATGCATCAGCGGTTGAGCCATTAAGGCAGGCATACGATGACGTTCATAGAATAGAAAATTGACAACAATCACATTGCCGAATGGCCGACAAGTTCGGGGACATTTTAAAATCTGGTTGTGCTCTATCTTCTTCATATTCATTTATTTACATAAAATTTCTACTTTTCTCTCGCCATGGCTCATAATTCATAATTCACAACTCAGTTTTGTCCTCTTTCACAGGCTCACACATCCCCTCTCCAGTCCTGGCGCAACCCTTGGGACAAGCAACACCACTATCAAACTGCCAAGAAAACCACGGATCAGTTTCATTACTCAGCACCCCACCAAGCAAGCTCGTCGCTCCTGGAAGAGCGCTCGCTTCCTGGAATACTTCTTCAGCTTCAATGCTGATTTGACCCCAACCTTTGGAGACTAGGGTAGAGATACTGGTTCCGAATATGCATTCTTTGAATCCGGACCAGCGAATGGCTGATGCACACTATGGGAATGTATTTAGTGATATGGATAAAGAGAGAGCGGGGTAGGGTAGGGAAGTTACCATGGGACACGGTTCCGCATTCGTGTAGAGCGTGAGAGAACGGAAGGCTTTCAAGGCTTCCTTTGGAGAGAGTTTATGCGGCCCCGAAGGGTCTGTGAGGATTTTTGAGCAGTTATTTATTCCTGAGATCTCTCCTGTTGGGTATAGTCAGCTCTGTATTTTCATGATTTGGCGGCTTGTCCTAGAGTCCCTTCTGGTGGAGGGCAGTTGAAATAATTGTAGAAAAATACCATGCAGAGTCGGATTCCCTTCCTGTAGATTCTGGTTCACGCTATAGCAGATCAACTTCCCATGAGGATGTTCTGTTGATGCAGCTGTGTGGTTCACGATCACGGTGCCGAAAGGTGCGAATGGACATGGTGATGCGAGTTCTGGCAATACAGCATTGGCTTTTCGCATCCAATGTGCTCGCATCTCAAATGGGATCGAGTCTGTGTCTTGAGACAGACGATGTTGTGAATCATGGTTGTGCTTCTGATGTAATGACGACCCGTGAGTGAGATGTATGAGGAAGAGAAGTACGAGGCTTAGGATCGAAAGAGGGTATAGCATAATGTATCCTGATGCATAGAATATCCAAAAATTCACAAGCCTTCGTTGGGGATAGCAAGAATTCTATACTTAGCTGACTTTTTCTCATGTTAATAACACTCCTGCATGATGACCCCTCATTGCCCCTCACCGTCTGTTGACTTTATGTCATTCTTATCATCCTGCATTGGTCATCGATAAGAGTCCGTGGTCCTTTTCAGCCTCGCCTCGAGCCTTGCAGCCCCAGTCCGTGCACTTGATCTACTGTAGCCTTGCACATCATCTGTGATAAGTTGTCCCTCCTTAAGGTTCTAACTTCATGTGTCTCCAACAATTCTCCATGTGTCGGAACATGAACCGTTGGAATTTCTCATCATTTGTGTTCCAGTTAGGCTGGAGATGCTATGGAGGGACGAGTCGTCCACCGCGGCGTATGGGGTCTTCGGGCGGGAATCCGATGGCCTTCCATCGGGATGGGTAGCGATAAGGATGTTATCAACTACATATAGCCCACTTTTGGGAGTGGAAGCATCCCCGAAGTTTTCAAGAATCTGTGCTCCGGCAAAAATCCCAAGAAATCGGGATCACGCTGATAAGCAGTACCCGCTTGACATCTCTGCTGCTGTCTGGGTCTGCAAGTTGCAGCTACCCTTGCAAGCACATTACTGGGGTATAGTTCTTTCTATCCTCGATCTTTTCATCTGTTTCTGATGCTCTTGTTCGCTTTTCTTCGATTTCCATTTCTCAATCAATCTCACCAGAGACATTTGCTCAGGATGGGTTCCATCCTCCGCGCTCCCTCCAAAGTCTCCGCCGAGGAGGCAGCTCTCCCAGGAAATGGCATCCCTGCGAAGGAAGAAGCGCCGAAAGGCACAGCATCCAAGGTCTTCACACCTCTCGCAATCGGCAACGGCACACTCACACTCTCTCACCGTATCGTCCTCGCTCCTTTGACACGCAATCGCGGCCTTCCACTCAAGCCGAACGCTACGCCTTCAGACCCAAATAGAGTATGGTATCCAGACTCCCTAGTGACAGAATACTACACCCAACGTACAACACCCGGTGGTCTCCTCATCAGTGAAGGTCTCCCACCAAACCTTGTCGGGAACGGAATGCCAGGCGTGCCCGGCCTCTTCTGCCCCAAACAAATAACAGGATGGAAAGCTGTGGTAGACGCTATACATGCTAAGGGCGGATATATGTACGCTCAGCTCTGGAACGCAGGACGAGCATCAATTCCTCAACATACTGGGCTGCCGACTATCAGTGCGAGCGCGACGCCTTATGAGGGCGACGACTGCTATCCGTATCCACCGCCTAGTGAGAGTAAACCAGTCCGTTATGCGAATTTTCCGCCCACAGAACTGAGTATGGAGGGAATTAAGGAGCAGATTAGTGATTACGTTGCTGCTGCGAAAAGAGCGGTGGAAGAATGTGGGTTCGACGGTGTGGAACTTCATGGTGGGAATGGGTACTTGCCAGAACAATTTCTGAGCAGCAATATCAATAAACGAACAGACGATTATGGTGGTTCGCCAGAAAAGCGATGTCGCTTTGTCTTGGAACTGGTGGAAGCTCTGGCAGGAGCAGTAGGAGAGAATAAACTTGCTATAAGATTAAGTCCTTTCGGACTATACAACCAAGCGAGAAGCATGCAGAGATTAGAGACGTGGGGACATTTGTGTAGAGAACTGAAGAGGCAACATAACCTGAGCTATGTGCATTTTATTGAGCCGAGATATGAACAGGTTCATAGTTTGGAAGAGAAGAATAAATGTAAGTGTCTTTTCTCACCCCTTTCCCATTGCTAAATGCGGCTTTCAATATCTGACAATTCTCCAGTCTTGGAAGCCTGGGGCATACCAAATATCTCCCTAGCCTTCTTCCGCGATATCTTTGGCGACACACCTTTCTTCACAGCAGGAGGCTGGAACAGCAAGAATGTCTGGGGTGTTCTTGAAGACGGGACTTACGACGCTTTTGCTATCGGTCGATTATTCCTTTCCACACCGGATCTGATAGAGAGGTTGAAAGAAGAAAAGAAGCTGAATCAATATGATCGAGCAAGGTTCTATGGTCCATTTAACGATAGGGAGATAGGATATACTGATTATCCCACTTGGGAAGGGATTGAGACGTGGGGTGGGAAGTTGGTTGATTAAATGGTGTACATTGGTGGTGAAAGTGGTGTTGGCAGCATATGATAAAGTATGCGAGAACACATCTTGGGAGGGTTTCGGTGTGAATGGTATCTGCATTCATGAATATCATGCCATAGCATGATCTAAATCCCAAATCCTCGCTATGCAAGATCACATCTTGATGCTCCTGATAACGCCGCAATAATGTACATTTTACAGGTAGATGAAAAGTCCCATATGTTTTTTCCTACTCAGCAGCGTTCTCAGTCACGACTGTAGGAATGTCTTCGCCGGCATCTGTAGGAATATGAGCATCCACCGTCGTCTCGCCATTCGCAAGCACCTCCTCAACAATAGTGGCTTTATTGCTTTCCTCTCGACCAAATATGTAATCCTCTAAAGCCTTGTAGGACATTTCTAGATTATCATTAACGATAATTTTATCATGGAAGCCTGCAGCCTTCGACTGCTCGATCTCCTGTTGGGCAATCTCAAGTCTCTGCTTGATCTTCTCAGCTTCGTCTGAACCTCGCCGTTGAAGACGTTGCTCGAGTGTTGGGATATCTGGCGGCGCAAGAAAGATGAAACGAGCGGCATATCCTTGGTCTTTGAGTTGCTGGATGCCCTGTCCCAATGTCAGAAAGAATTAGATGGGTGATGAACTTCGGAAAAGCTCACGTGATAATCCATTTCCATGATTGGGACCTTGCCCTGCGCAATGATACCCTCCACCACCTTTCGGCTCGTGCCATAATCATTACCATTGTAGTTGTTCAATTCCAAGAACTGATCGCCATCACGCATGGCGTCGTACTCCTCTTTGGTGGTGAAGTAGTAATGCTGGCCATGAACTTCTCCATCTCGGGGGGCTCGCGTGGTGTGTGATGCCTTCTTACCGAAAACTTCTAGGTGCTTGTCTATCAGCATGTTGAGAAGTGTGCCCTTGCCGACACCACTTGGACCTGAGATGACAATCGGGCGGCGGTCTTTCGGAGCGATCGTGTCAGTATCCATGGCTTCCGCTTCTTCGTCGATATTTGCAACAGGCTCTTCGGGTTTGGGATCGTCTTTGAATATGTCGTCGATCTTTTCGGAACGCTCAATTTTATCGAAGGCGACAAGTTTGCTCGCAGTTGCAATTCGTAATGCTCGCCAGCTCTTGCTAGCTTTAGCTTCGATAGATCCTTGCTTTGCTTCTTCGTCTTTGGCGCCCTCAATGTCGAAGTCGTCGTCCAGAATACCTGCTTCGAATGTTTTTAACTCCGGGACTGAGTATCTGGAGCTGTCTTTCAGTCTGTTGAGGTTGCCACGAATATCGCCTTCCGAAAGAAACTTCAAGTCCAATGATCCTAGGGTGTTGAGTTTAATTCTCTTGTTAGTTGTTCTCCGAGCTGCAGCTTTCGCGTTGGCGTAATCATCCGGCGCAATTGCAGGTCGGGCTATGGAAGGGCAATTTTCAACTTTCCAGCGAGCCCAGTTCTTGTCTCTCGAGAGAACAGTTTCTACCATGCGGTAGAAGAATGGGCCTTCATATCCTTGTTTCAAGTATTCCGCAACAGATTTCTTCGTTTCAGTAGCCCATTTCGTCTGACGCTTGTTAGTGAATGATCCCCGAAATCCTAGAGTGAAGATAATAAAAAGTGAGGACTACTTACGTCGTCTTCACTCAAAGTCCAATCAGCATACATGACAGACTTGTTCGCATTGTCCGGAAGTGAGGCTTTGGACAACTTCTCCTTTGCTTTGGTGCTGAGGGACAATAGAAAGTCCATGATTATGAGAACTTGGACTAATATATGCCTCCGAAATGACAGGTCACTGATCTGAACCAAGTTGTTAGTGCAATTCGGTGTCGTAATAATAGTGCATTCATACCTCCAACTCAAATAGGTCCGGACTTGTCAGATATTTCGGGTTGAAAGCATTAGCTAAATCATCGTCTCCCTGACCTCGTTTCCGCTTCGTACCCCTTTTACTATCGTCAGACAGCTTCGTAGGACGTCCAGAATTCTCCGCTTGCGCCGATTTAAAGACAGTCATCGTAGCCTCAAGTCCAGACTTGAAATTTGCGAAGTTCTCTGGGTGTTTCGAATCGAACAACCTCTTGGGCTGGCTGAAGTTTTGTTGTAAGGACCAGAATATAGGATATAATTCATCGGAACTCATCGGTCTCTCGGCTCTGGAGAAGGTGACGCCCTTGGTACCAGTTGTTGGCTCCTCGGATGCTTTTCTGGAAGTTCCATTCGTGACCTTCACATCTGGTGTAGGGGGCTTCAGGCTGGGATCCGAATCCACTTCCATCGCAGTTGGTGCCGCTTCCGTAGAAGGCAGTTGCTCGAAGGCTGTAACATTCTCCGTATGGTATTCGCCACGCAGGTTGACGGAACTCCTGTCTCCCAGAGGAAAGCTCTGGAACAGAAATATAAAAACCCGCCCACAGAAAGCTGTATCTTCAGCGCGTGAGAGTCGTCGGAGCAATTCGTTACAGCTTCTGAGAATAACCAAACTCTTCGAAGGGAAATGCTTGGCGGTGATGCGTTCCCTCCTGGACTCTAGGTAGTCGAAAATCTTTCGGCATCCAGAGAGGGTCTGGCTATCGAGGAGCTCTTCCACAAGCCAGAACAAGAGGCCGGATTCGGTATGCTCGTCATCTGAAAGGATCGATATGATATCGAAAAGGTTCCATAGCTTCACAAAGGAGGGCGAATCAATGGAAGTAGTGGCCTATGAGGTCAGATATGTGTTCGCTCGTTCGTACTGATGTGGATCTCACCAGTAGGTTGTAGAATATGGGTCGAATAGCTGTTTCGATAACATGTTTCTTGAACTCGGCTGATATCGTAGAAGGGAAGATGGAAAGGATTCGCTCGAACGATTCTGCCAGATAGGTTTCGTTCAATGGAGGATCCACCGTATCTGTCTGCTTGACTTCGTGCGCCTTGTCTAGCATCTCCTCCATCAACCTCCCGAATTGGTCGACTGCTTCCACGCCGTGGCCTGCCATGATTGCCATCGAGCGCAGTCATGTGCAAAGGAGGATCGGCGACGGTTATGCTTTCATAAAACTGAGATCGGGCTTTGTTAAAATTTGGTTACTGTTCGCGTGCGAAAGCTGCCTTTCATCAACATCGCGAAAACGGGCTGCATTAGCGTCATTGAGCTCGGAGCTTAAATTTTATCTGCACGTGACCTTCAAACGCGTCGCATGAAATAAATAACCTTGGAACCTCAACCGAGCGCGCTGCACGTTTGTCGGCATACTACGACTACGATGGCGCCGAGGACGAGAGTTAAGGAGGCAGCGAGACCTGAAGTAGAGAATGCCAGGCCGATAGTCGCGGACGTTGAAGGGGACGGTGGTTTTGCGCAGCTTGCAAAAAAGCATTGGTTGAAGACTACGAAAAAAGCTACGAAGGTCAAAGTCAAGCATGATGTGTTAAAGAACGAAATATGGGATGTACTCGAGAAAGAGGGGTTCTCATTCAAGTCGCTTCTGGTTTTGGAGAATCTGCAGATCCTCGAAAGGTGGGAGCTTCACTGGCGCATCCTCCAACTACTGCTAACGTCAGTTATAGTTATCTGTGGCCAGGTTTCTCCGAGGACTCGTCGAATTTCCATATATTGTTGATTGTTTTGATTGCGAATGTTAAAACGAGAGAGCATCTCCCAGTATGGGGTGAGTGCTGCCTGATCTTTTGGCATAATATGTGGCTGATGAGAACCAGATATCTTTGCAGACGATCCAACCGAGTTCTCTACACTATTCCGCCGAGTACTGTCGATGACACTGGATACGACCTTATCTCTTACCATCCGGACGTACCTCCTATCATTCATAATCACGTCTTTCCAATCGCTCGATAGTGGGATAGTGAGGAAGGAATGTGCTCCATTAGTGTCAATTTCGATATGGCATAATATGTCTACCGAGAAGAAACGGGAGCGGAAACTGGACCGCAGTGTGCAACTTAGGAAAGCGTGGAGGGCGGCAGCGAAGCGCTATGATGCCGCTGATGAAGAAACGAAACCTCGACTTCGGTTCGAGCGGGCCTGGCTGTTTACTTTGGTTCTAGATTTCCTAAACCAGCTCTATAATGAGAAGAGCAAGTCTGGTGAGACTTCTATCTATGCTTTATCTTTGATCAGGACTAACAAACGTCTAGAAAATGTCCGTTACTGTGAACGTTTCGTCGAATTTCTATCTGATTTGCAAAGTCAATTGCCTACCAGAAGATATGTTAACACGCTTCTTCAAGATCTGAACGTTTTGCCAGCAATCAGGCTATCCCTAGCCTTTAACGATGAGGATAACAGCCTACTAAGAGACCTATATGCACTGCTCAAGCACTATACGTACTTCTCTATCGATGATCACACTGGTATTCAGCACACCAGAACTGAAGCATATGAAAAGCATTGTGCTACGCTTGCTGCATTGCAAAGGACTGCTTTGAAGCATTTTAAGGAGAAGTTGACAATTCTGGCTCTATCGAATTATGGCTCTATTGATAGGCGCTCGGAGCTCGAAGGACATCTAGAGCCTCTTACAGATGAGGAAGTCACTCAACTTTGTAATCTGCTCGAATTCCGCACTTCATATCCTTCTTCGACACAGATAGTAGCAGATAGAAGATTTCTGATAGAAGTCTTGCTTGCATGTCACGAGAAGCGTAAAACCTTTCAGGAAACTGCCCGAGATCTGAGCATATTGCCCACGGAGTTCACACTTTTCGAGCCGACGCTATTGAGAAACGACAACTATAATGGTTCCGAACCACTTGCAATTCCTAAGTTGAATCTTCAGTACCTCACAGTTGGAGATTTTCTATGGAGATCGTTTATCTTACATCGCTGCGAATCATTCTATGAGATTAGAAATCACGTCGAAGATGTGATCAGGAGATTGCGGCCATCAATGAATCGAGCAGGGCAAACGAACTTTGAAGGGTACTCAAGAATGGCACTGCCGATTACCAAGCCTTCGTAAGTCATTCAAACCTTTCAGTGAAATTGAAGCTGACCATACTTAGCATATTGGAAGTGGTACCACCTCTAGTTGGCGACGATAAGCCTTCGGTTGTGCGTGCAGAGATAGCTTTAGATGTCAGCCGCCTAGCCGATAATGTTAGGCAGGAATGGGAAACACTCCGACCCGATGATGTTGTCTTCTTGCTGGCAGTTCAAGTTTCTGATGACTCGAAGACGATTACGAATAGTGGTGAAACACCTTCTGATGCACAAAAGATTGGTTTGAGGTATCTTCGGGCTGCTGAAGTGACACAAGTCTTGGACGAGAAAGGTCGTTCACTACGGGACCAAGACAGGCAGAATGGCTATGGTCGACCACGCCTACGGAGGTTGCAAGTCAAGATTGATGCAGCCATGTACAAGGAAGACATGGATCGAGTGTCCAAAGGCAAGCCAGACATCTATGGGGGCATGAATCTCATAGTACGCAGAAGAGGCAGAGAAAACAACTTCAAGCCGATACTAGAGTCAATTCAAAGCCTGACTTTGTCGGACGTGCCTTTAGCATCATGGCTGCATGAGGTTTTCCTTGGGTACGGCGATCCAGCTGGCGCGACCTATATGCATCTCTCCAACAAGATCAAGAAGATTGACTACAGAGATACATTTTTGGACTGGCAACATCTCATAGAGAGTTTGCCTGGAAAAACTCTGGAGCCAAGCGATGACGTTGAAGGTAGCTTTGGCCCTCCATACGTCTTGCAGTCAGCTCCTGAAGCCGAGGAAGCTGCTCCCGTAAAGCCATCGAAGAAGAGACGCCGTGATGCAGAGCCAGCGCCACCAGCAGTTGCGCCACAAGCCGTCCAAATCTCAACCTACAAACCTCCAAATACAGGACCGTACCCGATGGATGCTCCTAAACTAAATCAAGTGCGGTTCACTCCAACACAAATCGATGCGATAATTTCTGGAACACAACCAGGATTGACAGTCATTGTCGGGCCTCCAGGAACAGGAAAGACTGACGTTGTGACACAAATTATAAATAATATCTATCACAACTTTCCAGAACAGCGTACGCTCTTGATCGCTCACAGCAACCAAGCTCTCAACCAACTCTTCCAAAAGATTGTCGCTTTGGATATTGACGAACGCCATCTTCTTCGACTTGGCCATGGTGAGGAAGAGCTAGACACAGCAGCCAACTTCAGCAAGCATGGCAGAGTGGAGTCATTCTTGGAGAACCGAGATGGATACCTGCGAGAAGTTGATCGTCTTGCTGCAAACTTTGAAGCTCCAGGCGCACATGGTGCATCTGCTGAGACAGCTGGCTATTTCAACTCTGTCTATGTCGAGCCTGCCTGGACAAGATTCGAAGAAGTCTCCAAGGCCCCCGATGCCACAGCAGAGACCATTTTGAAAGCTTTTCCGCTCTATTACTACTTCTCTAACGCCCCACAGCCCCTCTTTCCGCTGGATGCGGATAAGGAAACCGTGCTCGACATCGCCAATGGCTGCTATCGCCATGTTAGCAAGATCTTCACGGAACTTGCAGATGTCCGCCCATTCGAGATATTAAGAAGAGACCGAGACAAAGCCAATTACCTCCTCACCAATGAGGCCCGAATCATCGCCATGACATCCACACACGCTGCCATGCGAAGAAGGGAAATCGCATCACTCGGCTTCCACTATGACAATGTGATCATGGAAGAAGCTGCCCAGATCACAGAGATCGAAAACTTCATCCCACTCGCACTTCAAAACCCCAAAAATGGTCAAATGCCATTACAACGAGTCGTTCTCTGTGGTGACCATTTCCAAAACTCCCCTGTAATTCAGAATCTTGCATTTCGCCAGTACGCAAACCTCGAACAATCCCTCTTCTCCCGACTTGTCCGCCTAGGTGTCCCAACCATCAATCTCGACCAACAGGGTCGTGCTCGTCCTTCTATTGCATCTCTATACTCCTGGCGTTACCAAAATCTGGGGAACCTTCCTAGTGTCTCCATAGCACAGGAGTTCATAACTGCGAACGCTGGGTTCAAGTATGACTATCAATTTATCGAAGTCCCTGAGTACAAGGGCAAAGGCGAAAATGAACCTACGCCGCACTTCATCCAGAATCTCGGTGAGGCAGAGTATGCTGTCGCAATCTATCAGTACATGCGACTGCTCGGCTACCCTGCCGAAAAGGTTAGTATACTGGCCACGTATGCTGGTCAAAGGGCATTGATCAAGGATGTGTTGGCACATCGATGTGCAAAGAACCCGCTTTTTAGTCTCCCAAAAATTGTCACAACGGTGGACAAGTATCAGGGAGAGCAGAATGATTGTACGTGTCGACCCATTTCTCTCATTCTATGTTCTCTATTAACATAAGTGTTCAGATGTCATCCTCTCACTGACCCGCACCTCCCGCGTCGGCTATCTCCGCGACATTCGCCGTTTGACAGTCGCTCTGTCCCGTGCTCGCCTAGGTGTGTATATCCTCGGCCGTCGTGCAGTCTTCGAATCCTGCTTCGAGCTTCGACAAGTTTTTGATATTCTATTACAACGTCCCGATAAGCTGCAGCTGGTCACAGGAGAGCTGTGGCCTAGTAACAGAATCCTGAGCGAAGAGGAAGGGAAGGATGTTCCTGGACAAAGTCAGATGGAAGGTGTAGAGCATCTCGGACAATATGTCTTTGAGATGACGAATGCCAAAGTGCAGCAATTACGTGCTGCGCAGGGGTTGGGTGAGGCGGAACTTATTGTTCCAGATGAATCAGGGGTGGTGAATGGTAATGAGGAAGAGGAAGGATACATTGAAGCTGACGGATACATTGGAGTCGAAGACGAAGATGAGATCGAGGAGGAAGTGAAGGAGGGATTTGAGGCTGAGGAGAGATGAGTGATATTGGGAAAAGTTGTATTTTATGGATACTAGCCAACACAGATTGGCATATGTAGGTAGTGTACCCTGTACTGCACGTGCGAGCTTGCACATGAAACGAATAGATGATTTTGATGCCAATCATCTTTCCGCTTTCGCCTTTACTTATCCTCCATCAACTTCTAGCACGAAAGTCCTGCTATTAAGAGCACATTAAGCGAAAAAGCTCGGCTATTCCAATACTTCAAAAAATCGAGGACATCCTTAAACCCCCTAAAATATCCACTCACCAATTACAGTGGCATGAACAAGAAAAAGAACAAAATAAAGTTGGACCGGGCTCGTTCGTACCACTTTTAGGCGGTACGAGCGTCCCGGTCGATCAGTCTAAGCAAGAATCGAACTTGCATCTCACATATCCCGTCACTGCCAGAGAACTGGGTTAGACAGGGGCACAGTAAGTGTTTTAGAAGGCTGTACTTTTATATGTGTGTGCTACCGTTGCACCACAAGGCCTTATCTTGGTTTTGTTGGAGGCATTTTGTTTATTTAAATCTATATGGGGTGGAGGTGAAGGTGAGTGGGGCTGCGGGTGTTATGAGGGAAGGTACGGTAGAGGGAAGGAGCGATGGTGGATATGGTGGGGGCGGAATGAAGAGAGCTCGTCCTAACAACGAGAAGAGAGCAATAAAATGAAGGCCGCAATCCTTTTTGGGATTAAAATTACATTAAGATTATTTCATCTCATTGTTACTGTAAAAGTTTCAAGCAAAAATCTAAAGGTCGATTTTTGCTGTCCAAGTCATGAAGGTTTCTCAGCTCTAATCCTCAAACATAGCCATCATAAGCCCGATTGCAACAGCAGGCAAAATACCCAATCCCGATCTCTCTGGTCTCGCCGCGGTCCTTTCATTCCGCTGCATCAAATCCTGATCCACGATCCTCCTCAAAACATCCTCGTTGCCTCTCAGAGCATCATTACCAATAAACCCGCCACCACGGTCCCCAACCCCCACAAAATCCATTCCCAAGTCCCCTCCACCCGTGGCACTATATCACACGCGTCAACACCATCTTCATAACCCACGCTTCACGCAGAAACAGTAAAGCATCAGTACCAAGCAAAAGAGCAAATTCGCAGCACAGCGCAAGAGTCGAACTCACCTCCGCCCGCAAGTACTCCTACATACGTCCCAGTCTCTGAGACAGGCGTAGCACCATTCTGCTCGACATCGACACGTCATGTGGAGACAGCCTTCTGTTCGCTCAAGGATTTGACTGCATTTGGGGCATTGTTTCCATCCTTTCTTTTTGGCTAGTTCTTCGACTTTCTTGCCGTCTTTGTCTTCTTTGCAGACGCCTGAGTGCTCCCTTTTGTTGCACGCCACGCAGGTGCGTATTTTGCAGGTTGGGCAAATGGCGATAGGCCCGTGGATTGAAGATGGTGGGATGAATTTGGAGCAGGTTGGCGAGGCGCAGTAGGTCGGTTTCTTAGTGGAAAGCTCAAGTAAGAGTAGGTCGTACTTCTGGACGAATGGTAAGGAGAGATATGTTGAGAGGTTGGTTGTGGGAATGGTCGTACCGCAGCATTTAAAAGGCGCGCGCGATTTGAAGGCGCTCTTGAATGCTCCTACTATTGTTAGTCATATCCCCAAGTCAGGATCGAGGATCTCATACCAGTAATGCATCCGCCACAGTAAGCGTGGTTGCAGGGCAAGATAGCCATTTCCTTCTTATTTCCAGGTTCCATGCAGGAGACGCAATCCACTTTCTTCGGTTTCGAGACTTTGTCCTTCTTCTCCACCTCCTTACGTCGCTTGTGATCCTCGGCCACAGTCTGTGCCTCTCGCCTCTTTTTCTCATCGCTTACTGAAGGACTTCGTCTCTTAATCCTTTCATTTGAGCTTCGTTCCCTCCCAAATCTCACCTTCTTTTCATTTTCCGCAATCCGCTTTCCTTCGTCGTGCTCTCTGCGTCTTCGATCTTCCAACCTCTTCTTTGCCTCCGCCTCGCGGGCGGTGGTTTCCATCACCCACTGAGCCTGGGACTTTTCCGCGGCCTCCCTGTCCCGCCTTATTCGCTCGGCTCGTTCCCATTCCTGTCGCCCCAGATCTCTCGTATACCGTTCTTGCTGCTGCAGACGGGCCTGTTCCTGCCGAGCCATTCTATCTGCCAACCGTCGAGCTTCCGCATATGACCGTTCGACCTGCTCTTTGCGACGCTTCTCTTCTGTTTCAATTTGTTTCGCATATTCCTTGTCCCCAGCGTCCCATATGTGCTGTATATAATAAGCAGTGGCCATCTCAGAGGTGACACTGGATTGGTCGTTCTCGTTCTCGTGGTCGTGGTTGGAGATTGAGGAGGCCGGGGTTGGTAATGAGTTGAAGGATGTTCTGCTTGATGTTACTGAGGAGTTTCGGCGTCGAGTCGTCGGAGGTGGTGAAAGTGGTGATATAGGAGCGTTTGGATGCAGACCGAGTGAAGGCCGAGTACCTCGAGACCTAGCTTTCTTTTCTAAGTACTCGTGCGCAATCTTTCGATATGGTTGTTGTCGTTCAAGCGTTGGACGTTGTACCTGCGTCACGGTTAGTCGAGAAGGCCATGTGCACCAACAGGGTCGAATAGGAAGTTTCATACTCCACTGCCGGTCGGTTCCTGGACTTCTTTTGGCGTAGCCTCATCCTGAGGAAATGAGCCAGAAGACGACGCATTTGTTGGTTGGATGAACTTTCCAGAGAAAGGGTCCACGAAATGGTCCTCGGGAAGCGCTTCCAGGAAAGAGTACAAGTGTTCCACATCCACTTCGACGTTTGCGCTGTCATCATTACCTGGCTCCTCTGGGTTGTTGTGCCATCTTCTCACACTCTTGGCAATTCTACCAGTATATCGCAGACACGTCTCACTAGCAGCAACACGAATCTGATGATGTCGCTGAGTTGAAATGTCGGTCGTTGTTTCAACACCCTTGCCTTGCCGGGGGAGCCTTATTTCTCGGAGCCTTTGGGTATGGGAGAGAAAGGCAAGGTAGCAGGTGAACGCTTCCTGAAGGGAGACACTAAACTCTGACTCGGCGATCTCCATCCTGATCAATAATGATGTATAATTCTAAAGGTTCTCAAGAAATGAAAATGAAGTGAAGTGAGGCTCTGTTAGGTCTGCAGGAGTATATCTTGTACAACCTTGGGAAAATACATGGTGGTGCTGCGCATCCCTTGCCCATTAAATTGGAACGGTCGATTTGGGCTCAGCCAGGGCAGCAAATGACTACTTGCATCGGTGGCGCCGGATTTGAGGATGCATAAAAATTGAGAAGACAAGGTGGTTTGCTTTGCAGTATGGATGCCTGATGGGGTTTGTTTAGAGCGGCGAGTGAGGCTCAAAACAGGGCTGGGAGTTGAGTATGTACACAAAGACAACAACCCGTACACAGAGTATGTCGGGGACTCGGGATTTGTAGAGGAATACTGTAGCAGAAGAGGTATCGTGATACAGAGTTAAATACGCTCTTCAGTCTCTGGCAAGAATGACTCTGATCCAGGATAAGTGAAGAATATTCAAGCTGCTGATGCTTCATAGCTATTACCGCTGCTTTTTCATCGATACTAGCACCAGTTCAGAGTCCTTCGTCAGGCTCAAGGATTTACCGACAGCCTCGAAATTTTGCGGGGTGTTGCCAGGTACATGCAAACAGGGCGCTCACATTGTGGTGTGTCAGCGCTGGCACAGCCCTACTGGAGGCCGCCTTTGATTTTCAGGACACCGTCTCACCGAGTCACCGAGTATCGCTCGTGACTTTTGAGGTGATGGAAAGCCTTACAGGTGGGGTGATGGCTAGGAAGGTAAAGATTAATGAGTGGCGATGCTGTTACCGTGTGAGTGAAGGAGGATGAAGAGCCGAGTCGAGGCAAGATGCCAGCGGGGAACTCTAACCCACGTGACCATGAGCGGTCTGCTGCAAACAGGTAGTTAGCTTTCGAATACGATTAGGGAGATACATATTTCGACAAGTGTCAATTTCAATTATGAATCTGTATATAACGTTCCTGAGCTTCTGGTTAACTGCGAGTAAGATATTTGGTCACGTGATTTCACGGGACTACTCCCTCCAAAACAAAAATCCATCGGGAAGAAGCCCTGACAAATAGCTCTCATTGGAGAACGGCCCTCACACCATGAATGTGCCCTCTCCTCACAGTCATTACAAGAGAAACCGAAGCTGTCACGTAAAGATATTTTCGACTGCTCAATTCGATAATTTCGCAAGATGCTCTCAAAAAAGAAATCAAGAAATCGTCGCAATTTCATTTGCTAGATAAAATCATAGCTATTCAGCTCTATTACAAGTCATCTTTATTGTCAGCTCGTAGGTTTTCTTTTCTTCGTCTTACCCCACTCCATCGACCTCTCTCCTGTCTTGCTTCCGTCCTAATATCCAACCCAGCGTTGTTGCATGGCCACACACTCCCACACTTCTGGCAGTAAGCATTCAAGCTGAAGCACAACTGCTTCCAACCCATGCATACTCCTAGATTGTGCCATTCGCCACCTATGCACTTCACGGTTTGACCATAGAAGTTCACAGTTGAGTGCTGGCAGCTCTGCTTATCTGTGAAAGGAGAGATATTCCCGCACCAAGAGCCGTTTTGAATCCTACAAGAAGAGATAGAAGTTGGAGCGAGTACGGATTTGCTACTTGTTGGCGATGGGGCTGTGGTAGAGGATGCAGACTGGGAGGAGGCGGGTGTGTTGTTGGACGTGAATGAGACTAGCGCCGTGGTTGAGCCCGTTGGCTTTCTCGGATAGAGGGCGGCCGGTAAGGACGTAGCTGTTGCTGTCGACCAAGTAGAAGTCAAAGTATCCTTGAATGGGCGGTACCAGTTGGAGCGGTCCGTATCGCCGAGACACTCACCAACAGTGACGCCTTTCCATCCGTTCTGCTGAATAAGGCCATAACATTAAGCTGAAAAATTCATCACAGATTGCTAGACGATATCGTGTTGGATGGAAAGGTAGTTAGTTACTCCTGACGCGGTAAGTGCCTACTAGACGATATCCTTCGCGTTCTGGACCTGCGATAGTGCGGTGTTCAAGTAGTCTGGAGTGTCCAGATCGAAATAGACGTGATGGTATCCCAGAGCTTACATGTCAGCCCAGCATCCTGATTCTTCGGTATAGTCAGAATAGGGTGGTCGCATATAGGTGGGCCACATGCCGATGATGTTGTTGAATGCTATCTCGTTCTTGACTATCTGAGTAATGCGGAGATCATGCGTGATGTTGGAAAGGGAGTAGTGGGACCAAGTATGAGAAGCAACTCAGTGACCTTCTGCAATTATTCGTTTGATCAAGTCAGAGTATGGAGCAGTGATATCAATCTCTCCCTTGCTGTTATTGTTTCCGGTAATGAAAATATAGCACGGAATCCATCTGACTTGAGAACATCGAGAAGTTGAGAAGTGTACTCGCACGGCTCATCGTCATAGGTCAAAGCGATGACATTGTCCTCGATGCAGTCATAGATATCGTCTGTGTAGGTGATGCGCCTTTCAGAGGTCGTAGCACATTCTGGGTTGAACGTCCAGCGGTTGTGGCATCCGAGTCGCATCGACCATATTCCAGCATGCAACGTCCAGGGTCAGTGCAGTAGTCTTGAGTGTTTCCGCACTGAAACAGAAATTAGTAAAGAGGAGAAAGAACCGAACGGGATGAGTCTGAGCGCAAACTCGCTATACAGTAAAATCAAAGAGGCGGAACACAGAAAAGGATTGCTTACGTAGCCGGCCATACTACAGCATTGATTGTTGCCGCATGTAGCATTGCCAAAGTTTGGCCCGCAAGTTCCACCCTCAACAGGCCGGGGAGTATTAGGATCGCAGGTACCGAAGGCCGACTGGCAGCCGGTAGAGCAGTAATCTGGAGGACAAATTTTAGCACATAAAGGGGTGTCTCGTGAGATATCCAGAGTACCAGTTGAGTTTCCGCAGTAGCCTATTTTTTTGGAATTAATGAACGAACTTCCAAAATACCCAAGTTCAACCCACCATATTGTGACCAGCATCCTCCAGCATTTAATGTGGCATCGCAAGAATAATTGTTGTTAGCACCAGCATAGGCATCCCACATGTGTTGTCTGGGCTCATGGCACGCTTGGGGAGAGAGACATAGAGGCTAGGACCATCGGCAGGAAGAGCATAGTCCAAGCTTGCGAAAGTGAGGCCAAAGGCCAATGAAATGAGGCTTGCACGCATCTTCTTATTCGAATTGAAGTGAAAGATTAAGAATAAATATGGAAAGAGGCAGAATTGAGAGTGAGTGCATGACAGGAATGATTTAAGCGACCGGAGAAGAAAGGACTCAAGAAGCAGCGAAGCTCTTTCTGTTTTTTGATGCCACAGACACAAAGGTTCACTCGAGACGAGGGTGAGAAAGAAATTCACCTCGAAGGTGTACCTCGAAAATCCAAAATGATATCGCGTTGCCGGCCTTGACCTTTTATGGCATAGAGGAAGGTTTTCATAATCAAAGCGGGTACAATCGATTGTCTTACTGTCTGCTCTACTAGTAGACAGCACTTGGATGTCGTGACGCGAGGTATCAGCATGATGTTATCCCAAGGTTTTAGTAAAAAGCCTCATCTAGCTCTAGACTAAAAAGGTCTAAGGGCGTGCCCTTTGCTGACGCAGATCCGCAAGGGGCCATGGCATGCTAAATATGTGGGCTGGCGGGGGGGGGGGGTTTAAAGAGAACGCGATTACTGAGATGCGTGAAATCCGGGCAACCCGGAAAAGTGTGGGGAGGTGGTTCAGAGATAAACATTAGAGCGAGGTCAGTTCAAACGCTAACTTGTTTGAGCACAGCTAGTCCTGCACGGGTCTAGCGAATAAAACCTGGGGTGACTGAGGGTTTGAAAGTTTATTATTCGCAAGAACCAGTTTATATTTCCCAGGAATGAGATGATGTTGACGCGTCGGACACGAAAAAGATATGCAAGAAATTGTGTTGAGAGAAAACTAGCATGATACACATCCTCTTGACCTCATGGAGTTCTAGCGTCATGAGATTGCATATCAGATCCGCACCGATAATGTTCCTCCAGGTTGTACTCGATCCCGGCACACGAGATCATACTCTAGATCATTGATGTGATCTAGAAGCCGAGAACGATAATCTGGGTCGCTAAATCCTCGAAGTCTCTCTCGATGATCTACTGTCGGGATCCGCCTCTTCAAGTGCCGGGAACTCATTTTGAAGCCTACTTTGCTCTAATATCTTATGTCGACGAGAGAGTTTTCTGCATACTTTAATGACACTCCATATCTTCTATTCTTTGCTCGTTATTCGCATTGTATTAGTCTAGATAAGTGCTACAAGCATTGTATCAAAGGTACAGTACTTCAACGTCAGGTTCACGTCGCTTTCCTAAGAGGAACCTCAAAGTAGATGATGCATATCTCCATCAAGACTATTTAAGACAAGCTTCTATATATTTACTCAAAAGGCAACTTTCAAGTGTAAGACAAGTCCTAATTTATCACAAATTGAAAAAGTCCACGAGACATGCACATGGCCACGTGCACATGATGACCACCTCTCATGATATCTATATGGGCTGAATATTCAAAGCTTCAAACAAAATACAAGATATCTAATGATTTGAATTCTTATCTGGGGCTTGTTCTGCTTTCCGGAGCTTATTATTCTGTTTACAGCTTGGCATGTGTCACGTGTGAGCTCGGGTGCCGAAACCCCGGTGGAGAGATTCTGAAAAGATCTTGCCTGATGTCACTGGACTTCTGCTACTCTTTCATGACTAGAACGCCTTGGTCGTTGGTATATTTATTCATGGCTCAACTACCAAATTCACAAATGAGATGTTCTTTCATGACTAAACGATTCATGAAAACCTTCAATTGAGGTATTGTAGCATATTTCTGACTTCTTCTCTTTTGATCATCGACTACTACCGAGGCTTGCACACTGATATTCGAGTTATTCCAAACTTTCATTAAGAATAAGCGTTAGAAATCACGTGGTGCCCAGGTCGCGCTACCTTCGCACTTGGAGAGAAAAATGGATGACAAGTTAGTTGCAATCAACCTTAACCGAACTCGCAAGAGTCTGTCATTGACTATTACAGATATGTCGGATTGGTATTAGCGATCTTGTCGTCATTCGCAATCGGTATATCGCTCCACGGTGGGCTACCTCCCTCATACAGATGTCTTACACGGTCATTCATTTGATGCTGACGGAGACTGCGCAGGAACAAGCTACGCAATCATTAAGAAGGCACGCTATCTTTCATAGAATTTCATCCACTCAAGTAGGAACAATAGCTGATGAAATTCCATAATAGGGTCCCGAGAGAGCAAGCGAGGAGCTTAGCTTTGACGGCGATGGTCTTCAATATTTGCACGGCTGCTTATGCATTCGCTCCGGCTTTCCTCGTCACCCCCTTGGAGCGCTCAGTGTTTTGATCAGGTAATTATTGCTTCTCTTTGAACACCTTGAATAATCTGACTCAAAAGAAAGGCTGTAATGGGTACTTACTTTTTTAATGAGCGCTTGAGTCATTTGGGACGTCTGGGTTGCGGCATCTCTCTTCTAGGCTCTGTCATGCTCATGCTGTACGCGCCACCAGACAAAGAGATTCAAACGGTGGATGGGACCTTGCACTTGCCTGTCCAATTTTGTAAGAAGAAATCATCCCTTATGAAGACTTTTCATATTACTTCTAATATGGTTTCTTCTGTACTATTTCCTCGTTATAGCATCTCCAACCTACTTGATCTGCTAGGTTGTACTACTCCACAGAAAATCGAGCACATTCATCTACATCTCGATAAACTCCACAGTTGGCTCTATTTCCGTGATGGCCGTCAAGGCGTTAGGCATCGCGGTCGAACTTACCTTGATGGGAAACAACCAATTCTGTAGAGGTCCTCGCCGCAGGAAAAGGAGATGTCTGAGGTCTCCTGTTCTTGTCTGGAAGGTTCTTCTATTATTGGTGCGTCTGAGGAAGGAAGAGGTCTCGCGAGAGCTATTTACATAAAGTGCTAGGGCACGTGACTTCCGCAACAAATTCACAAGACCTTCAACTATGAATTCATCATCGTGGCCGCTGTATCGGCCGTGATACAAACGCACTACTTTCACAAAGTCATGCACGAGTTTCTCACTTCATAATCTGCTCTCCGTAGTGCTAACATAGATCAGTTTGCTGACTTACAACTAGGGTGAACGCGCTGGACTACGTTACCTTCACTACTTGCACGCTGTCCGCATCATTCATCCTCTTTCAAGGCTTCAACACCTCTAGTACCCAAACCATGATCTCGCTTTTCGCCGGCTTCCTCCTCAATCTCTTATGTGTCTATCTGATGATGAGTTCCAAAATCCATTCCGACAAGCGAGAGGCAAGTCAAGCGAGCCATCGATTTGAACTTCTTTCCAATATCTTCGTTGAAATGGCGCTTAGTCGCAGGAGCTGGCGTATAATCGATCGCTGATCGAGTGCTGCTGGCCAAATTAGGAGAACTTTGCTGGGGATGCATTGTAGCGGTAGTCACGTGCTCTAGCACCCCACTTCATGTAAATAGCTTTCGCTCTCGCGAGCTCTTCCCTCCTTAGACGCACCAAATATAGAAACCCTTTACAGTCAGAAACCAGAGACTTAAGACGTCTCTACTTCCTGTGGTGAGGACCTCTACATGCATGATGAAGCTGATGAGGGAATCGAGTTAGAATCTTTAGATCAAGTTGTTCTATGACAGAAAAGCACGGTTTCCATGCAGACTATACATAGTCGCAAGCAAGACAACTATACTTAGATGCGGACCTCGTTCGTTATATGCCATGATGGGAGGTTGGGAGGGGACCTTGCACAATGGAGGAATGCCAGATTCATATTCTTGAAGAAAAAAGCCAAACAGAGAATACTATCCAGTCACCTATAAATGGAGGTTTATTAGTCGCTTTCCACACTTAAAATAACGCCCGAGTGTCTCTGTGCTGAGATAATGTTACACGCAAAGAAGATTTCCCGTCTTCTTGGTATTGTCACGTGAAAAGCATTGTTCGGAGATTTGGCTAGAAGAGGTCCTTATGATATTCAATTGAAGCCAAGGGAGAGCAGCCCAGTTTATACCTGATTTATTCTCTCAAACTTGACAGCTTTAAACTTCAAGTGATTATTATGTGGAGACTCTCTCCGGGCCTCAACCCTCGAACTCATCCTCGCTGTTTGCACCTAGTTTCGAGCAACGATAAAACAATTACAGCAAGGGAAATTCGAAAATATACTATGGTGATGAGCTTCATTAGCTTAATTTCTAAAATAATGTTTTATTATCGAGCCGCAAAGTCCCCGGCAATATTGAGCCATTTTGTAATGCGCAACGACGCTTTCGCAGCGAACCCGCCCCGCCCCCAGCACAAGATTTCGACCCCTCATTCCACGCAACAATTTCTCAACAATAACCACAAACTAAAACCGGCTATGGTGGCATGTTACAATTGCTTCTTTCTTGCAGGGGCACATTATTTTTATGCCAAATGAAGGACGAAACATTGAGCCATTTTGACTTTCCCGAGACCATTTTTCGCGACGATTTTAAACCCCTTCTCTACCCCGCACCATCTTAAAATTCCAGCCCCTCACTTTATACTACGATGGCTCAACTACAATATTTTAGATCGAAAACTTGGCCATGGTGACGATTTGCATCTACTTGATTTCTATGAAGATGTAATACTTTTAAGCCCATAGAAGCGTCGCATTATCGAGCCATTTTGAGCTGCGTGACGGCACTTTCGCAACGAGCCCCACAATATCTTGGGATTTCAACCCCTCATCCTGTGCTCGGATTTTCAGCTATAACGTACTAATTAAAAATCGGAGACGGTGACTGGCTTGAACTTCTTCTTTTCTACAAGAATATTTTGTTTTCAAATCGTCACGATGTTAGTGTTGTTGAGTTATTTTGCGCCTCTTTGTAACCATCATGGTAAGTAAACGGAGACATTCCACCAAATCTTGCACGGGTGTGCAAGGGCTTTCTTTTCCCCTCACGACTTATTTCCACATCAAGTGCAAAGAACAAACATAAGCTCGGTGTTAGAAGACGAGACATCTACACAAGACAATAGAAAGTTCTCCCGAGTACATCAATCTTGAGATTGCGAGTCGAGACGACATGGGCATGCTCGAAGGCGGCCCCGAGATTATAAGTTCATTCCACATCATTATCAATGGAAGACTATATGGCATATCACATCGCAGCAGCCAGAGAATATCAAGTTTTCATGATGAATGTGTTCATTGTTATCCTGTAAGTACCTCTCCAGCGAGACCAAGTACTCACAGCGCCATTTCCTAGCGCCCTCCTTCCCTGAGAGGAAGTCCCAGCAAACCAATGTATGGGGCATTAGAAAGAAATACATGAACGCTAGCCCACCCGAACGCCATAGCCACTATCCAGCCCGCAAGGAAATGTCCTTTTTTTTTGGTGCTTGTTTCCTATTTTTTAGGGAGTCCTTTTTGTAACCATGAGGAGTGCCGTTAAAACCTGCTGCGTGGTGATGTGCAGTTCAGGACAAAAGGTAAACTCCCATCTCCTCCAGTGTGTCCGGTACTGATGAATTCTTTTCTGTAACAAAAGAAAATAAACAATGGAAAGCCATGTTCATATCCCTTCCTCCCTTAGGCCACACACCTCAAGTCTGGTGTGACCCAAGGGAACACCCCTCCTTTTCATCACAAACCCCGAGCTCATATCTCTTCATCCCTTAGGCCTCACGAGGACCCAAGGAACATTTGCCAATTTCATTGTTTGTCGTGATTTCCGATATTCGATATTTTCTTTGTTTTCAGGAGTGCCTGCCACCATTTGTGGTTGCGACGCCCGAAACTAGCCAGTCGGATTACTGAACATTTCGACGAACTGGGCATCGGTGTATACTTCTTCACTCCAGGAGACGGGTGTATTGGAGAAGTCGACTTCTGATTGTTGGGCCGCTGGTGGGTCACTGTCCTCAGTTGCTTGAGAGGCGGCTTCGAGTCTAGCTTGTTCATGGAACTGGAGCCAAGGGTCGTCTTCTGTGCTTGTTTGGGAGAGGTCGACACCAAATTGTTGGGCCGATGGTAGCTCATTGTTCTCGGCTGCTTGAGATTGGGAGGAGTCGAAGCTAGATTGTTGGGTTGATGATGGGTCATTGTCCCCGACTGTTTGAGAGGGAACTTCGAATCCAGGTTGTTGGGTTGATGATGGGTTATTGTCCTCGGTCGTTGTCGTCGCTTCTTTGTGCCATTGGTCGTCCAATTCTGGACGAAGATCCACATTAGATAGTCGTTCACGTTGAGCAAGATATTGTTGGGATTGGTTGCCAGATTGTTTGGCCGGCTGTCGGACTTTTCGCTCAGAAACTTTTGCACGCTTTGATGACGATGTAGGAGAACCTTCTTGTTTTCTCTCCGTTCCAGATTCAGAAGAGGGCCGCTTCTTGTTAGCTCTGGCAGACTGAATTCTCCTAGCGCATTTCGGGCATCGAGCAATGAATCTCATCGTTAAGTCTTTAGTGATGGTGTCAGAGACTCCTTGTTGGAGAAAATCGAATGTCGCATCTCGACCTCTGTGCTCTCCATTCTGGTCGATGTGGGCGAACACGAGCTCGATGTAAGATGTTTCCAATGATGTGATACTTGGCTTGTATCTCTCTTCCGGCTGTTTTTCCTGCTTTTCATAGATACCGACTAGCTTGTCGTGTGTGCTCAGTTCATTTCTCGATTTCGCTCCTTCTTTTGTGTTCTTTTCCTTACTGTTTTTTGACCAGTCTTTGTATAAAGTATTTGGCGATCGGACAAGACCGTCATTCTTATTCTTGGCCTCTTCTTGAGTGGAGAAGTATTCGTAGCTGGTCTTGACATTGTGCTTCCAGCCTGTCTCGCTCGGCTTCGAGCTTTCCCGAATACAGAACTCGATGTTGGGGTACTTGTTAGTTGTTTTGGAATATATCATGTCCAAAATGCGTTGCTGGCGAGGAAATTTTTTGTCGAAGTCCATAGACTTTTTGTCGTCGATCGCCCACTGATGGAGAGCTTTGGTGTAGTCGGCTAAAGACGTGACGTTGCCGTCGTCGACGTCCTTTGACTGCTTTTCAGTCCACTTTGCATCATTTGGTCTGGCCAAGATCTGAGCATTGAACCAACATGGATGTGGGTTATTGTTTTTGCAGTTGCTATACTGATGTTAGATCTACCTTCAAATGTTTGTTTCAAAAAAAAATTCTTTCGAGGTCTAAAGTCAAGTTTTGGTCGGGCCATGGTCGACTCTAAGTCTGAGAAACGAAGAAGAAACGCAGCGTTTTCAATGTCCTAACCTTGTTTAGACATCTCACGCAAGTAATCCCTCGAAGTGGTTAAGCTGCGAGTAGAAATACTAAAGAAGAGAAATTGCAAAGCTTCGCAACTGTTCCAAAATGAGTCGAGCATTCACCAATTCTCAAGTCACTTCGAGCACAACTTGCGCTGGAAAACTTTGTGTGTGTATTTCTGATTGCATCCCAAGAGGCTGCTTGAATGTCCGTCCAAGGTATGGAACTCTAGTGTTTTGTGATTTCGTCTTTCTCGATGAGCTAGTGGCAAATCGAGAAGGGATTTCACTTTTCAGGGTCCGATCCTGGGCGAAGGACCTTGCGATACTCACCTGAGTAGTAGATTATTTTACAGAAGAAAATCGATTCTGTTGTGCGGAATAAAACTCTAGGGCGTATAACTTTTGCGTTAATTTAGACTCGAAAAGATTAGCGAGAGAAGATTTTTAGTTTGTTGCGGATCGCAGTTTCTTTTCATCTGGACTGAAGACGAATTTCTGAATATCTGCTGGTGAAATGGACGGAGCACACTTCGCAACTCTTCTCATCTCGACTGAAGGTGATTAGCAGAGGGCAGCGCACATCTCGCTTTAATCCGATTTCTCAGACGAAAAGGAGGCTTGCCATCACCTCGCTTGTTCTTCTACAGACTCGAGGCGAAAAGGGGCTAGGATTACTAAGCGAGCGGAACAAGATTTTGTTGCACGTCGCGAATTTTCCTTCTCGACGGCCACCTGCGGTTTCAGCCAGGAGAAGGAAACCGCGAGGGCAAAGTGGGTCTATGGAGCCAATGGGATGCTGCTGGTAACTCATTACCGCCTGAGGCTCCCTCTTCAGGGGCCGAAGCGAGGAGAGAAGAGCAATACGATGAACAGCAGCGAAGAAAAACAATAGCTAAACAACGATGCTATAACTTACTACTGCTGAAAGGAGAGAGCTCTCTAGGAGACTTGTATACTTACAATTGTTCCGAGGTGTCCTGATGGTCCTGTGGCTTGCGGTACAATTCGAAAGTACTAAGTGCGTGCACGTGAGATCCACGTGATACTTACCCGAGGATACTCGTACGTAAATAACCTAGCGTTATTGAAGCTGTCCAGATGCCTATAGGATCCTTAGGCCAGGACAGCTCGTAACTTACACTATAAAGAAGCGATACCGCACGCACAATACTCGAATTTTGCTGATCTCGTTGATTTTTCTTTAAGATGCACCTTCCTTGAAGGCTGATCTCGCCGTTGACGAAGCTGCGATGTCTTACAATCGCTGCTCCTCGACGGCTGCGGGTTAGTTGCGCAGAAAATATTGTATAGCATGGAGAGATATGAGAAATAGAGTGAAATGTAATACAAGAAAATGTACAAAACTGTGATATACTCATGACTCTGTGACCGTGACCCATCTCTGCACTGCAGAGCGACTTTGACTTTTTTTGTTGAAGAAGGAGCGATACACAGCAGTTACAATTTTCAAGGAAGGAATTCTGTACTATGGACTTACTTGTTGGCTGGCTCTGTGGCAGCTTCGACTTGTCGGTCATTTTGGCCGTTGTTCATCCTTCTACTATGAGATACTGGCTTAGGGGAAAATGGGGTTTGCTTACAGTTGTTGATATTGCGGATGTTGATCGGCAGGTTGTTGGACGTATTGGGCATTGCTATCGACACTTCTGATGTGAGACAGTGATGTGAGACAAGATGGAAGCTCTACTTACTTTTGCTGATATTGCTCATATTGTTCGTTAGGTTGTTGGATGAATGGGCCGTTGTTATCGAAACTTCTGCAGTGAGACAGTGATGTAGGATATGGTGGAGGCTCCACTTACCTTTGCGGATATTGTTGATTTTGATCGTATTGATTGGGAGGTTGTTGGATGAATTGGCTGTTGTTATCGACACTTTTACTGTGAGATAGTGACCGGTAAGAATGAGAAATTTACTTACTTTTGCTGATAGTGATTGTATTGACCGATGGGTGGTTGGATGTATTGGCCATTATTACCAACGCTTTTGCTGTGAGACAGTAACTCGCGAGAACGAGAAAATTACTTACTTTTGTTGATATTGCCCATGTTGTTCGACAGATGGTTGGATGTATTGGTCGTTGTTTTCAAAGCTTTGGCCGTGAGATAGTGATGTAGGACAAGATGGAGGGGTTACTTGCTGTTGGTAGGGCATATGGATACCCGAATCCATCCCAATTTGTGGGTAGAAATTGCTTGATACAGTGAGACTGCGCACTACGAGAGAAATGGAATTTACTTACTATTGTTCTTGGTCATTGTAGAGACCAGCTCCTTGCATGTTGTTCATGTTGTTATGGGAGAACATTTTGTCGCTGGTGCTGTGAGGCGAGCTACGAGGGGAAGAGGGGAGAATCTACGATTTTACTTACTTGGCTCAAGTCCGAAGACTGATTTTTTGACTTGGGAAGTTGACTTTGAATCGAAAGTTGGATTTTGTTGTTGATATTCGTTTCTAGGCGATTTTATAGCCCTTCAGTGGTCGTTATTCAAAGATTATTCTTCTGAAAGGTGGTTTAGTCGTGAGATTTGGTCGTATTGAGCGGTCTTGAGAATTTTGTGTTCGGGATGAGGAGAGAAAGGCAGGAATGGTGGGATGGGCAAACCTTATAAGGTAGAGGAAAGAAAGCTAAGAAAAACTTCACGATAGTTGCGGATGCTGATTCTTGGGACACTAGAAAACTTTTGCTATCATTCAAGTGGTCTGACAGGCGCGGGAAGTCTAATTTGAGGCTCCGACAACTCTCCCGCACTCCTGCTCCCCATGGTGATGAGTAGACTAGCACCTCTTCCCTCCGCGGACCCCTGCTCAGTCTTCTTCCTCCGAGTCGGTATCCAATTGCATCGTGAGATGTACACTCTCGTCATCGGAAATATCCTCCTCCCGCGGGACGTCGATGTCTGGTGAGGCTAGTTTAGGGGCTTGATCTTCTGCTCCGGCCATCTCGACATCTGTATTCCCAATATTTTTCTGCTGGGGGTGGTGAAATGCGCTTTTATAGGATTCCGTGATACTAGAATTCGACGGGCCGGTTGACAAGGTCCCAAAGGTCGACGAGACAGGAGCATTGGACGGGAGTGCATGTGCCTCTTCGGAAAGGCTAGCGAGCTGGTTTCGATTCCCTATAGGAGCGACGACTTGAACTGTTGATGCACTCTTGAACTCTTGCTGTATAGAAGGAGGATCGAGCTCAAGTAACATCTCTTCATCAAGGGAATATTCTTCTGCAGCATCATTGAGTGGTGGTCGTGTCGCTGTAGCAGGAAGGAGCGGCATCCGGGGTCGGAGCAAGATTTCGACGATGGCATCATGACCAAACTCTCTTGTTAGATGAGGTAGAATACTAGCCATAGCCTTCCCATTTTTCCCAACAAATGGATTCAAGATACTGGCCAACATAGCACCCTTGTCGTGAGTCAGAATGGCAGCCCGCTCAACCATGGATCGCATCGAAATGTCGACAAATTGCTGCGGCAGATGCGACAGGAATAGGCACAGTAGCTTGCTCGCGCTATGGGCGAGGACAGAGCCCGGTGCTGTATTGCCTCGTAGTGCCTCAGGGATATGCTGAAGGAATGTGTCCGCATTGTGCGTTTTAGTCGCATGTGACTTTTGCGACAGTGAGGTAGCATCGTTGACGAGACTGGGACTTAGAATCTCAAGATCTTTAAAACATGAACGCAATATATCGTAACATTTTCCGACTTGAGAGTGGTTGAGACTTTGGCCCAGATGCATCAACAAAACAGCGGTGATCTCGTAAGCGGCAGTGCGAAACTGCTGGTCGTGCCTGCCGAACTGGAAAATCCACGCCAATTGATCAAACACGGCTTGTGCCACAGGCAGAAAGGTTCCTTCCAGCCTGTTTGCAATCATACTGACGAGTTGCAAAGTAGCGACATATACTTGCGGTAGGCTAGTGCAGAGCACATCCCTTTCATCACGATCAATAGCAGGATGGAGTCGAGCACTTGCTCCCGTATTCGATCCCGATGATGCGGGAATGGTAATAGACAGCATTCTGTTGACCACGTCCATGATGTCCCCTAAAGGTAAAGCAACAGGTGCAGATGTCTCCTCCTTGAGGTAACCTGCTAATATCTCAAGCAGGCCTATGAGGCGCTCACCACCAGCGAAGATCCCAGTCCATGCCGGCAATCCCTCAAGGGCACTCCCACCTCCACCCAATTGCTGATTGACATCCACAGGTGTGCTAGAATAACCAACAGTAGATTCCCAGTCCTCGACGACGGCTCTGAAAACTTGGTCGGCCGTAGCATGCGTCTCTTTGACGAGCTCACGCACAGCTTTGGACCATTCCTCTCCCGACATGTTCTTCGCAGCGGTCTGATGAAGTACAACATACAGGCGACGAGCACTGTCCTTGACCGAAGGCGGAACGAAGAGACCATCAGAGCTTGTAGGGGCAAGATAACGACAGACAATCCGGCGTATCTGCGACGTAAATGGACGAAAGATAGAGGCATGGCGAGGAACAAGCATTGCCAAGGCCTCAAATACGACCTCTTCAAGAGATGAGGGAGCAATGGCATCTTTGGTTGATGACGACTTGGGTGATACCAAAGCCAAACAGGCAGTTACATAGGCTGGCAATGTTGGGGTCGTGATCTCTCGGACGAGGGTTTGATACTGATGGGTCATGCAATATATTTTGGTAAGTGTTACTACAGCTATTTCCTTTGTAGCAACAGGATCGGGCTTCTATGTAAGCGTTAGAGACAACTTGATGTGAATATTGCTGATATTAACGTACCCCAAGGATAGATAACAACCCGCGAACCCAGGACTCAGACCCGTGCAAGACTTCCCATCCTCCAACCTCAATTACTGTCTTGATCAGGACAACAGCAGTAAATCTACCTTCAGGACTCTTTCCGTACAGCAGTGTCGACAACTGAGTCTTCAATTTATGTACAAGGACTGCGGAGGCAGAAGCTTCAGCCTTACCACCACCGCCAGCAGGCATCGACAGTGGGGTTTGGCAGCGCAAGACATAGCTCAGAAGGTTTGGCGTCAAACGAGGAAGATCAGATACAGTTGTCGATGACAGCTGAAAGCAAAGGACTCTCAGCTCCGGTGGTAGAGACATTTAAGGTGGGGTAGAGGTTTAATATTCCCGTCCCTTACCCTGAACTTTAACTCGCTACAAGAAATAGACCGCGCAAGTAGTGCCCTTTCCAACGTGTTCGACGAGCGCTTTCAGTTCATATCCTCAGAGAGCAATGGCTCTCTAATCTCTCTGTCCTCGGATTGAGGTCGTCGTGAAAATGGCAAGACAAGCCGGAATCGATAGCTCCCTTTTCCGTGAGTGGTCGTCCGTGATACAAATGCTTCCGTTTTCCCTCTTCTTTTGCAGTAATAAAGCTAACGTAATTTAAGATACCAATTCAATCCTCGACGGCACTTCAATTTGTTTGCTTTGATGTCTTCCGAGACAAGATGCGAGACGAGGTAATGTTCCACGTATCGTATTCACTGGTGGAAGCTAGGTATATCGCTGAAAGAGTCTTGAAAATTGGCCCAGAATCCTAGCACCTTGGTGTATGGTCGTGAGTCGTAAGATTGAGGAATATTTCGGGGAAATCGTTGGAATTTTATTGCACTTAGTTGGCCGCCGAAAATAAGAGGCTGCTTCGAGATCACGGGACGGCCGTGTATGCTGCGCGGAGGAAAATCGCTGGTGAGGTGGTGTGAGATGAGGGATCAGAACCAGGCGCTCGTGTAACCATCCCAAGATGAGATGTAGCCTCTAGTTTTAAGACAATGTCGTTCAAGCTGCTGCCCGTCGCGACATCGAATTGAGCAGTTCGAATTCTCGTCCGAAATAAATTCATGAAAAGCAAAAATTTGCGGCCGCGTCAAAGGCTGTTGTGGTTGGTCGAGTGCAGCATCGGCCCCAGCCCAAATAGCGAGACACCGTGACCGTGCTAGGAAAAGCGTTCGTCCAAGTCCAAGTCCAAGTCCAAGTTCAACCTTTCAGCCACGGCGCGAGGACCAGTGACGACGGTGAAGAGCTCCACGGGAGTTGCTGTTGTACACAATCACAATCCACCTTCTTAATTCTATACCCCTCCTCACGGTTCTTGACCGATATGCGGTTATCTCTTTGCTGAGTTATGATGCCAGACGGCTCGCGCACAGCTGGAATCAATCGGGAACTGTCCAATCCCAAATATGAGTGTGCGTTGCCCTATTCTCTCTCGTGGAGCCTACGCTGATTGACCATTGCGCAGCGCGAACGTACCAAAGGGGCGCAGTATATCCAGCAGCTGGATGCAGCACGCTGCGATGGGGATTGGGATGCTGTACCGGAACTCATCAGGAAGATCAAGAAGCACGCGCCGCAGCGGACCTGTATGTCCTCACAATCTTAAGATTACAGCAGGCACTATTCCTGTCCACGCATCAAGCAATCTGGGACATATATTGATTATATCTTTCAGGTCTTGCCATAGCCGCTGAATCCGAACATGCGGTCATTCAAACCTCGCACGCTCGACCTGTCACCGCACGACCAAACACTGCTAGACCCTCGACTGGGAATAAGGGCACGTCTTCTGAACATTCGAGCTTACTTCGATACATAAACCTCCTTCTGGAGGCTATCGACAAAGAGCAGACGTATATCGAGGACCGATTTCAGGCGCGGGTGTGTCTTGGCTGGATACATTGGCAATTGGGCGAATTATCACTGGCCGCAAGAAACCTTCCGAGGAGCATAGAATCAGACTTCTCACAACTTGATGGTACTGATAAAGAAACAGCCGAATGGACGAAAGTATGTGCTCTTAAGGCTTCATACTTGAAAGGCACTTCACAGGAGAGAACCGGAGCTGTTGCTGAAGCGCTGGAAACATTCGAATCGGCCCTTCCTGTGCTGGCAACTGTGTCCTCAAGTGAAAAGCAGGGCAAGGAATTGCGTTCTTGGACAGAACTTTACCTGACAGGGTTCTGCATGCTTTCAAGCTTCGCGGTCAAATCCAAAATCTCCTCGATTTTAGAGACAGAGACACTTTCAGCTTTTCGATCTTGGGCAAGATTTTGGGACGTACAAGCAGCAGCTCCAACTGGGGGACGTGTTGTCGAGGCTAGTGTTCCAAGGAGACAAGTTTGGAAGGAATATTATATCACTCTTTCGGACCTGCTGCAACAAGATTTACCTTTTCCCACCACATCACTCACAACGGCGTACGTTGAGACTTCTACCAGACTTCAACAACGGACTGAGTTGAAAAGGGTGGAAGCAAGATACGAAACTCTGTTACTGAGCGAGGTAGAATTTCCAAAAGCAAATGAAGCCAGCGATGAAGTGGAGGCGTTTGTAGAAATTGTGATGCAAAATTGGCGAATATTATGCGGCAGCAGTTGGGATGAACAAGACCTTGGAGAAGGAGGGGCGGAAGCTGTCAGTCGAGGGGTCCTTGACATCCTTTATCGAGCTGCAACCAAAACATTTCACTCAACTGCAATTTTACGATATCTCTTCACAGTCCACCTAGCAGTCGCGGAGTTCGACTTGTCCTTCAAGGCATTTGATACCTACCTCGATATTGTGAAGAAAGGCAAGGCCAGAGAAGAAAAAACCGGTGAAACGGAACATGGGCTCGACGACGATGAAACAGTCCTGAGAACAGCTTCCGAATGTATCAAAGCCTTATGCAGGCATGGGTCACGTCAAGGAACAGAGAAAGCGAAGGATCTTGGCCACTTTTTCGAAGACTGGTTGGATAAACATCACCCGAGCGATGACCGACGTGAAAACGATCACATAATTGAGAATGGCAAACCTTCAGTCCCGAACACTACAATCACACCTAGAGTATTCGCTGTGGCGTGGCGCTGTATTGGCATTGGGCATGCGCAATGGTCGCGATTGACTTATGATGCCTCGTCCAGATCCGAGATACAATTACGAGCCATTAAATGCTTCCGCAAAGCTCTGTTACTACGGTACGAAAGCACAAAAGATGTCGAGACTCTGTTTGCATTAGGAATGATTCTTGCTGAAAGAAGAGAATTAGCTGCTGCAATCGAGGTCGTCAAGTCTGGGTTGCTTCCAAGTTCGTCCACGAATAACATGACTGGACTGGGCCCTCACGCCGGCCTATTTGCCAGAGAACGATCGTCAATCCCTTTGTGGCATCTTATGGCCTTGTTACTCAGTGCTAGACAAGAGTTCACGACTGCTGCAAGGTCTTGCGAAGGAGCATTTGAACAGTTCCGAGATCCCAAATTTCTGTTTGGAGAGGCAGATCTCCAAGGCACATATCGAAGCGCGCATCTAAATGAGAAAGCAATCCCACAACATCAAGGGGTAGTAGATGACATGGATGACTTCGAAAAGCAGGGTGTGCTTGAGGTCAAGATGACTCAGCTGGCGCTGATCGAGGTGCTTGAAGGTCCCGAAATTGCTGTAAATGCTAGTGATGAGCTCGTTAGCCTCTATACGCGACTTTTCGGTGATCCCCAGAAGGCGTCACCTAGCTCCACAATACCAAGCAATTCTCTAACGAGCCCGCCTAAAAGCTCGACTGGAACGATTAGAAGTATAAAAGGCAGCTTATTTGGACGTACAGGTAGATCGTCCATACGAAGGACTCAATTGAGCAGAACGACGATCAGTGAGGAGAAATCAGCGTCGGCCCCTAGGCCACAAACAACACAAACTGTAGCTAGCATGAGAGCGCCGAAGATACAAGTTACCAATGAGAACGGCAATGCAGCTAGACAGCATTCGTCCGCCAAAGATCATGGGCAACATCATCACGAGAAGCTTCAGAAACGAAATGATAGTCTCTCGAGGAAGAAAGGGCCAGGGAGTCTTCGGAATAGAAGTGTTAGTACTGGACGAAAACGGAGCAGTAGTGAAGGGAACACTCCCCGCAGGAATGGTGCAACAACCGCCGACGGTGAAAAGTTCTTCACTCCATCATTAGATACTGAAACCCACGATCAATGGTTTAAAGACAGCCAAACAGGCTCTCGCGAAGGTTCGACTACAGCCTCTTCAAACCAGTTCACGACCGTTCCAAGACCACTACCTCCTGTGTCGCAGCAGATGAATCACAAAGAGAAGTCACTAAAGCCCGCTCACCCCAACGCTGCCCTTGCTCGAGACAGCCGATTACCGCACGCGTCGCCGTATCCATCATCGACAAATCCCGTGACTCGGTTTCCCAAAGAGCAGGAAAGAAGACGGAGGACGACAATTCTGGTGAAAGTCTGGTTACTAATCAGTGGTTTCTATCGACGTGCATCCTTGTATGAAGACTCGAAAGGTTGTATCGCAGAGGCAGAAAGCTTGGTTCGGAGCCTTGAGAATGAAACCTCAAAAGATACTACTGGCAACATCTCCACTGAACACGCCGGATGGGCCGGTGGCAAGAGCGTAGGGGAATTATGTGCAGATGTTCTCGCAGAGGTGAGTGCACTTTAATTTATGTGACTAATGAAATTCTTTCCTAACACGGTGAAGCGTGGATACCTTGCTATAGCAGAGAACTCTCCCTATGATGCGCTTGCGCGTTTCGAGTCAGCTCTCACTTATTTTGCCGATCATCCCGCCGCGATAGTCGGCCTCTCGAATATCCTTCTTGATGTTTATTCCGAGGATCTCCTCCCTCCAACTACGATACCCAAGCTTGAATTACCAACGCTAATCAGTAGTACACCTTCGGCGTCAACCCTTAATGCCTCAGCTCCACTCACGACCCCGCTCACGAATCAACCACCTCCTCTGCGACCCTCCTCGAGTCTCCCAGTGATTTCTCATGGACCACTTGGACTTCCGAATGCAAAATTATCAGCAGGAACTAAACATAACCCTCAAGATGTCATCTCAACCCCAGACTCGCTCTCCTCGGGACTTCAGCCAAGCTACAAGGAGTCCTCCACCGCACTCCTAGACCGCTTAGCAGCAAGAGATCGAGCCTACGGGCTTCTCACCGCGCTGACCAAGCTGGGCACAGGCTGGAACAACAGCGAAGCGTGGTTCGCGCTCTCCAGAGCCTACGAGGAAGCCGGGCAACCCGACAAAGCGAGAGAAGTTCTCTGGTGGTGCGTAGAACTCGAAGAAGGGAGAGGTGTTAGAGATTGGAGTGTGGTCTCAAGTGGTGGGTATGTTTTGTGATTTTTATGACGCTATAGATGTGGAATAGGAAGAATTGATGATACCTTTGCGCTTTACAAAGTGGATTGTATCCAGTGAAGCAAGTTAATCATAGACGTATATACACAATGCGAAATTATCTGTTTCTTGAGAATAATTTAATCTCTTACGGCATCTTTAGTTGTAGCTCAGGCCAGGTTTTCTCTGGGTCTCATCTTTAGACATATTCATGAGCGTGGAAAAGTTCTATTTAGGCCATTTCTCATTTAAGTGCTAGCTATACTTCTATCTCAATATCATCCCAGGCTGATATCTCCCTTCAACCTTAGGGCCTCATCATCACTGAGCCCTCTTACCTCTCACACATATCCATTCCCCTATTTCCTATCTCCTATCTCCGCCTTGACTCCCTCTCCTCCTAATTCCTCTAGACATTGATTCACATCCCAACCAAAAATCGTTCATTGTCCGGCCCCCAGGACTTACATTGCTGGCGAGGCAGTGTCCCAGGTCCCCATTCCTACTCTCTCCTCGGTAACTCTATCTCGGTTCACCCTACTTTAATCTCTGACTCATAAGAGGAAATTCTTCAGTTTATATCAGAATGAGGATGATATCCGATGCCGGATGCCGAAGTTCTGGAGAGCTAAGGCGTAGTTTGAGATAAGGTTTTGCTCGGTCCCAGACGTATGGGAGAATGGTGACGCTACTTGAGAGGACGGAAGAGAGACGAACACGTGGCTGTCGGCAAGGGCCCTGGCGCAAGGACTATGCTGTTTGTGGCGAGGAGGACAATTTATCTCCTGGTTCTGTGCAAGCCGAAGGATGCACGTGATATGTGTAACATCGTGAGAAGTTATTTAGTTGCAGGTAAGTCCCACCTTTTCATTTATTCAGAGACTAACAAGTAGGGTCTGAGCCTCACGAGTATTCTGATAATCTAGATCTGCTTTCTCCCATGTTTCCTTCATTGGTGACATCACGTGATGGGATAGATGACGGAGACCTGAAGACACGCACTTCGTCCTTCATAAGTGATTCAATCTTCTATGCAATAAGTTGAGAATGAGTACTGCAAGCTTGACCGGCTCTGGTTTAGAAATTCGTTCTACCATTGGACCTTTTCATTACAGTCGAATGATTCTCTCTAAACTCATCATAACCTCGCTTTGACACTCTTCTTAGCCTCCTCACCCACCAACTCCCACCCCTTCCCCCTATAATCCTTTGGCCATATCCCGTTTCTCCCCGGAGCCAGAATTCCTTTTGGATCCAAGGCATCCTTAATCACCTCATTAAATTTCCTCAACGCACCTCCATTCCACCCATAAGTCTCAGCCACCTGATCCGCAAATAACAAATGCGTTCTATACTCGCCAAACCCCTCTTTCGCAGCCTCAGATATAATCTCCCGCATCAAGCCCCTCGCTCGTCGCTTCTCATCTTCATCTGCTCGG
Source organism: Phialocephala sp. D728 (assembly GCA_003988865.1). Lineage (NCBI taxonomy): Eukaryota > Fungi > Ascomycota > Leotiomycetes > Helotiales > Mollisiaceae > Phialocephala > Phialocephala sp. D728. The sequence goes on from QYAJ01000002.1 coordinate 156,251, forward strand.
TCGTAGACAATATTGGCTATATAGTGCATCTCCCGGCCCGCTACACAGATTGTTGGAAACGTGTCGAAGTTCCATTTTTTGTGAAGACGTTCGATTAGGGTGTGAATTACTTGGGCCTGGGAAGAGGATGTGGGGACTATGGGGCTGAAGAAGAGGTGTGCGGCGTTGGGCTTCCAATTTAGCCAGTCGAGCTCTTTCAATACGGGAACACCACTGCAGACGGAGACGCGGGAGTGAATATAATGGTCTGACGGTAGCTCGGAGGGGAGGTAGAATTTGCTACCTGGGATGGAGAGGAAGGCAGACTTTATGAGAGCCAGTTGCGAGGATATTGATGCTTCATCGCCGTATTGGGTCCCGTAGAATACCCAGGATACATCACCGACTGGGAGTTGTTTGACACCTTCTCTCACAACTTCTCTTGGAAACCGTCCAGGGCCGTTGTACCATGTGGTACGAGGCTTCCCTGTCACAGCAAGTTCTTGAATGACATGCCGTAGTTGTGGTATATTTCCCAGAATCTTTTTCAGGGCTAGTGGTCGGATGATCTCCACGATTTGAGCGAAGTCGTCTTCTCGTGGAAATGTTATCATGTAAGATTGGTGTCCTGTGGCGGGCATGAGCCAGAAACCCATTTTTGTTACGATGCCGAAATTGCTTTGGCTGAAGATGCCGTCGATGGAAGGACCATAGGCGTGTTGAAAGGATTCCCAGGTAGGATTGTCCTCGCCGTTCTTGCCTGGAAGGGCACCCATGCCTGTGCGAAGCAGCGAGCCATCAGGAAGGACGACCTCCATACCGCAACGGTTGGCGAAGTGATCTCCGTAAGGTGTGTATCTTTACTCATTAGCTACTGCGAAGCTCTTGACGTTCTGAGGACAAAACTTACCCGACGCCTCTATCAATTGCGTTTCCCAACACGCTTCCTCCTCCCAGATCTGGCGTATCAATCCACAACGGCAGTCCTGTCTTCTGTATCTCTTCGTACAGCTTGAAATAACTCACACCGGGTTCAACCATACAAGTAGCATTCTCCCCGTCAATCTTCAGCACTTTATTCATCTTCCTTCCTAAATCAACAACTACAGAGCCGGGGACTCGGGGTGCGGCACCACCATAGCCAATATTTCGCCCCATGGAGATCGGCCAAATTGGGATGGTGAATTCATTGGCCCATTTCACGATTTTTTGAACATCTGTTGTGGAAGCAGGATAGGTGATTGCAGAACAAACCATTTCTTCTTGGTCGATAACGTGGTATGCATCGTGGGTATTCCTAGGCAAGTGAGTCTACTCTTCCTTTTGAGACACATTTGCTCTTACGGATGTTCCATATACCATCCATCAACCAAAGGCCTGTCATTCAGCTCCACTCCGTCGTTCCCAAGAAGCTTCGTCAATTCTGCAATTGCTGTTTCAAATGTCTCTTTACTGGTATTAGGAGGAAGTCTGACATTGCTCTTCCGAGGCACGCTATCAGGTAGAGTTTTCAACGAGTAAAGCCTTTCTTTTGCTGCACCTGCTTCATTCTTCAGTCGAGCAGGAATGCCGCTGTGCGTTGTCGTTAATGTTGGAATTTTAGATGGAGTTGACATCTTGATGATTGTTGAGGTGACGATAGTGTTTGAGGAATAAATTGCAATCTATTCGAATTGCGCGTGCACGATGGCGGAATAATTCCCTCTCTTTAGTCGGCTCCCGCATCTCCCATTGATCAATGATGCTTTGATGGTATCCTGCAAGGAGGTTTTCCGATTTCAATGTGGGAGATCAAGGCCCTTTGAAAGTTGGAGATAGTGGGGCAGTACACTAACTGCGGGGTGCCCGCGGGGTAGCTGCCCACTGAAAGATAGTGCCACATCCTAGATGGGATAAGCTGCGTGGAATACTTTCGGTGCCATGCTGCCGAAGAAGCCCTAATCAGGCGTGGAATTATCATACAGTATGCGACAAGGCCACGGAGGTTTTCCTTGTGTACCACATGTGGGAGCTTCCTTCACATGACCCGACTCCTGGAAATCTTTATGCACTCTTGTCTTCTCCTCTACTCGCGCCTTTCTTTGGTGTTCACGTATTTTCTAGACCGCAATGGCTAATTCCGAGCCAGTCAAAGGTAAGTTGCTGCGAATATCCTGCCCGTTGCTCTCTCGCCGTAACGCTCCTAATACCATGCAGTGATCGTCGTGGGCGCCGGCCTCGGTGGCTGCGCCTGCGCGATGGCCATGCATTACGCCGGCTTCCACGTAACAGTCTTCGAGAAAGTCCATAAGTTCCTCCGTCTCGGCGACAGTCTTGGGCTGGGCGAGAATGCCCTTCGACTTTTGCAGCGTTGGGGACTGCATGATCAGCTTATAGCGATCGGGAATAAGAGCGAGTTGATGCAGATCAGGAGGTGGGGGGACGGGAAGATATTGGCTCAACAACCGTTGATGGATATGGCGGGTTATATCGGCCATAGAGGAGATTATCATGAGGCATTTCTAGAGAGAGTGAAGGAGCTAGGGATTGAGATCAAGATGGGGTGTAATGTGAGCACTCATGCTCCATGTGACATGATGTTTGGGAAATACGAGGAGTATCAAGGCTGATGTAAGAACCTTTAGGTGGTTTCATACGATGAGGATGAGCCATCCCTCACTTTAAGCAATGGGGAGGTTCATAGAGCGGATGTTATCGTCGCTGCTGATGGTAGGTTATCCCACACCACACTCGCGCAGAAGAGACTCAAGAAAGATACTAGGAATCAAGTCTCTTGCCCGTGAGCTTGTCCTCGGCTTCGAAGATAAGCCTAAGTCGAGTGGCTACGCCTGTTTCCGCGCCTTCTTCAAGGGTGCTTACTTAAAGTCCGACCCCTTATGTCGAGAGTTCGTCGAGAAAGAATGTGTTAATATCTGGATCGGGAATGATGTCCACCTCGTCCAGAATACGCTTCGAGATGGAGAAGAGTTTAACTGGATTATCACCCATAAGGACACAGAAGACATTAAGGAATCGTGGTTCCAACCTGGTGATATGAATGAGGTTCGGAAATTGGTCGAAGATGTAGACCCAAGGATTGGGAATGCTGTGAGGAGCACTAAGGAGTGCTTAGATTGGAAGATTTGTTATAGAGACCCCATTCCGAGCTGGGTCAGTAAGAGCCACAAAATTGCGCTGTTGGGTGATTCGTGCCATGCGCACCTACCTACTAGTGCACAAGGCGCTTCACAGGCGACGGAAAGTGCGGCTGTGTTGGCATTGTGCCTCAAATTAGCAGGCAAGGATAATATCCCTCTTGCCGTGAGTACTTTTTCAATCACCACCGTACGCGTTAATACTAAAAATGGCAGACTCGCGTCTACGAAAAGCTTCGATTCTCTCGTGTTCGTCAGTCCCAATTAAATGGAGAAGATCTCCGTGACAGGTGGCATAATGCGCTCAAGGATCTGGATGAAGATGGAGAAATAGACCCGGAAAGTGTGAAGATGAGAGTTCGTCGGTCCCTAAACCCAGACAAGACAAGATTGAGTACTGATCGATCAATCTAGAATCGATGGCTATATCCTTTTGATGCAGAAGCGGACACCCTGCAGCGGTGGCAGGAAGTCTCTTCGCAGGTGAGTGAGGAATTATCAAAGGGGAAGATAACACCATTGTTTGTGGGACCTGCCTCGAAAGTTGTCGCATAACGTTCCTCTTAAGTTTAATGTCGGAAAGGCGTGGGTACAAAATCGTCTATGCTAAGAGCGGTGATATATGCTATCTTTGTGCGTAACCTTTACTGATCGAAATTTATTCATGCTAGTCGCTGGTTAGCACAGCATCTTGTGGGAACCTCAGAGACACTTTTACCAGCTGTAGTTGGTGGTATCGGATATCTGACTATCAAGTGGCTTAGATTTCTTCAGCGTTGGTGCTCTCTGTACTGACTTTTGATGTTTCGAATCCATCTCTTAATAGCAAGGATGTCATACACCATCATTGGTACTCATCGCGAAACTAGCAGAGTGCATGTAACTCGGATTGTATACTTCCTGTGCCACATCTAAGGCCATTTCATCGGCAGCAGGATATGTCAATTCGAATTCGTCAAGTATTTTTATGTACTCTTCTGCAAATGTGTTAGGAATGACAATTTGCAATCGATACGACTCTTACCTGCAACTTTCCACCTTGTGCTGAGCTTCTGCAGTGTAACTTTCATGGATCGGATCACCTTGGTGTTGTTTGAATTGGCGGAGACGTCCACTAGCCCAGAGAGCCAGACTGCCATCCGATACAAGCAGTTGCAAACAAAGGGCGAGGATTGATCGATGTTATAAGGCAAGGTAGTTTGGATGTGTATTGCGTATTCAGCGACCAATGGGACAAGAGAGTGAAGTCCATTCATGCCTAGTTCTCGCAATTCCTTCTCTGCAGGCACAGAGTAGCCACTCTGTCCATTGTTGGAAGCATGCTCGTAAAGAACAACGAGTGCACTGGATACCGATGTTAGAACGGATAGATCTCATTACGCTTTTGCTAAGATACCTGTAGCAAATTGCCATTGGAACACAGATCTTGATAGCATCATTAGATATCTCTGTTTGTAAGAAAGAGCAGAGCGCTAGCAAAGCTCGAGAAAGTTGTTTTGCTTCTTCTAGACGCATACTAGTGTTCGAAACGCTGTCGTTAATATAAGTGAGAACAAGGCTGAGTAAATGCGATGCTTGGCAAAGTCTGGCGTAAGGCGCCGCTGCGATGTTTGTCGAAGATGATACGAACAGTGGTTCACTAGCAACTTTGTCCTGCAAAAATCAGATATCAGAAGGCACCTTTTACGAGAGACTTACACCTTGCTCCCACGTTTTGTCATCGACCGGCAAGTACTCCTTGCGTCCCGTTTCTGCCAAGGCCAGTGATCGTGACGGATTTCCGATGTTCATATGCCTAGGTTGCATATTTAATTAGACTAAGCGTTGCAGTCGTCGGAGGGCTTACCTATCCAGAATATACACTGCCCACCACACGCGTCTTCTCTCTTCCATCTGATCCCAGTTTCCTGGCTCCAGTGCTAGTTGTGGCAAATCCGTATCATGCAAACCAATGGCTTGGCCCAGTCGCCCAACATGGCCAATCGATATGTATGCCTGGGGATAGATTGCATGACCAGTTTCATACAAGCATAGGAGAATACCTGCGAGCAACGAGTATGTCAGCAACTGCATAGCCACATTATCATATTAGTCACTTTGCTCCATCTAGATATGTTTAGCTGGCCACAGAGATGTCAAGTAAAATTGCATGGCGAAAGGCTATTAATCCACGGCTCACTTACCAGCTTGTAGCAATCGCATGGAAGCAAAGCCACTAGACTCCACCGTCAAGAAGAAATTCTTGGTGACAGAAAAGAGCCTAGTTCGGGGATTCTGTTTTGATTCGGCAGGCCTGTCAATAATCAACTTCATACACAGTATGAGTAGGGTAACATCAGGTGCCATCTCGATTGGGAGCGCTGAGATCTCTCGATAGAATTGCTTCTTGGATACTATAGACATCCACGGAGAGACTGAAAAGAAATACGCCCCAACAGTTGCTCTAATCTCCAAGTCATCTCCAATCTCTCGGAAAATATTGTCTTGGACTGTGAGTTGAGGCGTAGGGGCCTTCAACCTGTGCCTCCGGAAAACGTTGACGTCAAGGAAGAAGACCGAGGGAAAGGCAGATGGCCCAGGGAATTTATATTCCTCTCTCGTAGTAGAATCCGAACGTGCCTTGGTATACTGAGCCTGGTGATCGCTCCTTGCCTCGCAAATAGCTCGGTGCTCACTCATCTCGTGCTCCAGATTGGCGAGTCGACGTGCTAACGACTCAAAATTCTCTGGTAATGGAGGAGATGGTCCAATATCATACACACATACTCGTCGCAGTCTTGAGCATGCCGAGCAGCTCGGGAAGGTTTTATCACAGCCCTTTTTCTGCCGACGACATGATGAGCAAGCATGGGGAGCTTTCTGGGTTGAGTCGGAAGTACCGACTGCGCTGCCATCAGAAGACATGAGGCTTAGATAGTGGGCGAAGAAATGAATAGGATCCAAGGAAGAGAGAATCTCGATCCAGATGAATCATCAAATACATGAATGAGAGGGGCTTGAAAGTTTGAACCCCTGCCTCAGCCGCCTTCGGCTCAACCCAGGAGTATCGGGAACGGCAGAGGATTAGCTTCGGGTATCAAGTGACGCATCTAGACGAAGATATCGATACCACATACTCGCATGCAAAGAAATGCTTCGTCTTTATGTATTTATATCGTAGATAGAAGAGGCATAAGGCATAATCGTAAGCCGTTCGTTTCTACGGGCGGAGAAATCTAATCTCCGATTTAAGCTTAACTTTTAGCGGCACTGACCCCACCTCGAGAACTTCAGACCAACATCGCCTTCATGGAATCGTGCCTTTCCTGCAAGTAATGAAATGCATCCGGTTCTTAAGACGGGGCGAACTTGATGTGACATAGGCGTCAGCCTTGCCAGTCCCCAGGAACACCACATAGACGATGGCGCCCTCCTCCCTAATACGAAGGTCCACCATCCCAACATCCTCTGAGAACAATAATTCGGGTCAAATCTTGAAACTAGCACAGACAACGCGCGGAAATGTCTTTTGGTTGGTCCGCAGGTGATATTGCTTCAGCAATAGGAATACTTTACCAGTTGATACAACTTCCCGACAGCTGCGATGGCGCAGCCAGAGAATATCATGAGGCTGTCACCTTTCTGCGAGACCTGAATTACACCCTCGACCCGCTGCAGACCTTCACCGCTTGGAAGATATACCCTACATATGAAACGGCGATTTTGGACCAGGTCCATTCCATCAAAGTTCCAGTTGATGACTTCCTTCGGACAATTCTCAAGTATGAACCAAGTCTAGGAAGAAAAGCCCGAGACGGCCATCATCGTCATATCGCGCGGAAGCTTCAATGGCATATCTTCATCTCCTCGAAAGTGTTGAAGCTCAAGAAAAGAATTGAATCCTACACGTGGATACTAGACACGCTGATGCAGCGATTGACTTTGTAATTGACTTAAACGATTCTCTACCCGGAATCACTGCTAATTGTAATCTAGGGATGTTATATGGAACGCTCAACAGAATCTTCCTAGCACTCTACGTACGACACTACAGGAGACCTTACGCCCAGAGCTGATCGCTGTTCTGAAGGAAGGCCTGCCACCACTCAACTCGCAACGGATACACACTGATACCCATACTACAAGCTCGAAGCTGTATACAAATAATGATGGTCTCGCATCGAGTTTGGAGACCATTAGACAGCAGATGGGTACTTTGAATTTGACTCAAAAGCACATTGAGACCTGCTCCACCCAGAACAGGGGGGTTGGAGGATCCACCCTTACATCATGGAATGTTTGATGTCTCGAGTCGTCCGAAAACATTCCGCAACACGGCAAACCAGTGTCGGCTGTGTCGATGGTTAGAATAGACTACAAAACTTTGAAAGAAGCGTAAGTTCAGAGACCTAATCGTATGATTAGACAAGTAACCTGCTTAGTTACTATCTTGTGTTTCTATATCTCAGTCATTTCTTGAAAAAATTTGTTGTAAGCTGCTCCTTGTTCGAATATTATCATTGGACTTTATTGAATTTCGCAGCCTCGTGTTGTCGCAACTGATACACCCATCTCGAGCACTAATGCCTACCCTATTAGCGAAACACAATTCAAGCTTTGTGGATGCAATTGAACGAGCTCCGCAGGGTTTGCCGTATGAGTATTTCCAAAGTATTAACGTGTGACCTCTTCATATCTTATCTTTGAACAGATATTGAGCTGACGTAGATTTTACACACATTCATAGAACACCATTTTAAGGATTCACCCGGATTTTTACATGGCCAATACATCATCACTAGCGGCGATGATTCTCAAGTCCCAGATGAAAGAATTGGCCTTCAAGAATCGGTCCAGGTACTATGGTGAAAATGTCTATGGTTGGCCGCACCCTGTATGTTATTCCGAAAAAATACATGCACCATGTCCACTGCCCGGTCCCAACGTGTGCTGGAATTTGGAATAAAGTGAGAACTGAATCGTGGTCATCCTGGTGCGTGGCCCATTGAAGCATCCAAGTAGCGTCTCTAATAAGACTTCGGCCTAATCTGTGGTAAGGGGATGTTGAGCTTCAGTGCTGGCACCTTACAAGTGTCCAAAAGGACCAAGGTTTCAAGGAGAGCCCATCACCCATCACCGAGACATAACGAAGACACATCTACTTTTAGAAGGATTGTGCAACAATTCCTAGTGACTAGTGAAGATCTTCTTAAAAGCCTAATTGAGCAGTAGAAAAAGAGGCTCAAAAAATCATTACCGAGGTCGACAGCATCAATGTCGAGAGCACGCAACTAGTATTCTACGACCGCTCTTTAGCTGCAATGTTTACAGAAAGCACGTCAACAAATAGCTACTAAACATGACAACATGCACTAATTAGCCGGAGGTGTAGGGAAAAGAAAGCAGCAGGTTTGCTGTGAGATTGCACTTTGCATGACGGAACCAAGGGAATGATGGAAGAAGGTATTGCAATGACAAAGCATGGATCATTCGTTGGTGAGAGCTTACTACCAGTAAGGTATGACTTACACGTTATGATTCAGATGTGGTAATGAAGAAAAGAGTCTTCAGAAATCTGACAGGGGGACTGTATCTCTACTACTATCATTTTGCGTTCTTCTTCAGCTTAATTTATTCCTGCAGATCTGAGCCTAAATATGTTTGTTCTTGATATTATGCTATGCCAATTCCAATCTACCTTGATAAGCTGTCAGCAAGACATTATTGGGAATAAATGTATTTCGAGCACATCTTCGCGCCTTTCTTGCTCGCTGCGCGTGATTCTTGACTTATCTTCTATCTATTAACGCGATGCATGATACTTATGGATCTCAGACTGCTTTCGAGCTCTATAGCTTCATCATCACGCTGTCAAAACAGTGTTTTGGGGCGTGAACTTACTTGGTCAACTTACCCGGTAGCAAACAATCTTTCCTGAGATAAACACACAATAAGTAGAGAAACCCCATTTTTCAGAAGCCCTCCCGACTTCACATAGCCCATTTGAGATTACTTATCATCGCCAAAAACCGTCCACAAAACCAGGCATCAATCCCTCCTCGCTTCGTCCAATTCCCACCTCACCTCACCTCACGTCACACACACACACACACACACTCACTCACCTTCGTCACTCGTCGCCCTCCGCAGCCCACACCCAATCCCTAGCGTCTCCCACAACCTCCCGTATAGATTCCAATAAGCAAAATGGCCCCCAACAAAAAATGCCTGAGTGTAGTGGTGTCGACGTTTGTGGCGACCACCGATACCCCTATACGCTAACAGGGCTTTCTCTAACCGACCGATACCCTTGGAGCTGACTGGCCAGCGGCTTCCTAGGGTCCCTCGACCGTTGTCTGCCTGAGCGGAAGCTCAGCTCTAATAGAGTTTTGCTGGTGTGGATTTTTTTTGCAGGCGGTGTTTTAAGGTTTTTGGCAGAATGTGGAGACTTTGGGGATAAGCGAGGTGCAAGCGAGGGGAAAGGGGTGGTGTGGTTTTTTTTCCCTCTCTCTCCTGCCTCGCTTAGAGGATGAAACTTGCATGTTAGAAGGGGATCAAACGTGGAATTGTTAGAGGAAAGCTTGGTCGAGAGGGGAGGGGAGGGAAGGCTCGTTGATCTCGGAAATACAGATCTTTCTATCGAAATGATGCACGTCGGCAGCGAATACATGACCGATTTGGTGGAGGGAAATACGCAAGCATGTCTCTCTCCCATTTCGTTTTGGTCCTCGATATCGTCTGGTCGTACGATCGTCACGATTATTAGTGTGCTGCTGGTCTTCTGGTGCTGACGCGCCGGGCTCTGCTTTTTGGCGAATATTCTGATGTGCTACGAGACGCAAGTCGTGTCTTGGTGGTTTCGTTTCAAAGCTTGGGAAAAGTCGCGTGATCGCAAACTCCGACACGGTGCCAAGGAAATGAATTTGTGGATTTGAGGTGAGAAGGCACGCGACGAAAGACCTCATCTGCCCTGCGATGGTTATATGTTGCTATGGAGTATCTTTCACACAGCTTTTCATTCGGATGTAACTGAGGGCATTTGTCTGCGACAGACGGACTTTGATATCAGCCCGGAACAAAGGTCACTGAATCTCGAACTCGGATGATAATGCTGTGATCTTTTTAGACTTTAGGTCTCGAGTCTCATGTTCCCACATTGCCTAGCAGCTTGTTTTCTATCTCTGGAATCTACATCCCTCCACCCATATCTACCAAACGACCTTGAGGTCTTTCCGCCTCTTTTGTTCTGTTCTCTTCTTACTATTCTCCCTGCTCTCAGACCTTAGCTCGCATTCAGAGACCGGGAATCTTCTTGTCCAACTTGAACTTGAAATCCTTCAACCCCTTCACACCTACGTCGAAATTGAACACGGCACCCGCATACGGCTTCCCCTTCTTATCATCCGCAGTCGTAACCCACAGCTCCGTCCCAATAAACACCGGACACGTAATAGCACTGGTGGGATACTTGACCTCCCCCCTTACAACTCCCTTCCCATTCTCATTGACGATCTTCAACACTCGACCTTCACCATAAATTGCCTGCCAAATATTGCCCTCCGCATCTATCTTGAACCCATCTGGGTCCCCACTTCCATCATGTTCCCAGAAAACTCGTTCGTTGGAGAGATCGCCGGTGGAAGGGTCGTAGTCGAAGGCGAAGATTTTCTTTTCCGTGCTGTGTACGAAGTATTGTGTTTTTTGATCGGAGGACCAGCCGATTCCGTTGGGGATCGTGAGGGAGGGGCGGATAGTATGGCGGGAGAGATCGGAGTTGAAGCGGAAGAGAGTTCCTAGATTTGTTACGCTGGTTAGCGTCTTTGCTTTTGTTCTTTCTTGCTTCTTTTCTTGCTTGTAATCTTTTCTTGCTTGCCTGCATGTATGGAATCAAGGAAAGAAAGGAAAGAAAGGAAGGAAAGATGTCATTCATTGCAGCGTGAACCGTGATTGTGACAGAAGATTGCTACCGGTAACAGCGTCTCGGCAGTCACTTATTTATAGTGCTTTCTGGCAGCCATTCTCAGTCTAGATGCTCCCGACGGAGCCGTTTTTGGACCGAAAGCCGACTATCATGAGGCCACGGGGCGAATGATGGACGTCAGCAGAAAAATCGCTGGGTTGTACAACATCACGTGATGTATCTAGACTCGACTTGACTCGACGCCTCCACCTCGCCTTGTGTCTTGCTCCACTCCGAACATTTCTTTTGATAAAAAGCAACAATAGAAAGGCCCGAATCGAGTTTACTGATCACGATCCAAGGGACTTTTCTAAGCGTCAGACATGATTTCGTCCATTACGCAATCTTTCATCTTCCTGTTTTCTCGGCCACTCGGCATCTTTGAGACAGGAGAAAATAAGCGATAGATGAGACCGAGCATTCAAATTGGAGAAAAAGAAAAAGTAACGGCCAGGGCAGGGACAAGGTCATCTTAGACCCATGACTCGGAATTAGAAGCAAATCGGGAAGCATGAGAGTGATGGAACAAAAACAACGGTCAAGCCCCGTTTCTGCCCAGCTCAAGCCCAGCCTGCTTACGTGCAAGCCAGGGCAAATCAGTTCTTCGGCTTGGCAAAAGAGAAATAAGCGCAGAGAGGATGAACGTACCCTCAGCCTGTGGCTCGCCGACATGAAAGTCATTCATAGTTCCAATCCAGAACCTGCCCTGAGGATCGATAGCCCCGTCATTACTCCTCAGCCTATCATCCTTTTCCTCGCTGTCGTAGAATCGCTTCAGTAGCTCATACTTTCCTGTTTCTCGATCGAGTAAACAGACGCCGTGCTTGCCGCCCACGAGGATTTTCTTAGACGGGTCGACGCCTTCGATGTCGGCTGTCACACCAACGGGCATGTCCAATTGAAGGGTTTTGAGGGAGGCGGGGCCATGGGTAAGGGAGACAGTATGAAGGCGCTTGTTTATGATGTCGACAAAGCGGAGAGTGTTGGTTGCGACTTCGTAGTGAGGAGCTTCACCAAGAGCGCAATTGATGTCTAAGTAGGGTTCCGTGACTGTCCATCTTTGCATTTCTGGCATGATTGCTGGTTTTGGCGAGGAAAAGAAGGACAGGAGCCAGCGCCACCACGAGAGAAAGCTTGAGATGGGCTGTGCTGTTTGGTTGGCATTTTTGCGGTCGTTTTGGTGGGGTAGCGGTAACGGCATGGTGGGGGAACGAATGACCTCACCAACTTTTCGCGGTGGAAGTTCGAGAATGCGCCGTGAGTCAAACGAGCAGTAGATATTCCGACGTGCACACCACAACGCAAGGCGACTCCAACGACAGCACCAGCGCGAGTCTGGCAAATGATATAAACAGATAATGAGGACACGTAAGAATTGACAATGAACGGAAGATACGAATATATGAATGTGTGAGTATGAAAGATCTCAGCGTTGAGATGAGGCTCCAGGCGATCCTTATGAGGCGCGCGGCCGTACCTGGAAAATATATTCCGCTTGATGCTTGACGAGGCACTATGGATCTCCCTCGGCCGACGGCCCTTCTATCCGCTCTCTGTCGCCATCCCGAAATCATCTCTTCGCAGAAGTTTGCAAGAAATCTGGCAGCAGACTATTGCTCCGGAGATATTGGTACTGTGGCTTTATCTCTGGATGTTGCGACGGATATTGGGGCCGGTATAGGCTGTATAAATGTACGGGTGCGACATGAAAGCTCAATGCTATTTGCCCAGTCCGTAATCACTCCTTCCATGCGAGACTACCACCAATTGGCTCAAGGTACAGAATTGTCTGGTTTGAGCTGTGTGGACCTTGGAGGCTCGTCGGCTCTGTTGGCTTGGATGTTCACGATTTCTTCTTTTGACCTCGTCCTTATGCGTTGAACAAACTCTCGAAGCCTAACGACAGCGACCCCGTGCGATTAGCAGAGCGTCTTGCGCACCCAATTCGAACGAAGGAAATCGACTGGTATGCACAGTATAGAATGTCAGGAATTGCTTTGGCGCTAGAGAAGCAAATTTGTCACTTGCTTCGTCAGCGCATACTACTTAGTATTTGTTTGCATGCATGCTTTAGAGTTTTCGTCATCTCCCTTTCTTTCTGCAGGTCACTTTCCATGCACGCCGTCAAAATTGAAGTATAGGGTTTGCTAAAAGTGTCGCCATCGTTGAACCCGAACATCGGACATCCTTCCCGGCCGGCCATGGATCATCGCGGATTGTGAACGAGGGGTTTCCTTGATGCTGCAAAGGCGCAAATCTATAACGATTCCCGGGTTCTTGCAACAAACGTTTGAACCGTGCTTGCTCGAGCGGTGCTAAACTTAGTGATGAAACTGGTTAGAATGTAAAGGGAGGTTCTCATCGTCCAGACGACGCCGCAGATGGCCAGGTAAAGAAGGAGACAGCGTTGACCTCGAGGAGGAAAGCTCCAAACCAGCTTTTCGTGCATCTTGGATGTTCCTGCAGCCCTAAGGTCAATGCTCTTCCCGCGAGCCTGACTCGTCAAATGGCTTTGAAGTTCCTGATCCGAATCACACTGCAGGAGATCCACCTTACCGCTTTGCTGACCGACTGTTCAGTCTCTCTCTTGAGAACTTGAATCCGCATGTGTCTTGTGCCTAGCCAAGGTTATCTAGGCGGTCACTCTCGTCAATACAACTTCTCTGACCGCTTAACTGTGCGTCGATTCCAGGATCTGCTCACCGCAACTCGACTCCACAACAGCTGTTGCTTGTGACAACAAAGCTTCTGGTCTCTCAGGGATGCTGGTATGCACCTTCAAGTGGCACGTGCATGCGAATCACCTGCGTAAGCGCGCCAGCACCATCTCATCACATCACGTCAATCATCACTCCAATGTGCGCAAGAAAGCCTCAGCTCGACTCGAAACAACCAGGTTCTAGATGTGTGCGTGCCGACCGCTGCCCGGCACTCGACGTGTGACATGGACATGGATACTCCGTACTCCGTATGGACGCTGGTGACAGCACCTTCTTCCTGCGGGTGCCGATTTCAGATATCATCTTGTGCCACGTGATAAACGGGGGAGGCTGGGCTTGGGCTCCAGGAACATGCTGTGCCCCGCCACGCACTGATGCTATCACGCCTGAAGCGGCGTTTCAAGTGCTTTTCGTGTTTCCTGATGGACGTCTTGGGACAAGACTTGGGACAAGAGAGGCGGGCAGAGGCGGGCAGAGGTTCGTATGGGTGCTGTGCGCCTGTGTGACGCACGGAAACGGGAGATTGTGTCAGCAGAGGAGCCCGCGGGAACGCGGGCTTTTGCTTCTTCGTTTCGCAACGGCTGGTCGAGGGGATGGGCGCGCCTCCTTCGCTTCCTAAACGGGACCTCGAAGCTGAATATCAGATGAGCAAGTGTCCCAACCGGGCCGGGACGACTCAAGAAGGGAAGAGCAGTCACCACTCAGGGCGAGGATCGCGGTACTGACGCATCAGACGCAGGTACCACCGTGCAGCGGGCTGGTCCCGGCGCTCGACTCTCGAGCCTCTGCTCGGCCCGATCAGCTCCCTCACTCGAAACTTTGTTTTCGTCCTGTGTATCCCGTGCAGGCCAGTTCCAGTTCCAGCTCCAGATCCAGCTTCAGATCCAGCTTCAGATCCAGCTCCCGCCTCTGCTCCCGCCTGGCGAGTGGAGCAGTGCGGAGGTTTGCTTTTAGGGAGGAGCGAGGGGCGAGGAGCGAGGAGCGAGGAGGGCTGACGAACTACAAACTGCAAACTGCAGGCCGCAAACTGCAAACCGCGAAACCCTCCCGGCGGGGCACATGATTGCACTGGACATGCGAGGATGCGCGTATCTCTCCATCGAGTCTCATGCGGCAGCTGTCGGTGCGGGGATTTGAACGTGGGATGCTGCAGCAGCGTGGGAGACCCAATGAAGTACGTGCACTCGCCTCGTCCCATGTCCTGTCTCGCTGCCTCGTTTTGTTCGTGGGATCCTGGAAGGGATAGACTGCCGATTGGGATTTGAGATGGTTCGCATCGCACTGCCTGATGCCTCCCGTTCCCGCGCGCGACAACGTCCTTCCGATACCTCCTCGTTACCGCCTCGTTACCGCCTCGTAGCTATTATTTATTGCAGGCTTGCTTGCTTGCCCGATGCCCGCTGCGTTGATGATCCTGATCCTGATCCTGATCCTGATGAGATGATGATGCGCTTTTCGCCTTGCATTGACCAGACGCTCGGACAAGCGCTCTATCTCCAACGCCAGAGGTCCAGCGCTCTTGATGCCCGACTCTGAATGATCCGACATTGTAGCATGACGTCGCGCCAGGCACGCAGATATACATCTTCTGGGGTAGCGCTTCGAGAGCAGATGTACGAGCCGTCGCCGCCGCCGCGACGGAGAGAAACATGTCGCCTTACGGCCGGGTTGACGGTACAGTATCTTCAACAGCCAGCTCCAATCTCGCATCTTGCAGGCCTGGACCTAGACTCGCGCGCGACCATGGGAGCATGGCACCCCACCGCGGCAAGGTCCCGTTCGCTTCTTTGGAAGCTTGCCGGTTTCCATCGTCAGCTTGCCAGCTGCGCAGCTTGAAGGGGAGATGGGAGGCTGGTGCAGGCTGGTGCAAGCTGGTACAAGCTGGTTGGCGCTGGTTCGAGCTGGATCACGCTGGTCCGCCAGGTCCGCTGTTTGAGAAGGTGAACGGCGCCCGGGAACGACGATGATCCTGGCCGCAGGAGAGCGTTAGATGGCCGCTAAGGTGGTCACTTACCAAACTGTTGGATGAGCCTAGTACGGAGAAAGAACCCAGCCAGTCGCGCCAGTTGTGCCCCAGGGAGCGACTCCGTACTCCAGTCGGTCGCCAGGGAGCCAGCCAGGGAGCCAGGGAGTCAGGGAGCCAGGTTGCCTCCCTCCACCGGAAGATTCGGGGTTGGGGCAGGACGAGACGAAGAAAGCAGCGCCTTCCCGTCATCTCGCACGAGCCGGGAGCTGGGAGCTGGGAGCTGGGCACTGCAGCCTGCAGCCTGCAGCCTGCAGCTGGGTCTGCGGGACCTTGCGTCTCGTTGCGTTGCGAACCTGCGGCTGGTGGCTTTGGCTCTGGCTGCACCAGCTCCGCCTATGCTTCTTGCGAAGGCGCACACAGACCCGAATAGAGGGAACAGCATCTGGCTCCAAAGCGCGGTGACGTGCCATCGGTCCACCGCGCTATAAGAGCCGCATTATAGGGTCCCGAAGGAGAAGGACGCCAGAAAAGAAAGTCCATGTCCAGTTCCGGAGGGAACGCGCTGCAGGCAATCATCATCTCTGCATCAGCGCATCAGTACATCAGTGCATCAGTGCACCAGTGCATCAGTACATCCCATGTGCATCAATGCTGCAGAAGACTGTGCGCAATTTGAAGCGGTGTAGTCTGTCTGTTTAGGTTGAGGAGCACTAGAGAAGCACTTGAGGAACACTGGAGGAGGAGCACTGGAGGAGCACTGGAGGAGCACTGGAGGAGCACTGGAGGAGCAGTTCAGGAGCCCAGCCCTTCAGGAGCACTGCGCAGTCAGGAGCAGATGCACGCGTGAGTCGTCTCCTCGCCCCTGGAGAAAGCGAGCTCGCGAGTAAGTGGATCATCGTCTGTACTATAGTCGCGGCGTCTGTAGAGCAATCCGTGCAACCCGTGCAACCCGTGCAACCCGTGAACCAGCGCAACCACCACCGCGTCCGAGTGAGGAAGGAGCAAGCTGCCGCCTGTGAGCCTGTGAGCCTGTGAGCCTGTGAGGTACGGAGTCGCTCTCTCGGGCCCTCGCCGGAAGCTCTCCCGTAGAATCAGGGCTAGAACGCGAGGAGGCCTTCCCAGCTACATTTCCCTTTTGTTAATGATCGTCCTCGCGCCCAGCATCGACACCCACAGCCTCATTTCTCATGACCCGGAACGACTCCGGACGGTACACTTCCAGTGCTGCCAGTGTCCATCGATCCGATGTCGTCCTCGGTGAAGCCAGATCGGGAGGCCCAGATCATACGATGGGTGATTTCAAGGCGAACTCACGGCTGACGGGACAGACCATCACGTCCATTGGAACTTCCAGATAGCCGTTACTCGACCCGGTCGCCTACCGCCCCGAGGTCCTCGTGCTGATTCCTGACCCCATCGCGGGAACATTTCCGATTCCGCGGGTGATTAGGGCTTCCCCCTCTCCTCCCCTCCCCCCCCATTCTACCGGTCGACCTGTCCTGGCCGAGGGAAAGAACATCGCCAGGGGGTGTGATGGTGCAGCGGCGGTGATGGTGGTGGGCCTGGTGGTGCAGTCCAACCGTACCCGTATGGCGCAGATAATCACCGACTTGAGACATCGCCACATCCCGTCAACGTGCGTTCGACCGAATATCTACCATCAGAGCCTTACCACGACGGCGCACCAGCGGTGCCCAGAGGGTTGACATCTCCTCCGGAACGTTATGGACGAAGATGTGTAACTACGGTACTATACCGTCCGGACCCAGTCGTCGCCCAATGCACTACCTGTACTCGACGACGCAGCTCCAATGCGGCCGTACGAGCTCCTGCTATACTGCTATACTACTCCAGCGCTACCTTACGACCACTCATCACATCCTGTCAAATATAATAGTCACATCTGTCCGCGTTTCATCCTCGCTCCAGCGTCGTTGTCGGTACTCTAGTCCGGTCGATCTGCATCTCGTCACGATCTTCATCTCGGACATTTCGCAGGTTTCTAGATGAGCAGACTAGAATAGAGCTGATGCAAATTAGGAACAATGCGAGCAGGCTCCCCCAGGACAGGGCTCTCAGCATGGTTGCACCCGGAACCTGACTACCTTAACGAGCTTAACCACCATCCACGAGTGACCAAAACTCGTCATGTGATGTGATCTACAGCATCAGGTACCTTTGGGCCGCGATGCGCATCACACATGCACAGAAAATGTATTGGCGGAAGAAGTCCCAAACCTCTCTTCGGCGGCACGGTGCGGTGTGGAACTGGTCGAAGGCAATTGTTTCCTCAGCAAGTGTTTCAAGACGCGTTCAGCAGAAGGATTAGCGGGACAGCCAGGGTGCGTTCCTCCTCTGGCAATCCGAATTGACCTCGATCTTTCTGGTCCTTCGACAAGGAATCTCGCGAGAGTTGATCCGGAGCAACAGATTGAGAGGAGTGCATGCTCTGCCGGGCTGCTGGAAATCCAAATCGGGGCCCCCTCCAGGATATCAAACTTATCAGTGCGCAGACGGAGCTACTGCAGCTCATCTTGCTGCCGCTCACCGGTGCTCTGGACACCTTACGAATAGTGGGTGGATATGTACACAATGAGGGGTGGGTCAAGCCAGAGCACGATCAAAATGTGGATAAAGACAGGGGCTGAACGGGTCTCTCTCTCTCTGCTCATTTGGAATCGCTTCATGATAACTAAAATGTGTAGACAGCCTCGTCAAGGCTCGCAGCAGACCAGACACCACGGGCTCTGGTAGCAGAAGCAATGGGCGCGGTACTAACAAACGGCTGCGTGAGGAGCGCTGCAAAGGTGGGAGAAAGGTCCGTAGTGAACAAGGGCTTTCCGACATCATTCTGCATTCGTTCCTGTGATTTCCCCTGGAGGGGTTTCCCTCTTCGTGTAGGTTTGCATGGGCCTAACCTGGGGTTCTCGTGGACGGCTAGGATCAGGCAGCTTGACTCTGGACGATGCGTCTGAGAAACCTTGTCGGTGGCAGTTGTTCAAAAGTCGACAAGGGATCTCGAGGCCAAAGGGAGCAGCTTGTGCAGGGCTGGAAATTGTAGAAGTCTCGGTTTCACTCGGATGAAGCCCCATCCCCAGCCAGAGGAAAAAGAAGCGCTCGCCGAAAGGCCATCATCAGGCGTTGTTTCTTCTCCGAGGCCAAGCTAAACTCATGGGTGACGACAATAATGCGAGATAGCATGCCACTTAGACCCTGGCAGCAAGCCCTCGTCGGGGAAGGGCCAAAGAACAAAAGAACCATCAGCGACCAGGGACTTCATCGTCATTATTGGCCGATGTCCCATGCCATCCACACTGGACGAATGCAACCTACTAGGCACAGGACAGCGGCCGGTCGAGTTCGTTCATACGAGCGAGCGTTCGTCTCGGGTGCGCCTCACTCTGTCGATGAGCACGTCGATGAGCACGCCGAGGCGCACCCTGCTGGCTGCGAACGAAGCGCAAGAAGAGCCTATCGCGCAGGCCAGAAGAAGACCAAAGGCAGAGAGAGAGAGAGAGAGATGCGCGAGTCGGAGCAACGCCAGAGCTTCGTGATCGCCATGGCAAGAGGGGAGCGCTGCGCATCGAGCAAGGAAGCGGGCGAGCTATTTATTAGATTCGATTCAGAACGGCTCTGCAATCCAGATGTCGCTCTTCCTCGCATGCGCGCCAGTGCATTTGGTGCATGTCTCTTGGCGGCCGGGTTCCCAACCAGCGAGCTGCTTCCTGCAGGTTGCGGATAAACTACTGCACCGCGATACCGCTGCACAAGTTGAATCCGATCAAGCCCGCAATCTAGTTCTATCGTGCTGCAGGGCATGCATGGCCGCAACGTGAGCTCGGGAGCAGAGCAGGAGCCAGAGCAGGAGCAGGAGCAGGAGCCTAGCACGGCTGGGGGGCCTAGGCAGTGTATTCCGAGTTGCCATGGCGAGCGAGCATGGCTCAGAGCGTTGCACACCGCGAGCGCCACTCGACGTTGTTGTTACCGCGAGCCCGCCAGACATTCGATGTGCGAGGCGCACTAGGCCACGAACCTGCGACCGCGTGCAGATAGATGCAGATGCAGGTGCAGGTGCAGGTGCAGATGGCGCTGCAGCATCTTGCGGTGCACGGGGGTGGGAGAAGGTAGCGAGCGAGGGGAGGGGGAGTAGCGAGCGCGGTGAGTAATGAGCGAGTGAGATGCGTGCGTGCGTGAGTAATTAAGTAAGTGCAGGCAGGCAGGCAGGCAGGCAAGCTCAGGCAGGCTCAGGCTAGCTCAGGCTCAGGCTCAGGCTCCGGCTCCGGGTCAGGCTCGAAAGCGTCTTCCACGACTCCCGGCCTGGTCATCTGCGAAGACTGACGTCCAAATCCCGAAGCCAATTCCTCAGCGAATCTTCCCCTGGTCGTCCTATCGTCGCGGGGCTTCACCCTGCCACCCCTACAAGAGTACTTAACTAACTCTGAAGGGCACACCTCTGTGGTCACTTCCGAGACGACTTCTTTGGCAGCGTGCACACCACCACGCACACGAACGTCTGCCGCAGTGCCGCGATCACTTCTTTTGCTGGACCTGGGCTGGCGCGGCGCTGAAGTGATCATCGTTCGGCCTCTTTCTGCCCAGGTGGTCGAGAAACTAGCCTATTGGGGCTGCTCAGCACGACAAGCAGGCACTCTGAGCTCAGCAGCGTGCTCCTCGCATGCTCCTCCCACGTTCCTCCCATGCTATTAACTCATCACTAATAATAAGAGAAGAGCCGCGGACAATGCGTGCAGTACAGTCAGTAGTGATGATGATGATGATGATGATGATGATGATGACGATGATTGAAGGAGCAGCTGCGGTCCCTCTCGGTCTCAGCAGCGCGCGGCGGTCCCGTCGCGCCCACCGGCCATCAGTCAGCAAACATCCTTCATGGCATCGCGGTGCGAGGCAGCGGGCCAGGTGCGACCTATTATTACACGCTGCCCTTTAGTGGCCTCGAGACGTGGGGATGCAGTGCAGCCGATGGGTCCTCGACGGTCACTGGATCGCGCGTAGTTCTAGCGAGTGAGAGTGAGAGTGGGGATGAGGACGAGGACGAGGATGAGGATGAGGATGAGGATGAGGATGCTCCCAGGAGGGAGGATGTCGATGTCAACAGGGGCGCCAAGATTAGGTGTACCTGTCTGTGTCTGTCTCCGGTCCTGCGCTCGACGTGCTGCCCTCGACGTGCTGCATCCTCTCGCGCCTGTCCTCTGTCCTCTGTCCTCTGTCCGCTCACCTCTCTCGTCTCTCCTCTTGCCTCTGTCCTCTGCCCTCTATCCGCTCACCTCTCACCTCTCACCTCTCTCTCTCTCTCTCTCTCCATCCCTCGCGCCCACTCGTCCCTTCGTCTGGCAGTCGCCGTCCAAATCCACGCTCCGGCTCCCGCATCGTCGACCGCGCGGTGTGGGCCGGCTGCGCATGCGTGAGTGTCCTGCCGGTGCGACCTGGGCAACCCAGCAGGCCAGCGCCCCCAAGTGCCAGACTGCCAGTGCCCAGTCCCCATAATATAACGTGATACACCAGGGTCGCTGCACCCGCAGACACCCCGGCGGGCCAGCGGTCCAGCGACGGGGCCCCTACAGATGTCCCGTGTGGTGCCGTGTCCCCGTCGCACCGCACGTTGAACGCTGCTGGGCCGTCGAGGCACTGAACAAAGTTTCTTGGGACTCGGGGAGCGTCGACACCACGCGCGAGTCTAAACCGCGAAGGGCATCACCAGAAGACTCCTGCTCCTGCTCCTCCTCCTCCACCTCCACCTCCACCTCCACGACCACGACCACGACTACCCGACCGCAGCCAGCAGCCAGCACCCAGCACCCAGCACCAACCGTCCACCACGGCCACCACGGTCGCGCGCCGGCGAGCGGTCTGCTCTCGAGCTGCCCACTGCCCGCTGCTCAGCGCCGCCGAGCTGCCCTGGGTGTGGCCGCTGCCGCCGCCATGTCAGGTCAGGTCAGGTCAGGCCAGGTCAAGTCAGGTCAAGTCAGGTCAAGTCAAGTCAGGTCACGGCCAGGCCAGCACGCACGCACGCTCTCACTCACTCAGGAGGCCTCGAGGCGACGAGGACCACCCAGGACGCTCCTCGTCAGGAATTGATCTCAGCACCCGTGGTCCTTAGCACCTGCTGGGCCCCGGTACCTTGGCTGCTGCTGGCTTGGGCTTGCTGCGACCACCGCTGCAGCCTCCAAGCACCCCAGCTTGCTCGTCTGGGACCCGCTCTGGGTGCTGGCCCTGCTCGACCCTGCTCGCACCCTGCTCGCACCCCGGCCAGGTATGATCTCTTCGGGGCTGCTGGTCGTCAAGGGGTCCCAAGTGTCTGTGGGTAACGGCGTGGGACTGGGAGACCAAAAAGCTTGGGGGCTCCCGATGCAACAGCATGCTGCTTGCCTGCTTGCCTGCCTGCCTGCTTGCTTGCTTGCTTGCTGGCTTGGAGAAGCTCTGCTGCCACTGCTGCCACTGCTGCCACTGCTGCCACCGCTGCCACCGCTGCTGCTGCGTTGAGCTAAAAGAAGCGTCATCAACAAACATCCGTCAGCCATCCACCGTCTCGTCTCGTCTCGTCTGGTCTGGTCTGGTCTGCATCTTTTATGTACAGCCCGAGTCGCCATCAGCCTGTAGCATTCTCGGCCGGAGAACATTGGTTTCTTACTCAGTCGATTCGTTCGCCGCGACCAACCGCGAGCCATTCCTGCCCTTCGAGCTCATGACTGGCTCGTCTGCCCCAAAAGCCCTCCCCACTCTGCGTATGTATTTCCCTCCAGAGTCGCAATCACTCGCCCTCACTGGCTCTCCTCGTCCTCCGCGCACAATAACTAATGTCCAGTGACCGGCTCACAGTGAGCTGCTGCCTCTGCCTTGCTCGGCCACATCGATTTATTGTCTAGAGGTCGTCTCCAGTCTTCTGCCCTCGCCGCCGAAGTCGACTGCAACTTGCGTCCACAACCACCGGCGGACCCCTGCCCAAACAACTCATCTCACAGGAAGAGCAGAGAAACAATACATCAGTAGGACCCGCCAAGCGCCACACCCAGGCATGCTCCGCACTTGATGATTAAAACGAAATAAACACGAGCCACCTGCTCAGAATAGCTCCCAGCTGTGACTACGAGGACCTCACCGCTCGCTGGGAAGCCTCATTGGCAAGCCCATATATCTTAGTCGCTCTGGCTGTACAAGGTCTTCTGAATCGCCCGACGAGCGAGAGTCAATCTTGCGTTGCTTTTGCTGCAGGAGGACCGCTGATATCGCCAAAACTAACGCGTTTCCCCGGACCTCAGACCTCAGCGGTGCTCGAGAAACGTCTTGCTGACTTCGTCCTCAAGCTTCACAGCTACCAGCAGAGTTGGGAAGATAGTGGTGAACGTCAATGTCCCGGTCCTCGGGACCAGCCAGGGTTAGGGGATCAGGACTCGATGTCGCAGCGGCCTCCTGCGTCACGTCCTGCATCTGGCTCACCTCCCGATGGTCAAAGAATTATTCTACCACCTGTGCAGCTTCGAGATGACCTTCAGCAGGGGGGACGACCAGCAGAGCGGCCGCAGCAAGAAGCTGAAGGACGAGGAGCACCGCAACAACTGCAGCCGTCCCCTCAGTATGTTCGTATGCCACAGCCGCCATCCGGAGAAGACTGGCGAACACCCGGAGCATCCAGAGATCTCGGCGTGCATTCGATATTAAACCCGCCTGAACCTGAACGCAGTGGCTCCTCGAGCCGGCGACTCAGTGGAGGAACGACCGAATCTCCTCTCTCGGCAGTAGGACCCCCATCTCACTTCGGAGCCAGCCCTTCAACAGCTACGACGCACTCGTTTTCAAGTCAGAATGTGGCCTCCAGCACACCACCGATGGCAGAGGGTTATGTAGGAACATTTGCAAGGGCTCCTCGGAGGATCCTAACTCCCAGATCCCCAGCGCGAGCTGTTAGTGCGGGAAGAGGAGGGCCAGGAACTATTGACGCCCAACGATCACCATTCTTACCTGCCAGAGGAGGGAGAGCGTATATAGCTGAACCCGGTCCATCTGCATCTTCAGACGTGCCTCCGATGCCAACACCCCCGAGTCAGCAGCAGCAGCAGCAACAACAGTACGGGTTTCCGCAAGCATCCTCAAACCCATCCATCGCGCCACGACGACCGAGTGGGCCATCGATGCAAGCTCCGGGACGAACGCCGCTTTCACAAAGTGCCAGTCCCAGCATTTCCGCATCATCGCACGGGCCGTCGTCAAGCCAGACATCGCCAGCGTCATTCGCCGTTCACAAAGGTGGACAAGGCGCTCAAAGCAGCACGTCGTACTATCCAGGGGCCTCATTTGCTACGTCGATGCAGCAGGGAAGCGGAATGCAATTTTCAGGGCCCTCTGGGCCCCCTGAAGGTCCGTACAGCGCCGCTCCTCAGACTCAAGGCAGCTCTCTCCAGTCGAGCAGTACAGGCAGTTCAAGGCAGACTTCAGCCTCAGAGCCCATTCAAGTCCTTACAATAACTACGTCCCAAGGCTTGTATCACGTACCTGTAGATGTACATCAAGCGTCGCGGTTAGCTGACGAGAAGCGCGCGCGCAACGCAGGAGCCTCAGCGCGATTCCGACAACGTAGAAAGGAGAAAGAAAGGGAGGCTAGCACCAACATTGAAAAGCTGCAACAGCAAACGAGGGACCTTGAGCGGAAGGTGAAGGACTTGGAGCAGGAGAGGGATTTCTATCGCCAAGAACGAGATCGATTTCGAGATGTGATTTTTAGGAACCCAGAGATGAGACATCTGGCAACACAGGCGCCACCGAGTCCACAGACCATGCGGTCAGGGTCATTTCAGGGCCCAATGATGCAAATGGGAGGTCCTCCGCCTCCTCATCCTCCTCCGCTAGGATTCGGGGCCGAAACTGGTCCAGAACGAGCACCGAGGAGACGGAGAACGGATACGCAGGGAGATTTCACGAGCTTACCCTTCGCCGCATTACCTCCTAACACGACCCTTCCTCCCGTCCAGCCTGGAGGCTATCCTCCAGCACATTCTCAGGGACCTCCCAGTCTTCCTCCTCTCCGGATCGAGAATCCGAATGTTCCTCATCCGGCCTCCTCGAATGCTCCGCCTACGACATCCTCTGGACCTCCTCCACCTTTCGATCCTTACTCCCGAGGGCCGTACGAGCGAGGTTGGCCGGGCGAACGACGTTAAGCGCTTGTCCCACCGAAAAGATGGGTTCCAGCACAGCAATCTCTTACACACACACACACACACACACACTAAAAGTTTTGATTTCTGCGACTCCAACCATACCTTGTACCGTCCTTCTAACAGGGAAGGGCCAAACCCTATCTATTGACCGCGAACTGTGTATCTACTTGGTGTATTTCTATCACAACATATTTCCGTTCTGCTGTCATTGCTCTCATTTCATCGCGTTCAAGAAGAGCTGCATTGTTGGGCGACCGACCTCATCATATTTCTCTGGAGCGGAAACTGCGAGTTTATACCCCTGGTGGCGCATACTTTTTCTTCATCAATCATACCAATGTTCTTCTGGAGCCTGTCTTATATCCACATCCATTTTCGGACATCTTTTACTGATCACGTACTTTGAGCACGGAGTTGGAGCGGGGGGTGGTTGCTTTTCGCACAAATCCGGCGCGGCGCGGACTCTCTCTCGCTCTCTCCCGGGGGAGGCCAGATGGAGACTTGAAGTGGGAGGTGTTCTGGGCGCGCAACGGGGAGTCTGGATGGTGGCATTTTGCGTCTTTGTGTCTTTTGAGGTGGGAGCGGAGGATCATTTTTGGGTGTCACCTCTGCTTGCCTGTGTCTTCCCGGCTGGAGTGGAGACGCAGATAGGGGAGGGGACACAAATGGCTGGACTGTATCAAAGATTGCGAATTGGGAATGGAATACACAAAATCAGACTGTATTGTACGAAGAGGGTGTACATCTACACGTTACAAGCTGGGCTGGGTTTAATGGGCAGAAGGGCGGCATTTTGCATTTACAACAGAGTTGGGAGCATAGGCAGACAATTCAGACGATTTCTTGCCAAGAGATATTTATGATGCACGTGACAAATGAGGGGTAGCTGCAGCTTAGGTAAGTGAAGCGAAGCTCTGAGGGCTGGCGTGGAGCCACGGCAGCTCCCGACAACGGCGAAGGTCTCGGGGAATATAACTCGAAGTGATGTGTAAATATGTGCCCTGCCTTTGCAGACATTGTGAAGCTGTATTCTTTTTACTCTTCGTGGACACCAAGCTGTTAGTCACAAGCTTCTTCAATGTTCGGAGAGTTCGCGATAACCACCAGCTTCTCCATATCCAAGCTCGGATTATCGATCGCGGGGCAATATTCGGCACTTGGGCCTAAATAGGCAGTGCTATCCGCGGCATTAACCTCTGTGGGAAGCTATGCTGCCCATCTCTGACCCCAACACCGAAACACAAACTGCCAGTCTCCTGTCTACCACCCACCTTTGCGTCCAACACCCAACCATAAAGCTTCCGCTGATGACTCCGAGATACCCTTCTTCTGATGTGTAGAAACCTTCTTCCTCTGCCAGCACACCTCCGCAGAACCGTGTTTCAGTATCTGAGACATCCTGCTGAGCTTCATTTCCCTCCGTTATCAGTCTTCTGTCAGACACGATCCCCGCTGTACAAGAGCATTGGACCTGATATCAGCTTTCGAAGGGCATTCAGTAGCACGACGATCACGATGTCAGACCTCAGCATCGAGCTTACGGCTCCCAATGGCAAGAAATACTCTCAGCCGACGGGACTCTTTATCAACAATGAGTGGGTGAAGAGCAGCAATGGCCAGAAGTTGACCTCTATCAACCCCACGTAAGCTGGCCTCTTCTCTTCCACGCACGTGTTTATCGCAGAATCTCATGAATCTACAGCGATGAATCTGAAATTGCCTCTGTCTACGCAGCCACTGCCGAAGATGTCGACACCGCCGTTGCTGCTGCCCGCAAGGCGTTCAAAGACCCATCCTGGCGCGATATGTCCCCCACCGACCGCGGTAACATGATGATGGTACTCTCCGACCTGTGCGCGAAGAATGCCGAACTGCTCGCTACCGTTGAGACCTGGGACAATGGCAAGACATACGGTGATTCGCTAGGTGATGTCGGAGAAGTGGTTGCGGTGATGAAATACTATGGTGGATATGCGGATAAGATCCATGGCCAAGTCATTGACACCGGCCCAGCGAAGTTTGCGTATACGATTCGTGAGCCGGTCGGTGTTTGTGGTCAGATCATTCCGTGGAATTATCCATTGGCGATGGCGGCGTGGAAGTTGGGTCCCGCGTTGGCGTGTGGGAATACGATTGTGATTAAGGCTGCGGAACAAACTCCGTTGAGCATCTTAGTTCTGGCCAATTTGATCAAGGAGGCTGGATTCCCGCCGGGAGTGGTCAATATTCTGAATGGGTACGGACGAGAGGCTGGTGCGGCGATCGCGACGCACTTGGGTATCGATAAGGTTGCGTTTACCGGAAGCACTGGGACTGGAAAGGAGATCATGAAAATGGCTGCGATTAACATGAAGAATATTACTTTGGAGACTGGTGGCAAGTCTCCCCTGCTTGTGTTTGAGGATGCGGAGTTGGATCAAGCTGTTAAGTGGGCCCATATCGGTAGGTGGTCCTAATTCCCTCGCGCATCACATACTAACTTTCTAGGCATCATGTCAAACCAAGGCCAAATCTGTACCGCGACCTCCCGAATCCTAGTCCAGGAAGCCGTCTACGACAAGTTCATCGAAGCCTTCAAGAAACAAGTCCAAGAAGTTTCCGTAGTCGGTGATCCCTTCGCCGAAACCACGTTCCAAGGCCCGCAGGTCACCAAGACCCAATACGAACGGGTCCTTGGATTCGCCAAAGCCGGAAAGGAAGAAGGAGCAACCCTCGTTTCCGGTGGTGAAGCATTTACTAACACGCCTTCTGGAAAAGGCTTCTTCGTCTCCCCCACCATCTTCACAGATGTAAAACCCACCATGAAGATCTTCCGTGAAGAAGTGTTCGGTCCATTCGTCGTGATCGCCACCTTCAAGACCGAAGAGGAAGCGTTGGAGATTGCGAATGATACGACGTATGGGTTGGGAAGTGCGGTGTTCACGCAAGATATTACGAGAGCGCATCGTGTTGCGAAACGAATTGAAGCGGGTATGGTGTGGATTAATAGTAGTAATGATTCGGATTTCAGGATTCCGTTTGGAGGCGTGAAGCAAAGTGGCATTGGGAGGGAGCTTGGAGAGGCGGGTCTTGCGGGATATACCCAGATTAAGGCTGTGCATGTTAATATGGGGAGTCGGTTGTGAGGCGAGGGAGGTAAGAAAAATGAGGTGATAAGAGATGGAAAGAGATGGTGGGATTTGATCTGGGAGATTGACAATGATGAAGATCAGAGATGAGCAATGAGACATGATAGCAGATCTGAAGGTCAGCAGAAATACAGAACATGAATCTCTATTCCATCCTTGGGAACTTATGTATATCACGAACATTGTGCATATCTACAATATCCGAGTGGACCTGAGCTAAGACAAAGTCCCGCCTCTGCTATGGTAAATCTCCACGTAAGATTATCTAGAACATTTACAGACATTTGATTGATTGATTGATTGATTGATTGATTGTCCCTCGTGTTATTCATCATCCTATCTATCCACCTAGCTCCAAAACATCAGAGGATTATCGCCTCAAGCGAGGGCCTCATCAGATGTCACTATCCTCTCTCTCTCTCTCTCACTTCTTCAACTTGAGCTCTTAAGCTCTTAATTGAAGTTTGTTATCAATATCAATCTTCTATCCTCTATACCATACAATCAAAGTTATCAGATAATAGTTTTGCGATCAACTCAACTCAACTCAACTCAACTCAACTCAACTCAATTTATTCTTTCCATCCCGACGCTTCCCTCTCTCTCTCAGTACTGTATACTGTATACTGTTTCTCCACAGGGGGAGGGGGGGAGTGTCTTTTACACATACATACATACATACATACATACATACATACAAACATACGTGAAAGAGAGATGTGAACGAACGCCTTGATTGTCAGGACTAAACTTAGGCGTTGGGAAAACGTAAGGCGTTGGAGTGGCGTGGTGCTTTGTGAGTGTGAGTGTGAGTGAGTGTGAGGGGAGGTGAAAAGGCGGCCTGCGAGAGAGACGTGAACGCCTTGATTGTCAGGACTAAACTCAGGCGTTGAGAAAACGTGAGGCGTTGGAGTGGCGTGGTGCTTTATGAGTGTGAGTGTAAGTGTGAGGGGAGGTGTGAGTGTGAAGGGAGGTGAACACTGTGAAGTGAAAAGACGGTTTGCGAGAGAGACGTGAACGCTTTAATTGTCAGGACTAAACTTAGGCGTTGAGAAAACGTGAGGCGTTGGAGTGGCGTGGTGCTTTATGATTGTGAGTGTGAGTGTGAGTGTAAGGGTGAGGGGAGGTGAATACTGTAAGTGAAGAGGCGGCCTGCGAGAGAGACTTGTAAGGAATGATGTGATGTGATGTGATGTGATGTGATGTGATGTGATGTGATGTGCTGTACTGTACTGTACTGTACTTGGCTGGAGTGGATGGATGGATGTGAGGGGCAGAATGGTGGGGGGGAGGGGGGGAGATCTTCATCATGCATTCGTTTAGCAAAGTAAGTGATAGATTGCGTTTCGTTGCATTTCTTTACGTTTCGTTGTGGTTCGGTGTGGTTCGCTTTTCGATTCACGTGAAGAGACTGCATTTCATTACATTTCGTTGTGGTTCGCTTTCGATTCACGTGAAGAGACTGCGTTTCGTTATAATTCGATTCTTTTCGTTCCAATGCCGGGAGAGACTTTCGTTACCTTACGTCACGTCACATTGTGGTTAGTATCATATTTGAGTGTGAGAGGGGTATATAAAGCTTTTTTTTCTCACGCTGGAGAAACAAACCTAGGTATTGAGGTGCAAGGCCGACGAGGGGGATTGGCAGCAACGACGACCTGGTCAGGTGGTGGCTGTGTATCTATCTACCTACCTACCTTCCCTAGACTGTCTCACGACATTGGGAACGTGAGACTTTAACGCGTTTGAAATCGTTTCAGGGGATGGTGTGGCTGGAGTGTCTGCTTGCGACCTGTCTTCGCGGATGTTGGGCTTTGAGACGGAGGACCGTTATCAAGATCTTTGGTTCGGTCGTCTGGTCTTTGAGTTGCTCTTCTGTGAAATGCTTTCGCGCGGATGTTTGGGCTTAAGACGAACAAATGGTACCGACGTTTTTCATTCTGTTGGCTTGTCTTTGCTTTAATTTGCTCCTCTATGAAACGCTTCCGCGGATGTTTGGGCTCAAGACGAACGTTGTCAATACCCTTTATTCGGTCGTCTTGTCTTGTCTTTAATTTGCTCTTCTGCGAAACGCTTCCGCGGATGTCTAACTTTAAGACGAACAATCGTCATCAACATCCTTCATCCAGTCGTCTCGTCTTTAACAAAAGCTATTATGAAACGCTACCTCAACGTCTCCATCACCGCATGTTCTCAATGCAAATAATCGCCAGGGTTTAGCGGCTGGGTATTGATAAGGTAGCCCTCACTACTGCAGTTGCGTAAGGGTTCTTGTTAAGCTCTCCGTTAATTTCTGGTTGGACTGTACCATGATTCCAGTTTGCTTCTGGGTTTTTATAGCATGGCTTGGTGTGCGGGGGCGGGGGGGTATTGGTGTCTTCGTAAAGTGGAAGAGTGAATATCGGAATTTCGTATTTTGCTTTACCTCATGGCCTCCCTTGAAGATTGACTTCCAACGAAGATTATTGAATGATTTGAAGCTCCCTTCTTCAAATCTCGAAATGGAGCAGCTTTGATAAATAAGTCGGGCGGAAAGTATATATGATTTTTTTTGGTGTTATTAGAAAGAAATATTGTACTCCATACCACAAACTTCGGCTGCCGCTTTATGCGAGTTGTTTCAGAGCTGAGGCTGTCTGAGCCTGCTGCTTGTCACAAAATCACTAGCAGCACC
Organism: Phialocephala sp. D728; assembly: GCA_003988865.1. Classification (NCBI taxonomy): domain Eukaryota; kingdom Fungi; phylum Ascomycota; class Leotiomycetes; order Helotiales; family Mollisiaceae; genus Phialocephala; species Phialocephala sp. D728. Next base: position 186,967 of record QYAJ01000002.1, read on the forward strand.
CTGTAATCGAGGGTCTACGCAACGCTTCTCTTCAAGTTTTAGTCCTTGATATTTGGAGATCGTCCGGAGTTACTGTCACGTTCATTGTTGTTATCAACTTGTCGCTTTGTTGCAGCAATTTCTGACGATCCTGTCATCGAAAGTAGTGCAGCATTTGAATGGAAAGGACGAAAACGAGTACTTATGTTTTCATGTGCGTGCAAGAACTACTTCTTACGCTATTTTGGGGTATATGTACTTAGCTTCAGTCGGCTAAACGCCCTACGATGCAGCTCTCATAGGAGAGGCGATAACAGTACTTCAAATTCAAATCGGATATACCTCTGGCTTGGTGGGGATTGGGAACGCGCTCTGAGATATGACTGCGATTGCTGTTTCGTCTTCCGCTTAAGTTAGCCAGAGCTCGCTTCGGCCACCCCTTTTTCTTGTGGCTGGGGAGGGAATTCCACGTGATCCTACACACATCTTATCGCCAATATGTGAGCTTTGTTGAAATAGAATGCCTCCGCTGCGATCACATTTGAAGAGATAAAGCGACTGAGTGTAGGCCCAACTACTTTTACATTGAATCAAACAGTTTGTGACTTGGCCATCCTACTTAGGCATGCCTTCCCGCCTTGTGCTTTGCTTTGATAAAGTCTTGAGGCAGGAGAGGAAACCAGTGGGAGACAAATCCTTTTATATTATCTCGGATTTTTTTCTTGCGATATGCGACAAAAATCTGTTCTCGTCGTCATACTTACTTTCCTAAGTTTTCCTTCCCGGAGGTAGAGTACGATCATCTGCTGGTCCAGAGGTAAGTCAATTGGGTCTTCCTTATCCTCCCAGCATTGTCGGAATTCTTCAATGTGCTCCTTGATATCCTAGGCTAGCTCTGCATCGGTGTTACAGACATAAACACCATTCTCGAGAACTATCTCAGGCACGTCGATGGGTTTGCAAATGCCCATTATTGGTGATGCATCCACTGCGGTATCGATAAAGTCCGTGGGCTTTGAATTTTCAGCAGCCGTGAATGCGCCTTCACCGTCTTTCAGAACGGAGCATCCGTGTTCCTCGTACTCTGTATACGTTCCTAGTCGTGCCTTTTTTGGGATTTGTTTAGAACGAGAGGTATAGTTGGTTACGACCACGAAGTTAGCACTGTAAACGATACCGCTATGAGCAATAGCGCTACGATGGTGGTAGTTAATCAAAATCGTGTTGTGAAGTTGTGGATTGATCCTGAACATTGTGCCTGCCATCGCAGCAGAATAATGTCTGAAGAAAGTAGGAACCACTGAATAAATGCAAACAAAAGACTTTCGGCTCTCTTCCTCTTCTTTATTCTTCACATAAATATCCCTCATCATTATGAATCGGATATTTTATCATTCGTTCGTTCTCGCTTCCGGTCTGGCACCATGTTGAGGGCGGGGAGTATCCTGGAGCGTCTCTTAGAGCACCCTCGGGTCGCGAGGAGACCAGCCGACCCAGTCAGGCTTGCCTGGTGAGTTATCTTCTTCTCCTTTCTCGCCCTTAATCCTGCTGTGTTGTGCTTAGGCATATCTCCTTTGATGCGCACGAAGTCGGGCAGACCTGAGAAGATTCCGCAATTACCATCAATGAGACGATCACGTACTTTACCAGACAAAAGCCTCTGCCTTCCTCCACTATCAACTATGCTGGCCTATATCGTTTTTTGCCCTTGCAAGATCCATCAAAATGGTTCAGTCACACATCTGCTCGAAGTTCCTCGTGCGGGAAGTGTATCTTCATCCGCACACAGACAAGAAGACCGTCGTCCAGTCGTGCAGTAGTCAACTCCGATTTTGAGAGCGACTGTCATGCCATTCATGTGGACGGAGTTGCTGCGGTGGATATACTTAAGTGGTTGGACATATGCTTCGAGTTTCGTTTCGAGTTCTGCTGTTCATTATCCATCTTGACTTGATATCGTTGTGTCTGGAAGCATATTGACTGGTTGAGTATTTTAGGCGAGCGGTCCGCCTCCTCCGCTGTGGGTTCAGGCACTCTTCGCCCTCAGTTGGTGTGTATCATTCTTTAATCAACATTCTTATTGGATGCTGGGATTGGCAGCGCCAATATTTTTATTTTTTGGAAGAAGATGGTGGCGGGGTCGGCGCAAGCCGCCATAGCGTTATTCTATATTTTTAGTCCTTCCATAGCTCTCGTCCTTTTTTTGTATCTTTATTTTTTTTTGAATGGAGGGACTCTCTCCAAAGAAAAGGCACATTCGTTGTATATAGGTTGCCGGGTGGGCTAGTCTTGTTTGTGGTTTGTTCTTGGAGCTGTACTGGGCCAACCCTCCCAAAAAAAAACACATCTGTTGTACGGTGCCGGCGGCGGTAGAGATTGTATGGACGAAAGTAGGGCGGGGAGAGAGCAGAGAGGGAGAGGACACAGAAGAGGCAGCGGAGGCAACGAGAGAAAGCGGAGAAAGAACGGAGATAGCACAGAGAATGGATACAACAGAGAGAGCCGAGACACAGCGGAGAGCTAGTGGAGACATCAGAGGGAGCGGATTGAACAGAGGGATGGAAAACAACAGAGAGAGTGGAGGGAGTGGAATCAACAGAGAGAGTGCGGAGAGCCAATGGAGTGGAGAGACTGAAGAGACGATGTCCAATTCGAGGAGACAAAAACCATTTGCTGTGGCCGTGTTCCACAAAAGGAGGTGGACTGCACGACATCCATAATCATCAAGTGCTGGAATTAAGAGAGAAAGCACGACCAAGGAGAGAACATATTCAAGATAAAATGACAACTATGAGAAGCACCACGGGAAGCATTAATCATTGTCGAAAAATATCATGAATCGGGCCGCAAATTAGTTCGAAACCCGCCGAGAGAAGGATGGGAAGAAGTATGGAGTTAACCACAAGTTCGACGCTTGGACGTAAGGACGATGACGGAAGCTCAAATAAAAGCACACGGCGAACTGAGAGACAAGTTTAAACAACCCACTTACAAATAACTCGTCACAAAATTTCATGAAGTCATTCAAAGGACTTGTGCCAACAAACTCTTTAAGTTCATCCCTATTTCTGACATTCGTTGGACTTTCTACCATTACTCAGACCGATCAGATCGCTTCAAAAACCTTTTCTCGATATGATGCTACAAAGCTAGCCATGGAGTTGAAAACACGTAATACGCCATTTCCCAGCTCACCCAAGCAGCCATACGCTCAGAAGCAGGTCGATTGACTCTTGAGTATGTCTTCTAGGAGCGCGCCGTTCTGAACACCAACATGATCTAAGCAATCAACGAGGGAGCTCTGGACTGTGGTCTTCCCACGATACAAGCTTGGCAGGCGTATCATTGCAAGATCTGGCAGAGAATTGGGAAGATGAGAGAGAGACATCTGCGGGGCATAGGAGGTCGTGCAAAAGCTGTAGTGAACATAGGGTGTACAATGCGATACTCGTTGGATAGTCTGTAGATATTGGAGATCTTGATGTATGCTGTTGGTTGAAAAGTGTTCATCGCTGCAAGAAAGAAATATATACACACAAAACCAACCCTCTTCTCTATCCTGATGTGACTTTAACTGCCTAATAAATCAATCTTGCCGTTTACATCCGGTACTACTTGACCTTATTTTGCCGCCGTGGTCTTGGTCCCGAAGCCTTCGCATTTTTCACAAGTTGCACTATGAAATTGTGAAATTTCTCTTTCCGTGCTCACAGCGCTACTCGCGGGTATTAAATTGAGAGATATACTGATCGATGTACAACTTTCGTTGTGGAGAGACTTTCGATTGGGTACTTTATTGAAAGCATTAGGAGCTCGAGAGTCTTTGCTAGCTCGTACACAACATTGTGCTATATCATACACTTGCTTCATCGTGCAGCTACATAGCCAAAGAGGGATGATTTGCGTCAAGACAAGAGAGGCTTGACACGATGTGTAATGGGCAAGCAAGATGAAAACTTTTAAGAAGGATAAGGCAAGCAAGTCATTATCTTGAAGCTTGGCTTCCATATGAGGAAGGTGGGGGAGAATTCACCCCTCCCACGTGGGGAAGAGATCATCTGTCATGTGATCGGCTTAATGCTGATGGACAACTGTAGCCGCGGCAGGGGTTTTATCCGTTGTATGTACGCCCGGGAAAAAAGAGGGGATGGAAAGAAGCGGGTCGGAGCTAAGAAAGCCACAGAATGCACAAACGGGATGGAAGACAGCACTTGCCGTCCACATTGTCTGTCATTCTCGGAGAGCGAGAACGCAATAGAGGAAGGGAGAATTATGGGTCGTAAAAGTGGTGTATATTCGTAAAAACATTCCCCGCCTGTATATATAAAGCTGCACAACCAATCATCTAGCATTATGCATTACCCGTGCATAAACATCCATCGTGCTATCATTCATGAGTATGAGTTACCCAGCCGTCCAGCGCCTGCCTGAAACCTGATGTCCGTGTCCTATCGTCCAAGACCAAAAACCGAATCCTCCATGTTGTTCCCTTTTGTGAAATATCCCCTCCCAGACCCGATAACGATGTAGAAATGATAATGATGCATGCAAACCATACCGTCATCGTGAACTCGTCACTCATCACTCTCATCTGTCGCGTCTGCGTCTCCTCTCATCTCACGCAACTCGTCTCTATAATTGTACGCAAGGAAAAGCGCGAGTACACCAACACATCAAACCATAATCCACTCCCCTTCATTCCCTTCCATAAATCTCGTCCATCTGAATGGCACTCCAAAAGCCCCTCCACCTCTCCCCTCAGGGGATCCTTCCTCCTTCTCTTTCCACAACTGCTCAAGCACCTCCAACCCAGCAAGGTTATTCAAATATCCACTTCTTCCCATGATCTCCCTGCACTTCGTCCTCACGATACTCTGCTGCAACTCATTCACACACTCACTTCCGCTAATGAACAACGGCCACAACAGGAACTTCTCACATCCACTGCCCTGCTCCAAGCTTGTGACGTAGTAAAGGACTTGCGACACTAGGTTTTGGAAATTGAGATGCGAGGATGGAAGGTTAGGACATGCGAGTCGTTCGGTATACAATAGAGCGGCGTATCGGAAAGCTTCAGAAATATATCCGAAATCACGAAGTTGAGTAGAGGACGGTGGAGTAGGCAATGTAGCAATAAGACGAGAGGGATCGAATTCCCAGTCTTGGAGGGCAAGACGAGCAGCTTTCCATTCGGTCCAGAAAGTGGTGCGGAGATCATCGTGAGAGGTTGGAGATCTGAGATGTGGGAAAGAGGCTTCGTCGTCCAAGGTAGATGCAAATCCATTTCCATCAAAATTATGCGCGTGAAGATTGTAAAAGTCCACCAATGCCTGGCCGGCGAGGCCGGGACGAGGACGAGGTGGTGCTGGGCGACGGGCAGGGATGACGGGCGATGACATGTCGTCCAAGACAGGACGATGCTGGCAGAGCATGTTCAAACGACCAAGCTTGCCAATGGTCTTGAAGAGGATAGCATCGCATCCTGCCAGGTTTTCAAGAGCGTGATTAGGATTCGAGGGGTTAGCGACCATTTCCAAATAGCCACCACGAAGTTGTGACTCTCGGTCGTTGATGCTGGCAGCGATCCCATCGAAGTAAGTAAATAGCGTCTCCATCCAACCCCAGTTGCCAGACTCAACGCCAGAATCTCGCATGCCAAGAATCTTCTTCACCCCTGCGAATTGCGTTCGGAACTGCGCGACGCCAGATTCGCACATGCGGTAGTGGCACAGAATGAACAAAGTTGCGAGGACGCAATCATGGCGAGCCTTGCTTGGGTAGCTTAGTTGTTGGTTGAGAAGGTGAACGGCTAATGAGCGATGCTGGTATTCTTCTTGGAGAGATGAATCTGTGGGCTGGGCCTCCGGGGACATAGGATAACTTGGAGTCCTGCGAGAAGGTACAGGTCGGAGGGCACCACCATTGATGCGATCTTGGAATTCCAGTTCCAGAGGTTGGCGCCAGTGATCCTGTCCTAGTGACTGCTTACGCTTCATGCGGAGATTGCACGCTGCCAGGGCGCAAATAGCATGTTGTAGGCTTTTACTCGACGAAGCAAGGCTCAAGATGTGCTCTCGATATGGGTTGCTAGGACTATCGATTGCAACCACGGAGGGACAAATGATCTTCTCGTAGTAGTCGAGGAAGAAGGAAACACGGGGTGACATTTCGGAAGTGAACGATGACGACATCGAGTCATTGCCAGTCATGTGGAAGTTGTCTGCTGTATCCGAAGCAGCTTGAGATGTCGCATCGTCGTCGTTGATCGATGTCCATCCAAAGTGACTTGATCGAGCACTGGTGGCATACATTTCCATGTCGTTGACGCCTCTAGATACCCCTGTGCTGGTTAGTGAATTTATGCATGTATACAGGCTGAATGAACTTACCCAGCATGTCATCGTCATAGAAGAGATCATTCGCAGATGGCGAATGTTGTTGTTGACGAGCTTCAGAAAGTTCATATTGATTCTGGTGAGAACTGATGCTGGAGCTGATTTCGGACTGCGCGTAGTAGTTGTCGGGGCACGAGGTTGGACCACGTGAATCTCCAATCAGACCTGGGATAGGACTGTCCGCATTCGAATTTCGGGAAGAGTAGCTATTGTACATGGGAAGGGGGCTGTGCAAATATGGCACTTCTTCTGGGAACGACTGGCTGATGGGTGATGCATAGTCGCTCTCGGCGTAGTTGCTCATGGAGTCGAGGGAGCTCGACAGTCCTAGACCTTCATTTCTGCCCAGGCTGAGAGTGTGTAGTCGATGTAATTGCGGAAGTTGTCTTTGGTGGTTCATCGCATCTTGCTGGTAATCTTGCAGAGGATAATCGTGGGGTACAGCCATATTCCATTCAGGCATTTGCATGGGCGGGGCAACTCCATTGGGGGCCATATTGATGAAATCATAGGTTGTAAATGGATTTGCAGGTATGGAACCCATCGATTCCAGCTTGATCTTGACACTTTCATCGTTGCTTTCATGCGTTCTTGATACCGTTGAGGCAGCTCGTGGTCGATTTGCTGGAGGGCTCTTGGGTGCTGGAGCAGATCTCGCAACTGGAAGGGAAAGCCCCCGGAGCTTTCCCCGACTCGCAACACCAACACCCCAAGTCAATTGGGTTTTGTATCCTGAGCATTCCTTCCCTACTTCCAAACATTGCGAACAATATGGTCGTCGTCGGTCGCATTTGACGTTCCTTTTCGTGCAAGCGAAGCAGTCGTCCGAGGCACCGCTAGCTGGTGCCCTTCGACGTCGCTTGCGCTGTGGTACCGTCGGCGGGTCCGACGAACACGAAGAAGGAGGGCATGCGAGTGGTAAAGTCATGATGGAGAAGAGAATAGAGTAGAGTAGAACGAATAATGCTGGAAGTGTTACTGCTGACTTATGGAGCACATTGAAGCAATCTATTGTGTAAGAAGATGAAGGAGGAAACACTCGTGGGTCAAACGTCTGGACGCGGTTTGTGGAAGTGCGGGCAAGGGAATCAATTATGAGGAGGCGGCCATCTCACTAGAAATGCAGCCGGGCCTGTCTGGTGCAGCTCCTCTCAACCACAACATGGAGATCAGCACAGCGGCTTTGCAGGGGCGACCGACAGGGTCGCAAGGTCTCGAAAGGAACCGAGGGCCATTCGAGAGAGACTGGAGACGGCCACCCGCGAACAGAGGAGAGCCAGCCAGAGCCAGCCAGAGCCAGCGGCGCGAAGGGGGGGGCCAGTGGAGCTAGCTACAGGAGGCACAGAGCATGGAAGACGCAGAGGAAGGCCTCTGCAGCCTTCCATACAGGCCTCCACACCACCCACCCGCCGCGCCCAGCAGTCGTCGTGATGTTGGTCCGTAAAATGATGATGCGATGTCTCACACCTTCGACACAGAAATAGCATGCCAGAGTGTCGTGATGATCACAAGCCTCACCGTCCCCCGTCCGCCATCCTCGAACATCTCAAGAAGGAAGTTCCACAGTGCTGGAGGCGTGCTGGCCATCATGGCTTGCTTGAAGGTCTCAGAGCAATAAGCTTAATCTTCACTTTCCTTCTTCTCTGTCCTGGAAAATCACCGAGCCCGCAACGCCTGCCCATACCATGCCATGCCATGTGAAGCTCCTCCTCTGCCGCACGGGGATGATGGAGGTCTGCAGCAGTAGGAGCAGTCCCCTCACCATCGTATTTCAGGGAGGGTCTCGTACCCTGAGCGATGGCATCACGACGCGCCCACTGCGAGAGCTGAATGGAGCGATTGTGTCCGTTTTCCGGATTGGCTCAGCTCAAGACCTTAATATGATTGTCTCATTCTACTGTACACCTACGTACAAACCACAGCAGTTTCTGACAGCCTGCTCGGCGCAGAGCGTCGGCGATAGTCTGCCAACAAAAACGGCCATGAACTGTAGCGCGGTTTGGGAGTCTGCAACAACGGAGATGAGAGGCAAGCCGAAGAACCTGCGAACTTACCGTACAACCCACGGGATATCAAAAGCCACTGGCGTCAACCAGCTACAGGACGGAGGGCGATTCGGTGGGGGGCAACAAACGTAGATGCAGATGTGGCCCTGGTGGCTCCGCGGCATTGCCGTCTGAATGCTTGAATTCGCCAACGGCCACCATGGCGTTTGCGAAAATCTACGCCCATCCCGCCTTTTGGCAAAATAGATGAATATTGCAGGGTTCTGGACAAAGAACAGGGAAATGCCCTCGGCTTTCCTTTCGCCGCCCCTGCTCTTGCTGCACGCAACCATGGACATGTCAAGGCACAGCTGCTCGGAGAGCAGACGATAAGCTCGACTCCGAAGATAAGACCATGCGCTCAAGGTGCGTCGAGGCTTGATGAGCTGCTGACTGATGCGCAATGGTGAGGGGCAGCTGTCTGTGCCTTACTGCTTCTCGCCGTACCAGTCTGAGCATGCGCTGGAGCTGGAGCTGGAGCGTGCGCGATGCAACGAACATCGAGGGCCCGTGGGACCAGGCATGAAATCTGCCTGTTTGCAACTCCCGCTTCTTTTTCTGTCTGTCGGTGTTGGTAGTTTGTTGGTAGTTAATTAATTCGCGCACGCAGAGCTCACGACTCCTCGCACTGTGCCCGTCATCGGGGACGTAGCTCGACCATAGACTTTTGATAAGAAAAAGCTGGTGGGTGAGTTGAGGGAGGGACGTCCCTACTAGCTGGATACTTCGCAGAGGCCCCCTCACGATCAGCGATTCCTCCAATTCAGAATCCTACGATAAGGTCGCCGACGGTTCGTTGCGCTTATTGACGCTTCTGGGCCTTTGGTCGTTTTCAGCGATTTCCGAGTTCCTACAGATCCGTACCTAGGCAGTTGGCCTTTGGCGATTTCTGCAGCTTGGTCGACGAAGTGTTGACCGGCGCATTCATGGCCTGTCGAAAGCGGCCACTATTCAGACCTTGGTCGCGCCCAGCGAATCAGCCAGGCCTGTCGGTCTGGGACTTTGGCACATCCCGACGCTCGCAGCCTCTAGTGGCGGGCGATGCAGGCAATAATTGCGCTATCTCACAGTGGATCATGACTAGAAGGATTAGAAGCTGCACAGAAGGTTCCCAAAGCCACCATGGAAGCCGCCGAAGAACGACAGAAGCATTCGACGGCTGTCGGACAACCTTGTTTCCGGGAGTCCTCCCCAGCACCCCAGCGCATTTTCCTCCTTCTGGCGAATGGGCGTCGACAAGTCCAAGTCACCCCTGAATCGGTGACAAGGCCTATCATGTAATCCTGGATACTCTGCCGTCGAGACCTGTTGGACCTCGAGTAATCCTGCTCTCTGCGAATCACGTAAACACTGCACGTTCTGGGGCCAGATTTAGTTGTCAGTGGTTTTGGCCAGTGTCGACTCGCAACCATCGTTGACAACCGTCCACCACGACCGTGACCTGTCCTGGAGATCTATTTTTGAACAATGCACCTTCCCCAGCAGTTGGGAGAGACAAATCTGTGTTTTTATGGTACGGGTGCAGGTGAGCCTGGTGAGCGGTTGAGATGCCGAGAAATAGATGAACTGCGGGGAGCTATTTTCGAGAAAAAAGGTCTAATGGTTCTGGCTCTGCGTTCCTCAACATACTACGTATGACTTACTACCTATCCTCTTTAGGAGATAAGTCCGTCCCGAGTGTGTCTCGGGTACGGTCCTTCGAGTCGCCCGACGCCTCTGAATTCGCACGCCGATTCTTCCAACCATGAGTATGAGCAATCGAGGCTCTAAATCGTAAGGCCTTCATCGTAACTTAGGTCCATAAGCATCGGACAAGGTGATCTGTATTGGTATACAACGCGATCTTGAATAGTACCGCACAAGTTATATGTCCGTGCATGCGGTGCTGATGTGCGCTGGGGCATCTGGTGCTCGTTGCGAGGCTGTCAAAATCGAAGGGGAGGAGAATTCAGAGGGCACGACCAATCCAGAGCCCATGAGTGGCACTTGGGGGGCGTTGGCGAACGGGCATTCCAAATCTCGCCGTTGATTCGATGAGGACCGTCGTGCAGACGCTGGTGCGGGGCGCATCTGTGATTTGAGATTTGTGGCGCAAAAGCTGGACTTGACCGAGTTGGGCGAACTCAGCAGTGCTTGATGAAACGTTACCTCGAGGCTGGGCAGAGGTCTAGAATCCGCTGATCACAATTCGTCTGTGCTTGAGATGAATATCGATTATTCAAAGGGGGGCGCCTGCACCTGATTCCTGAAAACCACCTCACTTCCCTCATTGACGTCGTGGTAGGACCTTTGCGGGAAACACGTCGCAAAATTAATATATTTCCATGCGCATCCCTCGTGCAAGAAGGAGCTGACACGATGATGACAGCATTGGGTTCTGTTCAAGTGACACTGACTGACGACGACACCGGCACCGAGGACCGCGGTTGCAATAACCAAGATACGAAGGCGTGGGGGTGGTGAAGAGAGGCAGCGAGGGCGAGGGCGAGAATGAGAATGAGAATGGAGAACCCTTGCGAAACGGGCATGATTTGACAAAGTCGACTCACAGCGGAAGTCCCCTTCCCGCACGAGCACGTGTTTATCTTATGTAATTTCACGTGAAGATAAGCCAAGCGAAAAATAAAGTTATCGGGTTTTTCGATACAATTTTCATCGGCCATCGAACACAACTGGCATCAAACTGAACCCCATATCTCCACCCTTCTAAGTCAAAGCCATGGGTCGTGAGCTGCAGAAGAAGAAAAAGCGGTCTTCAATTCCGAAGATCAAGCTGAAGCCGAAGTCCAAAAAGGTCAATCCATTAGGTAATGCCATCATTGCGGCGAATTGGTACTGCCCCTCCTCCCATCCATTATCGAGTCCATGCCAGAATGCTAATTGCTATGGTTTCGCAGGAATCAGAAAGAGACCCTTACCCAGAACTATCGCCGACTAGGCCTCACGTCCCGCCTCAACAGCGCAACGGGCGGCTCTGAAAAGCTACGACCAGGAACAGAGTCCAAGTCCTCAACTGCAAGCAAACTTGCAATCACAAATGCCATTCCCAAGACTATCACACCGACGGAAGCTAGAGTAGAACGCGATCCAGAGACTGGCAAGGTTATCCGTGTGATCCACGCCAAATCAAGACCCAACCCCTTGAACGATCCTTTGAATTCTGATTCCGAAGATGAAGAAATGGCAGATGATGGGGAAGAGTTCGAAGGCTTTGATGGAGAGAAGACAGAGCAGAATGATATTGTCAGGCAATTAGAAGAGCAAGCATCTATGGGTGCTCCGCCGACGGAGAGGAAACAAAGTGACAGAGAGAAGGAATGGATCGAGAGACTCGTAGATAAATACAGCGATGATTACGTCAAGATGTCGAGGGATAGGAGGTTGAACCCTATGCAGCAGACGCCTGCAGACATCAAGAGACGAGTTGGGAAGTGGAGAGCAAAAGGAGGGACGGCGAGCGTCCAGACATGAAGTCTGGAAACAGCTTCACCGTGGGTTATATTCTTGAATCTTACTGTGGCTGGTGTCTGGCGTTTGGCGTTGTGGGGACTGGGAAAATTACATATAGCTCATCATGAATGAAGGTTCTTCCCGCCTGCTCTCATCAAGCACTACACACGACGGGAACCCTCACTTCATCTCAGAACCTTAACTTTCTTCCTTTCTCCAGAAGCTTTCTTCGAAAAATAAGTGCTGACTTTCGTCACCGCCTGGTCGGATGTCTTGGCTTCTAGAAGACCCCGTCAGACAATCAGGTGACTCAACCCGTTGCCGAACCGTTCTGGAACATTTCATCCCACCTTTATTTCAACCTCATATACTTGCCCGCTATGGTCTGATCAGTGCTTCTTTTCAGCTTCTGTACTTCGGTCCGATGCTTTAGTTTGAATGCGCTTACTGTACCTTGCAGCCTTATCTGATGGACCCCCACATTCTGTTCCCGCAGTTTTGGTTTTCGGAATTGAGCGAAGATCACGCCTTGGTACAGACGTCGTATGACTTCAAACACGATGCTGTCCAAGCTCTCATGACATTTCGGACCTCAGTGCCGCATACAAACGTGGCGCTTCTACTCTTTTCTTGTATTCTGCATTCTGCTGGGTGTTGCCATAATCAAGCAAACAAGCTCTCCCATCCACTTCTCTCTTGTCCAGCTTCGAGCATTGCGACGGCTAAGTTGTAGGCATTATGAGTTGTCCGCCGTATCCACCATCGAACGTCGACATATGGAAGTAATGATGTAGTCTTGCGCATCAGTAGTTTTGTTGATTGTAATATTGTCTACTTGCTTCACACTGCTGCTGGGGAGCGTGCTTTCTGTAGTAGATATTTCCACCCCAAGATCTTGCCTGCCAAAGACCATCACAGACATCATAATATGCAAAGAGAATAAGAGTGATCACCTATCTCAAAGTTCATTCCAAAGCCAAATATTCATGCTTCGGTCTTCAATTCCTCCTCAATGCTCCAATTCCTCATCCCATTTGGTGTCCAATGCCTCATTTCCAAACTTGGCACAGTAGTCTTTACCAGTGATTTTCATTCTTGACTCCTCAGCTTCGAGCTTAGTCTCAAGTCCTGTCTCCTCCTCACTCTCTACCTTGGTATATGGACCAATTTTCCGGCCTTTACACGGCTTTGGAGCCCATTTGTAATCCCACGGAGACTCATCATCAGTCTCGACGGTGCCGCGCTGCTTTTCTCCAAGGATATCCTCCCGATCCCACTTGGCTTGCAAGCGCCTCCACACACCTAAAAGCCGGTCAGACTCAACAGATCCTAAATAGATACCAAACAAGAGGAAGATATCGATTCTCACGTCTCGTTCCTGTTTTGGGGCTGAACATAACTTACCCCTCGTCGCCTCTGCCTTTGGCTTGCCTGGCAGAAAATCTGCTACCTTCTGCTAGTCTCTGTAGCTGGAAGGCCGAGATGCTTGATCATTGCACAGAGGAGTTGCTCCGTACTCGGGGGTGAGCATTTCTTCTTGGGAGCTCTCTCCTTAGGAGGCATCTCAGGTGTACTGTATGCAGTTGTTGATGGGTAGAACAGACTGGCGACTAATTCCCAGAAATTCATGAAGTCAGATTTGCTTGGTAAGGAGATGGGTATGGTCAACATTTAGGCTAGAGGACGATGTGGTAGGAAGATGATTTGTGATAAGAGATCTCTTGTCAAAAACCCGATCTTCTAGAATGAGACCGAGTCCACCTGAATTTAGCAATGGCCGGGATAGATTCCAGAACCCTCTCGTCCGAAATCTCGGGAAGGGAAAACTCGGAATAGGTTGTATGTACAGATGCGGGCATAGGCGGCTACATATATTGCGCGCATGTAAAATCGTAGGTTGCAGAACCTAATGTCTGGCTGCTTGTGTATACATAACATATTCTTTGCAAGACCAGGCAGGCACAGAATTCATGTAGCCTAGAATCTGGTGGTTCTAGCAGATTCAGCGACCCGGTGCGGAAATGACAAGTGCAGGAGGGAGTTAATTCTGGCTCGGACATGAAGCAGCAGGGTCACTCGTGGCATTTTCAAGAGCTCGCCTAAGGACTACTTAAAATACATGATTCTACTCTCTCTGAAAATAATCCCAGTCCTTCACCTCAACATCAAAGCAGAACCTCCTCCACTAGATCATACATTCACACCCGACCTCCAATCACAACCGACTTGCTAAGGTCTACCATCCACTATCCACCATGCCTCCTAAAGCCAAAGCCCCCGCAAAAGACAGAGACGTCTCCCAAGACCAACTCCTCTACGCAATCATTCTCCAAGTGGGCCTCCCATCTGGCGGCGAAGCCTGGGCTCAAGTCGCCGCAAGGATCCCCGACACGCCAGATGGCGCAGCTCGCCATCGATGGAACCGTTTGAAGACCAAATGGGACGAGATGAAACTCTTTGGAGAGAAGCATTATGAGATTGTTGATGAGGCTTTAGAGAGGAGAGGACAACCTATCGTCAAGAAAGAAAAGAAGACAGCACAGCCGGAGAAAAAGGCCAAAGGAAACAAGAAGGCCGCGGATGTTGTTGTCAAGAAGGAGGAGAAGGGTAGTGGAAAAGAACGGAACATTGATGAGGAGGACGAAGCTGGATATCCGATGGAACAGGCTCAGAAAATCCGGACTGAACTGATTCCCAAGAAGGCTATGAAGTTCAAGAAGGAACTGAAGGATACTAGCCCGGTCAAGGAGGAGGAGCTTGTGGAGGATATGGAGGATATCAATGATGAGGTATGATGTGGAGTGGATGATTGAAGTAGATGTTGGAGAGATAATTTCTGCGCGGACATCAGTTACCAACAAATATCATTCGATGGTGGGATAGTAGATGATGGGAGGAGCCGGTGCAGAATTAGACACCATCATAAAGATATCTCAATAGCCGCGAGAGGTCAGATAAACAAGTTTATTCCCAAATATTGCTCTTTCTGACTCCTGCCAAATGGGTTCAATGCCGCTCTCTCTATTTATAGGACACCATGGAAGGGAAGATGGTTTGACGTTCTTCAGCTGTTCATACGCGTGACATTGAGCTCCCTTCAAAATGTACCTAAACAGCTACTACTGTCAACTTCCAGAACTGGCTGACCAAAACAATTTAAAAGGATTATCAAGAAATACCAATTAAGAATAACGGAGAGTATGGCCACGTTGTATTGATAAGTGCTCTTTAATTTTAATATCAAAGGTTTTGTAGTCAAGGGTGTGATCATGAGAAATATACGACGACGCAAGGCAGCAATATTGCAAACGTGGTTCCAGAGCTACTTTAGATTGCCATGAACTTTGAACTGCCATGTTTATTGACGCAATCTTGTATTCATAAGGACTTGCTCAGTGCTTCTAAGTTCCTGCATCGATTAACCCCTTTATTACGCGACCACGTGATGTGAACCCCTCACTTCATGTCATCTCCTTTGTATGGCAGATGTGACAGTCAAGCACCATAAGAAGGAGCTTGCGCATGTACCCAGATGTAGAAGACGCTTGTCATTGGTGGAGTTCTTTCATGCTTGTGCAGCATAAACAAGCAATGTAGAGGAGCCCTTTGTGCAGAAGGGAGTGCAAAAGCGAAATGGGCAAGTGATTTGAATCTAGTATTCAAGGGAACATACCAGAATACACAAGATTGACCTGCATCCGAATCTATTCTCTCTTAAAATGATCTTCTCACGCTAAAATAAAGCACATGCACAGCTAATGAGACTTTGGGAAGTGCGCGAGAATCGGCACTCCTTGCAGCAAAGTATATTTCGATCATCTGCTGCCTTGGCAATCGCAGCAGATCTGACAGTTTTCCATGGTTCTCTGGTATATTCCGTCGCTAGGTCTCCGTCATACCCGCGTATATAAAGCGCTGATGCCGCCCATAAATTTCTCCTT
Organism: Phialocephala sp. D728; assembly: GCA_003988865.1. NCBI lineage: Eukaryota > Fungi > Ascomycota > Leotiomycetes > Helotiales > Mollisiaceae > Phialocephala > Phialocephala sp. D728. Next base: position 202,777 of record QYAJ01000002.1, read on the forward strand.
TCTATTCTTACATTCAGTCCACAAACCACGAGAAACCTCACAAATCACACATCGACACGAGCACCTCTCAGATTCCTAGCACAGCCCCGACTTCTACAAGATGCCACCCAAGAAGGTCACTAAGAAAGATGGCCAGCCTGAAGACAGAGACAACTTCGCGTTCAATCACAATGAGAGCATGCTTCTCTGGACCATACTTGGAGAAATGCACATCCTCGATCGTGCCAAGGGCGTCAGATTCGAGGTCGTCAGAGCCGCAGTGCGATCCACCACAGCTGATGCCGCAAGGCAGAGGTGGGAAGGACTCAGGAGAAAAATGAAGGAGCTCGGCCTTCCACTCCCCGAACCTCCTGCCAGGGAGAGAGCCGAGCCAAAGGCGAAGAAGGCTGGAGCAAAGACTACAAAAACCAAAAATCAGGTTGATCTGGAAGATATCGAGGATGGGGAGGATGAGGGCGTCATTGAGCATGACACAAAGACGACCAATGCGAAGAGGAAGGGAAAGAAAAGTGAGGTTTTCGTCAAAAGTGGTGACAGTGATAACAAGGGCTCTGCTGGGGGAAATCCTCGAGCTGAGGGAGATGATGACGAAGAGCAACTCGGCCAAGGCAAGGAGGCGAATGGCCAAGATGAGAAGCGTTATGGGTACGCTCTGGGATCTGAGGACGACGATGTCGTATGAGCGTAGAAGTTGTCTTGCGAACGCACTGGCGGACAGGAGGGAATGATGGGATAAGGCGGTCACATGGATCAGTATCTCTTACGTCCAATGGGCGAATCAAGCAGTATCATGAGGGCAATTTTGGCATTTGGCCAATTTCTAGGAATACCTGAAGGGTTTCCAATATCATTAGCCATATGTGGAGAAGAGGGTAGAGAGGCATAAGGCAAAATGTCTTCAAGACTTAAAATACCAATATTTTATACCATCCAAATATTTTGAACTGTGCTCGTAATAAATTTCTCCTCTTGCGACTAGACGTAGGAAATTTCTCTGTGTAAACATCCGAGCTTCGTAGGTACAGCAATACAAATTTCCAAGTTTTCTCTTTGAAGCTACCCTGAAAGATTCCCACCAAATATCTCGAATCCCGAAGAATACGAAGTGCTTAGACAATTTTTGAAACTACTTGAAATCTCGCTCTTTACGTCACAGATAGGACGGCCTCACTTTCGTTCTTCCTCCGGTATTTAATTTACTCTACTACTCGCCTACTTCGTCTCAATTTCAACCACCGCCAACGGGAAACACTCCTTCAACATTCTAGACATACGTCTACAATTTCCAACCATATCAATTTCAGAACCTCTACAGCACCAAACCCACAAATCGCCACCATGACTACCCTTCGTCCTCAAGAGATCGATCTTCTGATCGCTATCACCAAGCAGATCAAAGGTAGCTTCGACTTCACCGAGCCAGCTGAGATGTTGAAGATCAGCAACAGCGCCGCCGCTCAACGCTGGGGTCGTCTCAAGGCCAAGATCCTCAGCAAGCAAGAGATCGTTCTCAAGACTGGTGATGAGCATATCCTTCTAGTCAGTGTCGCCAAGCAATTTGGTGCCGGAGAGATTGATTTCGATGTGGTTGGTGGCCAAATCGGTACGGGAAAGGCTGCTGCCAATCAACGTTGGGGTAGGTTGAGAAACAAGATCATAGGAAAGGACAAGGTTCTCTGGGCTAGCACTCCTAAAGTCAAGGCCAAGGCCAACAAAGTCACCAAGACTCCTGCCAAGGCCAAGGCCAGGAAAGCCATCAAGGCATCTACCAAGCGTAGGGGCAAGGCTACTAAGGCATCTGTAGAGGTCAAGGCCGAGTCTATTGCCAGCGAGGGCCAGGAAAAGGAGACTCTTGACGAACTTCTGTCAGCTCATCTCTACGAGAAGCGTCTTAAGGCTATAGAGCAGGGCTACGAAGAGGAAGAGTATATGGAGAAGTATGTTGACGCCGAACAAGAGGCTCTAATGGTATTTTGCCCCCGTTTCCATCAAGACATTAATTACAGGATTCATTGTGCGCTCAAAGCTAACATGAAGAAGGAGCAGGAATCTGGTCAACAGGGAGCCTCCTGGTACGAAAACTCGGATGATGAACACTAAACCGCTCATCTCAGAACCTCCGCGTTACCTCACGACTGGCTTTGACTACTATGGCGAGATGGCTAACAAAATAATTGGGGTTATTCATGGTCGAACATGGACTGGGGATGGGATAAGGAAATCAGCGATGGACCTATACCAGCTTTTTGAGTTTCTGCAGGACTGTGGACATGGAACGAGTTAGAGAATTCCCAATCAACTTCCCCTTGACACAGCTGGTAATACTAAAAAGCATCTCTTCTCTCAAAAATTGACTTAGTGAATGCCTAATTACTCATGCCACTTGTAATCCTGCACGGTCTTGTGATTTCGCCTACCCTCAGTCGGCCCAATATTTATTGACCTCCACGTTATCGATCATCTTCCGGTTCCTTTCCCTACCAACAACAACCACACAACCTTCATCACCGCTGCGCACATACAACCCACAAAGCTTAACCGCATACCTCAAACCATCAGATTCTAATACCTTAGAGTATTCAAGTAAGTAGTCATCTCCTTTTCAAGCGCGCTTCGAGTTACTGCCTAATTATTGTTCTTCAAGAAAGTTCAAGTCCTTTGCAGCATAGTCCTTCCTCCGGTAGCTTATCTCCTCCACCAACCTGTATCATTTCACGAACCATCATTCCTGTATCTGCCTGTCTGTATTTCCCAATGCAAAGCGTGAAACTACGTTCTTACATTCTCAACTTCGGATACGTCGATCTTTCTGCGTACAACACTTCGCACAAACTTAATGAATGGTTTACTAACTATAAGTTATCAGAACCAATCACCATGCCTGACATCACGAAGGAGTTCGAGTTCTTGATCACTATGGTCAAGACCGGTTCACTGACTGTCAACTATGATGACGCTGCTGCCCATCTCGGCTGGTCTAAGAAGAAGATCGTGAACAAGATGTGCGAATTCCGTAAGGAGCATGACTGGCCCATCAACAAGGATGCCCCCAAGGCTGCTGCCAAGACCGCGAAGCCCAAGGCTACAAAGAGAGTTGCCATCGATGGTGAGGTCAAGAAGCCAGCAAAGCGTGCCAGAGCCAGCAAGAAATCCAAGGCCGAGGGCAATGTTGAAGATCAAGACACCCCCGACATGGCTGCCACTGCCGAGAAGGCCGAGCTCGAGGGAGCTGAAGGTGAGTTTGACCACCACTTCATCATTGTCAAACTCACAAGCTAACAAATATGGTGATGGAGACTTATTCCCCACCAACTAAGCAGCCCATCATACAATCTGGTCCGAATACACATTCAACATCAGCGAAAAGCCGTAGTGTGTTATGAAGATGAGATTGGAAGGACTTCAGCATGTTGACAGCTATGGATGGTTTTAAGACCACTCTTGGTGGAGACGAATGGGTGTTCTTTGATGTTCTGCGGGTGGACTGGCAAGTCGTCTGATGATGGATTTCTTTGGGGAATAAGGCAATAACACGGGCGAAGTAGACTTCGTTTCTTCTCACCAATGAAACACGTCTATCGTCGCAAACTTAATGATCTAATTGCTTACTGTGATTAATTTTCACTAACGTTATGATTTTTGCTGAAATCTTGTTTATTAGACGTACTCTTGTTGTCAACTATATCTAAGAGATTGCTTTTGTCTCATGAGATGCTTCTCAAAGATGCACGAGCAAATGCCTGGCATTCTTCCAAGCAGGGAATTCTAACAACTCCCTCGCTTTCTACTATAAAGATAGCAAGAATACGATATCCTGCGTTTCCTGATATTCTGCTCCAGAAATGTCAGCACTCTCCGACAATAGTGCCGAAGCGAGCGAGATTCAGGGAGTCGAGCTATTCCACGTGATAAATGTCAAAGAAAAATATAATTAAGTAAATACACTTTCACAATGTCTGCAACATAGAGTAATTATAGTGGATTAGAAATTTGAAACGTACTGCGATGCAAACAAAGTAATAAGTGCCTCCTTTATTGGCCTTGAAAACCCTATTTGATTCTGAAATGCGTCAGACTAATCACGTGCCTCTTCACTCTCTCTAAAACTCTACTTCTAGAAGGATCATTCATCATTTCAGAATGTGCATTCTATTTTCAAACAATGGGGGAACGCGTCCCGAACTTTGTAGGCGTAACTGACTCATCATTACTTCTAATCGCTTCGAAGATATGAAGCACTTAGCTGGCCTCGAAGTCTAGCAAGTCTAAACTTCCTCATTCCTTTTCAGATTTCTTCATCGCAATGACAGTACCTCTAAGCAAGCATCTTACCTACCTTCCAAGAACACTACAAGCTTCTTCTATCGATCATAAGCCAATAGAGGAGTGTAGAAGGCCTGATAAGCGAATTGGATTGTAGGAAGGTAGCTGACGACCTGGGACTGCAGACGGAGGACGCAGCGTGAAGGAGGTGGAGGAATTTCCCAAGCCAGAACGGCTTGTTGGGACCCGTAGTTGCTCGGCCTCGAAAGGAAAGGAAAGAAGCGGTGCGCAAGGTGGCCAGATCCAAGGACGATAAGCAGAGACCTGAGGGAATGACGCAAAGTGAAGCGGTTGAGAGCGAAGGTGACGATGATGCGGACGATGATGCGGGCAAAGGTGCAGCTGACAGATTAGTCGATGATCCAGCGATGAAGGAAGTACGTGAAGATCCAGATATGGCCTTGGACTTCTCGATTTTGATAACGAAGTATGAGAGATCATCTCGAGTTGTGGGACGGCACATCAGGAGAACAATAAGAAACATGATAGCCAATGAACTCATCGTGCGTCCACAAAGTATGACAAGTGTCGAAGTTGGAATATGATTGTATATGATATAGTGGTTACATAGGACAATGTAACAGCTTGTGGCTGGTTGGAGGCATACAATGTAATCGAGTTCTCTCTCGACCCTCCCCCAAAGGCCAATTACAATACGCCTTTACCAACAATTTTAAGGCACATTTCAAAGATCTTTAAACTTTCGAAGTCCTCCCATACAATACAAATTTTAATCTTTGAGATCTTTGGTCAAATCTCGCTTCCACGTTCACATATCCTGCCAATACATACGACGATGTTTATCGTTGACGGATTTCGACTGTCCAGATTTGTTCCTCAACTTTTCATAATGTCTCACTGCCGTAACAGAAATTGCTTTTATCGCTTGGATATTTGTCCGAAAAAAATATGCCACTGATGGTGCTTGGAGTGACCTTCCTTTCGCCATCGATCAGTGTCGTATAGAACACACAATTGTTCGAGTCTGGTGAGACAGGCATTTGCCACGAATATGCTTCGCAGCGCGAGGCATACATGCACTTTAATTGACATGCGAGAGCATCGTAGGCGTATCGCATGTCAAGGATATTTGAGACGAGGTATTTGCTTGGAATTCCCTGTACGTTGCAGTTTTTCAAGCTTTTGGTAGGAACAGCTATCGAGGTTGAGGCAGTGGGAGACGGAGTCGAATGTGTTCTGGTCGGCGTGGGGTGTTCCAGTGTTGTGTGAATATCTCGCCCTGCGAAGTGTCTTCGTTGGTGGGCAGGCTGAACTGTCGTCAAGGCGGTAATTGGAGATTTCTCAATGCTCCTCTGAATCAGCGGTCCTTTGGAGAACACCTTACTTTCTCCCGCAAGCTCGTCGTGATTATCAGGTCCGTCTTGCACTGGGGATTGCAGCGCGGTCTGTGAGACTGCCAACAAGAACAACGCTAGAAATGCAATATTCAGCATTATGCAGTCACTTGCCTAACATTGACGAGGCAGGAACTTCCTTCGATGACACTTCCTAAAAGAAGGGACGAAAAGGAGTGAGGTTGTAGAGATCTATTTCTATGATACCTAGCACTGACCACGTAACAAATAGACCATGTTGAATAAATTGGAATGATTCGTGTGGTTCCCGGTAATTTGTTTATATAGGCAAAATGCAAATATCGTAATTGCTTCATGCAACGCTCGTCAGATCCAATCCTAGTAATGCATGGTAACTGGCCTTGCGATCCTGGCAGCCGTAAGATATACGGGGAAGGTAGGTTATAAAATGATGAAAAGGGGGCTGGTTGTCAGATCCATGAAAATCTGTTTGACCATGTGTGCGCGGAACAAAGAGTGCCTAAATGCGGACAGGAATATAACTAAAGCTTAGCATATTAAATCGCACGTGGTGTTCAAGAAAAGCTCATGTACGTACTTTCGCAATATTGGATCCTCGATGGATGATGCCTCACGTGCCGCTCGGACCGAACATCCTTGGGTTCATTGCCACCTCGGGAATTTTAAGACGGTACAATGTAAGAAATCAAAGACTCTTCCCTTGGTCTCTCGTTCGTGAGGTGAGCTACTCAGGTAGGTGGCCTGGAAATGACTCGAATGTAGCTAGTCACGTGCGACTAATAATCCAGAAAAACATGACAAGTGAATTAGTAGTAAGAATGCTATATATAAGAATCAAAGCAGATATACTGAGGATCAACATGGGCTAGCATAGCGCTTGCTGGAGAAAACATCTCCTTGCACGTGATAATTTTGCTGTCTGAAAATTTCGTTGCGATCAGCGTGACAGACTAGACGCGTGAATTAATTTCCAGAAGACTCGCGTTCTTCATAGTACCGCAAAAGGAATATATGGGCCTGCAAAGGAGGGGACTTTTCATCTGCAGGTACCGTATACGTAAGGGCTTCTGGCCTCTTGCCACACACAAAGAGCTTGAGAACGCCGTCACAGCGCTGCTTACTGTACCGCATTGCATCCCTGGAGCGGACTCCCCGACAAGCAAGGCGAGTGTATTATACGCCGTACCGACTTTGTAATGTGAGAGAATTGAGGATAGGTACCGAGGTAGGTAAGCTACCTAGGTAGGTAGAGATTTGAAAGAGGAGCAACGAAGATGGAAGCTCGGATTATCACCTGACTTTTTTTTTTTTTTTTGCAAATTAGGTAGCCGCATGGATGGCTCAATTTGATGTAAGCCCTATTTTCTTGATATAGATGCCGTTGATCAACTCTCATAGGGGTAATTCTACAAGATTTGTGACGTTGAGAAAGATTTCCTTCTTGTTTCACGTGACAGTATCGCAACTCGAAAATTTGCCATCCAGCTATAGTGTGGGATTCTTGCTCTTCTCTCGCTCTCCAACTTATCTTCTGGTATTTTATAACCGCTTGTTGAGGTTGCATGGGCAAGCTTGCTGATGGGTAATGTTTATTCCCATAACACTCTTGACTTCTGGTCATCAACACATTGCAGTGCAAAACGCAGTTCAAGGGGCATCTTGACCACATTAAACCAAGGGTGACATTGAATCTAGTTCCTTGGTGTTGTGTAATCGTTCCTTACAACTAATGTAAATCACGACAGGCCTTGCTGTGAGCCCCGTATAACCCACCACTAGAATGCAGCGACCCCAGCAATAGCGACGGGTGCTGCGGGGTGTTTAATGTCCGATGGGAAGAATTCTTCTTGATACCGAGGAAAATTTAAATTTGGCCCCAGCTGACTATTGGCAGGCAGGTGCCGGGCTTGTGTTCAGCGTGATATGTTGCATGCTTGGCAACATTTGGCATGACAAGGTGTTCCTTTACAACTGTTATAATGCTGCTGTCTCCGCTCCCTCCTCGCATGATGGGTTTTCGACTTTTAGATCAATGTTGAATAAATTCTTCCAACTTGTTACCACTCAGCAAGTTTTATCACTGGGGTGCGTTCAGTCCAACCCATGCCAAAATCTCTCGTTGATCGACTCATTCCATCCTTCCACCCAGGTGAACTTCATCAAGATACATCTTGCCCTTCTCCAGTCATTCAGGCCCAGTATCTCTTTACTCACACGGATCTCTTTCCTAAACCAGTCCAGCTCTCGTCGACCGACACTTGCACATGCTCCCACAAACAGAACCCAGAACAACAGTTCCGGTGGACAGCTCTCTCTCATTGTACGCTCAACATTTCCCAAGTCCTCCCTCAGTAGACTCACCATCCAGTCATAGAGTCGACTGCTAACTTCGATCCTTCGTAGATACAGGTAAAGGTAAATATATCCAGCAAGCACAACGAAAGCCTGACCAGCCACGACCCCCTTCGTGGCTTTATGGTTACCATACTGCCCGCCGCGCAGCAACGTATCGATATATTTCTCGGACTCGGTAATCCTGGAGGTCAACGCATCATTGTCGGTAGCACCTGCATTGCGATCATTGTTGGCCATCAAGAAAGACAGCCAGTGCAGATCCATGAACATCTTGCTCAGTGAGCCATCCAATCCAACTTCGTTGTAAACCGAGTCGTTGGCAGATTCTGGTTGAATCAATGTCTTTGTCATCAATGAAGTTGGGGTCTTGTCGACCACTATAGATGGACGGGATTTCTGAAAGCGTGGTTTGCAGTTATTCGCGGTCGCAGTGAGTAGGTCAGCTCTGAGGAGAGAGGGTAAGCCAGATGAACAAAAGTTCCTCAACGAGAAGAACTTACAGCAGGATCATCCTTTGCAGTAAGCCATTCATATTGGGTGAGTAGAGATCTCCCCGCATCTGTACCATCTTCTCTAGCCCATCAAGGTGAACAGATGCAGCTTCACGCGAGCCATCCAAGCACTATCTTACTTCAGAAACGATTCTGATATGATTGCCAGGGGTGGAAGTCTTACCTCCACAAATATGAGAACGCCAACTGCACCTACGGTCCCGTCAGACACCGAATCCACAGGATCAGCGAGCCTCTCATTTAGCAGTCGAATGGTCTCCATTTTATGATGGTACAATGTCGACTCGATGAGTCTTTTTGAGCCACCGAGGAATGTCCAGTGCTTGGCTGCTAATACAAGGGTTGCATGAAGGAGAGCCGCATCTGAGACCGCCCAAGCAAACATCTCACTCCCTGGAGGTCTTCTGACTGGCTCTCGGAGGAGTATTCGGTAATTATTGACTGCGGTAAGTTGTCAATACGGTTCAATTACGAACCTCAGCACCAAGGTTGAATATCTGGTTTCTTCATCTGCATCTGCTTCGGTATCTGAGCAGTACTTTGAAACTGGTTGACATTGTGCAGCAGTGACGAATCGCTCGGTTGAGCCGGTAATGACGACGAACGATGACGACACGGAGACAGGCATCTGAACTCACAATGATTTAACAACATGTTTGACTTATGAGACATCAAAACTGGAAGCGCATTGAACGGATCCATCATCTCAACACCAAATCCACTCGTCAGCGGCGACTGAGGACCAAACGTGAGAGGCGGCCCAGGAGAGCCTGGACTGAAAAACGAGCTTGACACCGCTGAAGGTCCTAGCAAGGCATTCGATGGCTGATTGAGGTATGCAGCCAACAGAGAATTGGCGGATACTTCGTACATGGGAGAAGCCGCAGTGAGCAGTGGTTGAGAGCTGTTCAAAGCCGGAGCTTCAGCTCTGGTATAACCACAGCTACTTCCATTCTTCAAGCAGTTGCGACTTAAAACAATCATCATTAAATCCGGTTGAAAAGACTTGGGGCTTACTAACCAGAATGGTCTACTTTCATCGCATCTCATATGGCGTTGCTTGCAGGAAATGCAGCCATTTCTGCTTCTGTGGTGATGTCGACGTTTGCGTTCACCAGGCATGGTAGGATCCGGAGCTGCATTGGAACTCATTGCTCGCTATCTTGAATGATTCAGACGGCGATCAAGCTCGAGTAAGTATGCCAGTGAACTAATATTCTAGGATTTATTTCGCCACAAGAAATCGGTCCGCCATCAGAACCTAAGCTCTGGACCACGGAAATCAGGAGCATCTTCAAGGACCGGCCACTACTTACCTTTCGCCATCCTGCTTGGCGGATATATCGTGGACTCGAAATAAGGATTGCGATGTAAGCCACAGCGGCCGGCATCAGGGGGTGTATGCAAGCTGACTAAACGCCTCGGTGTCTCAATTGCACCGATGCCTGTATTTGGAAGAGAAACCGGGTACGAATGGTCGCGTTCTACCACTTCAGAGATGATCAGCTCTTACCGATTCCTTCTTACGAGCTGTTGCAAATTTCTGATTTGATGCTCGAAGAAAAAGACGCAAGATTCCACTTTGGCCATGACCTTGACAGCCTGCAGGATGTCGTTAGACTAGTATCTTTCTCATTTCTAAGAGCCTCAAACAGCCAAAATAATAGGGTTCTCACTACAGCTCGACCGGAATGACACGAAGAGGACCCACAATACACATTCTTATGCACCTCATGGTTCGAAGCCCCTCTCTCCATTACTCATTCTAACTCTGCAATGCTTGTTTGACGACTCGCTTCAGCAGGCACGCTGCAGAAGACGCTGACCGCACAGCTGCTTCTTGCCCCGCACATTCCGATTACACCTCCCTGCTCCCAAAACAAAAGGCCCATGCAAGCTGATGGCGATAAGATCGTGGAATCCTATTGTACGGGTATATTTTTCGCGGGTTACACCATCCGTTACAGCAGCGCTATGAGTGTCTCATTCGGTAGCTAGCGAATACGGCCAGGGGGCAGTGCCCTCGATATGGGAAGTTGTTCCCACTAAGTCGCAGCGGATGAAATTCTCATGCGGAAACATGCCGTAACTCGAGGAGACGTTACAGTACTTCTTTGGGGGCTTCCGCGAAGGTTGGGGGCCATGATCCTCGAAAAGTGGTGGTCAGACTTCTGATCAATGGTGGGGTAGCACGTGACTCCTTTAATCTTCGGAAGAGAAAAGGAGATAAATATCTCGGACGATTCTTACGCAAGTGGTGAGGAGAAGACTCAGATACCTGGATCGTGGTGTGAGATTCGCTGGCTAGGATTTTTCGAAAGAAACCTTGATTTTTCTCTTGACCATTCAAGTCTCTGCCTGAGCTTGAGGTGGAAATCATGCCATTCATCCCAAGTTTCATCATCAAATGTCAAGTTTAAGGCTAGTCTAAAACCGAAGCATGTACCAAAGTAATCAGTAATAAATTATTTTGTCAATCTTGATCCATCCTTCCGCGTGTGATTTCTCGATAGTTTGTAGGTTCTCAGGAAGCCAGGGTCAACTCAGATCTATGAATGCCTCATTGCTGCTCCCCGTGCTTTCCAATTTGATGCTGTCGTCTACTTAATACCCTAATTGTCCAAGGGATGCTTCCTTTAATATTCTGAAAAGCGGCCTTTCAATGCCGCGGCGAGCTCGTCGAATACTTTGTTAATATATCGAATGCAGAAACGTTTCAAGCTTTGCTACCTATGAAGTTGAAACTTAAGCTTTAGCCTGTGTCACATGACTAGGGTCCATTTGTCCTGTTATCAAAATTATGGTAGTGTCCACAGGCTGGGTCGGTGTTTTACTAAGAATTACCTGTGCAACCAACCTTTCCACATGTCTGCAGCCAGCGAAGGATCAATAACCAAGCGCTTATGTCTGCTTTAAATGTGTGTCACTTAGTATCTTCCTCATTGCGTGAGAGTTGGAGATGGGAAATGCGATTTCTGAGGCCAAGAGGTCGGACTCAGTTCAGTCCAACCTCTATAGTCCAGCGATTGATGTATGCAGGAGGCGTAACCAGTAGGAATGTGGCATTTTGGGCATTTTAGACCCACTTTAAATATTCATGAATATTCATCCGCTCCAATTCTCGTCACTGCCGTCGATGATGAGAGTACGTGGCGATGAGAGCGGCATAGCGCTGTCAACATAGGGTTGAGTCTGAGCCAACAAGTTGAAGCTTGGGCAATAGCCGTCAGTGGTAAGATCTAGAATACTTTCGATCATATTTCGTTTCATGTCACGTACAGTGGAACCTTTGACTTTTGATATCTCACCTTTCTATTTCGATATCGCCTTACCTAACTTCAAAATCCTGCATTAACCCTACATATCTGAGATTCCCAGCAGGGCCTCTAACATGGACAGCAGAAAGTTATTTAACGTCTATGGCTCACCAGTTCTCTTCCTTTCGCTCATTCAGGAAAATTGCGCTAACCAAAAGGACACAAATAACTTATTTCGGACATCGACAGCAGGAACTGCTTGGTTCTTCATATCCACATATTCCCACGCCGTAGTTGAGAGTGCAGACTTTATTATTCCTTCGTTCCGCAGAGAGGCATCTCATAGAGTGCACCCGAGTGCATGACGAGCCTTTTTGACCTCTTCCAACGTTCTATCCTGCAACAAATTCCTGGATTCGTGTAGTACAACGTAACTGAATGCAACCATGCAGAAGTAAGATACAACACGCTTCGAAATTAGCGATATCACTACAAAGGGTTTATAGAGAATATACCTTGGTTATAACGAGCCGGTCGTGCTAGGAATCCAGCGAAGTTGAGTTTGAGTGATAGCTGGCCGCCATTGAGATCATAATGCCTTCACTGCAGAGGAACCTTCCACCCAGAAAGGCCACAAGTCGAGTTCTCAACGATATTTGTGGCCTGTGATAGCTCCGTATCGGAGAAGGTGGTCCCCAAGCAGGCTTGATAATCCAGTCCAACCAAGAACTTCTTGGCAAGAAGTTGATGGAATACATGGGAGTGACAGAACATTTCCCCGTTGCCTACTCTGAAGGCAAATTTCAGAAAGAGAGGCTAATTCTTGAATGCTCTCCTCACATCCAACAAGTGACAACTTGCTTCATCTAAGATCATCGTCTTCTTTCAAGAAACATTCGTTTCAACTCGCTTAAAAAGGAGCTCGCTTAGCAAACATTCTCAGCAAAAGTCATCGTCCTTTCGCTCCAATTGCATTTACCTCCTCTGCCTCTGCTTAATCTGAATGCCAATATCTTAATCACAACACGGAGCAGCTACGAGATACCCCTTACAGCAACACTTACATAGCATGAGCGAGGATCTGCCGGGCCCGGGTAGCGAACAACGTGAGACTAATAGGCGAAAGTGCGGCTAAAATTTGCACAGAAAAAAATAGAACACTTTCAAATCATCAGACTAAATTGCACCAAAAAGGCTGTAGTAGAATCTTCAGTTGTGAAGCTTCAATAGAAGTGCGTCCAAAAAAGAAAGAAAAAAAGAAGCATCGAAGAATCAGATGTTATTCTTAGCACGACTTGGTGTCGATCCAAGGACCTCTGGGTTATGAGCCCAGCGCGCTTCCACTGCGCCACCATGCTTTTTGGTTTGTGTTTCTGATTCGCTTCGATGCACAACTTCCGCTTATTGAAATCTATATCGACCATTTATTGGTGTGGGAGAAGTGTGAGTCATTTGGTTCAAGGGGTACGTGAGCAGTGGTGGAGAATTTTGTGAGTCATAGGGTGCAGAATTTTTCTTCTCTTTATAAAGTCGTGATTTGGAATTGCGTACTATGACGTTCAATAGAAAGGAAAACTGTGAAATAATTCTTCCTGTCTCAGAATCGTTGAATGCTATTTGATGTTGTTTTTGTTTTTCATAGCTTGAGTGGACCTGAGTGGTGATGAATGAGTTGACTATCAAAAGTTATCTTTCTGGTATTTTATAATTCTAAACACGTTCTGCCATGCGCCTCTGCATCATCTCCATTGCTCGAACTGTTTCAACGAGCATTAAATTCTTGAGCTCAAATTTCAGACATTGCACCGTCCTTCTCAGCACCGTCTAAGCACGTCCATGCGGATGCTGACACCTTGTGAACTTTCCAAATCTTCATTTGAGACTTTTGGCGTATACTTGGTAGGTAGGATAAATAAGTGTGCCCATGAGGGTTTATACTTCTACCACTTTCCACATACAAATCGAGTAAAAGCAGATCACTGATTGGTCGAAACCCCTAGATCTGTCCGTGCTCCTGTACCCCTCATGGGTACACTTATTTATCCTAGTTACCAAGTAGAAGCTGTACATGGAACGCTTCAAGATTCTGTATCCGAAAGCTAGAAAGATGTGTTGCTTTGTTAATGAAATTTCTCAAACAATTTTCCGTAGAGGTTTTTTATATCTTCGCCAAAGAAATGGTACTTTATATTCGCGTTCAGGTTCTAGCTACTAGCCAGTCCCTGACCTAAACTCGCAACCAAGAAATGCAAAGAAAGAACACCTAATACTTCCAGTTCAGCTTTGAGAATCAAGCCAAGGGCTTGCGAGGTCTGGATGTCCACTCATCATGCGTCGTTGGCTCTAGAGCTAGGAATCGGTCTGATGACGAATGGTGATTAGCACAAGACATGGGATAAGATTCAAGATGTAGCATATCGAATATGTTCTAGCAGATTATGCAAGATATTTACAAGATATCTAAGAAGTAGGTGGGTAGTTGGAACTTTTCTCTTCTTAGAAAATTCACGTGATCGTTCACGTGCACAAACTCTACAGATGAAATGGATGATGGTAATGAGAAAATTGAGAGCAGAGCTCACTCTCACTTGAGCGTGGTATAGATGTTGAATAGAGTACACGTATTCCATGATTAAGAAAAGACTGTTTCATTTCAGGAGCAACAGTTCCTACGGTGAAGGCAGTCATCTGTCGCTGCACGGTGCTTCACGGACCCAACACTCAGAACAACGGAACACATCAATGAAAGCCGAGCTGCATTATCATTGCATTGAATTAATCTACATCATAAGTAACATGAAGATGCTCTAAATATAATATGTCCTCGAAGATACGTTCCATCTAAAGTCTGACCCCCCTCCAAAAACGCCATTAACATTATCCCTTCTCCCAGCACATCACACATGGTTACATCAGATCCTGCCACCATCCTCTTCTACCACGAGAATGTCATTAGTCCCGGATTCAGCGCCACCGGCAGTAGTAAATGACAAGCGCACAGCATTGCGAGCGGGAAGATGGCCACAAATTGATCAATGTTCCAACTCCAAGGGATGAATTGAGCTTCCGCCATGATGACCATGGCTGCGATCGTGCCGAGAGACATGGCGATGCTGTATTTGAATGTCTTTGCGACTTTGGGGATCTCGATGAAGAAGTTGGAGAACTCGACTTCTTTTGAGGTGGCGCCCCAGGACATGTCGATGCTGAACATGTGGCAGAGGAGGGCTTGAGAGATGTGGAGGGACATGCCGCCGAAGAAGAGGACGAACATAAGGCACCATTTGAAGTTCTCGAGCACTGAAAGAAGATATGTTAGCCTGAGTTTGATCATGAGGAGCAGAGGGACTTACGTGAGTAGAAGAAGTTCTTCTCACTGGTGCGATGTCTCTGTACTGCTAAAGCGACGTTTCCGGCAACAGTAAACACCATGATGATACTGATCCAGATCTGCCAACTCTCCACATACCACTTGTCCAAATCACCGTTGAAGAGACCGACTGCAACGTAATTCGACAAGGTCATGATCCAGGCAGCACCAATGGCATAGTAAGTACCAATATACGAGATGATATTGATCTTACTTCCAACCGGCATTCCAGACCACAAGAATCGTTTGAATAGAGGCGTGATGGGACCTTTTGTTAACCAGTACTTGACGGGATGGAATACGAGCTCATTGCATCCGTAGGCGTATTTCTCCCAGCGCGTAAGCTCGTCGTAAACCGTGAGCGAGACACCTTCTTTGAATCCGTCGCCTGCCCAGGCAGCCATGCGTACTACATAGCCGTAGACCTGCAGACGCAGCGCCATATCGAAATCTTCGGAGACGTGAGCCTCACTCCAGTATTTCTCAACACCATCTTCATCCTTGAAAGCAACTTCCTGGATAGCGCTCCATCTCAGAATAGCATTGTGGCCAACGAAAGGAGCGACATCGCCGGAAGCAACACCGAAACGGATAGCGGTATAGATCAAGTTCGTGAAGAAGGTGATGCCATCCTCAAAGAAGTTATGCGCGACTTGCATGACACCACTGCTGAATTGGATAATGGCTACGCGGGGACTTTGTTCCATTTCTGATGCGGCGTCGAGGAGGCAGTCTTCTGGGACTCGGGTGTCGGAATCAATAATCAGGATATAGTCGCCGATTCGAATATTGCCATCAGCCCACGCGCGGCCTTCTTTCGCGAGAACGTCTTTCAAGCAACGCTCATACGCGACGCTCTCATCGAAGGTGGTCCAGTCTGCTGGGCGGTCGATGTCTTGGAGAGCTTCTTCGACGGAGTTGGAGATTGCGAGGCCGTAGTTCATGTTGGAAGCCTTCTTGAATTTTCCTTTGCGGAGGAAACCGTTGCTATTGTGCCCGGGACGTGCGGTCCAGCCAATTTGATTATCGGCGTAGAATTCGATACGTGCTTGGCGGTCTTCAGCGGAGATTAATTGGAGACCATCGTCATTGATGAAGATATTTGCTGAGCCTCCCTGGAGTTCGTAGGTTGAGATGGCTTTCTTGATTGAGCGGACGGTGGGCTGGATGACACTTTCGAGACCCTCTTTGTAGACGGGGCATTGGATTGTGATATGGGGAAGAACATTGGAACGAATGCGAGGTGCTGGTGTTGCTGAGAAGTATTTTGAATTCTTGGTTAAGTGTTGAATGGGGCCGATAATCTGGGCGACAGCGCTGACAATGACGGAGGAGAAGAACTGTTACTGTCAGCGCGCGATTCACTTCGCACAGGATTTGCAAACTCACCAAAGTCAAGAAACCATTGACAGGTGTCATGATGAGAAAGGTCAGGGACGTCCACTTGTGTAACTCATAGAGCTCGTCCGCAATCTTGACGTATCCCAGACCAATGAGGATGGTCAGAAGGCAAAGACTGCACGCTACCAAAAAGCAATTATACAGCAGGATGGGCCTTTCCTTCTCAGCCATGAGACCGGTTTCCTCATCCATTTCGTACTCAGAATCGACATCCTTCTCCGTAGAGGCAGCATTGGCGGTTTTCCATACGAACTTCAGGAGTTCTGCTTCGATATTTTTTGCGCGTTGCAGAAGTTGGGTTGGCTCGTCGTCCCACACAATGAGAAGAGCCTCTGATGCAATGAAAGCGGCATATTGATGTCTCTTTGCCTGATACAGATCTTCAAAGGTAGGGAGAATTTGAATTCTGAGGCCGTTGAGAAGTGGGACATCGACAGCATCGGAATTCCATTCGAGAAATGGTTCGATGACACCAGAGGATACCGTCATAGCTGCCTTTAAAGTTCGGATGTGTCAGTTGCTTATTCTCCAAACAAGACACAGCATGAATGTGAGACGAGACACAGTGACATCCTCGACACTGCTGACAGAAGAAATCAAAACCTTACTTGAACGTTCAGCGACATCATCGCTTGGGCGAATTGTGAAGTCGCCAATCCGGGTGGCTTGAAGAGGTACTCATTTCGCCTTTTCCGTACTAAAGCACCTTCTACTTGTTGGTTGATGTCGCGAATCCAAAGAGAACTGCATTGATGCTGGAACAAATGATTAAGGACAACTTGATGCTTGATTTCGTCGACGAGTCGGTCTTCTTGTGCTGCTCGAGTAGACGGAGCTGGAGAAAGAGAAGCTGTTTCGGGGTTTGGTGTTCCGAGCCTTCCTGGTAGAGATCCGCTGAAGTTTTGGGCTGCGTCGAGTGCTGATACAGGATTAAGTGCTACAGGAACCTTCTCATTGTTGTTGTCGCTTTTCGATTTGGCTGGCGCCGCCGGTTTGAAATATGACATGAACCCCATGATTAATGAATTATAGAATGAATGAATGAGTGACTGAGGTGAAGAACGAACGAATGAAGCTCCACACACTGAACAAAAAGAGCAAACGAATGTGAGTTGGAGGACAATGTATAAAAGAGTGTGGTGGTGGAGGAAGGAATTCCTTATCCTACAGAGTCAGGAAAGAGAAGTATTTGCCTGGGGTAGGGGGAGCTGATAGCTGCAGAGGCAAATAGCTCTGAGCCGCATTGGGTCACACCCATGGGGGCTACTGCCTGTGATGGGTCAGTCACTCAGCGTTGCGCCATACGAGTAGTGGGAAGTGACATGGGCAATTCCATATCTGCACGCCGACTCCGATATGCCTCGCTCTTACCCGTGGCTCACTCTGGTTCCTCTAAGCCGCGTCCGTGTGCAGATTGAGGAAATTAACAAGTTTGAGCATTATCGGAAAGCTGTACCTGGCAAGGCGAGGCATAAACGCTCTGAGAGGCTTGGGCGGCGGAGTAAGGTGAACATGGGTGTGGCCAGAGTAGCATGGCCAGAACAATGCTTCGGAAGTCCACCCCGGGACGGAGAGGGGATCCTGGACCATGTGGACGAGTATCCGTGACCTAGTTAGGTAGTTTACCAAACTATCGATGAAATCCGCCATGCCGAATAGCGAGGAGATTACTAGGTATGTGACCTGTGTGCACAAGTACTGCGTGTGTGATAGGGAGATTAAGGTGTCGGCCTTGTCGGGAGACAAGAATAGACACTCAACCAGATCGTGCAGGCCAACATCGCAAATTTGACGTTCCCGGGACAGGGTGTCGAATGCCTGCAATACCAAACAGATGGAAACGCTAGGAAACGGCAGCCCCTGATGCTGGTGTTCATCGATGTTAGCGTTGAAAGTGAGCCGCATGGCCAGAGCTGTTAAAACAGCAAGATCAACAATAAGCGAGTCGATGCGCTCGCGCCCTGGACGGTCAGGGGGAGGCCTTGACGAGGAGCGAGGGAGCTCGCTAGTTGGTGCCAATCACCGCCTGCAATCCTTGCGCCAGCCACAACACACCCGGACATCGCTTCTGGGCCCTGATTGCAGAGAACCGTCCATGCACCACCCAATCGTGACCACAACGCTCGACTTGCTTCTCTGGCAACACACAAAAGGGGAACGCCACTTGCGAACCTTTGGCTGATGTTGGCTGATGGGAATCTCCTTGTTCCCAGCATCGTCGTCACGACGAGCCTCTTCCAAGGCACAAAACAATGCAGCGCGTTCAGAACCACGCAGATCTCCAATCGGTGCTGGCAGGACCCGGAGTGTTGAAGGCCAATTCGATCACCGTCCTGGATGTCGTGCCCTATGATGCCCTATGATCTCCTATCGCAGGACCAGCTGAGTGGTAAATGACTGCTACGCTCTGATAGGGGCGATCATAGGGCGACGTCGGGCGTCCACCAGGTCGTCGGAGGAAAACATACCAGGTTGCCGCCTAAAAATGGCCCGAAGCTTAAATAAACGACCTGCCGCGCCTCGAGGTGGCGCACCCAAGACATGACTCCCAATTTCCTTTTCTTCGCAGCGCCCCTAAGCCGGTTGTAGTATGTCTTGCTCCCAAACAGTGCGGGGAGCGCGCGCGAGTCAACCCGGGCTGCGCTCTGGGCCCTTCAGCTACGACGTGTGGCCGCCATGTCACTTCTCCATCTTTCGCACTACCATTTCGCCCAGGTGACAAGTACCTGTACCTTTCGGGACGTATCGGCGTTAGGTTCTGGTTACATTAGAGCTGACCCCGGAGAATAAGCTTAAAGCGATCGTGGGTTGCGTGCATCTGGAGCTAAAAGCAAGGCTTAGGCCAGGTCGGCATAAACATGCTAGCGATTCCTCGTGGGAATCTGACCTACTTAGTACCCCGCGCGGGATGCACACGCTATTGCATAAGTCATTTTATGAAACACCGCATTGGGACGAGGGGACGCCTTGAAGAGGTGTGTGGCTGTCGTATCACGCCCAATCCCAACCCGACGTTTGGAAAAGTCTTTTTCTGCAGGTACGACGCAGGAACGACGCAGGTACGGCCGCCACGACACGTCATGTTTCAGCCAACCAGCGCTTGCTGCTGAGACTGTGTGTCTCCTTGGTAGCACAAGAAATATGGGCTCTCATCTGTGAGGCTGCGGCTCGTTTGACTTCGCCTGCCGTCTTGCTAAGCCGACCAAAATTGGGCCTGGAAAAGGGGAGTTTTCGCTTGCTGACACCGGGGAGGAGGCTGGTAAGCAGCTGAAAAATCCTTGGCAATGTTATGCTCGGTGAGTTGGGGGGCGGATGCGAACGATAATTGCACATGCTTGAGGCACCAGGTGGTGAGGGCGATGAAGGACGAGTGTAATCGTATGATTTGAAGACTTTAAAAATGGTATCATGGATGGATGTGAATATTATGGATAATCTGAAAGGAGAAAATGTCTATCTAAGAAACACAGTCTAATGACCTAGAAAATGTACACAATGAACCCAAATGAAACGCCTATCGTGTCACTCGTCTCTAGCACTGCTGCCACATCTGTACCCTGTCCACAATCATCTGCCCGTTCTTGCTCCATGTAGGGTACCATTTCTCGCGTGCGTTCCAGAAGTCGTTCCTCGCAGTGGGACTGGCATCAATCCAAGGTTTCCCGTCGGTCCCGTCTTGGAACCAGCCATTCTGACCACCCACCGCGACGTTGATGATGAGATAGAATTCTTGGTCGAAAGGTGTCTGCGGTCTTCCGGTCTGGCTCCACGGATCAACAAATCGCGTGCCATTTGCATCGGTATAGGGAAACCCCCCTTGCTGCCAGAAAGGTCGAGAGAAAGTGTTGTAAAACACCTGCAGCAATCTTGTGTCGACAAACGTGAAGACATATTTCTCGCTCCATTCAAGGCCATAGGTGTGGAACTTGTCACCGTACTCCGAGTGCAATGAGTTCTTGAAATTAGTTGTGTGCCTGTAAGCGTCGTTCGTTGGGTTTGGACCCCAGTGCAACGATGAGGAGACGAGATCGTTGCCTCCGAGGCTGTAGGTGTGATTGTTGCCTCTTGATTCCATGATGTCGATCTCTCCGCTCGCGGGCCAAGCTCCGTAAGTATCAGTAACAGGCATCATCCAGATCGCAGGCCAGAGCCAGTCACCCTGGGGAATTTTTGCTTTCACCTCGACTCGGCCGTACTTGATGCTGGCACCAACCTTGGTATTAAGCCGGGCGGATTTGACTGGCGGGATGATTGTACCATTGGTGGTATTGGTTGATGCCACACAGTTTGACCACAAGTCAGATGTACACAAACCAGTTGCAGTGAGATTGATGACCGTGTTGGATGTGATCAAAGACTCGTCTTGTAGCGTAGGCTTGATGTAGAGCATCCCATCCTGGATGAACACGTTCTCCTCATCAGCTGTTGTCTGCTCAAACTGTCCGTTTCTATCGCATTCATTAGCCAAGACATCGAGACCGAGGTTTCTTAGTGCACTCACCCGAAACCACCAACTTCCTGCTCTTTCGTCCAAATGCTCGGATTTAGGGTGCCCGTCGAAAAGTCATCGTCAAGGACAGAACAGTATTGGTGAGATACTATTCGACCAATCTTCAAATATATCATGACACCTGTAATAGCGACCCCGATGAAGACCCCAAGCATGGGAATGATGCACAACCATTTTTCTTTTGGGTCTTTCTTGAACTTGGGCGGTTCATGGCCGTCGTCTTTCCGGATGCGTCTTGAGCGAAAGTATTTGGCCCCTCCAGAGGACTCTGAGTGTTGGAACGCAGAGGTGCTACCAAATACCGACGCTGGTGGGGTAGCGAAAGGATTTCTCTGCCCACCTGGTGCAATCGAGCTGGTGCTGCTGAATGCCGATGTTGTTCTCGAATGGTCAGGCGCGGGGGGAAGAGGGAACTTCTTCATGTTGAAGATGTTTGGGATTTTGGTCGCTCGAATGTTCAAGTTTGCCAAATCAGGCTTACAAGTTTCTATGAACAAGTGAGTTGAGAGGAACAAGTTTGAGAAGTCGACAAGCTTTGACGGAGGGGCGGAAGAAACTGGGCGCGGGATGGTGTATTAGCAGTTCATAGATAGCAATCGAGATTATGGGAGATATCGAAGGCAGAAGAAAACCGCTATCGACTTGCGATTGTGAGATAGACTTCTGGAATCTGGACAGCCCATGGGTGTCACCGCATCGGGACGCCTGGCAGCTCGAGCAGATGGTAGGCATAGCTTGCAGGGTCGCCGCGTCCCGGGTCCGGCCCATCTGTTGTAAGGACATAGCGAGAGGGTGCCCCTTGGACTTGCAGCGGCGCGAACATTTGATGGCCAGGCTGTGATTTGAGAGCTGGAAAAGAAGTGGCGTCGTGATTGGTTGGTCTGCGCTAGACCAATTATGCTTAGCGGCCAGGATTCTCCGGCTTTGCACCACTCCTTCATCTCATCTTCCAGCCCACTCAAAATAACTCTCAATTCAGCATGGTTATGCATTTCATCCATCATCCATGTCCAGATCAAGTGATGCTGCTGAAATGACGCATCCGGCCTAGCGGTCCGGACGCTGTCAATGAAGCGCCCGCACCTCTTGACAAGGCTCATCCGTGAGCCGGAGGCTTCCAGACCTGCTCGAGACCCTACCCCTCCGTAGATGAGGGACTCGGTGCACAAAGCCCGACCCGCAAAACCGCTTCGAGGTGGCTCAACAGGCCGTGTATTGATATCAAGGCTATATTCATACACCATCGCTTATCTGTCGAATGAACTGTACTGCTCGAAGGTCCCGTCCACCATCACGCCCGCGAATGGACGCTTTGAGGGACATGATTACCGAAATGGCCAAGTGAACAAGACGGAACTGGGCAAGTCAAGCCTGGCCGCACAAACTCAGCTAAGAATGTTCTTGTCTGTCTAGGCCCTCGAGCGGCTCGCCTTCTCCGAATCCCAGCATGTTTTGATCTAGCCATTCTTGTCTCCACGTGGTCTGCGTGTGCATGACCTGGAATGGAATACCACCTCCTCATCAGCCCATGGAGTACAGCCCCATTCGCGGGCGTGCCAATTTTGGGCGTTCAATTTCCATAGTTCCCAATGTCTCAGGGTCCAAGCTATCGAAGAAGCCTCGGATTGCTTTTCACCATCGTGCTCTTTCTCATTGAAATTGTCTGTACATGATTCTATAAATCATCTCTGTCCCTTCCCCACAGTTGATTTCAGCATCCTCAACCAGGCAATCATCTTCTCCAACACTCTTTTGAATTGGATCATCTCAAGCTTCACTCTCATTCAAGTTATATACATTCTTTTTTTGCAATACCAATAGCATAATGAAGACCTCCACTGTCTTTTCGCTCGCTCTTTTGGGCTTTGCTGCTGCATCTCCAGTTGCTCTGCCTCAAGATATCGACTTTGATTCTTACGATAGCATTCCAATTGCGCCAGATCTTTCGGCTCCGGTCGGCGTTGTTGAACCTGCAATTGTCTCCTACAGTCCTTCTTCCGCCGCTTCTGCTGCCGTTGCCGGGGCTACAGCAGCAACTGATGCGGATCTCACGAAACGCGAAAGTCTCGAAAAACGTGGATCTTGCGATGCTGAGCCAGCTGGGAACTACCCCTCAGTGACTCCCGACACCGATGTTGCTTTCCTCACCAATCCCGACTTCGCTTCAGCTGCAACCAGCGCCACTGCACCACCGGGATACTTCTTGGCTGTTGGGTTCCAGAATCTTCAAGCCAGCGCCAGCAATCCTTCATACCTCACATACATCTCGGATCCTCTGACCAGCTACGACCCATCCGTATGCGCTGCCAAATGTACTGCCATGACGGGCTGCGTGTCCTTCAACATCTGTATGTCTTCTTTCTCACCTTCGCTAGCTACTTATTAATTGCCATAGACTTCGAGCGTGATCCATCCATCTATGTTGACTCCGTCAGCTGCCCCACTACTTCGTCTGTCACGCGCATAAAGTGTTCATTCTTTGGCTCTGCGATCACGGTTACTGATGCCACCAATGGTGGACAATACACTGGACAATTCCATGGTCAGTAGTCTCGAACCTGTTGACAGATGCAAAACTGACCTCACTACAGTTGTGATTGCCGGCTCTAACACTTACACCACTGCTCCTCAACCTCTTCCTGGTTTCACTGGCCCAGTTTCTGTAAACAATGCTTCGATCATCTCACCAACCTCAGCCAACACCTACATGGGTAAGTCTTTACTCTCTAGTTATGTATTTCAAAGCTAACCCCTCATGAAAGGTGTGCAATCCTTCCCCATGACTCAGCCATTTGATCCCAGCGTTTGCGCCGCTGCTTGCACCGAGAAGAGCGCATACAACACCCGCCACGCCACCTCTGGAACCGCTCCCCGTCTCTGCCTCTTCTTCGATGCCTACATCCTGTACAAGAATGGCCTCAACGGCGTTTTCACCTGCACATACTACACTCAAGCCTATGATGCCAGCTACGCCACTAATTTTGGCCAGTACAACGGCGCTGGAGATCACTTCACCATTGGCCACAGCTATCTTTATTCTGTTTCTTCTTAGGTGCCTGGTTGGTTTGCATGAGGGTTGGGAAAATGGAACGAGGAAAGGCTTGAATGACTGCATCTTTTCTTTTGTCTTTCAACAATGCTTTAATTTGAGACTTAGTTGGTGTTGGACAGTGCTCTGGTTGGGGAACATACATATTAGTTGCGTAATATTCAATATAATACACTCTACAAACATTCTTTTCTATTCAGATAGCTTTGACTTTCCTGGACAGTTCTGAAGTGATGGAGTGATGAGTCAGAATTTTCATTCAAATTCCACGGTTTGCGGATCGAAGAAGGAGCTTCGTTTGAGGTTTATTTTGGACTCAGGCACCTCAATGTTGAGCGGAGATCCGACATTTTGGTTCAAAGTTACTCTAATTCAGTGTATTGTTTTAGGACAGACGTTATGTTCGACTGCTACGCTCTTCAATGTAAGTCTTAGATCCGAAGATTGTGGGTAGTACCTCCAGTATCAAGACACTGTCACCTTCATCAATATTTATTCCTACCTACTAGTCTTGCATTTGAGGCATGAGATACCCACTTCTATGAACGAGAACCTTAACAATCACAAACAATATATTTTGCCTTCCCGCAGTTTGATCACGAGATGCTCTCCATCCAGCCCCTCCCAAATCCCACGTGATTTGGCTTAAGCTTCGCGCCGACACCAAGCCTTTGTTTTGAAGACCGAACACCGCTCGCATTCTGCTTGGACGTTCTTTCCTACTCGTCCACGGTACGAACCTTCTCCCGTCTCGAGATACCTTTCCCAGGAATTTGTCACGGCGGAGGTACCAACACCGGAGCGCGGTCCCTGGAGGCCAGGGCACAGTCGCTCAGCTCTGGCGAGGCCTGGAGCGTCACCCTGAAGAATCGAGAATGGTCGAACGGCACTTTCGCAGAGCCTGCGAGGATCCTGAGCGGGTGCGATTAGCCCTATTCTCGGTTCGCGAACCCCCGTAAAGGGACGTCCACTAGGTCTTCTCCTGTTCCGCGCACTAGGTCCGCTACCCACGGGGACGAATGGGTCATAGGGGCGCATTGTTTACACAAGATTGCTTCTTTTTATGCACACAAACAGGGGCGTCACGCTGGATGCAGCCTAACCTTGGCGCCTTGGCAACCTAGCGTCTGCAAGGCACAGTTGGGATGGGCTCAAGCCCCCCGGACCCTGAAGCGGGATGAAGATGGGAATGTGGGAAGAGAGGTGGGCAGCCACTTTCCGATGAGGTACAGGAAGCAGCGGTGGAGCCTTTCTGGCCCGTTCTGGCGCGGCCACGGCACCAGGGGCCCTGCTTGCCCTGACACACCCTGCAGCCAGGGTCAGGGGCCGTAAACCACCCGTGCTTAGCTTACCTGCCGCTTTAACACGCTGCGAAGCATCATTTTGCAACTCCATCTCGCTCGCATCACCCTTCATGAACCGCCCTGGGGGCTTCAGCTGGCACTGCAAAGCGCCACCGTGTGCGATCTCAGAGGTGGAATTTCATCCCGAGGCAATATCGATATCGCTGCGGTCAATAGTCCTGAAGCTAGGTCGCCTTAGCATCGATGAAGCTCGCCGTCTCCGTTCTCCTTCTCCTGTGGCCTGATGTTCTGACGCGTCCATGCTCGTTGGTGAGCTGAGGCAAGTGCATTGGTCTACTTCGGAAGGATGCTTTCGTTGCTCAAATCTTGAGGTATCTACAATACGTTTTCCAGATGCCAAGCATTCACAGCCTTTACAGTCTTTACCTCGAGGTTTTCTAGTCATTCGTTTTCACCTGGGTGCTCACATATTCACTCATTCACTCATTCAATCGTTCGTTTTTTCAGTCTCTCATTAATGACTATTGCATTTTTTTAATATCTTCTACAAACGATGAGGTTCTCTTGGGCTTTGGCGGCCCTTGAAGCCTGCCATCTTGTTCAACATGTTCATGCGGTTGCAGCTACCGACTCTCTTATGGATGGAGGTTGGTGATCTCCTCGCTCTAGACGGACCTTCACTGACAGCTATAGACTCGAGCCAGTCGGGCTACCTGCCAAATCATAACATGGATCCTGCCGTTGTTTCTGGGGGGAGTTTTGGGCAGATTTGGAGTTTTACCACCCCAACTGGGGCTTCTGAGCAGTTCTATGCGAAACCTCTTGTCTTCACGCCGTCCAGCACTGGTCGACAAATCGTCCTTTCATTCTCGGAACAGAACAGAATATACGCCTTGGATGCTGTCAACGGTACCTTAATTGCTACTCGTGATCTTGGTCTAGAGGGTGAACACCCATTCCAAGTTAGTGACCTTGGTTCCTGTAACGACATCAGTGGCTCCATTGGTGTAACGGGCACCCCAGTCATCGATCCAACAACCGATACTGTATATTTCTTCGCAAAGAGTTACCTTGGGTCCGCAACTGGATACCAAAATGGTGCATACCGATTTCATGCCATTGATGCGGTCACCTTGCAGGAACGACCAGGATTTCCTACCAATATCCAAGGCACTCCAGGTGAGCATGATCGTTGAGGTGTAGAATTCAGGCTCACATTACTAGCTGATAACGACAACACCCGATACTTTACAGGTGGAACTGTATTGCAAAGACCTTCACTGAACTTGGTAAATGGTGTTGTCTTTGCTGGCTTTGGAGGTCATTGCGATCAGTATAATGTAATCGACCCATTTCCTCCTTCTCTCCCCTTCAAAATGCGGCGTTAGGTACCAGGCTCATGTGTCAAATCGATCGGCTCATGTTCTTGATTAAAGACGTAGTGCTAATCTTTTGAAGTTCACCGGATGGGTCGTTGGCATGTCAGCATCGTCAGGCAAACTCCTCACCTCATATGTGACAAGTGGCGGATCCGGCGCCCCAAAGCAAGACGGAACATTCAACGGAGGTGGAGGTGGATCTGGAATTTGGATGGCCGGCTCCGCAATTGCATCTGATCAATCCAATCGCCTGTTCTTCGTCACAGGAAACGCGTACAAGACCGAAGTCAATCAAAACCAACCTGCTTCTGGACGTCTGCATCTCGACACTTTGAGCGAGGCCGTGGTCAACATGGCAATCAATCCAACGACAGGTGCCGTAACACAGCAGGATTACTTTGAACCATACACATACCTTGCCATGGATGCTGGCGATCGTGATCTTGGGTCTGGAGGTGTCATTCTTCCGGATCCAGGGACCTTCAGCGGCGGCGGTGTTGCCAGACTTGCGATCACAGTTGGCAAGAATGGTGTCTGTTATATCATGAATGCTGACAATCTTGGAGGATACAAACTTGGTTCCGGTGGCACTGATGCAATTATACAAACTATCAGCATGCCTGGTGGCGGCTCTGTCTTCAACAATGCAGGAGCTTATCCTCTCGAAGGCGGCTTTTTGTACATCACTCCTGTTGGCTATCCTACCTTGGTGTATTCTCTTGGGCACACGGCGTCAGGACTTCCTGCCTTCACCTTGGTTGCTCAGACTCCCGACACTTCTGCTGCTCGTGTTGGTACGGGTCCGGCAACTATCACAACCTTAAATGGACAGCCCGGAACTGGGATTCTCTGGGTTGTTGATCCTGATGCAGGCCTAAGGGCTTACTATGCTGTACCTGTGAATGGAGTGATGACAAAAATCAATCTCCCTGCCAGCCCTGCTGTCTCGAAGTTTCAGCGCCCTGCCTTTGGCGATGGCCGCTACTACATCTCAACGTCCAATGGCAAAATTCTGGTAAGCTTTTTATGTCCTCGAGCTTTTGCACGCTTATTTACAAATCATAGGCATACGGATCACCTGTTGCTCAACCTCTGAAATGCACCTCCCCCGTCGATTTTGGCTCCGTCCCAATCGGCAACACCAAAACGTTGAACGTGACTTGTACTGCGCTCATTGCCATCACAAAGCTCAACGGCATCGTTCTTGGGAAGGCCGTATTTTCAGCATCAAATTCCAGCTTACCAACTGGGCCTATCGCAGTTGGGAAGAGTTTCAATTTCCCTGTTGTGTTTGACTTGACAAACCATCAGCTCAATGCTGGGAGTACTTCTTCGCCAGCGGTAACGCCTGGTGTACAGACCACATCAATCAGTATTCTTACAACCAACGCGCAAACCGGTTTCGCGAGCCAGCAGCCTATTACTCTTACTGGCATGAGTATCAGCTCAGCCCCCTTCTTGTCTATCAACCCGCTCATGGTAGACTTCGATGGTGTTGTGGTTGGGTCTGCGGCAGCAGAAAGCGGCAGCGACAATACATTCATCATCAGTAACATCGGTCTAAGTCCCATGACAATTACGGGCCTCGCATACACCACTGATCCTATCTCCTCTCCCAACGCGACCTTTTACAACCTAACTGAGACGACGAATGCGAATGGCACCATCGTCACTGCGTTCGACGCTAATGGCTACTTTACGTCTGAAGACATGCCTCAAGTTGGGACCGTCATCCCTGGTGGGGGAAGTATCACTGTGGATGCCAATTTCAACTCTAATGTAAGTCCTGATCGCGGAGAATGAGGCTCTTTCTAATTTCTACAGGTCACCGGATCATACTATACAATGCTTGAAGTCTATTCGGACGGTGGCAATGCGTACACAATCTTTACTGGTTCTGCTGCTACCGTTCCTATCGCCTTACTAGAGTACTCCAATGGCGAGGGTGGGTGGACTACGATTCCTCACTGCACAACTCCAAGTGATGGCTGCACATACGAGATTGACTTTGCTCCTTCCGGGGGATTGACAACACAAACTATTGAACTTCGAATAACCAATAACGGCGGTTCAGCATTGACGGTGACTAAGTCTAAACCACTTGAAGGAGCCGTTCTTGGCGCCACGAATCCGGATACGGACTTCTCTGAAGGATCATCGATCGTTCCTGGATCGTCTGAAGTGGCATCAATTCTCTTCGCACCCGGTGCGTCTGTTCTGAATGCAGACACTCTGTTCTACTCTGGGGTGTGGACTTTGAATACCGATGACTTGACATTTGGCGTCCATTCCCTGAATTTCACTGGGACTGTTGTATCCACAAAGACTGGCCCGACGACCCCCTCTGGAAATGCACAATACAAATATCTCGGATGCTTCCAAGATTATGTCAACAATGTCCGTCTTGAGCCCAAACAATATGTCAACGCAAACAACACGAATGGTCTGTGCCAGACTCAAGGTCTTGCCTACGGTGCCGTGTTCGCTGGCACAGAGTACATGCAGGAGTGCTGGGTCGGAAATGTTATTCCTGGGGCTAGTCTTCTGGGAGAAGATAACTTGTGTAACTACGAGTGTGCAGGAGATGCGACGCAAATCTGTGGTGGTCTAAATGGCTATATTTCGGTGTACTACGATTCAACGAGATACTTCCCAAACAACGGCACGATTATTGGAACCTCAGGTCTGGGTCCTTCCATCCCGAAGACTATTGGGGCTTTCTCCTACGCTGGCTGCTACTCGGACTCTGCTACGGCAAGAGTTTTGGTTGGTAAGACTACCGCTGGGTCGACAGTGTCATTGGATACTTGTGCAACATTCTGCTCCGCATACAACTACTTCGGCGTTGAATATGCGGATGAATGCTACTGCTCAAACACCCTTGGAAGCACCAGTGTTCTTCATGCAGACACCGATTGCTCAATGAACTGCGCGGCCAATAGCTCCGAGTTCTGCGGAGCTGGTAGTCGACTGTCGTTGTATTATAAGAATGGAACCACACTACCCTCATCCGTTCCCTCTTCTTCAACGACAACAATCCAAGGAACAACATCGTCTAAGACTGGGTCTATCGGCCCTAGCAGCACACCAAACGGAAACTTTTCTCCCTTGGGCTGCTATACGGACAACGATGTCACTGAAAGGACTCTGATTGGTGGATACGCCTCTGGGTCCAGCGTGTCTCTTGAATTCTGCGCGGCTACGTGCGTAGGGTACAAATATTTTGGTGTCGAGTATGCCGATGAATGTTATTGTGGCAACACTCTATCGTCGACAACATCCCTTACAACAGACGGCAGATGCAGCATGCCTTGTGCTGCAAACAGCGCTGAGATTTGCGGAGGTAGCTACGGGATGAATGTTTTCCTTCTAATCACGCCTTCAAGCACATCATCCAGCGTACTTTCGACAACAACAAGCAACAGTTCAACTACAGTTGGAAGTTCAGTCACAGTAACTTCATCTATTATCAGCACATCCTCAACAGCAAGCAAAAGCTCATCTGTAAGCTCATCCTCGAGCACTGCTGCTACTCCAAGTTCTTCGTTCACGGCAATTGGGTGTATGACCGATAACACGGTCACGGCCCGCGCCCTGGTCGGAGCTGCTTCGACGAGTTCAAGTATGACTTTGGAACTTTGCGCTGCAAAGTGCGCAACATTTGCGTACTTTGGCGTGGAGTATGGTCAAGAGTGAGTTTCTTTCTCTTTAGGTTCTCGACCAACAGCTAATCAGAACTAGGTGCTATTGTGGTAACACCATCGCTTCCACATCTAGTCTCGCTACAGATGGTCGTTGCAGTATGGTCTGTGCAGGCAATAGTGCAGAAATTTGTGGAGGGAGCTATGGCATGAACATTTACTTGACTCCCCTCAAAAGCAGTTCAGTATCCACTCTCAGCAGTACCTCGTCACCAAGCAGTATTTCTTCAAGCAGTATTCCAACAAGCAGCACCCTGTCTTCATTGACCAGTACCTCCTCAAGCGTCACCTCTTCAAGCGTGCTCTCTTCAAGCAGCACGAGCTCTTCGTCTTTAATGCTCAGCTCTACTTCGTCTACTTCGGCGTCCACATCAACATCAGCGATACCTACACCTTCGGTCCCCGCCACGATCGGCGCCTTCACCTAGTAAGAAACCTCTTCCTGTATTCTTTTCCTTTAAACATGCTAATTTGTTCAAGTCTGCATTGCCATAGCGACAATATAACAACAAGGACTCTGCAAGGAAAATACGTCGCAAATGCAGCTATGACGCTCGAGAACTGTGCTAGTAATTGTGCTGGGTATGCCTATTTTGGAGTGGAGTATATGCAAGAGGTTTGTGACTCGTTGTTTCTCGCTTTAACACTTTACTAACATTTTCAAGTGCTATTGTAGCAATACGCTCTCTTATGGTAGCTACATCGCCACCGATGGACGATGCTCCATGAAATGTGCTGGCAACCCACTAGAGATCTGCGGTGGCTCAAACGGTTTGACGCTTTATCAAAACATCACCGTAGCAGGGTCCTCGTCAAGTAGTTCCTCCCAGCTTTCTTCGACAAGCTCTCTCTTATCCAGCAGCTCAATCTTGTCGGTGTCGTCCTCCACAAGCTCGTCACTATCCCAGACCACGACTAGCATTTCTTCATCAACTTCAAGCCTTCTCAGCTCACAGACATCCTCAAGTCTCAGCTCTTCCGTCAGCTTGGTGCCCAGCACCAGCACCAGCTCTGTCTCGTCCGTCACGAGCTCCAGCTCCATTCCATCATCAAGCCAACTGTCGTCATCCTCTACGCTCCTTCCAAGCTCCAGCTCTTCTCAGTTGTCCAGCAGCCTGTCATCAAGTCTCACATCTTCCTCGAGCATACTCTCTAGCTCTTCTCAGTCTTCCAGCACCCAAGGATCGACGACTTCTCAACCTACAACGAGCTCGTCACTATCAAGTACCTCGTCTTCTTCAAGTATTCTGTCCAGCTCAAGTTTTGTAACCATAACGACACCATCCGTGCTCTCATCAAGCTCAAGCCATAGTCAATCCTCATCCTCTTCATCCACTACCCCGCTCTCTTCAACAAGCAGCACGATCGGTCTCTCTGCGACCTCAACACCAAACCCATGGGCATATGTAGGCTGTGCAAACGATACCACTACCGCTCGTGCTCTAAGCGGAGCATCATATACGAACACGACAGGAATGACAGTCGAGTCCTGCCAAGCCTACTGTACGTCAAAGAACTTCCAATTGGCAGGCATTGAATAGTAAGTTACTCCCAAAGCCCATTGTTTACTCAAATACTAACAAGATTCAGCGCGAGCCAGTGTTACTGTTCAAACGCTTTGAGCCACGACTCCACGGTTGGCTTTACTGGATGCAGCATGAGTTGCGCAGGCAATAAATCTGAAACCTGCGGTGGCTCTTCCCGTCTCTCACTCTATAATAACACCGCCTATTTTCCACCCATTATACCACAAGTGGTTGGATCTTACCATTACACGGGCTGCTACACCGAGCTCCCAACCGGCCGAGCGATGGGCACATTGGGCTTGACGAACAGCACAGGAATGACAGTTGAGATGTGCATTGGAGTATGCGCAGCTAAAGGAACGCCACTGGCTGCTCTCGAATATGGGGAACAATGCTTTTGTGGCAGCTCTATCTCGAGCTCTTCTTCGGTGGTAGCTGACAGTCAGTGCGAGTCTCTCCTTTGTCCCGGCAATAGCAAAGAATGGTGTTCGGCGGGCAGTAGGCTGCAGATGTACTCGACGTAGAGAGTCGACATTGTTTATAGATGGTTAGGATACTTAAATTCGTGGTTCATACTAGATCTCTTACACACCTTAATACATAATGGACCCCTGGAGCCCTTGGCCTCCAAAAGATGCAATCGAAATCTTTCAAGCGCATCGTGTGATTCAACATTTCCCTTCAATTCACTGCCTGTGTGGCCTGAAGGAGTACAGCGGCTCCAGTGGATGATCGTGCGAGTCTAAGTACTAGCTGTAGACTTTAAAGTCACGTAGAATATATATCTAAGTTGAATCATATCGCCTTGCCAAACCAAGATGGCCAGGCGTCGCGTTTCTTCGAGATAAGTTCTGCCTTATTGAATTTGAGAATAGCCTGGTAGAACACGTCTTGGAGACTTCTTCCTTGGCTTTTGCGAGGTCTAATTTGCCTAATTCGCTTGGAAATTATGTAGTGTTGTTAACTGCTAGATTGCTGTCAAGAACCCAGCGAAAATGTACGTGAGATGCAAGCAATTGGACGGAAGTAGGCTTGAGACGAAAGGAGCTGTAGGCAGTGCGTAGTATAACGAGGTAGATAGGAATAGGTGCATCAAAGTCAAGTAGGGGATGATAACAGAAAATCGTGTTTGCTGATGAAGGAGACTTAGACAGGAACAGATGAGATCGTAATTGCCGAGCTCGTTCACCAACTTTGCTTGAGAAATATTTCGGTAGACAGGAGAAGAGTCTTCTGACAGGATCGTCAAGTGGGATAAGTTGAACCTGAAGAAACCGCTCTCCGCGACAGTCAGCTACCAAAGTTTGGATGAATCCAAGGCAGGCGCACGCCCAATTTGCAAGTGAATGCACGACTCGACACGACGAATTGATACATACAATAAGCGCCTCTACGCCAACCGACAGTCCACCATCCTTCAACTTCCTGTCACACCCGGCGTGAATGCAGCACCCATAATCGAACTGCTAGCAGCCGAGCCCAGAATCGCCGCTGTTGGGGTCATGGCTCCGCTCGTCGACTCCTCAGTCAATATCTTTCCAACCTTCGCCAAAGTAAAATTCCTCTCCGCTTCCACCACCCAACAGCTCCACCTCCTCGTGCCAGGCCCAGTGAACTTCTGCCCGCCCTCGCAGTCATAATCCAGGACGCCTTCACACGCACCCATCCTCCCACTCTCTGGTGTGATCCAACAATCCGCAAACCGCTTCCCTTCTCTTGTGATGTAAGCATTCTGGTTGAAGTAGTCGTGCATCTGCAGGGAGTCGATGCCACCGAGGGAGAAGAGCTTGTGGTTCGAGACATCGTGTGCTCGGTAGCACCATTCTGTCATGGTGTTTTGTTCGCTGGGGAGCCAGGCGATAAACGTCATTGATGGAGGCCAGAAGACATCGCCGAGGTAGATGGGTTTGTCGGGGTCAATGACTGACTTCACAGGAGGGAGGATGGAGGTCGTTAGAACGAAGGGGAGGAGAGTGGAGAGGAGGAGTAATGTTCTCATCTTGAATGCGTGTAACAGAAAACAACGATGAAGGTATGAACTTGAAAGTTGGAAACGACTTGGACAATCAGTCAAAGACGCCACATCGTACCTTTGACCTTGATATCCTCTTGAATGCAATTGAAGAAACGTGTACTCTAGTCTCTACATGCATCATTTGCGACGGAGTCGGAAAATGTATAACAGAGGCTAATTGGATGTATCTCGACTTGAGAAGTGAGTGGTCGCGTTATGATTTATCCGCGACTCGGGGGTGCAAATAAATTGAGCTGCAGTTTATCATGTAGAGTTGATGGCGGGGTTTCCCCACACTTGCATAAAAATCTAGCATAATGTGCTATTGCTTCTTTGGGAATAACCATCACATAAAATGTTGTGCATGATAGCCGAGTCAGAGTCAGACTAATGTAATCACACCTGACTGGTTTTATGTTCGCACCTCGCGCCTCGACGTCCTCTCTATAGATTTCCTCGGCAAAAAGTTCTTGCTAAACGCACGTAGCATGTTTGGTTCACCCCCTCGCCGTCGCGTCGAATTTCGAATCAACATTCTGATTTGCATCAGCAACGCGTTTTCACCACATTTTTTGTGCGTTGCCAATCGATGATTTGAACGATCTAAATATACAGCACTAAGCCTATTGTGCTCCTAGCAGATGCTCGATAAGAAAGTTGTTCTCGCAGTTAGGTTACGATGCAAATCGCCTGCGCAGCATTTGGATTGAGCACCAAGGCTTGCGCCGCAAAGTGAGGAGTGCTCGCTGGGAATACTTTCAAGAGCGCAAGTTGTTCTGGGTAGTGCTTTCCTCAATCCTGAGAGGGAAGGGACGCATCCTCTAGTTCCGACCGGAAGCCCACCTACCCATCCCTTCTGTCCCTCCGATTCATTTTCTCGTGCATCGTTTGAGGGCTGAAATGTCGTATTGCTGAACAATTTCCTAAAACCACTGATATAAGGTTATATTCCTCTCTTCATACCTAATCGACGTCTTAAAGGGGTAACGGTCCCTATTGGAAGCGGCCGGCACCAAATCCCCCCCCCATGCAAGATTACTAATCCAATCACCTACATTCTGGTGCATCCACCAGCATCTTGGCCGTTCGAGTCACAAAATTCGTATCGACTTCGCACATTCCACTTTAAGGCAAAGTTGAGCCTGCATGCTTACAGTACAAAAGATTTTAGTTACGCTATAAGAGAACAAGAAATGTAGATTGACCTCTGTAAATACTTCATAAATACTTTCTTTTGTCCCCCTTCACCAACGCCTATCCTCACTCACGCTCAATTATTACCCTAAAAATGCCTCTTTTACTCCGCAAAGCCACCGTCTCCGACGCCACAGCCCTCACAGAAATCTACTTCTCCGCATTCACCATCGATG
Source organism: Phialocephala sp. D728 (assembly GCA_003988865.1). Classification (NCBI taxonomy): domain Eukaryota; kingdom Fungi; phylum Ascomycota; class Leotiomycetes; order Helotiales; family Mollisiaceae; genus Phialocephala; species Phialocephala sp. D728. The sequence goes on from QYAJ01000002.1 coordinate 238,185, forward strand.
CCATCTCCGTACTCGCCTTCCCCCGCAACAAATCCTCCTTTGATTTCTGGTACAATTCCGTCATCGAAGAGATAGCTGATCCCAACGCTCATTTTCTCTGCATCTACGACTCCGACTCCCCAGATCAAAAAGTCGTCGCGTACGCAAAATGGAACGGTCCTGATGCTCCTTTTGGAACCGATTTGCCGGTCTGGCCGGAAGGAGGAGACCATGCTCTGGCGAATCACTTCTTTGGGAATTTGGTGAATAGACATGCGAGTATTATGAAAGGGAGAAAGCATTGGTATCTGGAGCTAGTGGCGACGAGACCGGAGTATCAGGGAAAGGGAGCTGCAGGGAAATTGTTAAGATGGGGGATTGAGAGGAGTGATGAGGACGAGACGGAAACGTATCTCGAAGCTAGTCCGGATGGGAAGCCAATTTATGAGCGCTTTGGATTTCAAGAGGAGGATAGGTTGGTGGTGGAGTTGGAGGGGAAGGGAGAGGGTCCTTTGAGTGAGAAGGAATTTATAGAGGTTTTCATGGTGAGACCGGCTAAGGGGAAGAAGACATGAGAAAGGACTATAATGATCTTTGGAAATACTCGTCTTTAGAACAAATTTTGTCGGGTTTGTATGGGCATAAGAAGGCGATCTGAGGCCAATATCATCAATTGTCGATCGGCCACGACTCTAGGGGCTTAGCCAGCTGGAAATATACATCCAGATACCACCAAGAACATTTTAATCGCTCGGATGAGCATTTGGGTCAATAGTTGTTGTGTTATATGAAATATCAAAGATGATAATATGGGAGGGAATTGGATACGATGTGCAACAAAAAAATAGCTAAGTTAGGATTTATAGCCAGACATTGAGCTAAACGACGTGCAACAAAATCCCCGAAAGTCAGGACAGGCCGTCGGACATTGGGCTAAGCGATATGCAACAGAAAGAGCCAAAGTTAGGAGAGGTAGACGGACATTGAGTCATTACGATGGTCATCAGCAAGACGCCAAAGTCTATTGCTACGGTAGTTAATCATCTTCTGCCAAAATACCAAGTAAACCAACCTAATATGTACGCTGACAATCGGCTCCAGATAACATCCAAGACACCAAATTACTCAACGCCGTATCAACATCCAAACCAAACGTTTCTCACCTCTTAACCCCACAGTTCCAAGGCTTTCCTCCCCTCCCCACCTCCCTTGTAGGCCACCGTCCAGGATACCAAATAGCTAACCCCACAATAACCATCAGCAGCGTGAACCCCAGCGCCCCAAAAATGCCTCATTCGTACTTAAATACCTAAATATTCCCTATCTCATCTCCGATTATCTGGTGAGACAGACGTATATACTTGCTAGATGACGACCGGGGCAGTGACAGTTAGAAAGGTAGAGACCACGAAGAATGGTATGCGGTAGAGGTCATTTTGAGAGAAGGTGCGGAATATGTAGTTGATGATTTCGGGGAGGCAGCCGATGGTAAGTGGGATGAAAGACGGGATGCCGTCACGGAGGGTTTGGTAGAGGTGAGTGAGGAAGGCGAGTGTAGATTATGATAGCGAGGATTCAGAGGATGAGATCGAGTGTGTATCTTAGTTCATATTAATGAAGACTTCTGGAGAGGATAGGATGAAAGAGAAGTGTGCCATAGACGACGACTCTCGAATCACCTCGCCCATGAGAATTGGGCAATCAGATTCGACGAATCTGTCTTCATGAGGCCATTTATGACTGCTCATGTTCGCTATTGTGGTGTGTCTTGAAGTCGTAAAAGACTCTTTGGCTTGTTCCTCAGCCCCAGATTGCTTGCACTCATCGCTCGCCTCATGGTTCTCGTCTTAATATACCGTATCTCCTATCTTGACCAAGTCTGACCACCCTACCATAGTCCAAATATGGATAGAGAGACCTCCACGTAACATCCTATCGCGACTGCGATATCCCCAAGCCTAACAAACGTCCGCATCTCGACTCTCAAGTCTATGATGCGACAAATGTCAGTAAGCACCTCTCAATCGGACAAATACCTCCTCCGAAGAACGTGGCATAACGTCGACGACAAAAAGGGGCTGTGAATCACGTGATCGGAGCTTACTCTTCGCCCGACGCTCTGCAGAAGCCCAAACGAGAATTTGAGCTTATAGCTAGCCTTATGAGCGCCAAGACGTGAATGTCTTAGGATCTTGAAACTGAGAAGATACTGAAAGGACGCGTAAGAAAAGATTGATGTGGAGGCTGAGTTTCGCAACAGGTTGCTACTGAGGCTCGGTTGCTTGAGTTCTCCGGGCTGACGAATACGGGTCGGGAGGTGATGGCCCACGGACTCAGCACCGAGCACCGCCTCGGTTGCGAGAGTATTAAAATGGAATATGGAGGCAGAGAATGAAATATAACAATTCTTATATTTCGGAAAGTGTTTCAATAGCGGAGATCTTGAGTAACATTCCGCATACTCTCCTCTCATTGTACGTCAGGATTTCCGAGCTTTCGAATCGACACTCCTCTTCATGATGTCTCTGAGACACAATCATCAATCGAACCGAAACGAGAATCTTCAAGAGAAAAACGAAATCGTTGTCCCAGCTCCTCAACTCGGTGAATACCCTATGCCTTCATTGCGCACAATGGGGATACAGTTCCTCATACTCTGCCTCGCTCTCCTCCTCAGTTATCTCAGAAGGCAACATGTTCTGATCTTTGGGTTGAGGATTGGCCTCATTTGGGGCGTTGTGCCAGCTGAATGCTTGATATTGTCCGGTTTGCTGGCGGAGATGGCCATGAGGAAGCTAGGGTATGGTTGGACGGAGATGTTTCTTGGTATTGATCTTTGAGGCGCGTGGATTGTAGCTTATTAGTTGAATCTAGTAAGCTTGGATGTGAATGTATGCCCTTTGAAGACCTGTCTAATTGTCTGTCTTGACCCTGAGAGCTTTGAATATCCGTGTGTTTGGTCTTGATTTGGACATTTAGACCAGTAATGGAAGCTCATTCAACAATCAAGTAATATAGAAACTTTATGTAGAGCTCTGCATCGACCCATTTGCCATCCAACTAAAAGGATCTGGCATAGGGTTGTTCCCAGCAGGACCTGGTGCATCAGGAGCTAGCATCCAATTGTCAAAGGGTATGTATGAGTGCCCTCCGCCCATCATGAGAAATTGGTCGACGTCTCCTAAGTTCTCATACTGAAGATTGTTTAAAATCTCGGGGTCGAATGCTATCTGATCATCTGCACTGATGTCCGCTGTTTCACCGAAGTCCATGTTCTCGAGGTTCTCCGCAGGAATACTATACGGTTCCCAGTCGGGATGCTTTGGTCCGAACGGTACATCATTCCCATGTACAGGTTTCTTCGCATCTGGGTCCCAAAGAACGCGTGGCACAGGGGGTAACCAGCATTCGTCTTCTGTTTTAGGGATGATAGGAAGTGAGAAACGTGCTTCTTTTTCTTGGCTCTTGTACCACCCATGAAGTCTCATCAGCATGCCTAAGAATGTGAACGGTGCTCTGCACTCCTTCGGGCCCACTGCCTTGATCAATTTGTCAATCATGGCCTTAAGATAGATCCCGACCTTGAGGCTCGTAGGGTCGAGGACTGCTCCGATCTTGCTTTCGGGTGTTTTTGATGAAATATATAGCTTGACGAGGAGAACAAGGGCGTAGGACATTCTGACGTAGTTGTAAATAGGTAACGATCGAAGTGCTTCAATATCCATAGTGAGAAGAATATCTAGGAGAGACTGAGCGGAAGATATGATAACGGATATAGCATCAATGTAGGAGTTCGACGCTCGAAGGTCCGTGTGAATAGAGAGGACTTTCGGAAGCGCGAATGGTGGTTGGAAGTCTTCGGGAGGATGATCGTCGTGAAGCGCAATCTCGTGGATAAAGAGCTGAGTGTGAAAATACTGCAATTTAAGAGCATCTACAACTGTCAGTTAAACATTTCGCTGAAGAGGTTAAGCCCACCGTTGTCAAAAACATCACGGCCAACATCCCTCCTCCATGCTTCGGCCGACTTCTGCAGGCCAGTCATAGTGAGCTGTATCCGAGGCTCGGACAAATCCGCCATGTTGCTCGGGTCTTCGAAACTAAACGACGTCCCAACCTCTTCGGTAATCTTTAAGATTCTCACCCAAGCTGCAAGGAGACGATCGGACTTCGTGACCTGAGAATGCTGTTCAAAACTCTCAAGGCAATCGCCGATCCAGCTATTCCAACGAAGCATGTTCGGTCTTCGCATGCTTATCGAGACCCTGAAAAAGTCAGTTTGGAAACTCGACCGTTAATTTTGTCGCTTACCCTGTAGAAATAAGATAGCATACTAGGAAAGTGCTCCTTTTCTCCAGTTCAGTATCATCAAGAGCATTTAGCGTTGTATCTTCCGGGTCTGAAGTGAAGCCTCTCCTGCTCCTCGAACTCCTCGGGTTTAGACCAAGACCAATGTCCAGTGCCATTGTTGTCGCCATACTACCATCTTATTAGCATAGTAAAAAGTCGTTTCCTAGCTTTAGAACTAGGAGCTATCTCGGGAGCTGAGACACAAAGAAAAACGGCCATGATGGCTCCCGAACAACTCCGAAATCTAGAGCTCTCATAGGAAGGAAAAGACAGCAAGTTGGTACGAGAATAAACTTACTGGATATACTCGTAAAACTTTAGCTGGGCGAACTTTCCAGGTGGGAAGTACCAGATGGAAGTGACAATCATGGCTTGGACAAGCTCGAGACTTTTCTCGCCTCTGATGACTGTCCGATGGGCATAAGCGGAAAGCACCTCGCTGTTGAGGATACTGTAGAGGTGAGAGTCGGTCTTTGCAGCAGCTGCTGCGATGACAGACAGGAAGAGTGTCGGTTTCGTGTTTCGTAGCTCCTCAGCTGTCAGTTCGGCTGGGAACACAACAGCTGGGTAATGGGGGACGAGATATTCGTTGTAAGATTGGAACAACTGGTTTGCTTTTTCCATTGAAACGATACCCCGATCAACGACATCCGAGTCGGGAGAATAAGGTGGAGGGCTCCATTCTCGCGGGTACACTTCATTAGATTCCTCCATCCACGGCGGCGTCTCATTTGGTGCTCCGTTCGACGAATATCCAGAACTCTTCGCTGCCACAACACTTGCCCCATTCTGAGCATTGGTGATTTCAGTCCTGCTCAACGGCTGAGCATTACCAGGACTCTCTCCATTGACACTGTTCGAGCTCCGGTCGAACAGAGCGCGCATAGCTTGGACCTCTCTTTCCAGCTCAGCGACGCGAGTGTCGGTTCGCTTTCTCTGCTTCCGTTTCTGAGGAGCTGTATAGACGCAAACTCGGTCTGTTCGAGCACATCTTTGGCACACCTTCGATGGGCCTGAGGGGTGGGGAAGACAGCGGACCTTGTGCGACCGACAAGAATCGCACGCTCGATTAATGTGCTGGTCTGAAGCGCTCTTTGATCTTTGTTGATTCATCTTGGCGTATGTTTGTTGCGAGGAATAATTTCAAGGCAGATGAACCTCCAAGGTCAATGAGAGCATCGTATTTCTAGAGAAATATTATTTTGAAGTTGCGAAAGGCTCGACCCCTTAAGGTTACGTATATTTTAACAGGGCTGAGACTGCAGCCTTGGCTGTGGCGGGATTGGCGTATGCAAGGCCTAAACGCGCTGGTTTCAGTGGCTTATTCGCTGGGAATTCCGGCCGTCTTACTGTGCCGAAGTAGGGGAAGCGATCGCACAACGCGGGAGTCACAGCATGCTTATAATTTTGAAATTGTGCCCGAAAGCTGCAGTTTTATCCGTAGCACTTGGAATCACTTACAAAAACTCTCCTCAAGTAGACAAGAAAGGTAATAACTATACACACCTAACTGAGCACACTTGCAGTTCCATCGCATCACGTGACAGATAAGTTGTTCTTCGGAAAGGGAAGCTAGGATGGGCAACTTGAGAAGAGCTTGAATTTTTGATTTAGGATCATATTTCAAGATTCATCAGGGCTATGCATATCTTGCAGACTACTAAAGCACACGAAGCTTCAATCAATAAAAGCCTTCTTTAAATCCCAAATTTTATCAAGCATCGTCAGCTTCGGTGAAGATTCCAAATTCCGCTATCAATTTTATCGAAGTACGAAGGTACTCCGCTATTCGACTCAAGGTCATCACCCAACGTTAAGGGCCATGAAGAGGAGTTATAACAATAGAGAGTTTTAAGTAATAGCACATCAAAGTGGCGGAAAGAATCTAACTTCAGAAGAACAAGGACCGAGATAACAAACACGTCGTTGATCAGAGAGGCTGAAAAATTACGTTGCCGCAGAACTAGGCTTACGTTCCAGGGGTTCAGCGCACTAAAATTCCAACGTCCCCCAGGCACTGGTTCGCTAAACTCCAGCGTCTCCCTCCGAACCATGTCTGGCACGCCGCGGCAAAGCATCCCACTTTGCTTCCAGAACTAAGATGGGGCAATGTCTCGATATATATATACAAGAGTCTCTCACCATGACTTTTGATGTCCCATGTCTTTTCTGGTGTCACGTGATCTTCCTTCATCATGACTTCCTCATCGAGCACGGCGCAGGAGCGCCTAGAAGCCATCCAGAATACTCTTGTTCCAGACCAGAGCAAACCCCTCTCGACGCCAGTGAACCCTCCATTTCCATATCCTGTGTCCAACTCAACTATATCATTCTGGCGAACCGAACTCCATCCCCTCGATAGCCACAGAAGCACCCCGGATCTGCCGCGATCATGTGACATTGCTATCATTGGAGCAGGATATACAGGAGCTGCAATAGCCCATCATTTGTTGGATGAGAGAGAGGAGAGAGATGCAGGAAAAGGAATAGTGATTCTAGAAGCGAGGGAAGCTTGTTCGGGTGCAACAGGGAGGAATGGTTGGTTCCCTCTTTCGAACATCCTTTCCTTTCAGTCACTGGACTTCACCAACTGACGTTCATCCCAAATAGGAGGTCATATAAAACCAGATGTATACTTTAACGGCAAGTTTCCCCTATCTTTTCTTGCAACAGATCTTGCTAACAAACGCAGTACCGAAATACAAAAGGATGTACGGCGCGGCCATGGCTAGCGCTATAGCAAAGTTCGAGTCCTCCCAAGTCTTTGCTGTCAAAGACCTTGTCGAACAGGAGAAGATAGACTGTGACTTCACACTCACTCGTGCCGTAGACGCCTTTCTCGACCAAGCACATGCCGACAAAGCGCGAGCCGAGTTCGAGACCTTGCTGGAAAGTGGAGAGCCGAGTACGAGGGATGTGCAGTGCAAGGTAGGGAAGGAGGCCGAGGCGTTGAGTGGTGTGAAGGGCGCGAAAGTTGCGTTTAGCTTTACAGCAGCGCACCTGTGGTATGTCTACACTTTCTTCGCAAGTTCCGAAAAGGGAATTCAGCGTTGATAACTTCATAGGCCGTACAAGATGGTCATGCATCTTCTGCAGCGGGCTGTTGATCGAGGTGTGAATTTGCAGACAAACACACCCGTGCTTTCGGTCTCGGAGACAGCTTCAACAGAAGGATACCAAACCATTGTAACCCCCCGTGGTTCCTTGCAGGCAAAGAAAATTGTCTTCGCCATGAACGGATACACAGCTTCTGTACTACCATCTTACGACCAGAAAATCGTACCGATCCGTGGAATCTGCACTCGCATCACGTGTCCGCCTGGCACTACACCTCCTTACTTACCCAATAGTACCAGCGTTCGATACGGGCCTGGATTTTATGATTATCAGATCCCGAGACTTGATGGGAGCATTATCGTTGGAGGAGCGAGACATACTTTCTTGCATGACTTGAAGCAATGGTACAATGTGACGGATGATTCGAAATTGATTGAGCCTGCTGTAGGCCATTTCAAGGAAGATTTGATGCGGAAGACGTACAATGGGTGGGAGAACTCGGGGGCGCAGCTGGATAGAGCCTGGACGGGGACTATGGGGGTATGTTGTCTATCCTTCACTTGTGAGGCACTTGCTTCGAATCTTGCCGCCCTGAGTATCAGATGCACCATTGACTTTTCATTAACTTTTGAATAGTATACTTCAGATCTCATACCGCATATTGGAGTCGTACCAGGTAAAGAGAATCAGTACATATGTGCGGGCTTCAATGGTCACGGCATGCCATTGATCTTGCTGGCGACGAAAGGTGTAGCGAAGATGATTCAAGAGAATTGCTCGTTTGAGGATACCGGGATTCCTGGAGCGTTCAAAACGACAGAGGGGAGATTGAGCAGCAAGGTGAACGCGATTCTGGAATCAAAGCCGCAGTAGGGATTCTGAGCGCCTAGCACAGCTTCCGGATTCTGGCCAGGGGGGCAGTATGTAAGGTACAGGTGCTGAGTGGAGTAGAACTTAGGACCTTGCTATAACAAGGGTCGATATATTGAGATACACATATTCATCTCCGCCCCAGAGCAGTAAGATGTCTAAAGAGCTGTGTAGATAATTATGCCCCAAAACATACAACCATCAAAATATACCTTTACCGGGTACTCCCTGAGAATCGACCACCAACGGGGTTCTGGAGCAACTCACGGCCTGTCGCCATACCAACACATCTCTGGTTTTGGAAGACGGATATAAGGCCCGCTAAGACGGCCGCGGATATGTTCTGGAGTAGGTGCTGTGTGGTCCAGAAACGCAACTTCAATGTTCGTCCACTTCGAAAATTTCGCTCTCTCTGAATAATGGTATCCTATGAGTTGTAACCGGGCCACCCACTCAAAATCTTGCTTCCTGCCAAGGATTTGCTTGATGGCATTTTCGAGACGTTGGTCAATGTAGTCCAGACCATTGTATAGAACGAGAGTTGGATGTGCCGTGATTGTGATCTCTGTAATGTTTTTGAGATCTGACATCATCAACGCCTGGGCCCAAGGAAAATTATTTTGTGGCAGCGGATCTAGACCTAGAAACTGTTGGAGATGAATCTGCGAGGCATAGGAATATTGGCAGTATTCCATCTCGTGGGAGAGCTCGATGCGCTGAATTAAATCCACGTTGGCTGGACCAATTGTTGCTTCAAAGCATTGCAACCCGTACATATCCGCAAAGCTAAACACGTTCGTAGAGTAGAGAATCTCGTTGGCTTCCTTCCAGATTTGTTTGTTGAGGAGGCATATAGCCGGGCCTGAGGGTTGCCATGAGAAATCGTTCAAAGGGGAGCGGAAGGCATGACCACCGGGAGCCCAGGGAAGTCTTGGTTGTGGTCTGGCATTTCTCTCTCTCTTCATGCATGAGATATAGATTAGTCTGCGGATCTCTAAGGGCAATTGTAGGAACGGGAAAATTTGCTTCTGCAGTCCGAAAGCTTTAGTGTCTAGCTCGAGCTCCATATTTGACGCCTGGTTGTCCTTTACCGTGAGCACAGTCTCATATTGATGGTGTTTGTCTTCCTGTGCACAAGCAGCAGAACGAGGCGTGAAGATGTCCAAATACTAAGGAATAATTTAAGTTTGTCAAGAGAACGTGCGATCAATGACGATGAAGGAGAAAGTGCCTAGGTAAGTACCGTAATGACGCAGGGATATCGTCTACGTGAATGTAGCAATATGTGATTAAGCCTCTTTGAGCCAAACTAGCCCCCGGCAAAGTTAGAACACTAAAGTCATCCAGTCGGTCCCACTCCCGGCACCAAACCTCCTGCCAATGTGCTACGTACATCATCTTATATCACAAGTTTCGTAATGTAGTCGCTCTGCTGTGTAAAGACTTGATGTCTCTCAAAGAGGAGCTTCTCTAGCTATGGCACTCAGTGAATCGTTCCGAGAAAGTTCTTCTGTTTCCTACACGATCAGCTGACGGGTATGGCCGCTTGGGAGACTCAACGTGGCCCATCATTAGGCATATACTCCTGAGTACACTGTTTGTTTCTGATCTAGCATGAACAAAGGGGTTCGTGGAACAAGAAAACTGGGCTCGATTACACTCGTTGGACGCTGGTAAATCTGAGTCCTCATGGTCTGCCTGTAGCTGGATCACTGAAGCAAAATTAGACGGAATATTTATTGAGCTTCTCATATAGTGATATCAATCACATGCTTAAAAGGCCATTTATGTAGCTTCGGGGCATTCGCTTGAGCACAAAGAGATCAGAAGCCGCAACGTCAATACGAGAAGCTCATTTTGCCAATACTTTTTGTACACAATGCTGCAGCATCTCGTTACATGTGCAAAATAAACGACTTCAAAACAAGAAGATTTGAAATTCTGCAAATCCAGTGCCTCAGTGTATTTCATATGTACTGAAGCTGCTGAGGAGCCAGATCAGCAGCTAACTGCCATAGCAAATGGGCATCTTTTCAATTCTCGAATCGCTATTGCGCACCGTCTTCCAATGTCAAAGTCTGTTAGGCTGCACGCACCGAAGAATGTCTAGCATGTAATCTGGTCATTTCCACCTCCAGTCTTTTCTTGTAAACTTCCTCCTTCAGCACTTTGGCACTGCTGTACTTTGGTAGTGACTTGGCAACCTCGTCGCGCAATCTCCTGTCATCTTCGTTCTCGGATTCTACTCGTCCCCGTCTACGAGAAGACTGGGGATCCCCTGGGCTCGAAGTCTGCGCCTGTGATATCTCAGAAATGGCTGAAACGCTCATGTCAAAGCCATACCCCTTCCCAACACGAGGTAGAGGGGGTGTTGGCACTAGGGATAGTTCTTCCAGCTCAGATTGTTCAAGATCCTGCCCGAGAACTTGTGAAGAATCTCCAAATATATCCCTGCCATCTACAGATTCGATGTTCACTTGCTTATTCCGTCTTGCGGGCATGTCTGCAGCTGTCTTGCGAAGCACATCGGAGGTCAGGAACCGAGCACCAGAATTATTGACCTCTTCTAGTATATTCTTTCTCTTCGAGACGATTTTCTTGTTGAGGTGACGATCCAATCCAAAATATGGAGAGGATGATGCATCGGGGATCTTCCTCCGGAATTTAGGTCCAGCCGTAGTGTTTACGCCTTCGTGCGAGATTGTGGTTCGTCCCGGAAGGTCTTCCATCACCTGTTCATCCTCGTCGCGCTTTCTCCAGAACTTGATAACTCTCTTGTAACCTTCCTCAAGAAGTGCAGCTTCAGTGGCTGGCCTGGTGAACCATGAATGATTTAGAGCTTGATCAGCAGTCATGCGTTTCTTAGGGTTGATGGTTAACAGACCACGGAGGAAGTCCGATGCTCTTTGTGACATACTCTGCCATCGTTCTCTTGTGAAATCGTCGTGACTTCCTAAGAAGCGGTCTGCTATCTCTTTTTGACTGATTTGCGTGAACTCTTCGCGTGGGACGATGGAATATCCAGTCAGAAGGCATGCTGTCAACACACCAAGTGACCATAGATCAGCGGCTGTCGTGTAGCCGCCTTTTCCTGTATCGACGGATTCCACCTCCCTAGGTTCGTCAGGATGAATGCCTTGAGTTAAGTGATTGACTTACGGGGCAATAAAGCCGTTTGTACCAAGCTTTGACAATAATCGGCCCGATTGGTGGATATAATTGGCGAACCCAAAGTCTGTTAATACGACACGGCCACCAAAGCCCGTTTGCATGATGAGAACGTTTTCTGGTTTGATATCCCTGTGAGCTATCCCTTGACTGTGCATGTATTGTACAGCCAAGACAATCTGTCGGGATATGACACGACTCTGGAGCTCATTGAGCTTGCCATTGTGAGAGTCAATATAGGAGAATAAATCACCGCCAGGTGCTAACTCAGTGAAGATATACAAGTAAGTATTCGAGCAGAAGGTCTTTCTAAGGTCGACAATATTCGGCTGGGCCTTGTCAGCGTAAGTCCATAACAGCTTATCAGTGTAGGGACTTTAAACTGCCCGTGAAGCCATGCAATCATCTAGGCCAAATATGTCCCGCAGCAACATGAGACCCCAATACAGCCATTGTCCCAGAGTTACTTGAATAATCAAATCTTGACTTACATGACTGAGCTTGGAGAGGATTTTGATTTCTCGCATGACCATTTTGATGCCTTCTCTGGCACGCTCCATCCTCTCATACCAAGCTTTGCCGGCGATCGCAGAAGAACGGTCAGCAAGATTATCCGCAGCCTCACGGAGATTGATAATCTTGCATGCCAGTTGCTTGAATGTCCCAATTTCTGTGGCTAAATATACTGCACCGTATTGTCCCTGCCCAAGGACGCGATCCGAGACATTGTACCTGTCTGCAAAATGCTGAACCTAATTAGCTCGTCACATTGACACTATATCCGACATTTTAATCGTAGTTTGTGAGTGGATGATTTCTTAGTAATTACAGAAAATCAGGTGGCCAAGACAAGGAAGAAAAACTGCTTACATGAAGATCTTCAAACCGAGTCATGTCTTGGGACATAGTTATGTTGCTGGGTTGATGGAATCGAAATCGCCAATCCGGTCTTATTTCGACGACATCGCCATGCGTAAGTAAATGTCCAATGCGTTCACGGCCAATCATCCCGATGCAGATATCATTGACGTAGGTGCCGTTAGTGGACTCGAGATCTTCGCAATACACCAGTGGCCGAAACTCGTTGCACTTCTCTTTGTCATAGATCACTGAATAGATGCGGAAGTGGCATTTGGACACCCGTGGGTCGGGAATGAAGAATGAACTAATATATTCTCAGACACTGGTCCACAAAAGGTCGAGGGGGTGCATACCACTTTTCCTCGTTGAGTCTACCAATGCACAGCTCTTTTCCAGCGTATATTGGCAGCTCTGGTGGTGACGGTCAGAGATCATGCAGAGTCTCGTATTTCTTTGCCACATACCCATATCGTCTCTAGGATCGTCTTGATACACAAGAGATGCAATAGGGTTATCGAATTGAAGACTCCCATGGCTGTCAGGAGTACCAATCTTGTGAAGCGTGTCTATCTCCATGCTGGGCTCGTCGGATTCGGCGATATCCATATCCAGCAGCTAATCTGGTGTCAATTGGTGCTACGTTAGTGAAATAGAAGATCTTGTATAGCATCTGGCGTCCCGAGGGAACTGGACACCTAGTTGATCATATTTGATGATCGATGGCTTCGCAGTAGAGAGATGTCAGTAGACGCGAAGTACCTAGAAACGGCTTCCCATGACATGGAATCTGAGGGAGTAGATGATCATGTGACAAACCCTGCCCTACTCAACGCTAATGCAACGCTAAGCTTAGCGTGGTTTTCGTTAACAATTATGCGAGCACAGCTGACTTTCCAACTTTCTTTCTACAACTTCATCACAAAACTCTCAAAACTTTGAACAAGTATGCGCTGCCTCTCCAACCGTTCAACCTTCTCTGACCATCATCTAGATTCGAAGCCATGAGGGCCAAGTGGAGAAAGAAGCGCGTCAGGCGCCTCAAACGCAAGCGCCGTAAGACTCGTGCCAGATCGTAAGTAGCATTCCATCTCCTACACTATCGCAGACCATTGGCTCACTCTCTCACAGTAAGTAAACAACTCACAACAACTCGATCACGGTCGCTCTTACCTCTCGCACAAACTATCATGACAACATAACCTTCAAGTCTACGCCATCTCCCGCATCGACGTCTACGCCTTTTTCAGCACCTCAGCCTACCCGCACAGTTTGGGACTACCACTTTGTACAACGGCAGCTGGGTGTTCAAGGATGGAGCAATTTGATGACGCGTAGTCTTCGACCTTTGGTGGATTGGGTGGTGAGGAAGCAGGATCGGTCAATATCATTTTCGGATTGTCAATTGAGGGTTTGCGAATAAGGAAGCGATAGGAGGACAGCTGCCGCAGATGCTAGATACTATCGACTTCAATTGCTGATTACTGAATGAAAAAAGAAGTCCTACTTCAAACATTCTACTTATCTGTGACGTACTGAATTGAAATACCTATGATTGTACAAATCTCGTCTCCGATGAACTATGACGAAGACCCTCCTGCCGTCTTGGGATTTGGACCATTCTAGGAAGAGATGAACTATAAATGAGACCCTACCCATCGCCACCAACTTGTTCTAGAGCTTCTCTAAGAGAATTTCCACTCGAGGCCGGCATGCTCTTCAAATTTTGTTCTTAGTTGTACTTGCCCCGCAACGTCGCAGGGCGGTGAGGTTTTTCGGCAGAAAAAGTTCTAAACTTCGAAATCCTAAAGTCAGAAAGAACATCAAGTAGCAATCTTGGTCAACCACAATAGCTTTCTGCAAAAATGGGAGACAAAGTCGAGAAGGCCAAGAAACGGAAGAGGCTCACAGATGACTCTTCTAAGCCCAGCAAAAGAGTCGCAGCCGATGGAGACAAGCCGATCAGTCTTTCTCTTCTTGAGACTGCAAAATGGGCTCCAGTCGTAGGTATGCTACCCCAAATAGCTTTCTTCATCTGTCGCTGTTCGTGAGTCACATGCTGATTATTCATAGCTTCAATTCATGGTTTGGCTATACCGTCCGACATCCATTTCAAACCCTACACGAAAGCGCGCAGAAACCCGCCTTTAAGAGCCGGAAAAAGCGGTGACATTGCGACGAAGGAGCTCATACTACACTCTTCCGAACACCCAAAACTTGATTACACTGCACGAGAAGAAGAGGCTGGCGGGGTAGACTCGCTGCTAAAGCATTATGTTGGGGTCTACGACCCCGAAACGGGCAAAATGGAAGTTATCGAGGCACGCAAGATGGTTGTACGAGGTAGTGTGAGAGCTCATCAAGCTACCGCACAAGATGAGATCTCGATGGTAAGTCTACGAGTGTCTTCCTTTCCGGCAAAGTGTTTAATTGGCATTCTAGGATATGAGAGAACGTCGAAATGTCCTTGGACAAACATTTGGTACCAAGAAAGCACGAAAGGCTATCGCTTCAGTCACCGAAAACGCCATTTCACCAGATAAATCCGCGCGGAAGCTCGCCAATGGCCAGGCACCGAGGCTTGATGGTGCCGCGGCTGCCATCATTGCAAACATGGCGGAAGCTACGAAGGGCATGTCATCGAGAGATGAATTGGCTAAAGCTGCAGACGCTGCGAAGCCAAGACCAAAGGCCAATACAGATGCGACTGATATCAAGGATGTCTATACGATTGACAGCTTGATTGGTGTAGAAACGATGAAGCTGATACCTGTGAAGCAGTGGCAGGATAAACTCAAGAAGTCACAAGAAATCGTCATTCCTTCTCAGTTTGTGGCTCATCGCCTCCAGAGAGGTCGTGGCAGTGATCTTGAGAAGCTGAGGATTATGCGATATATGCTTCTTTTGCTGGAAATTCACAACGGAGCAGCCACCATTAGAGGTATGAAGAAATTGCCAAATCGAGATGCTCTCAAGAAACTCGTAGGCTCAGGCGATATGCCAGAAGCCGTTTTCGAAGGCGTAAGGCGGAAATTTACAGAAGGGGGTCTCATGACCAAATATCTATCAGACTTACTGATCACACATCTGTGTGCAATGGCTTGTTTGGTTGACAATTTCGAGGTCGACATGTGGGATCTGAAGGAAGATTTGAAGCTGGAGATGAAGCCGATGTCTCAGTACTTTAACGAAATTGGTGCGAAGATAGGAATTTTGGGCGAAGCAGAACGGAAAAGAATGGGTTTGGAGAGGGCAGCAGCAGCACAACGAAAGGTCGCAAAATTGAAGCTTCCCTTGGACTTTCCGAAGGTGTCGTTTGGGAGGAGGAGATAGGTCAACAGTCTTACAGAATGGAGCTTCGCATTACCTTTCACGGCATTGACTCGCAGTGAGAAGTTCCTTAACAACAACAATATGTACCACCAAGCTAGAAGACGCATAGTCCATCAATTGACCTCGGACCCGATACCGACCACCGTCCCGTCATCAGCGTCAACGATCGACAATTCTATTTTCGGATAGACGGCCGACAGATAACCCTCAAGGTCCAGCAACTTGCAACGCCACAGGGCGAATTTCCGTTTGAAATTATTTCTAGGTGCGCGTCAAAGGTCGCCAAGTCTCACAAACAGGAATCTTCCCGCGATACGCTTGCTACTACCGATTGCTTGACCTGTTTGCCGCTGACAATGCAGAATGCCAACATGCAAACCATTATCCGCAGCGATCTGGCCGGCGGTATGAAACCAGTGTCCGTAATCAGTAATATGTTGAGCTGCCGACCGACCTCTCCAAGAAACAATTTCCTCCAATCTCACACCGCTAGAACAGTTAGGGATAAAGGTCTCTAAGAAGCTAGGGGTCCCATCCCCAAGAGATAAGATCGCCAAGCAGTGAGCAGGGCACCTTAGCTTGCGAAACAAGCAACAAGTTCCCGTCAGAGGCCGGATAAAGAGGTCATCGCCAAGGACAGTACCAAGACCACATGGCGTGAGAAGTTGCGAACAGCTCAACGAATAGTTCTTATCCCAATTGATACTATCAAATCTGCCTCGCAGCGCATCGAGTTCGGAAGCACACAGGACAGCACAGGATGCAGGAGCTGTGCTCTGCTGCAAAGCCTTATGTAATGTAGGGATCTCGTAACCTCGAACATGGACCGAGCGAGCAGCCAGCTGAGCCATTTTAACGGGGTCAAGAATTGATGCGGGTCCCAATCGCAGCCAATCCTCGCCCCGGCATTCCCTTGTCGGTCAGACAGCTCTGATCTGATGGCGATGAAACACGCGGCCGGATTGGACGATTCTAAGTTCGACTGCGCCCAGTAACTGCATGGTCCATCCTCCTCTTCCCTTTCAGGCTTCAGCCCTTGCTGAGGGGACGGTACGACGGTGGGCACTTAAAACGTGGACTTCCCCAGCCTTTTAATCTGACTGTTGTCTCCTGTTTCCTATCTCCTTACCACCACCCTATCGCGGACGTATATAAACACATCTCTTGTACAATCCTCACCACCCAATTATCACGTCTATAGTATATATATATCGTACATTTTTTCAATATGCCTGCCCAAGAAGTTCAACAGCCCCAGGCTCAGCAGATGCCTTCCGCCCAGGAAGCCGCTCGCATCAATGCCGAGCAACCCGTAAGTCAAGCTTCTCACCCCTCCAACCCCTCCAGCCTCAATTCTTGTTCTAACGATATACAGCGCTCTGGAGAGCAGATGACTGCTGAGCCAGTAAGCATGCGAGGTGGTGGAGATGGCGAGGAGGTCTGCTGCGGCATGTAAGTTCGAATTGTTGTCTAGGGTTCGGAACATCGGGTCTAACATGCGTTCAGCTGTGCTGGCCTTGCATGCTTCGAGTGCCTCAACTGCTGCTGCTAAATGCACAGCTTAGCCTGATAACGAGCGTTGGAATGGATATATACCCTGGAGATACTTGTGTCGATTTCGGGGTTGTGGCTGGAATAATAATTGGATACGTGAGGAGCGCAATTGAATCTTGATTCACTTCCAACTATATCGTCTTGCTATTGCTTTGAAGTTCTCCAACCTCAATTGATACGGCATAAATCGCGGCACAAGTTTGCCAAATTCTGTTGCTTGCAGTCTCTACTACAGGGACCTCCTCCTAGATTTACCATTTCACAAAAAGTCATGCACTTATTCTTGACTTTCCCAGAGCCTGATCGTCTTCTCCATGCTTCTACTTCACCGCTATTCAAAGCAGCGATGCGAATCCTTGTGTTTCTGTACTAGCAAAGCATTGTTTCGGACAGGTGAAGTCTTCCTGCATGTCGAAGTATAGCTGCAGCAGTGAGAAAACAATCAGCAGGTCTATCATTATGAGACGTTCTTGTGATCAGTCAGGCAGCCCTATCCGCTGAAGATATGCTGGCGCTCAGCCCGACTGCGCATTTGAGCTGAGACCTGCTAATGTGGCGTCGCCGCCACGCAAGCTACCAAATCTAGAGCTCTCTAGCGTCAGAGTCTTTCTTCAAGCTGCGCGTTCATAACATTTGACTACATATATCTCTAAACTTTATTACACGTCTCTTAGAAAATGATTTTGCTTAGAATACTCTTGTAGAGAAGACCGAGCGAAGTTTTCCTCAGTCGCCATTTTTGAATGTGGCTGGCAAAAGGAAAAAGAAAGATCTGAAGGTCCCCACTAGCAGGTATAGCCTTGCCAAAGCATATACAGAACCAAGAAATAATCCCAAGATCCTCAAACCCGGTCTCAAGTATCCAAAGAGCTGTCTGCGCAACCCTTTTTTCCTACTCCTTCCATCACTCTCGATTGGAGAAACTATCAACGCCTTGGCACCATAGATCAACGGCCACGCCGCCGTAACCACCGCCGCAATCTTCCACAATAACCCCTCCAGCTGCGTCGGAAAGTGATAATTCCACGCAACGCAGTGCAACAATCCAAATAGCATCCCGCCAAGTATACCTCCAGCCCAACCCAAAAATCCGCCTTCAAACTTTTGTTTCGCACCCTTCAAATCAGAATGCAAAGCATGTCCAGGCATCGAGTAGTCATCTCCCGGGAAAACACCAGCCACATACGCTGGTCCCGCCTTCGCCAACTCAAATAACTCATCCTTCGTCGGACAGCGATTCGCCTTCACGAAACGCGGAGCCGCGATATTTTGCGGCTTCTTCCAATACAGAAGATAAGTACAAAACGCACAGACTGAGAAAGCAACAGTCACGACTTCTAATTGCGATGAAGGGAGACCTTGGACTCTCCGCATGATCAGTTGCGCTATTTGCCAGCTGACGTGAAGGATAGCCAGGAGCTTAGCTAGGACATCACCCTTCGCTATGTCGTCTATCTCCTCCGAAGTGATGCTAGGAATTTGGGTTATGATACCCAGCTCACGAGCCAGAAGGAGCTGTCCGCCATCGAGCGCCCAATGAATCCCTCGGAGACGGATCAAGTTGTAAATTATCTCTGCGAGGTCGGCAATGGGCATACTGACGTCTTCGCCTGATGAGAAACGCTGTTTCATGTCTGAGATGATTTCTTCGACTAGACGGGTGTTCTTGTCGCTCAATGGCTTGCACTGCCGATCTGGTAGGTTCAATACGCGAGATAATCTTTTGTTTAAGGGCTCCTTCGACTTCTTCTGTGGTGATTTGGACCCTTTGGGTGCGCTGATGGCTGTTACCTTTGAGGGCAATGCTTTCTCCACATCTACTCCTCTGGTTTTCTCTTGACCGGTCGATTGAGTCTCGCTCGTCGTCTTTGAGATCTGGTTTTCCGATGTACTTGCAGTCGAAGAATTTGTCGGAATATGAGGCTTTGACTGAGGCTTTGGTGCTTCTGGTGTGTCCCCAGAGAACAAAATCACAAAACCTCCCATATTGGTGAAAAACGAATGAACCAAACTCCACTCGACGTCGTCCTTCTCAGCAACACTCCCAATCTGTGCCGTCAAAGCCATAGCACATGATAAGTCCCCAAACGCCAGTAACAGCAAGAACTCCGGCGCGATGATCGTAAAAAGCATGACCTTAACCTGCTTGAGAGCTTTCGCTACCTGATCTTTCCAACAGCGACTCTTCAAGTATACAGGTACATTCGGATGCTGAATCGACCAAGTACATAATAACATTGTTGCAAGACATGATAATAGGATATTGATAGTGCCGCGTGTGTTTGGTGGTGATACATAGTTGACAATATCAGGCGGAAGGGTGCAATTTGTGCTGAACCTCGTCATGCCTTCGAAATAACCAATAAAACAAGAATAGCAAATGAAATAGCACGACAATATACCGATGAAATGCAGAACTAATCAAAACATAAAGCAGAACAAGAAAGAAACGTTTATGTCGACATGATCAAGATACGTTGAGAAAGCAAGAACTTTCTTGTCCTGCCCACTGAGCTGAACCAACTCTACGCGCATATCCCGCCACTCACACACCTTAGCTCGTAGGCAACCAAGGCGATAAATGAAGTACGGAGGCCTGCATTTCAGAAACCCAACATAGCCTTGTTGCACACCAGGGGCGGCCTCCAGGGTCGGATTGGTCGTGGCCGTGTCGGGATTATGCCGCAGCCGTTTGATAGCGGCAAATTCGTTGGTGTGGTGGCAGGGCCCCCGGCCCGTGCAGCGCTTGCACCGAGCCGAGAATAGAGCGGTGGTCCCGGGTCAGAAGATGTTGGCATCGTCAAGAACGAATGGGGCAGGAGCGAGTTGTTATGTTGATCTGCAATGCCAACAGCCGAGGTCATCGCTTACGTGTAGGGAAAGCTGTCGAAAGGGGTTGGCTTTTGCAAAGACATGGGAGTGAGGATCACGTGGTGTTACCCCTGAGTCTTAGGCGAGGAGCGACAAGAGACCAGCACAAGAATAAAGATGCAAATACTTAATGAGTCTAAAGTTACTGTAAATCCACTGAGGACAATAGTCATAATAGTCGAATGCAAAGAAGCGTGCTTCAAATCTCGCATCTAAAACGAACAACACTTGTACAAGATATCAACTTGTCGAGATTCGGAACAACCAACTCGAAATTTATACATTAGTGCCTCTAGTATTCGGGCAGAGGAAATGATGTTGAAAGAAGAAAGTTGCATCAACAACGAAGCGATCGAGGTTCGAGCAGCATTGCACTGTATGTGTCGAATAATTCAACGTATTTTCATTCCCCTTGCTGAATCTCTCCTTTTGGTAGCAACACTATCGCCAAACTCCTCGCTAAATGCAAATCTCCCAACCAAGAACTCAAAATTTTGATAGCTGAATTGAACGCAAAGTGCTCTACTGAAAGTAAAATTTCCAAATCAATAGCTCAAGACTTTTAATAGTAAAAATTAAAGCAAACTAAAACGCCGCCATGGAAGAATTCATAGATTACATATCAAGGCGTTCAGCTGTCAAAAGTCCATGGCGGGTGGGGCGAAACCGGCAGGTCCCTTCCATAATCCACATGGACCAAGGTCTTTCGGCCCACTAAACAACACGACTATAGTAGTGAAACATTGGAAGATTTTAGGGTAATGGTAGTATGGGTTTCGTGGGACCTTGAATTCCATGATATTTGTTGACGTCCAGGGCTCTCTAGAAGGTGTAATGCTATCTTGTTGAAATGCCGTTCCAATATAGCTTATTGAGCTTCCTGGGGCTGATGAAATGCAGTCCGCAATGTGGCCCGGGAAGCTGTTTGTTGAGAGGTCGTAATCAGCCACTATGGTTTGTAAAGGTTAGCAAATTTGATGTCTTGCGGATACATCTCGGAAAACGGAAGTCGATGGATACAATAGATAATGAAATAACAAGGCCTTCCTGATGTATACGGAAGTATTGTCATTCGACGCATCGAAAAATATCGTGACACAGGTAGCATGAGGGCCTGCCCTTGCGGTTTGTGTGGGCTGGATTGTCGACGTTGGCGACGGAGGTGGAGACGATGGATCAATTAGAACGGAAGTCCCGCTAGAGGAAAGTAATGGAGTTTCGTTTGACGATGGATTCGTCGGAACGGCAGTCGTACTCGTGGTCGATTATGGCGTGTTTGGAATAGTTGAAGGACTCCCCGAGCTGGATATTGAGCTGGGTGTAGAGCTGGACATAGGACTCGAAGCACTTAGAACGGTTGTCGCAGAAGAAGAAGGTGGTGAAGTCGCACAGGACGCAGAGATCGCTGTGCTTGACAACGGAGGTTCAGGTGCCGAACAGACGTCCTGATCTTGACGTATGACTGCTGGATAGGCAAAGAAAGCAGGGCATGCATATTGACCGTTCAAGAGTTCTGGAATAGCGCCATTGTAGATCATACGGACATCTGGCACAGCCGGATCCCTCGCCCGTGCATAAGCAACGACATAGTCTCTCACGACTCTGATCCAGTGTGTATTGTCTTGTCCCTGGGTTTACTGCCTCCTCAAGTAATTGTCTGCAAGAACTGCGCTGTGCCCAGGACAGTTCAGGAAATATGCGATGAGTCCTCCGATCACTGCATTGGGTGTGGTCAATCTCGTCAGCATAAATAACTATGAAGCGAATGCGAATCTTGATTAACAATTGATGTACCCGCAACTACCCCATAGCCTTGGTTCAGATCATTGGCGCGAATGCTTGAGGAGGCTGCATATAAATATACGCCCGCAAGCGGCCATGCGTTTGGTGCGGCGTATTGCGAATAAGGAGCTCTGACGCCATACAGTAATTATCCGCTGACCAAGCAATTATGATGTGAAGGGCGTTGCGATCTCTCCATACAGCTGGGATGGTATTGATCTCTTGCGGATTAGGCCTCTTGGGCAGATATCAGTGTTTTCCCAGGCTCTTTGCGAGTCTGATAACTCACATTTACGTCAGACATTATTATGTCTTGTGTAATTCTCCATATAGGCCTGTATAAACGGAAATCTGCATTTTTCATACATGGACTATGCTATACTGTACAGTACAGTCTACCTCACTCTGTAGACTTGAACGAAAAACTTACAAGACTAGTCGGATCTACGCCAGAGTCAATAACATAGATCCTGCTCATCGTTGACTCTAGTTCATGTGCCAATGGTTGGATATTGTCTAAATGCACTCCTGGTGGTTGTGAGATCGCCCTAACATCGTATTCAACGCCAGGCTGGCCGGGCTTGCCCTCTTGAATAAAGCCTCCAGGAGGTGGAGGAACGGGGGCTCGCAGCTGTAGAAGGTCTCCTTCGATGTCCCACTCGATATGGGTACTGGTAAGTTTTTCGCGTTGGTGCGCACTAGGGCGATTTTCAAGTGCTGTTGAATTGGAATGGAATACTGATGTGGGACACGCATCTGCATCCGCTTCGTAACTCATAGGTTCGAAATCGGGACTGAAATCGGCAGTAATGCCCGCAACCTGCTTTTTATCAACGGGAATATCTTCCAAAGATTGTTATTAGCTTACAGCTAGACTCTACTTATACTCTTCAACCTAAGTCGAATTTAGAATCTGGACCCAACACACCGTGAAGTTCCCTGCGGGTGCATCCGCAACCCATAAGCTTTTCGGATCTGTCTCCATCATCAACTTTTCGGTGAAACTCGTAATAACATCTCGTGGGGCTTGGTAATTAGGTACAATCATATAAAAAGCAGGTGTAGCTGTGGCGCTGCTAGTTGACGTCGTGGTAGTCAAGTAGGCTGTAATAGAGCACGCAGAAAGGGGTTCACAAGACGTAGAAGTAACTATGCTGGTCGTGCTTCCTTGGTCGCCGACTAAGTAGATCGAAGAGGTCGTACAATCAGTCACGGTAGCTGTCTGGCAAGATGTACTTGAGGGTTCGCTTGTGGGTCCACTTGTGGATTCGCGTGAAGGCGAGAATTAATTGTCAGGTGGCAGTGGATCTTCGATAGGGGGAAAGGGCGCTGCCAATTATTAGCACTGGGTGAGAGGGGTACTATTGTTTTCAACTTACGCAATGGTAGAAATCCAATAGGGTCTACTCCTCCACCTCCACCGCAGAAAATTAAACAAGGAAATTTAAAGAATGTGACCCATTTCCAGCCACCTAAGATCCCGCTAATGATAATGTCCGTATTGAAAAGAATATTCTGCAGGAGAATAATTTGATCAGTACCGTCTGAGCTAGGTACGATTACCGCAATAGCCGTGTGCCCGTCTTGGTCAGTAGTTGTAATTACACCGAAGGAAGAATAAGGCGGGGTTATTTAGTCCACCAGATTCTCCCGTGGAAGACCTAACCGTCAAAGGCAGAGATGGAGATATAGGTTGTGTGATCACAATTCCACTAGAAGTGAGGGTGGTCAGGGAGTTACCGGGTCCAGAGCTAATCACCACTGGATTTGATGAGGAGATAGGTTGAGTGATGACCACGCTCCCAGATGTCAAAGTTGTGAATGATTGAGCAGCGCCCGGTATTGGAGGAACAGTTGGAGAAACAAGTTGTGTAATCACAACGTTTCCAGAGGTGAATGTTGTGAACGACTGAACCGTACTGGGATTTTCTGGTTGGGAAATGGTCGAAGGAGTAAGTTGTGTGACCACTACACTTCCAGAGGCGAATGTCGTGAAGGATAGTGCCGTATCAAAGCTGACCACCGCAAACACCGAAGAGTAAGAATATGGATGAAGTAAGTGATTGTTGTGTATGTGTAATGATGTTGTGTTTGGGATGGAGTAAGTGTGTAAAGTTGAAGAACGATAGGACCGCGAAGTGATTTTATGCTAGAATATGAACGACGATAGTTTTGTGATGGGTAGCAAAGGCTCTAGTCATGTGTGTATGTGAGAGCAGGATAGCAAAAGGTCTTCTGTGACCTGAGTGATGTTGTGGAGTTGCGAGACCATACGGCCCACAAGCACAAGAGACTTGTACTCAAGCCTTGGTTGCGCTGAGGGCAGTGCTCAATAACGATTGTGGGTATTGAAGTAGTTGAAGGATAAGATGTGTTGAAGTAAAGAGAATGAAGGAAGGTGGAAGGGTTGAAGATGTGTGGTTGTGATATGTAGGAAGGAGGGTTAGAATGCTGTGGAAGGTCCTTAAATACAGCAAATCTGTGGACTGAGGCACGACTAAGACCCAACAAGGTGCGGTAAGTTGGAAAAGCTGTGGCATATAGTGAATTTGACGTAGGTGAATATCTACGAGCCTTAAGTTGAAAAGCAAAACAGATCAATACTCTCACTTCTGGACTAAGTGGGTCGTTTGTAACCAAGTAAGATAGGATGTTGTGAATCGTGCATCGAGAGAAGCAAACGAAGGAGTGTCTGCTCGGCCCTCCTTTTAAGGACAAATGGGGCAGGGAAAGTCTTACAAGCTTAACTTGCATCCACTTTTCAGAGGCCGGCCAAAAGCATCTCGCTCGATCGAGACCTAAGGTGGCCTTTGACGACCATACGAGCTAACATCAGATATTGATCTTGTCGCACTCATTTTAGCACAATAGTTTGAGTAATAGATCAGATGGGTTCTGCCTGTTCTCATACAACAGTCTCGAAAATCTTATCCTAGAGCCACAAACGAGACCCGCGTTCATATCTTCGACTACATTCAAAAAACACCAGTAGATCAGAGACCAGTAAATGTTCAAGAGTCTTGAGTTGAAGCCCTTGCCATTAGCTTATAATCCTTGTATTATGATAGACTATTAATTGAGGTAGCTACCACTTGCTACGTGCACAACGCTATGTGGCAATGAAGATAGCTAGATATCACATTAGAGCTATTTTCAGACATATCTAACCCTCTCATGATCAAAACTCCACTTCAAGTTCTCAAGCATTGATTGATACGACATTTCAACGTGGGCTACATCGAGAGGTGAAGAATATTGAAAGAAAGGAGAAAAAGATTAGAGGAAAGCACTTAAATCATGCCATGACATTTCATTACCGCGCCGCAAGTATCGAAGACAAAAACACGCAAAGTAAGCCAACAACAGACGATTTGACACGACCAGCTTCAAAAGATTCTCCTATCTCGAAAGAACACCCGGAACCGCAGCTCAATTCACTGATATGTCAAGCTTCAAGACTACCTGAAGTCCGACATCCCCCTAAATTAAATGTCCGTAACAGGTTCCCGTCTTCCAACTCACGGTACAAAACACCATACAGCGCGAGACGCGCCCAACCATCCAATAACACTAGCGCCACCCGTGACCACCGGACAGGGTCAGCCGCCCGAGCCCCGTTCCTGCTTATCGATAGCAACCCGATTTTCAGTCAGCAGCAAAAAAAGCCCTAACCCAGCTCCACCACTCACATCCCTCCTATTTCCCTCCTTCAGCCTCTCAATAGCCTTTCTAGCCCTCCAGATATAAATCTATATATCTTCCACCATGCCTGTCCCTTCAATCAAAAAAGTAGACTCGCAATCTCAATGCGCGCTTCGCTACTCTCCTTGATACCAATCGTTACTCCATTCATTCGCTATACTTCGGGTTTGAGATCTTTTCACGCTATTCCTGCTCTACAGTATCCAATCTGTAAGCGCGGGTTTAGTTGCTCTGCTTCTGCTCCCACATTTCAGGAATTTACGACAGGCATGGCTGATCTTGGGAAAGAGGAATTGGAGAGTGTGGAGAGGATGGATGGACCTGCTTCGAGCGAAGCTGAGATCCTGGGTGGCAATGAGGAGAGAGAGGAGGCGCTGTGTGACAAGATGAAGGAGGCGGACCTTGGTTCCAAGCCCCAGACCGAGAAAGAGGAGGCGCGAGAGCCAGAGCCAGAGCCAGAGCCAGAGAAGGGAGAACCAGCTGCAGAACCCGCACTCCCCAAACTGAGCGCCGCAGAGTTCCGCGCCTACAACTCCATGGCCGAGCACATGAATTACTACGTTTGTCCCCGTCCCCCTCTTCCTCTCTTCCCAAAGCAATTGTCAGACTAACAATCAATCCTCACACAGCACAACCACTTCCGCCAAACCTGGACCACCCTCTACACGGCGTGCGAAACCAACCGACGCCCCAGCAACCTCTCGCTCCGCCAATTCATCCAAACCGGGCTCCAATTCATCTCGCACCTCTCAACCCACCACTCCATCGAAGAAGCGCACATCTTCCCGCTGCTCGCGCGCAAGATGCCAGAGTTCAAGAATGGCAGAAATGCGGCGGAGTTACTGAGGCAGCATAAGGAGATTCATAAGGGGATGGAGGTGTTT
Source organism: Phialocephala sp. D728 (assembly GCA_003988865.1). Lineage (NCBI taxonomy): Eukaryota > Fungi > Ascomycota > Leotiomycetes > Helotiales > Mollisiaceae > Phialocephala > Phialocephala sp. D728. Next base: position 264,593 of record QYAJ01000002.1, read on the forward strand.
GAGGAGTATTTGGAGAAGTGTAGGAATGGGGAGACGGAGTTGCAGTTGAGTGTGCTGAAGACGAAGATGGATTGTTGGGGTGAGGTGTTGTGGAAGCATTTGGATCAGGAGGTGAAGACATTGGGGGCGGAGAATATGAGGAGGTATTGGACGGTGGAGGAGATGAAGAGAATGCCAATGTAAGGGAGTGGTTGTGGTGGTCTATAGATAGATATCCAGGATGATTTTTATTAGTTAAGATCGTTGGGGTGCAGGAAGAGAGGGGTATCTTGGGACGTAATGTTTATTTATGACATAGACATGGAATTGAAGTAGTCAAGAAAGGAACACGGATACAGAATAGCTGAGTGAGGATAGATGATTGTATAACTACATCAAGCTCTGCCAGATATTTCGAGCTAGCTACCATTCTGCCAACCATTTCATTCGATAGATACCATAGCACACATGCAAACACATACTTCGAGCCATCCGTCACAGACGCAGACCCAGCTTAGTAGTGCTACCCACCACGCACACCCCAGCCGCCCGGCCCGGAATTATATATACGAAAAATCGCAAAGTTTGGACTCCAATCCCAATCTAGGTGCTTCTTGATTACAATGCAAGATCAGTTCGCTCGGTGGTATATATTCTTCTTCCATATACAAAAGAAAAATTCTGAAGGAACCAAGGAAAAACATATACGAAATCATTACGTCGTGACTCAAAACGCTTGCTTAGATTTCTTGTACCCAGACCTGTTATCTCGTCAGTATTTTCACTCTTACTTGTGGATATAGAGGGATACTCACTTCCATCTTCCCCATATCCAAACGTTCCCTCCTCGCCGTAGATTTAACACCCATGATTACCATATCCAAATCATCTTGATCACCCATTGTAATCATGTCCCCGTTTGGCATATCCTCATCTCGGACCTTGATCTTGAAACGCTTGCGCAACCCGAACTTTTCTCTGATCTTGTCGACCAAATCGGGGAACTCGACCGCCGCGCCAATCATGATGTATCGTACATCTTCAGAATGGACCTTGACTCGAATCTTGCGAACGTCTGGTTTGCGAGATTGGCCTCGTCCGCCGGCTGTCGATGGAGCACGTGATCTTTGTGCAGCTGCAGGACCTCGAGAGACCATTTCAAAATCGCCTTCATCGAAAGAGCCGTCATCGTAGTCACTGGCATATTCTTCCTCTTCTTCGATATAGCGAGGTTGGGGTGGTTTTCTGCCGTTTGCCCGACTGGTTCGCGATCCACCAGAGTACATATCGTACAGCTCGTCAGGGTAAGCATCTTCTTCCTCATCTTCTGATCGTCTCCGTTGCGGAGGTTGTCGTTGTGAATATTGTCTTGAAGGTGGTCCTCTAGGCTCAGATGCCGTTCTTGTTGTACCGCGTCTTTGAGGTGGGCTCCTAGCCTCTTCACGGACCTCGTATCGCTCACTAGGACGGGCCTTCTCGATGTTCAATTTCGCGGGCATTGGCTTGGGTCCATTTCGAACAGATGCTCCGCGGCTCATCTGACTTGGTGCCTGAGCTTTATCGGCCTCGGGTGGTGGCGTTGGCGGGAAAACATTGCGGCTGAGCGGAGGTTCTGATTGTTGTCGTTTACTCGACAGACCTGGTTTGACGAGATTCGTAGCAGCGAAGGAGAGATTTTCTGGAGGGCGGTCATCTTTGACGTCAAGTTTACCGGCCTGTCTCAAATCAGTACCATTCTGAAACGCGAAGCAAAAATTCTCACATTCTTAATTTCCGATCCTGCAAAGCCAGTGAAAGCATTTGCTCTATCAGAAGCAGCGACCAGTCTAGCTTTGCCCAAGTAATCTTTCGTCTTCAGGTTCTTGACCTTGGCTTGGTTGGGTCTATATACGACTCCGACGGGAATGGAAAAGACGGTATAACCCTGGGACTAATTAGCAAAGTTGAGACAAGACTGCTGCTTTTTCATACCTCTGCTTCTTCCCTGATGGCCTCATCGATGACATTGTGATCCTCAACCACCTTCTCCTTGACAGCGAAGGAGAAGTCCTGCATTCCAGCTTCCTTTTGTTGGAGGTATATATAACAGAGACCACGATTGAAAAGAACCTCGCAAGAATATAACTTGAACATGAGACCAAGTTGAGCATAGTCAATCATGTTGTTCCCTCTCAGATATAGTAGTGTGTCGTTGAAATTCGCCAGTGCTTCTTCGAAATCGCCAACCAAAAAGTTCGACACACCTTGCTGGAAGTATGCCACGGCGAGATATTGATCCAGACGGACTGCGCGTTGGTAGCATTCGACCTGCACAAAATTAGGACTCATGTATCAAATATTCAAGCAAACTACAAACCGCTTTCTCATGCTCTCCCAGCGTGGCATGAATGACACCACAATTGAACAGAATCTTCGAGGTATCTGAGATGCCATCGAACTCCTTCAGTGCCTCGTCGAACTCATTATTATCGTAGTGGGTAAGTGCTGCCACCCAAGTCTCGATTTCCTATTTTGTGCATCAGTATACTGCCCCAAAGTTTCCTGTCTCCAAAACCACTCACCTGTTTCAAAGACATTATTACGATGCAAGTGCAATCTTCCCACCCCTAGTCCTTTATTGCTCAAATCGCTAGTCGCTCACAAAGCGACCAGCCGTCTGTCGGTGTAGAACTCGAAAGAGTGCAAGTCAGGTCCGGTATTTCGCTCTAACAAAGTTCCGTGCTACGTTGTTCCAACCAAAAGATCTTCTGAAGTGCTCTCGAATTTCTGTTGATGTTTTCTGAATTTGCCTCTGCAAAACGTGGCTCCAATCTTTCTCCAATTTCCCAATTCGTGGCTGGCGGTTGATAGGCGTTGCGGGGTTCCGTGGTGGCTATTACTTTAGTGCTGTCGTGTAGAATACAGAGGCGGGACGGTGCCTGCTGGATATTCAGTCTGGGAAGGAATGTGTCGAAGTCGTGAGCAAGACCACGAAGAGTTGTAAAGTGTCAAGACAAGAAAGGTTGGACCAGAAGATGTAAGGTACCAGCTGGCTCGCAGCTGTTGGAGAAGAGAAGTGAGTGGTTGGAGGACCCGGACGGTGGGAAGAAGTCGAGTGGGTAGACGAGTTCAGCGCGTAACACAATGTCGAATTGGGAGCGGGGCCTGGTCCTGGTCCAAGCGAGAGTGGAGACTTTCATGCAAGTGCGCGATGCGTCGATTGGGAGAGCGATTCCTGCCTTGCCGCGAACGTCGAAAGAGCTTCTTATGCTTGGAGCTTGCTTGGAGCCAGGTGCTGAGCCGTATGTGATTCCGGAGCACAATCGATAGCGATGCAGCTGCGAGCGGGTGCGATTGTGTTGCTTGCTGAAGTCCGAGGGCGGCTTGACAGTGATAAATGGGACTCGTGGTGCGTGGCTTGATGTGAAGGCTCGAGGATGCACGTCCACGATCGAGGCGGCTGCACGCTGCTTTGAACAAACACGAGATCACCGAACGGACGGGCTGGTCATTCAGGAGGAGCGCAAGAAGTGGCCAACTGCCTATGGCAATCTCTCATAGGATCAGAGAATCGAGAGTTGGAACTTGGAAGAGGTGAGTGCTGCCGGGCAGGAGAGCAGAATCGCACGGCACTGCTGCGGTTGCATGAGAGCCCGAGAGGCCGTGGGCTCGACGGCTAGGGAGCATCATACCGTCGATCCCAGCCACGGCCTCCCTCCTGCAACACGAACACCATCTGGTAACAGGAACCCCCGGCGGCCACATGTGCGCCCTGGTCCCGCTCGAGGAGACCGCCAAACAACAAAAGGAGCGTCGACGAGGAGAGCGAGGGCCTCAAAGCAGCGAGCGTTCCAAAAGCGCGTACTCCCGCCCATTGGTTCGACCAGAACGGACATCTGTCACAGGAGGCGTTCCACAGCGCGTAGAGTGCTGCCACGGCCAGAACCGCACCGTCAAGCCTGCATGCGCGCCAGATTCGCCCAATCTGCAGAGGCGTGCACTAATGCGCGGCCGAAGTATTGTTTCCATTGTTCCTCCCCGCTGCATCTCATGACATGATTGATGATGTTGGAATACTGGTCCGCTTCACCTGGTTCGACCGGACAGGACTTGTTGGCGCGGTCTCCTCGTCGCAGGCGAGCCTCCCCGCCTCGGGTCTGACAGTCCCCCAAAAGGGGTCGCAGGCCAGTCTCGCTACCAGCCAGGGCGACGCCCACGATAGGTTCCCAGGAGGATCGTGTCGTTGACAGCATGCGCAGACGAAGAAACATCGAATCTCGACTCCGCCCGCCTCCCAGACCCTTTCTCTCCTCGACCTCCCGCTGCGCAGTTCTGCACACGAAGGACCGCATCCTGCTCTCCTGCGTACCATTTCTGCCATTTCTGCCATTTCTGCTGTCCTCGAGCCTGCCCGCCCGGCTGCTGGCCCTGACGCAGGAAGCTTGGCTGTCTCAGGGAAGGCTGCACGAGGCTGGACGAAACTCGCTTGCGCCTCAGCCAGTTTCGAGAGGCCTGCGCAGCCCTGCAATCGCGAGATCTGCATCCACCAGGTCCACAACGGTCCTCAAAGGCCCTCAACTGTCCTCACTACCTCCTGGTCGGACATTCAGGCATGAGCGATCTCACTCACTCGCCTCGTACCGGGTGCTCGCATGATACCGGTCGATCATCAAAACAGGAGCCTCCCGTTTTCGTCTCAACTTTAATCTTCACCTCCAATGGCACGATGACGTGGGGATGGGCATTCCGCGTGGTGGGTCTGTTGGAGGCGGACGCCTCTCTCTTGTTTGGAGCGAGATAGATCTCCATCAGGGCAGCCCAGGACATGAACGAGCGATGAACAAGCAATGAACAAGCAATGAACAAGCAATGCTTGGCGGGTCCACCGGCAAGGGCTCGAGACAGCCGTCAGAAACGCATGAAAGCTTGCCGTTTGACAGTTACCACAACGAGATTAGACCCGGCATTCGAAGGACTCAGAGCGTCTTGATATATTCTTCTGCATTACTTCTTTCGTACCTGCACGTCTGTCGTCAGGTCATTCCTGACCTCCGACAGGCCATTTATGGTCCCACGTCGTCCCATATATCCTCACAGCATACCCTTCTTCACTTCATCCTTTCTCTCCTCCCAGAGAGTCTTCCCTGAACACGAACATACAGTTTTGTCGTTATCCCAGACTCCTGCACTCCGCGCAATCACACCTACCAACGTATCCTCATCATTTTTCTCAAACCTTCCTTCACCCTCGTGCTGTTTCGACACAACCATACCCCTCCCAATCATTTCCCATATCTGTATTGGCTTATCAACGAACACGCTGCCAATGCCATCCTTGCCGACTTGCACTGTCCCCAGAACTCCCCTGGATTTAATAGACTTCTCTTTGGTGCCGGTCCATACTCCCCGCGTTGAAATTGCACCGTTTGAAATGTCCCCCGTTTCCCTGATCGAAGCCCAATACGTGCCAGGCGACAGACCTCGAATCGTAAGATCAATAAGAGTGAGATTGGGAGCAACTTGAACCATGCGTGCCAAACCTCTCACTTTGTCTGAGACCGTATCTGAATGTGTCTCGAGAATGCAAACAGCAGCACCTAAACATCACTCTTGGTCAATAAACCAGCTCACATGAATGAAGACTCACACAACTCACTGTTCGAACCTCCAGTGCCTCGTAAAATGGCATCTCGCCCAGTTGCTTGGATCGCAGCCACAATGGCGGATGGCGCCGCTAATGTGGATCAGTACCTTGCTCCATGCAAAACAGTGGCAGTCCCAAAATCCATGCACATGGAATGGGGGCTGAAGGGGAAAAACAACAGACGAACCTGTGCCCTCGATGGTCACGAGCTGGTCTTTGAGATTCGCTTCTACTTTTTGGATACCGCCAAGCTTGTGTAGTGAGCCTGAGATGTCTTTGATGCAGCTTTCGCAGGTCATGGGCACTGCGAACAGTGTCTGATGGAAGTCAGTATGTAGCACGTGACTCAGCCGATGCCGGATTTGAAAATACCGACTTGGAATGGAGTTGTGATGACCATTTTGCGTCTTCCGAATCTGTACAAAAATTTAAGTTATGCTGTTCTTGTGGGTTTATACAGGAAGGGTGTCAATTTGTGAAGTTGAGAAGGAGTTTAAAAGTAATATCATTTCTCATCGTGGGGAAGGTGCTTTGAAATCGCCTCATAGCTTTCGGCTCGGCTGCAACTCCCGGAAGCTAAAATCCACGACTCCAAAAAAGTCTTGGCATCAGAAAAGTCACGACTACGATCATATTCGAGCCTCAATGTCACGACGACACGCGACATAGCTCTCAGCGCCAACTCCACACCTCTCCCGCACCTTAATTATCTCAATCGGCCTGTGAGCCAGCTGTAGATATGTCTCAAACCAATGGCTTGGTAAACCACCCCTTCAATGCCTCTAGATATAGATACATATATACTAACTTCCCACCACCAGACAAAACTAGCCTACTCCCGCACCTGGCACCACATCTCCTGCACTACCCCTCACTCTACCCTCTCCCCTATCCGCCCTCACCTCCCCAGTACCTCTCCCTCCCTCCCCCCTCCCTCACTCGGCCGTCTCGCATCCCGAATCGCCATCCTCCTCATGGGAAAACACAAACCGATCTTCGACCCTTCCACCGACTGCGGCGACTACGTCGTCGTCACAAACTGCTCGCAACTCTATACGACGGGCAAGAAGAGGTGGCAGAAATTGTATTACAGACATAATACGAGACCGGGGAGCTTGCAGAGTGTGAGTATGGACGAGTTGATGGGGAAGTTGGGAGGAGCAGAGGTGTTGAGGAAGGCGGTTAGTGGGATGTTGCCGAAGAATAGGTTGAGGGATGATAGGCTGGTGAGTTGAAGATTTTCCTTTTTGGTTTTGATCTGGGGGAGGGGGCTAGGAGGTGATGGGAAGTGATAGCTTTATAAAGGGTGGGGATATGTTTATAGATGAACGATTGCTAATGTTGATTGTTGTAGGCGAGGTTAAAAGCATTCGAAGGCGATGCACATCCATACAAAGACAATATCGTGAAGTTCCGGGGAGTCAGTAATGTGGTGCAGTGGCCGAGGGAAGAGGCGGGTGGGAAGGAGGAGGTTAGGTTATGAGGTGTGTGCGAAAGGAGCGAGGATTTTTATAAGGCATGAGGGTGGAATGGGTGTATATCATGACATTTGCACGGCGAACCCGGCTCTTGATGGAAATGTAAGATATGTCCTAGGTATGGGCAACAACCACACACAAGATTTCTACAAGACCAGCGGCTCTTGCTCAAAGAGTTTCTTTGTTGCTGGAAAGAGAAAAGTGTTCTCATTTCTTGTTCTTGATATTTCTGATACAACGATTAAGTGGTCTTGGGCAGAGACATCACCATGCATACTTTAATCCTCGTTCATTTCCAAGCTCAGAAGAATTTTAAATCTCTGCCAGATTCTGCTGTACCAGAATCGTCGACATCTCCCTACAGTCTAGCCAGTGGCCGCTGAATCATGCTTCGTTTTCTACATCTATTTGTAATTGTCCCAAGTTACTCTCAGCCATTTAGCAGTTGAATGTCCGCCTCAATATGCAAAGATAAGCATTCTAGAATCACAGACATTTTGTAGTCCCATTACCGGATCTCAAAGACCAGACTTTCTAGTCTCATGTGTTAATCTGACTTCCCTGATGGTTTAGAGCTTTTCGAACAGATTTCGTCTAGCGATGTCTGAAAGAGCAGCAAAACATGGCATACGGAGAAATGAAAGATATTACTATAAAAGGAACAGCTTTTCGCTGATGTATAATAAGCACATCTCGTCTCGTCCGGTTATGTTTCCAAGTTTGGCACCGATGTATGCTTCACAACGACATCATAGGTCACCGGGCGAAATAGGGCATCTTGCTTATTACGCCGTGGAGAGAACATAATCTGGATCGTCGTTCGTCAACACCCCGGATGCTCGATCGATGAGGTGTATCTTTTCCATTACTTTTTTTGCTGCATTGGATGTGAAGAGGATCGATTTCCGCTAATTTAATACACAATGATGATCTGGCAAGCTCTAATAGCTAGGTGGCTAAGAACTTGACCACCCCCTCTTCCCCGTTCAAGCCTGCTGTATTGGATAATCTTGATGCGTTCCATCTCAACTCTCTCTTCTCTGTTTCCTCGTCCTCAATTCTTAGCGTCCTCCGGGTATATGCACTCAGCTACCCCGCTGCCTAGCAGATGTGTCATTTCATAGCACTCAGTATAGGGGGAATTTAGACACGTCTGCCTTCACCATTTATCAAAGCGTTAGGCGGAACCCAAACATCGTTCGTACTGAAGACTTGGTCCGATTAGTTGCCATGGACAGTTAGATTATCCGCGAAAGAAGTTTTTCTGGAGTAGTCTAACTCCAAACCCCAATGTCGAAGCAAGATAGAGATTATACTCGTGAGCTCTACCAAGAAGTGTTTAACACTTCGACATAATCCGGATACCGAGGAAATTTTTTTTGAAGGGTGGTCATGTCTGTAGTTTTCAGGGCATTTCAGGCTTTTGAGAGAATGGGGGCATTTGTCAACTTCTCAGCATCTCGCTGTTTCTCGACATGCAATGATGTCCTACTCCTAAAGGCGTTGTCTAAAACTATTCTAGGCATCGAATAAAAAGCCTACTAAGGAATTGTCAAGGTCGTTATAGATAGGCCGAAGGGATTGTTTTTATCGTAGAATAATATATTTTCATCATGTAGCAAGTATCGCTCTCGTATGTTTGCTATTGACCGGACGAGATAGTTTGGTAGAAGAGCAGAAAGCTTCTATTCTCGTCGCGTGAATGAAACATACTTTCGCGGAATTAGCATACGAATATTATGTAATGACAAACGCGGAATTGAAGAGGAAAGACGGCAACATAACGATCAGCAGGGCGATGAGAATGCGATGGGGTTGAGAAGGCAAGAAAGTTTGAATGAAGGTAAGAGGAGCTGGGATGAGAGGATATTACCAAACTCGAGTGTCGAAGTTTCGGAGAGACGTGAGGAGAAACCGACTAATAAGGTTAGAAGCCAAATGATATAAATGCTTGAACTTTACAACGGCAAACTTCTATGCTTGCACCTGATACACAAGAGGAGATCCGGCGGAGAAGATGCAGCATTCAGTCGTATTTGCCAGCTTTCAAGAATCTGCAAGAATGACTATCCTCCACTAAAAGCCAAACTCATGGAGTGAAGAGGAGAAAGACATCAATAAACTCAAGGCACACCCACCCACCTCGCTTAACGTCACTCACCTTCACCTTCCCCTCACCTTTATCCCAACTCTTTACCTCCCATATAGCATTAAATAAGCAAAACCACCACTAGCAAGGGCACTCATTCAAACGCGTAAGTTACCACCTCTCGTATTTATAATATCAATCACAACTAACGAATTGAATAGCATATCCCAGTAGTGCCTGCAACCTGGGTTTAAATCCCTTGGTACGACTTGAAAAATCCGCCCCCGCGGGTTTTCTAAACGCCACCCCACAGCCCCCCGGCGGCTATGAGGTTGGCGTGGAGTTTTTGTTGTTTTTTTAGAGTGATCTTTTTGGTTTTGAGGGTCAAGGAGATAAGCGAGTTGAAGCGAATGAGAGACTTCTTCAACCGAAGAAAATGAAGACAAATTTATGTACGAGTCCCACAAGGGGACTTAATAGTGAGAATGTGGAAGCTAGACTCTCGTTGTACTATGAATAGCAGTTAAAAGTCATTTATCGATGATGGTGACTCGGAAAGCCCTGGCCTCTCTAGCTTAACGCAGACGTCAAATGACCTAGAAGGAAGGTTAGAAGACATGAGGATGGACGGTGCGCATCATATCACAAAATTTAAGGATTCCTGCTTAGGCGGCTCGGATGGATATGGTGGTTATGAAGACGACGGGGAAATTGTCACGGCTGCCAATTCTACGACGAACAGATGAACAATGACATCCAATGACATTATGAGAAAAAGTATTGGAGCTTGACTATCCCATCTGTGTTTGCCAAACAACCATCCTATTACTTGCTATTCACTGAGCTGATATCATAGCCTGTGCAAGTTGACGACGCTTTTTATAATACTGAGAATTTGTGTTTTTCCGTGCGAAATCTCCAAATTATACACCAGAGCCCGATAAACTTAGATATGAAGACTACTTGGCATTTGACCGCCAAAGGGAAAATTCGAAGACAGAGATGATACTGAGGGAGATTCAAGCCCGCAATTATCCTGTCCCGAAGTCGGCCTTGTTATGCAGATACAAACAATCCATGTGTCGGGAACGGATGAGAATGTACCGAGGATATTCTCATACTTCGCCTACAGGCTCGGCAGCATGAAATCGAAAGCCAATTTTTGCAAATTTGAAGAGCAGGACCAGCGCAACAATGGATGCGAACTAACAGGAGCGAACCCCTTGGCAGGCTGAGATCAGATCATCCTGATCTTAAAGCGGTTCCTTACCTTTAGAGCCGACTTCGGCGTTTAATGGTTTCGCGTATATTGAATAGTATGAGAACATTTATTTACCTTTAAGCCTCTGCATTACCTACATATAGTCAAAACACCTGCACTCGAGACACATGAGCGGGGTCATGTGGCACGTACTCGCAAGCCACTCAAGAAACAGTCTCAAGACCTCATGGACATTAGAGAAGGCAATATTATAAATTGAAGGCGAGCAGCGCCATCTTCCTCGCAGCTTGTTGTCTGGTTGAGGAATCTCTTGCATAACAAGAGCCAATAACTTTCCCTGCTTGTCGTGCCACCTCAGAAATAGTCTGCATCTGCAAGACATCGAGGACAGATGTCAGAATAACATCTTCAACTAGTGCACAGGAATGCGCCTTAGTAGAAACTTCAACGGCAATGCCTGGTGAGCTTTCGAGTGGCTGGGACATTTTCAGCAATAATTAAGGCTGAGCCGGCTACCATTTCATGTTTTGGTCCAGTCAGGAGTCAAGAATGACTTAAATGACTCTTTCTGACATCATAAATGACCAACGACATTCAATAGTGCCTCACCTACCGAACTTGAGACAAATTCCGTACGCCAGTACATCTGGTTCGACTTCGAGCATTCATAGTACAGTCAGTGCAGTCAATAGTGAATCAGTTCGTAAGAAGATGTTCCTTCTAGCGTAGTCGTGCACGTGCCACAGAGAAACTCGAGCGATGATAAAATTCGCTACTCCCACAGTCCCCACGTCACAAACCCACCATCCAGAAAAGATTGATCTCGACACTGTGTACCGCAGAGTCAAGAAAGGCTTGTCGACGAAGATCCCGAAAGAAATCGTAGACTTGCAGCGTCCGCAACCGCCAAGATGAGTGACGCCCAAGCAAACGAGGCCGAGAAAAACATCGAGATCTGGAAGGTCAAGAAATTGATCAAGCGCTTGGAAGCCGCGCGAGGAAATGGAACCTCCATGATTTCCCTCATAATTCGTGAGTAATGGTCTATTTGCAGATGCAAACATGTACTAAGATGAGGTGTCCAGCGCCAAAGGATCAGGTCTCCCGAGCGGCGAAGATGTTGGCTGAAGAATACGTTCGTTTGCCCAACCCCCACTGCTCCAACTTGCCTGACTTTTGCAATAGGGTACTGCATCGAATATCAAATCGCGTGTTAATCGCCAATCCGTCTTGTCAGCCATCACATCCACCCAGCAGAGGCTGAAGCTGTACAACAAGGTCCCGCCCAATGGTCTGGTTGTCTACTGTGGTGAAATTTTGACCTCGGAAGGCAAGGAAAGAAAGGTCAATATCGACTTCGAGCCCTTCAAGCCAATCAACACCTCCCTATACCTTTGCGACAACAAATTCCACACCGAAGCCCTTGCCGAGCTGCTGGAATCAGACCAGAAATTCGGTTTCATCATCATGGATGGTAATGGTGCGCTGTTTGGTACCCTCAGCGGCAACACTCGTGATGTTGTACACAAGTTTTCTGTCGATCTGCCAAAGAAACACGGACGTGGTGGACAATCTGCTCTTCGTTTCGCCCGTCTCAGAGAAGAGAAGCGTCATAACTACGTCCGCAAGGTTGCTGAACTGGCTGTTCAGAACTTCATCACCGCTGACAAGGTCAATGTTGCTGGTATCATCCTGGCTGGTTCTGCCGATTTCAAGAATGACTTGAATCAGTCAGATATGTTCGATAACCGTCTGCAAACAAAAGTCATCAAAGTTGTTGATGTGTCCTATGGAGGAGAGAACGGTTTCAACCAAGCCATTGAGTTGTCAGCAGAAACTCTCAGCAATGTCAAGTTCATTCAAGAAAAGAAGCTCATTGGAAAGTATTTCGAAGAGATCTCCCTGGACTCTGGTCGTGTTTGCTATGGTGTTGAAGATACTTTGAAGGCTCTGGAACTAGGTGCTGTCGAGATCCTCATTGTCTTTGAGAACCTCGAAATTACTCGCTGGGTTCTTAAGGATTCTAATGGAAATCAAACCGTCCTGCACACAACTAAGGCCCAGGAAGCATCCAACAGAGAGCAATTCATGGACAAGGAGACCGGTCAAGAGCAGGAAGTCGTATCACAAGATTCATTCCTCGAGTGGATTGCCGAGAAATACAAGGACTTTGGAGCTACGCTGGAGTTTGTCTCCGACCGTTCCTCTGAAGGCAACCAGTTCGTGAAAGGATTTGGTGGAATTGGTGGCATCCTCCGGTACAAGGTCAACTTCGAACAGTTGGCCGAAGTCGATGACGATGATGACTACTACGATGGTAAGATTTGGCTCTGATTATGAAATTATTCGAAGCTAATATATGATAGATTGACAGTTTGATGGCCTCGCATTGAGCGAGGAACCAACTCCAACTCCAGTTGTACCGTCAAGTCACAATCTGTCACCCCGCCCTCGTGCCGTGCAGCAGATCCGACCCCAGCCTGCAGTCCATGCTAGCTCACGCGCGAGAGGTGCAGTGTCCCGGCCAAGCCCTCTCCGCTCCGTCACGATGGCTTCTTGAGTTGAAGATACAAATATCAAGGGTATGCTTTCGTAGCACGCTTGTTGACAGGCACTAGCTAACGTAAATCTAGGATAAAGACTCATTGATTTGGGTCACTCTGATCCTCGCTCATGGAAAGGAAGTGGAGGGAATTGCGCTGGGCGAAATGCTTACTTGGATTTATGCTGTCTTTGAGATTTGCTGTAAATAGCCATCTTCAGATTCGATCCACGATTGAGAGGTCGGGTCGAAACAGAAGCAAATCCAAAGACCCTGAAAATACGTAGAATTATGCACTTGCATTGCTCTCACTGTGCTAGTAAAGCAGCTTAATATGCACAACATACATACATACATAAAACTACTTCATAAACTCTTAGATTAAGTTAGAAATGTCTTGCAGCCCCTAAAGTGACCTTAGTGGATTGTGGGGTAGCACTGTAGTGGGGTCTTTTCCCTATCGTTCCGATACCGCGAAAACAAAATTTACTTTGGTATCACTATCAAAATTATCATAAATAAACGACCTCGGATGCAGAAGAAGCGTCTCTGACCGCCTTGTTATCACCAGAGGCTGGCGAGATCTCACCATTGTTTCTTTGACATGGCTTACGTTTAGGTTAATCACACGCAACTCCATCCATCCGCGTTCCATCTCTCCAATTGCTGAGCCCTATTAATCGCAATGGACTCGCACAATAAACTCAGCAATGGGGATGGCTCCCCTGCGCCAATTGTCTCTTTCCTTGGTCCTGTTTCTTCTTATACTCATCAGGTACTCACTCTTGCACATTATGAACGCCCCCCTTGGTCCATTGGACTGACAGATTTCGATCTTGCCCAGGCGGCCCTCGGATGCTTCGAGTCAGATCGGTATGACTACAGACCTGAGGTTACTATTACAGGTAACGCGACCAACCATTTCCTTGAATCATTTTCTGATCCGAATTAGATGTCTTCGAAGCTGTCCAGACTGGAGAATCAGCCTTGGGCGTTGTACCCTTCGAGAACTCTACTAACGGAGCTGTGATCTTTACACTTGAGCTCCTTGCAGATCGGCAAAAGCGGTTCCCAGATATCACTGTTTGCGGCGAAACTTACCTTGATGTTAGGCATTGTCTGCTGGGCAAGAAATGTCGTCGACAATCCACCGACTCCCCAGACATGTCCGGGGCCTGTACTCCTACATTGTCGGCGCCCAGTCCTCTGAAGCCACGAACATCCCCATTGTACAGTCTTAAGCACATCAAACGTCTCTATAGCCACCCTCAAGCTTTTGGACAGTGTGAGATATTCCTGCAGGCATATTTGAAAGGTGTCGAGAGGATCGATGTCAGTTCCACGAGTCGAGCAGCCGAGATGGTGAAGGAGGATACGACTGGCACAAGCGCAGCAATTGCCAGCAACCTCGCTGCAGAAATTCACGACATCGACATCCTGGCCAAAGGTATCGAGGATCGAGAGGATAACACGACTAGATTCTTTGTCCTGAGGAAAGGCGTTGACCCAAATGCTGGAGCAGCATCCAAATCCAAGACCCTGATGTCCTTCACAGTCGACCACGGTACACCTGGTGCTCTGGCATCCGTGCTCCACTGCTTTCAGACATATGGCCTCAACCTGACGAGTATCAACAGTCGGCCAACGAAGGTGGTACCTTTCCAATACATTTTCTTTGTCGAATTTGAGGGTAGCAAGCTACATGACGAGAAAGGCATGGTGAAGAAGACGTTGGACGCGTTAGGAGATTATGCACAAAGCTGGAGATGGTTGGGAAGTTGGGATGACAAGTATGGACGATGATAAAAGAGAGATATGTTACGAGAAATGATCTGGCTATTTGAGCTGGGGTAGAAGGTCGAGAGGAACAGCTCGGGGCAACTCCGTGATCGGCTCGCTGATAAGGAGGCCGATAAGAACCCCTGGCCAAAAGCTGACTGCGCTGCATGAAGCTTCAATGTCAACATCAACTCAAATTGCATACATCGCAACGGCTTCTTCTTCTGTCTCTCCCGCTTTCTTTTCCAACTCCCTGTGAAGACGATTGATCGAGTTCTATGAAACTATCCGCCGTCATTTCCCTCCGTCCATATGCTCTTCGTCCAAGCCTACGGACACCAGCTTCCTGGACGCGCAGACAACAGTCATCACTCTCAGAGCTCGAAACCTCTCTGTATAACAAGCTTGCCTCGCGAAAGACGCCCATACAGTGGGACAACATCTACCCACAGGCCTCGAATGATCTCTCAACCACATTATTGAAATACCTACCCAAATCATGTCGAGCACCAGAGCATAACCCAAGAAACATTATCCACCTCGGACACCATCAAGTTTATTTCAATCCCGTGTACTCCGAAGAACACTTGCTTCCAGATGGCACAGATGATGCCCACTTTCCTGGGCCTCCGTTTCTAAAGCGGCTTTGGGCGGGTGGAAGCCTGACATTTAATCCTACGGTCAAGTGGATGATGAGATACGAGCTTATGGGCGTCTTGCAAGAGGATATTGAAGATGTTAAAGTCAAGGGGATGGAGGGCGAGGAAAAGGTGTTGGTTACTGTGAGCAGGAAAGTTGCCATGTATCCGGCGCTTCACGCTGATCAGGAACGCAATACAAATTCACCAGTTTCCCCGCCAGATCTGAGGACTTTGAATGGGACAGATCTTACTGCGGGGAAGCTTGGAGAATTGGCAATGGAAGAGAAGAAGACGTTAGTGTTCATGCGATCAAAGACGAGGCAGGAAATAAAACAAAGTCGGGAAAGTGTACCTAGGGTTATCAAACGTAAGCACTTTTCCTCTAGACCTTGACACTGCTGATGCAATAGTATAGCGACCCATGAACCCGACTTTAGCATCACCCTGTCTCCAACGGCATCGCTGCTCTTTCGCTTTTCAGCATTGACGTTCAACGCACACCGCATACATCTGGACCGTCGTTACTGCAGGGAAATAGAAGGTCATCGGAACCTCCTCGTCCACGGACCACTTTCTCAGGTCCTAATGCTCTCCGTATTGAGGTCACAGCTCGATCACGCAAAAAGAGAAATGGTACTCCGATTCGACTACAAGAATTTAGTACCCTTATACGTTTACGAAAAGATGCGAATATGCACTCGAAGACGCACGGAAAATCCTAAGAAATTTGATGTTTGGATCGAAGGCCCGCATGGAGGATATGCCGTTAAAGCAACAGCTGAAATTGGCACGGAACAAGATACAGACTCAGAACCAATTAAACCTCCTTAATGCGATGAGCCAAAACCGGCGACGGCAAGCATCTAGAACTTAGAACCAGCGCCAGAACTAGAACCGAAGCCTCCTGCGTGGCCGAAAAGTGATGGGAATATTTCTCTCAGCTTATAAAAGTCTTTCAAGAAAAGAAGGATAGGAGATTTAAAAATCATCCAGATCTTCATCAACTCAGGCCTCTCGGAATTAATACCTATATATGGAGGAAACAGACGAGAAGTGGTGACGAACATGGTAGAAAACGTCAGAGACTTTACCACGTCCGCGGCATGTTTCTAGAGTTGGAAGGAAAAGTCTGTAAATAATCGTGCTACTACGAAATAGCCAGCTATTTCGAAATTGTACTATATTCACCAAGCATGAACCTTCATTCATACTTTCCTCTCATCATATTCTAGATGACAAACATCATGACTAGCTCCTCTACTCCAAGTCGCCATGATGCAAAGACTGGTGTGCTGCACCAGTTTTTGCATCCCAGCCTATCCACATGCCTCCACCATCACATCAACCAATTCATTCAACACTATTATCGTATACAGAAACCATGACCACATGCTTACTTCTTATTTTCACTTGCCGACCCTCCCTTCTCCAAGAAACCATCAAAGGTGTCCGCGCTCTTATCCTGAAATTGCCGTCCCAGCACCTTCGTATTCTCCACCGCCTTGCTGGCAATATCCGAGAATCGATACCCACCCCCCTTCAAACCTAACTTCTCTTTAATGACCTCCCGCGCGCTCTCGTGCCCCTCCTCGCTCTTCTCTCTCGCTTTATCGAGGAAGCTCTTGAAGCCCTGATGAGGTAGACTATCTCTAACTTCCGCTGCGTTAGGAGCATCAAGCATATTCTCATCTGCTTTATACTCTTTCTTTCCGTCTACTCTCCTTGTAAGATAGACTGTAGCTTGGTGGCCTTGGGCGGCTCGGATACGGTCTACTTCCTCTTGGTACGCTGTGTCGTAGATATTGAAGTTTGCTGCAGTAGGAGATTCGGCGACAACTTCATGTGATGGGGCTGAAAGTGTGTCGTCGTCGCCGGTTCCGATGCAGAGGAAAAGAGGCTCCTCGTCTAATGGGTCGTGAGCGTGGCCTTTTTCGCCGGATTCTTGACGATGGACTTCAGGAACTGGCGGTTGAGATGCCGTGGCATCGTCTATGCTCTGTTTCTTCGGGGTTGAGAATGGAGAGGTGTGTTCGGACGCCACGATAGTGGAGGTTGAATCGATTACGTTGGCCATTGGTCGTAACTGGTTCGCATCTGGTGGATTAAGATCGTGGTGTACCCCTTCTGCAGCAAGGACTCCCTCCACTGGCCTGCGTTCTTCTAAATCTGCGCTTTTAGACCTCTGAAGCCCGGGGTCACTATGACCATCTAGGTTCGTTGTGGTAAGTGTACGGATTCCTTGGCCCAAAACTCCAGATAGTGCGGCTGGTCTCTTCGCGTCTAACTTGCTCTTAAACTTCTGTACTGCTTTCATCTTCGAGGCGTTAGTATTGAACCGATCCATAAGTGACTCTGAAGTTGAAATTGCTTCACGGACCATAACTATCAGGTTCCTCATTTTCGCCGTAATAGCGTGATTGACTTCGATCTCGCTCGGTGGCTCCACAAGATCCGCTGTGTTCTCCTTCGCGGATAACAAGGGGTCAGTCCCATTCTTGGTCACCCAAGGATGTTCCTGACAAACATTAGTATGAGTGGAAAGGGGCGGATCCGTCTGCATACTCTTATTTCAGCCATCGTGATTCTCTTAGTTGGATCTTTCTGTAGAAGTTTTCTCATCAGATCACAAAACTCTGGTTCATCTTCTGCGTCGATCTTTGGCTCATCTATCTTTATGCATTCGTATAGTTCCAAGACTCCACTCCGCTCGAATGGAATATGGCCAAATCTTAGACAGTACAGCGAAATTCCCATAGACCAGATATCAGCGGCTTTACCAGATATGTTCCCATGCTTGGTTACGCAGAGTTCTGGTGGTAAAAACGCGGGAGATCCAGCCGATTTGGCTGTCATCATATCGGAGGATTTCTCGAACATCTCAGAGACTCCAAAGTCCACGATCTTGAGAACATCGTCCTCAGTGAGAAGGAGGTTGTCCGGTTTGATATCTCGATGTACAACACCTTGGGCATGAACTACTCAATGTTAGTAATGTATGATTTCAAGCATTGAGATTCAAGCTGACGATATTCGATCCCCAAGATCAAGTCTCTAAACCAGTGCCTACACCTTTCCATATCATATGGATCTGACTGTTCATTAAGACCGACTTTCATTACCACTCCTTTCTTACACATTTCCAACACCATGTATAGAGAGTCTTCTTCGGGATCGTCTAGAACCTCAATCAAGGATACTAGATTTGGATGATTGAGCTTCTTCATGATAGCAATCTCCTCCTTTATCAGGTATAACGGATTACCGGCCTCCTCATTGCCGTGTATATCGGAAGCAGAATGGCGATGCAGAGGCGAGTTGAAGCCCCTTCCTGCAGCCAGGTGTCCTGGTCTTCGAACGCCATGTGGTCTCCTGAGAATATTTGACTGGGCTCGTTTCCTCAGTCTCGATTTTGAGAACTCTTTGACGGCCTATAGTCGACCTATCAGTCCAGACTGTACTCAGAATCATGCCCATATGCTCACATATTCTGTCCCATACTGGTCAACGGCGAGGTGAACCGCACCGAATGAGCCTCGTCCAATCTCATCCTTGATTATGTACTGATTGATGTGATGTTCCGCCTTTCCATCATCCTCATTGTTCGTGTACTCCGACCTCGCATTGAGTGTCTCCTTTACTTCTCGATGCTGCGACGGCGTACGGCGGTGATGTCTCAGCGGACTCTGGTATGCCGGGGTCGAGCTTCACTTCTTATCAGCTCGTGTTCCCAAAGTGATGGAATAGAAAGCACTTACAGGTGTTGTATGATCGGTGGTCTGCCGCTCTTAGTATCACCCGGGACATCGAGCGAGATACCTATGTGCAAACGATTAGAGCTTGAAGCTCGAGCCAAGTGCGCTCCTATGGAGGGGGGAAATTACCATGTGAAGGTAGAATCCCCGCCTCAGCTTCCTTCTGACTTATGTCCCCCGCGTGAACCGGCTCACATCCACCTACAGTAGCTTTGGGATTCAACTTGTGATCGTCCATGCTTTCCGCGCTGCATTTTCTGTGCGAACGTGCAAAAGGCAACAAGTGACAATCTAAGGATGCGTTGGACGTGAGGCTGGCTGTTGCACCTGAAGTGGTGTGATTGGATGCTGGGTGGCTTTAGCCCGTGCTTGGCCAAAGCTTATTTTGAGCCTTGCTCATTAGACAGTTTTCGACGCTTTGGGAATTCGCAGCTTTACCAGCCTCGTCTGCAGAGGGCTCATGCGCAATTCAGAATGGTGGTTTACAGTTTCTACATTTTTGACCGGCATAGTAATGCCTCTTCTCTATTATAATTGAGAAGAATCAAAAGCTAATAGTATGTAGCGGAATGTATCTACTCCCGTCTGTGGGCTCGACAACCCGACCGCCCCATCTCCTCTGGGCCCCCTCCCTCACGACCAATCTCAACCTCCAGCACATCATCTGCACCAATAACACTCGCTCCTACCAACGAACTGCATCCTCCTCGAAGATCCACCCGTCTTTCCGCACAAGATGACGCCAAACTTATCTTCGGCACTATCTTCTCGTTACGAAATATGGTCCGCAAGTTAGGTGGTCCTGAAGATAGCTTCATCAGCTATAGGACAGGTCAATATAAATTGCATTATTACGAGACGCCGACGAGCATCAAATTTGTGATGTTGACGGATACGCAGACGTTGAATATGAGGAATGTGTTACATCAGATCTATGTAAATCTTTACGTGGAGTTTGGTGAGTCTTGCTGTTGGAAAGGAGCATTGGGAAGACGTACTGATGCGTGCTGTAGTGGTGAAGAATCCTTTAAGCCCGGTGGAGCATCCTGGTGGAGAGGGTGTGGCGAATGAGTTGTTCGAGCTGGCGTTGGATCAATTCGTGAAAGGAGTTCTGTGAATTGGTCTCCGAACTGGACAGCTGGCATTGGCTTAGGAAGGCCAAGTGCTCAAGGAGCAATGTATGGCATCTCATGGCGTCCGGGGTTGCATTACAGGCGTTGTGGTGGGGAAGAAAGCGTTGGGTGTACGAAATACCAGCACCGGATGGCTGCTGCCGACATGTATAGAAGTACTTCAGTAGCGAGTTAGATGGCCAAGTCCTGATGTCCTAAGCCGACTTCGGCAATGGCTACTTCTGTGGTCTGGGATTATTGCTAAAATCAACAGAAGTTGAGAAGTTTATCTCAATGTCCCAACACAAGTTCTAGGAAACCTTAAAATGGCCAAAATATGTGTAAGATTACTCTCTACTTTGCTGAATACTAAAGACAATGGAGGGCTTTTGACGATTACAGTCTTGTGACTTCTAGTTATTGAGGTTTGAGATGCTTTCCGCATTATTTGGTATCTTACATGTGTCGTCAATGTCCGCTGAGCAGATGTCTCATCCATCCCACATTTTCTCCCATACCATTATCCGTTGAGACCAGAACTCCTGGTATATATATACCCTTAAGCTACCTTGCCTTTCTCGGCAGTATCAACAGCCTTTCCCCAAGCGCTCTCAAATGTGCTAGCAGTGCCAACATCGATGACACTCTCTTGCCCAGCCTCTGCTGGAACAATGTCTGACGCGGCCAGTTCCTCCTTTGGGACAGAGACTGCGCTACCTTCCTCGGCCATCGGACTAATCTCATTCTCCCAATTGCTGGAATACACCACCGCGGCAAATGCTTCCAAGTCACGGACCTGTTCCATAGCTTGAAGATACTCATTCGGCACACCGTTGCCAATAGAATGAGCTTGTCTCGTCAAGATCGCCAGAACAATTGGCAGCTTGACAGGTTTAGCATCCACAATCTCGGTGACCTGTAGAGCATTCAAATCTGGCACCTCGGGCGTAGGCGGAATCTTATATGCTTGCTGAGCGATCTTCTGATTCACTAGGGTCGAGTATCCTGCATCTAACAGCAGTGTTAAGACATGTGAGAACGGCGGCGAATCAATCAGATCCGAAGTCTCGTCGAGCAAACGCCGTAGTGGAGTGACATTCGAGGACAGAACGGACGTAGAACTCTCAGGAGTTACTTCTGCCTCCATCCCCGACTCTTTGAGCACAAAATCTTCCTGCTCTCTGGGGGGAAGCAAATACTGCAACCACTTGCCCTCTTTTCTCTCTTCTTCTGTAGCACCCTCGACCTTCTTGCGGACTTCTAATGTCAACTCTGAGAACCTTTGCATGGATATGTCCTCTCTTATGCTCAAGCTTCCGAAGACTTCTTTTACAGCAGCTTCTACCTTGAGCATAACCTCTCTCCACCCTCGATGCAGAAGCCACCAGCTGAAAGTCAGGTATTTCCTGTTGGTCTCAAAATCGTTCCCATATGCTTGATCGGGATTATCGTCATCGTGATTCTCTAAGCTGATCGTCGACTGTTCCATCCCTCCAGTTGCTAGTGACACGACACTTGAGAGATAGCTTCTTCGCCCAAGCAGATTGAGTTGTATTCGGGTGAGAAGTGTGAGTAGAGCCAGTGTGTAGATAAGGGTAAAAGATCGAGTGATAGCTATGGAGATGTCAGGATAGTCATTTCGGGCTTTCAATGTCCGACCTACAGCTGATCTTCAAGTCGTTCCATAGCTGAAGCTTGGTTTTCTTGACCTTCTGGACTTGCTGTCCCCCATCTTGAGCTCCAGCTCCAGCTGCTGAGGCAGATGGTAGACCCATCTGGCTAGCATGTACGCCACTCTCACTGGCCATGCTCACCATACTCCTGCTATCATCGTCTGTCACACTTGGTGGGCCAGAACCCAATTCCGACGGATGAGCTTCGCCATTCCTTGCTAATTTTGCTGCCTTCTGCTCTTGTAATTCGAAAGTTATCCTCTCCGTTTCTAATTCTCCCATAATATTATCCGTAGCTGTTGGAAGCAGGGCAAGGACCGTGAAGGTGCAATCTTCTTGATTCTGCTCGAATCTCCGTCGAAGACTGGGACATTTATTATCAGCTGAATGTCCGATAGAATTTGCATATGTTCTACCTACTTTTCTCGAGCTATGCGATCACTGCTTATGCGCGCACGCGCATCAGAGATCTTTCCCAACACATATTGTGTAGCTACATAGCCTACACCCACCACCCCGAATCCAATGGCAATAGGAGTTCTATTCCTTCTTAGCCATCTCCTCGTAGCGGCAATCATGGCTTGTTCTTAGTATTTTTTTTCAATACCATACCGCGTAGGGAGAATCACTAGAGGTCCTGACGAAATCGTAAATGTGAAAAGGCTGTGTTGGGGTTTACAAGGCTCACGCGCACCCGGCCCCTTGACGAAGGACCTCGGTCGATGATGTGGCTGGGGAGCCCAAATCTCCGACGGAGAACAAAGTAAAAGAGTGGCGAGAAAGTGGATCCAGTACCGATAAGACACCTTTGTAAACTCATGCATGAAATCTACCCCTCCATTATCGCGCACAAAGCTCTGCTCTCGCACTTCAACGACTCTTCTCCTCGACGAACAAATGCTCCAGAGTTACGTGGCAATGGAACAGCGTAGACCACCAGAGTATATCATCGAGGTCTTCGCTGATCCGTCTTCCGTCAAAGATGTCGTGAGAGGTAATTTCCGGGTCTCGAAATCTTTGAAGGGGCGGGGAGGATATCGTTGAGACTTAAGCTGACGGAAATGCAAAAGGGATTTTACACACGATCTTTTTTCATAGATACTTTCCTTCGATACGACCCAAGACGAGAGATGTGCTGGATCTGAATCTGCCGTTCGTTGAGGAACCAGAGCTGGAAACGATGATCGACCAACGAACAGCTGCGCTGGTCCGACAGCTGGATACGAGTTCGGATATGGGGATGCGGAATACGGGAGTGAGGGGACTCATGGCAGTGCAGTTTTTTGAGAAGAAGAGGAGGAAGGCATGGTTTACGAAAGGGGAGGAGGAGGTATGCTGGGAGCAGTGGACGCTGGATGTCACACTTGCTACTCCGCGAACAGAAAGCGGTATGCATCTTGAGGCATTTTTGCGTGAGATGCTAATACTATGATCATACAGAACGAGCCAAGGTCAGAAAAGCTATGGAAGCCATGCTATTAAAAGCTGCTATGAGGATAGTTACAACGGTGAACACTCATAAGGACCATATTCCCCCAATCACCACCATCGACTCGAATCCGTTTCCTTACCAAATTATAATCAATCCTAAGGACAATGGCTGGGGAGCTCGCATGGGAATATTCTGAACGTATATAAGACATGGATTTTGTACAATAGGTGGTTCGGAGTTAGGAGTTTCATAGATGGTTTGGAGACAGATACCCAAAGAATAGCATCGATTTGCAATATACTCCCAAGTGAAAATACTCGAAAGGGTCTTAATTTTGTTCTTCATGAGGGTATATTTCAATGTTCATTAGTCGTAACTCATATCAGCTCCTGCTGAAAGCTTTTCCTTTGTTTCCCCGACCGAATCTGACACTCGAAGGGACGAACTTGAGTGCAGACATGGCACCAGACAGACCGTCCATATCGACCTCTTCTCGAGGACTGGGTGGGGTCATAATAGAGCTCATTTCTGGGCTGTCTTGACCTTCAGCAGCATCATCAGCTTCGTCGGTTTCTTTTGTTACAATCGTATCCAGAGTAGAATTGCGTCGCCGTGTTCTATCCTCAATCGCCGTCATATGCTGAGCAGCTGAACTCCGTCTTCGATGTCTGCCGGTCCGCAACATAGAGCTTCGACGATCAATACCATCATTGACGACAAAGAAGTCATAATCTTTGGGGAACATGTGTTTGTCGATAAGGTGCATACGCCTCTTCTGGGGAGTGGAGCATTTTCGATCACAGTCTTCGACAAAGCATGAATACTATTTAGAGTAGATCAGCATCTGTATGTGTTTAAGGGGAAGCGGCGTTACTTGCAGTTCTCTCTCCTCTCTCCCTCCTGACACTAACTAAGGAATCATGATTCTCTTCAATGTGTAGATTCAAGAAATGCTCTGTTGGAAAGTTCTTCTTGCATTCAAGACATCGATTGACATGTATCTTTGCATAATGGACATCGTAATCTTCATACGAAGCGAATGTAAGAGTTCCTCGGTGTGGTGGTAGAGAACATCGCATTTCTGTGACCTGGGTAACCTCACCGCTCTCTTTGTCTAGGTGGAGGATTTTCGGCGATGGTGCGGGCGCATCGAGGATAGTGGGATGTACAACTGTTCGAGCAGGTGCTTCAGGCTCTCTTATTGTCCCTGAGCTTGTCGGAGATGAAAGCTCGAAGTCTTCTCTTGAGCGTTTAGCCATCTTCGTGCTGCTGAACGCGCGGGGTAGATACTTTGTTTGAAAATTTTCTTTGGCCTGACCTGCTTATATTTCAATTGGACATTTATGTTGTAATGTTGTGATGAATGTAATTTTGTGGAATGTGCTGGTGCTAATCACACCTACTGCTACCGATGGATTTCTGATGGTGATGTCGAAGGGAGAAGCAGCCTTGTCGGAAGATCAAGCCTCTTTCAGCCTCGTGTGATGTGAATGCCAAGACAGCAGCGTACAGGGGCCGGGTGACAACTCGATTTGACGATCTCGCTCCTGTTCGGCGTTCTCACATCGTGGGCTGCCTGTGTGCCTCTGCAACCATCCAAAGTGTCATCATCCATATACTTGAGCGTAGGCCTTTTTTTGGTCCTCCGCAAATCATTCACTCGTAGGCCCTAATTGAAGTCGAACTCCAGCGTCGCTAGTGCCCTTTGTCTGCGAACAGCCATTTTTTAAAGGCTCGATTTCGAAACAATCCTCTATGGATCGCATTCACCATCCTGGATTTGTTGCGGACACCCACGCACAAATCTAACAAGGCGGTCGACCGTGGGGTCGAATACTCTGCACCAACCACCATCGTCGAAGCAATGGCTTCCCCAGCACTGCAAAAATGGAAGTAGGTAATTCCCTTTGAAGGTATCTATGCGCCAGGCTGACGATCTGATCAGGTACGCGCAACAGGTGGAGGCAGCACTGCGGTCGCTCATGAACGGGCAGAGCTTCCCTCTGTACGAGGAGATTGAGCATCTTATCAAACAGTCAGTCATGGATCATATGGGCGATTGCACGCAGCTGACATTTCCAGACTGCGCGTTGCTTGTGAGACCACCATCTTTCTCGATTTCGAATATGCCACTACCGTTGGAGTCGGACAAAAGCTTTGGGACTCTCACGTTTTGATTAACAACCGTTACCGGAAGATGCTAGAGGGGTTTCGCAAGCCAGACAAAAAGCAACATGTCGTCGAGCGCCGCAAATTGGAGAAGCATTATGTGGACTTCATCAAGACCAGCCAATTCTTCTACAAAGGATATATCCAACGACTTGCCTCCCACTTCGCCGGCATGACTGGACTCCGTCGAATTGCCCACCGCTTATCTTTGGAAACCATCTCTGCGGATGAGCGTGTCCAGGTCACGCCTGAGGTTGAGCATCTGATCGAGACATCTTGCCATTCCTCGCTCTTGCGCCTTGGGGACCTGTCTCGTTATCGAAATCAAGTTCGGACTAAGGATCGCAGCTGGGAGCCTGCTATGGGCTACTACGCTTTAGCCAACGATCTTTGTCCTGATAAAGGCAGTGCCCATAATCAGATGGCAGTCATTGCTCTTGCGGATGGCAACCATCTGAATGCTGTTTACCACCTGTTCCGAGCTATCACTGTTAAGGATGCTCATCCTCTTGCTAAGGGTAATCTGGAGATCGAGTTTAAGAAGATTATCACTGCCTGGAAGCAGAACCGTCTTCAGGGTAAGAACGACAGCTTGTCAACACTCATCTGGTGGTTTGTTCTTCTCCATGCAAGATTCCATGAAGGACAAGAGTTCTCTACTCGTGAGGAACTTGAAAAGGAAGTTTTATCACGTCTGGCTTTGCTACTCAAGGAACAGTCATTCGGGGATGTTCTTGAAAAGATTGTCATCGTGAGCATCGCCGCCGAAGCGTTTGCTGGAGATAGGATTTCAGGTAATAAATTCCTAGCATGGGTTAAGGACAAAGCTAACAACTTATAGAACAGATCGAAGGCGCTAGTACCGAAACATTGAACTCATACTATTTCTGCCTCGAATTCAATGTTAGGATGATGCTCGTTCTCCTTCAAGTGCTTTCGCCAGAACTAGATCAAGATGTCAGTGGAGAAGAGCTTCCCAAGGGAATGAATGAGTCGAAACCCGACAAGCCGCGCGACAAGATCACTGCTATTGCCCGTCGAGTCTTGCCTGCCCTTCGCCAGTACAGTGCTTGGCTTGCAGGAAGAGCGGGAATCATCATTGCATGTGTCTCCAACCCAGTTGTTAAATTGTACAGCAAGGAGATGTGGAACATGTATGCCATCGTCCTCACGAAATTGGTCAACTTCTTCCCTGCCGGAGAGTTACCTTCAATCAACTATCTCCTGGAGGAGGATGAAACCACTGTTGGCTTCGTTCCCCTTCGCAACCCCAACCTTTCTCCCGAATGTGATCTCTTCACGGATGTAGCTGGTATGCCAAAGGTACGCTCTACGGATTCTGGGGTAGAACGCCATCATCCGAACGTTGAGATGCAATCTCGAATCCGCGATATTCTTCTTACAGCTGCCAGTCTTGAATCAAAGGAGGAAATTCCTATCATCTTAAGAGTGGTAGATGGCCAACATGTCTTCAATTGTACCGACGATGCCATGCCGCTCGCTAGTCCTCGTGCTCTTGCTAGCCCACTACGAACAGAAAGACCCGCGTCATCCTTTGCTGGCTTGACACCAACAAGTGCCACTTTCTCCCTTGAGAAGATGTCCGGCTGCAGCAACTATGATGCTAATCAAGAAGAGAGTGTCTCGCTTTCTGAAAGCATGGACAATGATTTGAATCGCATGGTAGACAATCTTGTCGAGCCATCTTCTAACGGCCAGTCAGCCAGCAACGAAACCTCTTACGGAATGCACAGCCTCACAGCCAACGAAATCTTTGCCCCAATTGCTTCCAACGGCTTTGAACCCCGCCTGCAAAGCACTCCCAAGATGCTACCAAGCTTGACTGGGTTATACAACTCAGCCTTCACTCCACAAGCTCATGAGCTTGGAGCTACTAGTCCTAATCGACCAACTACTGCTCGTGAGCTTTCCCCCCTCTCGCTCTCCACCAGAGAGAATCGGCTTGCTGCAGCAGCAGCCTTGGACGAAATGACTGGCTATTCCACACCGAAGTCTGCCTCTGGTTCTTGGGGAAGAAGTTCTCTGAAACCCCTGTCCGGCTCCATGCAGCAACCTGTCAATCAGATCCTTCAAGAGTCGCTTGCCCAACAGTACATGCCATATTCCTCTGCCTTCACCGATTCCAGTAGCTTGTATGGCAACACGCCACAAGTTCGCAACCGCCTCAGCAGTGATTCCTCGAAGGGTAATCCTTTCACAGCAGCCAATGGCAATTCGACAACCTATCCAGGTGCCAGTGACTTTGATCGTACTACTATGCTTCAGAGCTCTATCTGGAATGGCAGTCAACATGGCGGCTGGGGTCAGTACGTCCGAACTCCGCCTGGAGGACAGGGCGGATGAAGATCTGTCATTACTGAATTTACTGTACAACTATATGTCAACACAGTCATTCTTATTTGGCCTTGCGTGTCAGACTCCGGTCTAGCCATTCGTTATCCTATCAGGGGTACACTTCGGGCATCAATATAAGTCAACATCACACACAATCGATCGACGAACACGTCAGAGGATCTTAAGGGCAAAGGACTTTTAGTTCTAAAGCCATGCTATTCTATTCGTGATCTGATCGTGGAGGATCATATAGGTCATCTCATCATATGGGCGCGAAATCATTCAGATTTTAGACGCTTCCGTTGTTGAAACCTTTTCTTCTCCTGAACGCCGTCTAAAATGTTATGATGCATACAAGGAACAGGCAATCTACTGGCCAGTGGGCTTGTAGGCCTGCTTGGGGAATGGAAATCTGCGAATTTGAGGTTTCTCGTTAGCTTGTACTTGGGTGAAGGGGACGCAAAATTGACTGATAATTTGGGGTTCAGCGCATTGTCTGTAGAGCCAGATCAATGGTAGAATCATGCACACTGCCGGCATCCATGAAATGTGATTGTAATGACTATGACGAAGGAAGGGCAACGTACGAAGGACCCAGTTCTTGAATACTGAGCTTAGCCAACCATTGACCTTGATCAATGCATTGGTCGAGACTTTCGCCAGCAACAAGTCCAGCAGTGAAACCAGCAGCAAAAGCATCTCCAGCACCAGTGGTGTCGTTGATCAAGCTCTTCTCAATAGGATGAACCTCATACTCCTGAACGTCCTTTCCGCCAATACTGACAATCGTAGGCTCAGTACCCTGTGTAATAATTGCCACTCTCTCTCGCTTCTCATTCTTCTTTGGAAGCGAGGATAAAGCCTTGGCAATCTCCTTGATATCTTTAGTTTCCAAACCATGGCTCTCAGAATAAGCCAACGCTTCAGTCTCATTACCAATGACATAATCCCAGTACGGAGCCGTAGCATCAAGCTGATCCTTGAAGAACTGGGGAATGAATGGAGCTGAGAGCGAGAATACAAAAACTTTGTTATTCTTCGCAGCCTCTTCAGCCAAAGCCATAATTGCTGGTGGACAAACGGTCAAATGGTACCCTCCAACGAAATAATGCGTAGCTCCCTCAACCAACTTCCACACTTCAGGACTCTTCAAATGCTCCAAATCATAGTGATTCGCAGCTCCTAAATCAGTGCACATAGAGCGATTGTGATCCGTAATAACGACTCCACATCGTCCTGTTGGCTGCACTTTATCAACGCGGTACTCGACTCGGAGACCAGCTGCCTTGACGGCATCGTGGAGGATAGCAGCATATTTATCGTCGCCGACTCCGCCAAGGTAGACAACCGAGTTAGGTGGGAGCATGTATTGGGCGCCTCGGGCGGTGTTTTGGGCTCCGCCGCCAGCGATCAGCTTTGCAGAGTAGTTGTTCAGCAGGTCTTCGTAGATTCCTTTGTGCTTTTCTTCGGCGAGAATGGCGTCATTAGGCTTGAGACCGTATTTCTCAAGAAGAGCGGCATTGCCTTGGGCTTGGATATCTGTAGAAATGGTCAGTATTTGTACAATTGGTGGAGATTTAGGGTGTTGAAGGGCCTGAAATTTCTGTGCGAACTGGGTTTTAAAGGGATATTGGGTTATAAGGAGCTTTAGAGAAGAGGAAATAATTATTTTTACCAAGCAATGGGTTCTCTAAGCAGAGGAGAGCATATTCTTTGACGGGCGCCATCTTGAATGTTGCTGTGTGGAAGTTGTGACGGAATATAGGCAAGTGATTGTTGACGATGGAGGGGTCGGTGAGAATTCGAGATTGTCTTTTTGGTGGGGGTTTGAAGCTTGAGCTCAAACGAGCCGGCAGTGCTTTGCGAGCAACAATTCTCGCAGATAATGACATTGTAGAGGAATTTCACGTCGATTAAAGAAGAAGCATTGCCCTTCAGAGTTATTGATATGCAAAATGGGAATTACTTGATAAGACCTTTCCGATTGCGCTTGAGCTGTCACGCCACATTCATTTCCAGGTTGCTTCATAGTCACGTCAGATACCTTTAATTCATTTGTTTGCAGTATGTTTTTTCATTCATCCTCGCAATGCTCCTTCCGAAGATACATAAATGTGAAGCCAGCATATCCCGAAGCAATGAAAATCCCAATCCCAATCAAGACGCAATTTAGTCCTTGGTCTTTTGGGTACCACGCAGCAAACCAGTTCTCCGAGCAGCAATGAGACCAGCCTTTTGACCTTGGGCAGCGTATCTTGAGATCGTGGATGCCTTACCGATATGTTGATGGTTACCACCCTATTCGGTATTAGTAGTTGATTCTGTGTGAGCGTCTTGAAAGTACATACTCCGTGAGGATGGTCGACAGGGTTCATAGCAACACCACGAGTCTTGGGCCACGAGTTGCGCTTGACGGCGAACTTATGCTTGGCACGGGATGCCTCTATATAATTTATCAGTATTTTGTAGAAACTTCATTCCGGAAAAGCGTACTCAGCATGGGCTTGTCGGTTCTTCCACCACCAGCAACGATACCAATCATACCACGGGCACTGCTCTTAATGACCTTCTTTGCACCAGACGGGAGCTTGACACGGGTCTTGCCATCCTCAGGGTTGTGTCCGATAACTGTGACATAGTTGCCGGAAGTTCTGCCCAACGCACCACGATCTCCAGGCTTCTCCTCAACGTTCGAGACGACGGTTCCTTCTGGGACGGAAGCAAGGGGGAGGACGTTTCCGACGGTCAAAGCTGCGTTCTTGCCAGCATAGATGAATTGGCCGGTGTACATGCCCTCGTTCGCGATGAACAGTTCGGTGTGGAGCTTGAATCGGTATGGATCACGAAAGACGACTTTCGCAAGAGGAGCTCCTCGACCTGGATCGTGGATAATCTCCTTTACCACCCTTGAATATATGTTAGCTTCGAATGTGTTGAAAGGTGGGCGAAGAAGCGCATTCGTTGTGAGCGTGCTGAAGAATCGAGACCAGAGACAAAGAATGGAGTATTTACCCTCGAATGTATCCCTAGAAAAGCAGACGGTCAGTGATGTCCTATCTCAACGAGGAATTCTGGTTCATATACCTTCGATTCAGCATAATCTAGAGTTCTAAATTGCGCAACACCTTGACGAAGTCTGATGAAATGTTAGGACTTAATTCTGAAGCTGTATAGGGCGGGTTGGGATATTTTGTTCAGGGCGCAGCGTCGATGCTATGAAGGACCGGAATTGAATTTCGTACCTCGTGTGACTCGTGAAGATGCTACCTCTCTAAAGCTTATGTTAGCAATGGACGGACAGTCGTCGTTGAAAAAGTGTTCGATATCCTGAACGAGAGTCAAGTTGTGAGGTAGTGTGGAATGCACTCTAGAGAGTGGATAAAGCATGAATAAGGAAGATATACATACTCCTTTACGCTGATTGCGAATGACGCGACCCATCTTTACAGCGTTGTCGATGGGATTGCTGAGGTTCGTAAAGTTCGTCGAAGTGGTTGCGATATTTTCGAAATATCGGAACTGTGCGGTGCAGCAGGCGGCGCGGCCGAACAAGCGAGTTGTGCCTGAGGCTCCTAGACCACCCGAATCATGGCTAGCGTAAACTTCAACGTACTTGCAAACTTCACTCAGCTACCACTGACTCAATGTCCCAAATCTCCATCCACAACGATCAGGTATTTCTCAATCATGCTTTGTTATCTGCATTCTACTTCGCGTCAAAATTACATTTGCTAGATACCTAAATTGAATTTGCAAAACCGGGATGACGTTCAAGCTGATCATCTTCCGCTTTGGTCTGTACTACATCCATCGCAACACGCAACTCGTCTGGTTTGACTTTCGTTATAGTATATTAGGATTTCTTAGTTTGTTTAAGCATCATTCGCATCACAAGATGGAGATCTATCCGCTGTCATGCCTTGAAACTTCAGTTTTGATGGATCTTCACCTATGTGAGATGCGCATCAATATGCATCATTGAGAATGGTTGTGGTGATGATGGGGCATTGTTCTTGACGATGTTGTGATATCTTACGGTTCTGCGTGTCGAGTTGGGGTGGCAGCTTAAGCCTCAAGCGTTTCGCGGATGCAGAATTTAGTTGGCCATATATTTCTGCTCCCCATCAAAAATTTGCGAATATGGGGTCCCGTCAATCGTTCTATCATTTTGGTTGTGTTCATTGAATGCTTTCCCCCACCGAAACTCTCGTCTTTCCTTTGCTATCGCAAGCTTCGTGGCTGTGTGGTCCGATGTGGTCCGCTGAGCTGCCACGAAAGACGTTGAAAACAAGGAGGTTTTGCCGACTCATCAATAGTGTCAAATGCTGGGTCGAATTTCTTGGTTTGGGACGGTAATAGTAAGCGAGGCTGCTTGAGAGATGCGTTGGCAATCATGTTGTGTTCGCGGAATCGCTCACATCACAACACTTGCATTTAGCGAACAGGCATCCCTCTTTCTTCACCAAAATACCTGTGAACTCTATTGGCATCGCCACACACAATATCTCTCTCGATTCTCAGCCTTCACGAAGTCATAATCTTAACTTACTCCTTCGCGAATCTGATGGGCGGGTGATGATGGAATTGGAACGCGGATTACCGAGAGAACGAGCTTCATGATATGGTTGGGGGCCTAAATGTTGAGTACGAGAGCATTCTACGAAGGGAATAATGGTGCGATATCATAGTAGTGGCGGAGCAATGTCTGGGGACTAAGGGAGAATTATATCATTGGAAATCACTACAACATCTTCTTCGATTCACTAGTGGCCCCTTAACATTATACCGTGACCAAATGTTCTAGCCTAATATGACCAATGAACCTTCTCGTTGCTGCGCTTTGTCGGTAAAGCTCAAGCTTCCTCTGACTTCATCTCTCCTCGCTCCATAGCGACTTCACCAAAAAAAACCCCCACGACTCTTAGACATCTTCCACAACAACCACCATGAGTTCTGACGACTCTTCGGAGCTTTCTGACGTTCCTTCAGACGTGGAGACTGATTTACAATTGACCAAAAAGGATGGAATCCTCAAATTCTTCTCGAAAGTACCTCCTCCATCCGCTACACCAAAGGCCGAGTCACCACCACGCCCAAAGCGCGAGCCGTCCCCACCCCATGAGTATGTCCTGGCAGATAATCAAGACATTCCAGTAAGCATTCACCATTTGTCTGCCATTTTTCGTACTTTGACACGTAGAAACGCGTGTTCTGTGCTCTAGTCATATGCTAACGCGCAAGCTCGACAGTTTACTGTAATGTTCCGCAGCCGATTTACAGAAGCATTTCCAAAATCACTCATCAACTTCGGTCCCCAAGAACTTGAACGAGACATAGTCGAACCGGTTCCTGGAGAAGGTGTCGAGCATTTCCTTTGCGCATTGCTTGGACTGCTTCTCAACAGAAAGCAAGATGTCAAGTAAGTGGCACTCTGTTTTGCGCCCCAAGCTATACTTCAACCCAGCAGAAGCTAAATCGTATTGCCTTTGCAGAGCTGGACATTACGGTCGCGCACTTGAAGATGCTATCCAGACGCATAAGTCGCAATGGCCCAAAGATTGGGAAGGGAAAAACCCCTTATTGGGTGGCGTTACTTTCTCCAGCATGTCTCCAACTGAACGAGTACGATAAGTCCTTCCATCACACTAAAAGATTCCATTGCTAATTAATACCTACAGCTCACGCTCCTGCGAGCCCTCATCCTCTGGTCACTCTCCTCCTCCGACACCGTCAAAGGCATAATTCAAGCTTCCTACAAACAGAACCGCCATGATGATGACCTCAACCAACCACTCTCTGTTCAGCCATGGGGCTCTGACAGCGAGAAGAGACGCTACTATCTCATTGAAGGCCTTGATGATACACACTTCAGAGTATATCGGGAAAGTAACTATATGGGTGTAAAGCGGACATGGAGGAGTGTGGCGGGCGACTTGGATGAGTTGAAGGCTCTTGCAGAGAAGCTCAATAAGGAAGACGGAGGACAGAAAGCCAGAGTCCTAAGCACAAAGATCACTGCGGCAATTCCTCGATTCGAGAATACAGAAGAGGTATGTCGCCTTCAGCTGAACAATGACTTCCCTTCTGACAGCTGCTCTAGAAGCGTAAGCGCCGTGAGTATCGCCAGATCCGAAAACAACAATTCAAGCGGCCAGATTATGGCGCTTCATTGTACGAAGGACGAACTAGGGGCAAGCGTGTTAGGTATACCTACTCCGACGAGGATCCGGAGGAGGGAGTCTACTCTGATGCCACAACCACTCGCCGATCCACTCGTAATACTGGCACGCATACCCCAGTCGAAGCTAGTGGTCCTACAATCACACAAAGTGGCCGGCAAGTCAAGTCACGTCAGGGTGGTGCTTATGGTGAGAGCATATTGAGCGGTACTCATGCTATCACGGCTGGTGCCGATGACGGCACGAGTGAGGAGCCTGAGAATGAAATTGGAACCAGCAGTCGACCCCGACGAGCTGCAACAATCAATCATGGCACCACCGGATACTCCAAGACCAAGGGTGGTCCCCACATCGAAGGTTATAACGACGTCGATGAGATGACTAGCGACGATGAGGATGATGCTAGCGAGCAGGATTATGGCGACGACGAAGAAGAGGATGATCACGTCTCATTGGCGAGCGACGGTGATGATCAGGAGGATCCCACGGAAGACGAAGACATGGAGGATATCGAGCCTAAGAAATTGATTGTCAAGCTGCCGGTGAAGACTCCCACACCTGAGCGTAAGACCATCATCAAGCTTCGATTATCTCCTGAGAAGGAGAGGGACACGAAGACCAGTGGCCTTTTCTCAAAATCTTCAAATATCGATCAAGCCAACACTATAAATGTTGGTCAGCCTAGCAACCATGTTGGTAACACTGACATCAAAGAGAACATCCGACCAGCATCTGCATCAGCCAATATCAAGGACGCGTCTGAATCATCCGGACCTGTTTTAACGACGATGGAGATGGCACCAAAATCGCCTCAGGCGGTAAAGTCGCCTCTTGCTTTTCGTGGCAGCCCTGAGAAACCAGCTGCTTTCTTACCATCGATTGATGTTGGCTACAGCGGATCTTAAACGGTAGCGGTTTACAGTCATTTCATTGCAAGTTATCTAAAACAAGCAGGCGGTATCATTGTAAAGGCATGGGTAGATGGCGTTTGAGGGCGCAGCAACACGTATGATATGTACGGATGTGCTCGAGGCATAAAGGCAGGTTATGACTGTTAGCTTACGGATACCAATGTATTCTACTAGATATAAATTTCGCAACCAATTTGTCTAATGTGCCATTTGACAACTTCAATTGTAATTGCAGAAGCTTCTTATGTATAGCTCATGAGTCCACTTCCCAACATGCAATACTATACAAGGTGACCCTTAACGCCCCTGATATGCAATGACTTTTCGTTGTTTTCGTTTTCATCCTACAACGCCTATGATCCCAAATCAACAGCCACACGTATAGGCATCGTTCAGTCGCTAGTGTTTTGAGTCTGGTAATACTATCAACGTATCAGTGCTCAGAATCCCCATACATCACCACCAGAATGCAGTCTCCAACTCACATCGCCAACCTCATTTGCCAACTTCTGATTTCCTGCAGCTTTGGTGATTCCTTCAATCCTCCAGTTGTTAACATTGTACCACCACCTCCTAACCTTCGCGCCAACACTGCTGCCGCTCAATTCGGCGTTCTTATTCCAGTATCGCCAGCCGTGAAGGGCTAGAGACCAGACCAGGCCTTGAATGAGGGGAAGGAAGACCTACGCATTCTATCAGTAACACAATCTCCTAGTCCAGTACGGACTTTGAGCCATTGAAGACATACCTGATCTCTTACAGTAATCCATAAAACCCTCCATCTTGTTTCTGCACCCGCAATACTAGCCAAGTAACTCTGCTCAAACCTCAAATCCGGCAATGGGCCAAAGCTCGGCCGTCTCGGCACCGGCTTCAAGACTGAATATGGGATATCTTCTTCCTCTGAAGCATCAATACCATCTTCATCATCATATGCGTATTTGTCGAGCGAGGATTCGGATGCTGGGGCGTGACTGGGTTGGGAGAGCTTGACGGGCTCTTTTTCTGAGGCTGCAGTTGAGGGGTTGAGGTCGTGAGAAGGTGAGGGATTGCGTTTTATGGAGGCTGTTTGTATCACTTCTGCGATCTCAAGGGGTAGTGAGGATGACATTTTGGGAAAGAAAGTGTTGAGTGGATTGAGAGTTGTGCTGGAGATTATGATGTTGGAGTTGGACGGCAGCTGCCGAGGCCTGGACATCTTCGCCAACATCACAGCTTATCTACTGACTCATTTAACGCGAAAGGGCATATGTTATACCTAAATCCTAGGCACTGTAGCTCTGTATTTCATATCGTTATAACATTCTCGTACAGCACCAGCCTTCCTCTTTTTACCTTGATACAATAGTCGCAACACGGCACTCGACTAGAACATGTCCCCGCAGGACACTCTGACTAGATCTAATAGAGCAAGTAAAATCCAGTCGTCTCCTCTTCATCTCTCTTCTCACTTTTGAATTGTTTGTGTGCGCTTCGATAGTTCAGCAGCTGCCTTCTCGTCAACGTTCCTTTCTTCTTCTCACCTCGCTCTACTTCGTCGTTTTTCTGGTGACGCAAATTCCTCCCTCAAATGTCTCGTTCTCTGCTTAGCAATTCGAGATATGCATGCGCAAAATATGGTGGGTGTATATCGTCGGCTTTCAAGCAACTAATGCCCCACCCTGTTCTTTTCAAAAAGGGCCTCAATTCACAAAACCAATGCCCAGGAGTGTTGCAACAACCAAAATTCATTAAACATCCTGAGTCGTCCCTTCCTCGGTAAGGTAGCCCAGCATAGCTACTTTTCATTTCGTTTCTGCTTTGTATCTTCCTCATTCATACTTGTCCGTCATCATTACAGCTTGCCAGTACAACATCAATATACGTTTCCCAGACGAACCTTCACAGAAAACAAATTTCTATCATCCTACAAGAGCATTGCTACTATCACAGTTCTCAGACACAAGACTAACAATCACTACACATCCTGATCAAGATATTCCAGATTATCATTATGGCTAGTCCTTCCGCTAAGCGACGTCTCAAGGCCTTGCATCGCAAGGAAGCTCTCGCGGCGATCACCAACCATTCCGATGTTAACGTCGAGACTTTATAAAGAGCTTCAGTCAGAAACAGCGTGCAGCCTCGATTGAGACGCCTGTAGTCGTTGAAATTGTGGATCTTAATGTCCCAACAAATGAGGGACAACGACCAGAAGAGAAACCATTTTTGATGCCGCATCGTATGAGGAAGGGAAATTGAAAACTGGTATATATATATATCTCTCTACACCACATATTTAACTAACATTGTAGATAATTACTACCTCGAACTCGGACAACGAGAGGGCACATTCTGCAAGCCCTCGCGAAACTTATCCTTCGAAAAATGAACCACATATGACATACGTCGAATACCGTCATGTAGGTGCACAAACTTCGACGACCCATAGACCCTCTAGTTCATAAGGTAGTTCAACAACCTCTCGATCATCTACTCCCGTGATCAGTCAGCTAGTATAAGTTAAAATCCCTCTGAGTCCCGCATCAAAATCTCCCACGTCTGTCCGACCTAGTGGTCCTGCTAAAGTGGTATGGGCCGATTATTACGATCAAACCTTTCCAATTATTCCCCTTAGTACTTTTAAAGCAATTGAAAGCAAGATCACCGCCAATCAAGAAAAGTCAAAAACCGTCAAAATGTTAGACTCTCAGGCCCCGAGTATCACAAGCAATCATAAGAGCCACTCTACACTCCGCAACCCGGTAAGCACTATCAGTCGCAATATAAAGAAGAAGTAGCCCTTTACATCACCAACCATGGGATGAGCAACCACGCCCACGATCTATCATGCTGATGACGGCGACAGCAGTTGCTATTTTGATGGTCAGTCAGAGCCGTTAGCTGACATCACAGTGGATTCCGAAGGAACCCTCTTCATGTCCAACTTCGAGACTTCCCTTGATGTTTT
The DNA here is from genome assembly GCA_003988865.1 of Phialocephala sp. D728. Lineage (NCBI taxonomy): Eukaryota > Fungi > Ascomycota > Leotiomycetes > Helotiales > Mollisiaceae > Phialocephala > Phialocephala sp. D728. The sequence continues at coordinate 302,479 of QYAJ01000002.1, forward strand.
TGTCTCAACCAATCTTCAGTGTCTACAACACTAAATTTTTACTGGTTATAACTGCCGACGAGACGATGTCGTTGTGATTGTTATCAATTTCGAATTTCATCCTAACAGCTCCTCCATCAGCCGAGTGTCCAAAGCTCAGATCAACATTTCAGCACACCAGCAGCTAGAACACGAAGGTACAAGAGGCAGCGCTATGAGGATCAAGCCATCCCCCCTCCCCAATGCCGTTCGGTAACTTTTCTACAGACTCCTCACGATGGAAATTTCCCCCACATAGTTAAAATCTCTATTATTAACGCCCAAACTAACATTCTACGCATAGTTAATCCTCGAGCCACAGGATCCTCAATAAATTTCCAGAGGCCTGCCATACTGGGTACGCGATTTCATGAGTCTGTAATGGCGATTCACGGCTCCCGCAGAAGACAAGGACGTGAACTGCAGTGGACAATTGAAGAAGATTTCAGCAAGGCATCGGCATACCTCGTAAGTCTCGCTGTCCCGTGTCCCTTAACGCCTGGATGTCGTTTTTGGGGGGGGGGAGGGGAGGGAGGGAGGACATGCATATTCATATGATATGTAGGCTAACCCATATTGTTAGACGAGTTCAGCTTCGCATTCGCTATAGAAGAAAAGCAAGATCAAGCCCCTTTCCAGGTTCAGATCAAGATTGCCCCCGAGATAGTTTACACCAATCAACACCATGGGGGATCAACTATCCCTCAAGTTCGTATGCAATCGCACTGCACTTATACGATTATGGGACAAACTACTATTCTTAGAGCAGGCATCAGAGACTGCGTTTCAGCAGGGTTAGTCTTGCAGAGACATCTAAATACTTTAGTTCAATTCTCTGGTCTCATGATCGTTCCTGGGTCTGTATGAGCGAGACCTCGGTAAGCACGATTATCAAGCAGCGGTACAATAAAGCTCTTTCTCGTGCACTCTCATCATTCGGTCAATTCTTGATTGATTTGTACAAACATTAGCCAAACTTTTTTTCTCTACGGTGCTAAATCTCCTACTCTCTCCAAGACAATGGTATCTCTGCAAGCCCCAAACCTAATCCATAACTCCATGCCTGAAAATTTCGGAATGTCTGTTTTCCAACCCTGCCATATCAGAGTGGAAATGCAGGTCTCAAGTTCAGACATTCTAACATAATTCCTCACCTCCTTGACGGCGACCCAGGAGTCGATCGCTCTGGACCAGTTTCCAGAGGACCGACTGCAACGTCCGTCTTACTCCCATATCTATAATTATATCCTTGGGTGGGGGGCATCCAACTGGCATCGCCCGTTATCACTCCATCCATAACCACCATCCCCGGCGCCACTGCTTGCCCAATCGCCCCCTGACTCGCAGCACTCACTGCACTTGTCCTATCAACCCCCTTCTTCGACATTGCATAACTATCTCTGCTCGTCAACTCCTCAGCATCGAAGTCCCAATCGCGCCAGAAATCTCTCTTCCCTCTCGCCGCACGCTTCACCCAGCCTGGAAGTAGTCCTCCCCGAACTTTATACGTCCAGTAGTCTTTATTCTCGTAGTCGTTAGGTACGATTCGACCTCCAGAGAGCTTGAGGATGATCCACGCGCCCGTATTGAGAATCATATACGTGACGATTCCCGTAATGAGTCCATACGCAATGGAGTACGTGAACGGCATGATAGCGAGCGTGAGAAAGGCAGGGACGCTATCCCCAATATATCGCCAATTGATATCGGTACAAGCTCTCGCCATCATGGCCCCAACGAGGATAAGAGTACAGCCCGTAGCCCAAGAAGGGATGCTAGCAAAGATGGGCGCGAAGAAGAGGGAGATGAAGAAACAGAGGCCCGTGACACAGGCGGTTATCCCCGTCGCTCCACCTTCGGATATGCCCGCCCCGGATTCGACGAATGCTGTTACGGGGGGAGAGCCAAACAACGAGCCGACGGTTATTCCCATTGCATCGACCATGTAGGCGACGGCTGAGCCTTCGAAATCCCCTGTGTCTTCGTCGATGGCGCCACAGAAGCGGGCCATGGAATATAGGGTTCCGGTGCAGTCAAGGATGTCGACGTACAGGAAGGTGACGAGGGCGGAGATGAACTGCGAGGCGTTGGCGCCGGTTATATTCCAGTCCTGGGCGCCAAGCGTGTGTTGGATGGGGTGGAAGGTGACAACTTTCTTGAAGAAGTTAAAAGCTTCATCTCCAGTTTCGTTGTGTGGAAAGTAGGTGATGGAAGTATCGCGTGGCCAGGAGAGAATTGAGACGAAGAGGATCCCGGCTATGATGGCGCCTTTGACGCGGTACATCATGAGAAAGGCTGTGAAGAGGCCGCCGCAGAAAACGCCGACCCAGAGCTTGGGGTTGCGCATCTTGCCGGATACACAATGGTAGTTTTGGAAATGGTCTGATTCTTGGACACAGCCTGCGAGCTCGAGGGGGTCTGGAAAGCTGCCTGAGATGGCACCTATACCAGCAGAGTAGGTGAGGCCGATCAGAGCGAGGTAGAGACCTATTCCCGCACCTGCGGCGATCTTGAGGCTTGTGGGGATCGTTCTTGCGAGCCACTGTCTGAGGCCGAGGATGGAGAGCGCGACGAATATCAGACCCTCAACAAAGACTGCTGTGAGAGCTAGTCGGTATGGAACTGCGCCTGAACCATTGTTTCCGACAACTTGGTAGGAGAAGTATGCGTTCAAGCCCATCCCTGGTGCAAGTGCTATGGGCATGTTCGCAAAGAGACCCATGGCGAAACTGGTGACTGCTGATACAGCAGCGGTGCCTGTGACAAGATCCCGCTGAATTTCTTGTTTACATAATGAGTATGCCGTCGTTGCAGGATTGCTGGCGTTGAAACAATGTGGATCGTCGAAACCTGCTGTTATATTGCAGATGCATGTTCCTCCACTGGCTATTAGAAATTAATAAGTGCGTATGAGAAGAGACCGATAGACCGATAGACTTGCCTGAAGTTACCGAAGCATTGACAGATATGATATACGCCATGGCAAAGAATGTTGCGAGTCCAGCTCTGACTTCTGTCAAGAATCTCGTTCCTTTCCTCTCGTGCCTATGTCCGGAGAATTCCAGTCGAAAACGTCTCCCCACCACGCTCTTGGCCACAGCCATATTGGTTTTCTCGACCTGCGATCCATTAATACCAAGTTGAAGAAGGACCTCCAAGTACATACCCAACCCATGATGTCCTATTATGTACTTAAAAATATGTAGACAAAGAATGCACTTGGTTTCTCCCCTTATTGATGAGGTCTCAAGGCGTTATATGCGTGGTAGATCGTAATTCGTAAACGGTATTCCATCACCCCTAATCACCAACGTCTCCCTCCTCCAACCCGTTGATTATCTAGCCTTGCCGAACCCTTCACGACGTCTTCTCAAGACAGGGTTCGATTGTATGAGCGGGGTCTTCCGAGCCGGATGTTTGCGATCACGGTGAAACGAGATATGTTTGCGCTGCCCTTATGAGCTTGAAACCAAAACGAAAAAAGGGTTAGCACTGAAATGGTCGGAAGTTAAGACACTCTTCAGATATGTAGATCTCCAGGATGTGTGGAGGAGGCTAGAAAGAGCACCCGATCAACCCTCAAGAGAAGTGGACCGGACCAAAATCGTGGGATGGACAAAGTTGACTTGACAAGGGGTGGCTACATAAGTCTTGCGTGGGGCATGGCGGAGGCGTAGTATGACATATGGATGGCATGTGCCCGTCAAGCCACTCGGCATCTGTAAGCCTAAAGGAGCCAAGAGATAGGAGACACAGGCTCTCAACGCCTCGGTCTCGTCCCGCCACTACCGCCGCTGTGTTCGCACAGAAAAAACTGAAGAGATGTGGAAGGACAAGCCCTACGCCGGAATAGGTGCTGCCAGTGGTGGGCGTCCTGGCTGTATTGATCGACGCACTCGCAGTAGTCTCGTCTCCCCATCCCACGAACAATGCTAGGGACCGCAATGCTTGCAAGTGAGGGAGGGCTTTGTGCAGCCACTTGGAGGGTCTCTCGGTCCAATACCGAGGAGAGAAGCTGCTGACGAATTCCTCTTGACCTGTCAAAAGTCGCGACGCCTCCTGTGACACGCGATTGTGGAAGTCTCCAGCCTGGAGACCCCGATATCCGGTGCTGGAGAGGGTGGTGATAGGCTCGACTTGCAGTATCTGACGGCGCGCGACGAGAAGTGCCCCCAAGTGCCCCCCAAGTGCCCCCATCCGTTGCATCGGCCAGAAAGACTTCCTTCGTACCTTTGCAAATGCTGTGCTCGGGGCCATGGCAGGCATCGATCATTTTGATATCGCGAGCCGCAGACAGCGGCTGCAGGATGGGATGAGGGATGAGGGATGAGGGATGAGGTTGACTTTTCCTTGTCGCTCCTGCACCTGCTCGTAATGCCGTCGCCGTGCTCGGTAGCGATAGCCCAAGGAGGCTAGCGAGCTCGCTAAAGGTGCTGGATCGGTGGCTCTATAAATTTCAGGGGGTCCCAAAAAGGAAGCTACAAATCCACGCATTCAAGAATGCCTGACGGGAACGGCAGCGGCAACCATTCCATTTCCCTTCCATCTTGCTTCCATTGCTTGGCTCCCAGCATCCGATAAGAATGGGCTTTCCACGCTCCCGCATAAACAGACTTGAGGCATGAATCTCTATCATACCGAAATATTCTCCTCTCCTGGCTCAGCCAGCGGGGTCCAAAAACGGCGTGGCACACGGCAAGGTGTGCTAGTGCATGCCTTTACTACATATGCATTGAAATAACGCCTCTATCTACACAGTTCAAACCTGCGGAAATGCAGTGTTCAGGCACAATTTCCCGCCAGCGGCTTCCTTGTCGTTGATAGCAGCGCCAGCAGCTATGGCAAAACCCTCACGGAAGAAACAGCGGGTTGCCACGCGGCTATCCTTGATGTCTCCCGCTGTCATTTCTCTCTCCCGGGCTGTTATCAAGATGAAGACTGAAGCGCTCTTTGAAGGAAGTCAAAGCGTTCGCTGCTGGGTTCTCATATCTCTTGCTTCAATCTGTGGCGGGGCGATACGGGATTTCGCTCGGCCGGCGCCGCACACAGCATGTGCGGCGCTGGGCGTAAGCCATATGCAAGAGCCGTGCTACAACACTAAGGCACAGTACAACATTATTTCATTGCAACTCTTTCACCAGCACGAGGATAGCCTTCGTTCACCAGCTACAAGTCAATTTCTCCTGCTTGTGTTGGCGACAGGCTCCAGAATCTTAACACTGACACCAGGTAAAATCACCAGCCTTCAGCAACCACTCCGTAAGGCCCCACCAATCCCTCATATTTCTATAATGAATCCAAGTCCAGATCCATCTTCACCTCAATTGCACTACGTTCGCGACGCATCGGATGTCACCCAGGTTACGGGAATGTGCATTGATGTCCGACGTACAATTGCTTGCATGAGCCCCGGCGATCCAAACCAAGAGCCTAGGTCCGACTATGGCATCGTCATCTCGGTAAATCGCATGCGATCTTGACTGCATTGCGCTGCATCTGCGTTGGCGAAACCGTGCTTTGGATGGAACTGGTGGTGCTGGCGGCCTGCTGCTGCCGACCTGGTCGGGTTGAGATGGCATGAAACGAATGAGAAGAACAGGCCGCCGATCAACGCCGCACTCTATTGCAAATGTAGGCGAATTGGAAGACTTTGGAGTTCGAGACTTGCTATTACAACAAGTCTTATTAATTTAATGTTCTATAAGTGCGGATCATCGTGGCACAGTCTGAAATCCATTGCTTCTTGAATCTGCCGTGCCGAACTTTGACTAACCAAACTGGCGAAGGATTCGGTTTTTTTTAACATTCCCACTGAAGTGGATCGAGCTGTGGACGACGATTGAGTGCGCAAAATAAGCACAGCCTGCTGCACCCCTGGTCCGGATTTTGCGCTGTTTCAGCTGAGCATGTTGAAAACAATTCACAGCCATGCTCAGACTCTCAGCGTTGAGCAGTGCTAAAGGATTTCTGCACAACATACTGTATCTTGCCGATTAGGGTGACAACGGTCTCCTTGTTCAATCAGCAGCCCGAGTTCTACAGTCTTGTGGTTCTGGCATGCTTGTCCTAGCGACAGAAAAGGCATTCATTGCGGAAATATGTTCCCCACAATGTCAGACCAGGAACGTCCATATGTCACTTCTCAGTTTTATATTCTCTCAAGCCAGATGACCAAGAAATCTTCTTGAAAAATCTATGGATCGCAACAAGATCGCCCCTCATCTCAATGACGGAAATGGGGTCTAGATATCAGAACCTTCTCGCTTCGTTACGCCACAAGCGTTGAGCACAGAACGTGGATTCCATCTGCAAACTATTTGTGAATCAATGGTCTGGGACAATGACAAGACCTAACCGGAAAGACAGCGTACATTTGCATTACCCCAAATTCTGAGATCGGCTAGGCTTGTGGCATAGCCCCCTCTCCCTGTTCCCCTCACTGCGGCACCATTCCACGATGCATTCCGGCTTCCGTCCGGCTTTACTTACCAGAATCAGTGATCTTCAGGAAACTCTTTCATACCTTATAGAAGCACAGAGTGCAGACAGGTCAAGTGATTATGCTCAGGTCACTCCTTTTTCCTCGCTTGTGGTGCGCTAAGTAAGCGAGCCAGGTTGATTCGAAGCTCGTTTCCAAAGCGTGAAACAAAAAGACGTTTCCCAAACCTCGACAGAATAAGAAAAAGATCAGGTTTTCAGTCAGAGAGCAGATAAATGCTCAAAAGGGCCTTTGGTAACCCAACATGTTTTCCAGCAAGAGGAAACTTGTGTGTGCACCAGCAAGTTGAACCATACGTTCGCGATGCATTCGTTGCCTCAACTCAGCTAGTCATACTCGAGAGATCATATTCACAAGCAATTCGAATAATTCATACACAGATGCAAGACAGATCAAGTGCATCTGGCATGTCAGCGTGTGCTGCTGAGCTTACCTCGGATGCTCAGCTCCCGCTTGCACATTGCGTATCAGGAGGGCACATTGTCGGTTTCGTTGACGAGTTTGTACCCAGCTCTTTCTAGGCCGCTAGTTAGACAACGGTTCCAAGATGTATAGCAAGGTCCCTCGTCTCATCCAGTGACTATATCTCTCAAGTCCCGCAGGCTTTGGGATGTTGCAAGTCGATGCAAGATCTGGTGAGGAGTTCTCATCAACTCTCATAGTTCAAGTGGGCTTGACGAAGTCCATGTACACTGTGCCGTCACCCTCTCTCCTACCCGGACTTTCATTTCTCCATCCTCTTTTTCCCGTTCACTATCTTGCTATTCGTCCTCCTTTCATTTCTCACCTAATATACTGCAGAGTTGCAATTAGTCGACTAGCATCGATTCACCCCTTTTGAGCTATGGTGACGCGGTGTTGCGGAAAAACAGTTTTTCCTGCTAGCCCTGATCTCCTCGTAACTGAAGACAAGGGAACTATCGATGTTATTCGAGTCCCTCTGTAAGCTGGAGTCCATTTCGTGGTCAACCTTCTATTACGTGAACTAGCCGCATTTCCGGAATCCGTTATGGCAGGACCTCCAATATAGACGGAACTAGGTCATCCGTTTATAAAGTGGGAGAGAGAAGCGTAGGATTGTGGAGAAGAACGGTTGGCGCGTACACAGGCACAAGGCAAGATCAAATACAACAGTAGCAGCTGTGAATAAGGCTATGCTGCACCATAGGGTTGATACACACCCCCTAGAAAATACTATGCTCCGCCTTTTTTCAGGCTTGGTTAGATCTGAGAGTCAAGCTACCTTGGCGGCATCCTATCCGTAGTCTAAGGTCGTATGCAATAAATATTGCTTTGTCCCGCGACCTTCCCTCTCTCGAAAACAGTTAAAGCTATGGACTTTAGTAGGCCGATTGTTGATGATGCTACTGTATGAGATATGCAGCTAAAAGAGCCTCTTTTGGAGCCTCTGATAAAAGAACTACTAAAATATTGACTGAATTTAATTTGATTAGAAAACATTTATAGAATTTGATTAGATTTACGAAAAGCTATAGAATCCATCAAATCAAGACGTTTTCCCATGAAGGCTTACGCCACCTCAATATTCGGTTTCGAAGATAAAGAAGGTTGCGTGCCGAGAACCGATCTTTTCTCTATTTCCAATCCATACTGGTCTTCGGTGATCGACGATTACTGAGCTTCATCAGAGTCCGAGAACTCCAAGTAAGCCTCCAACGCTCTTCTCTGATGGGCCCCTAGGCGGTGTATACTGTGCGTTTGTATGCGCATCCGTATGAGAATTTGGCGATGGATGATCTGTTCATGTATTTGATAGTGGTAGTGCAGGGTTTGGGGTTGGGGGAGGGAAAGGGGGGATCTTTGGAGTTGCGAATCTGGGGAGCTAGATCTCGCTTGTGAGATTCGAGAGTCGTTTTCTAGTCACCTTGGCGGCTCTGGTACTGGGTCTTGAGAGGGTTAAAGATCCTGAGGCTTGCTTTCAAAGATCTCGACTTTGTTGGGCCCATGTTGGTTTACAGTATCGAGGCCATTCAGTCAAGATATGGCGTGCGCAGATCTAGCATAAAAAGAAATGTAACATTGGCGTCTTATTCTTAGATTTTGAGAACAAATAAAATCTCGATGCTCAATTAACTTGAAGATACAGATACAGCCCAATCTTCCTCAATCTACGGTTGCTTGTGACAGTCATATTCCTTAAATTACGCAATACATATTTGTTTTCTGACTTCCTCGCTTAGCTAGGAAGGCCCCCCTTTTTCGCTTACGGTCGGTGCGCTCAATGCGCTGAAATCGATGAGAAAATGAGAGCTAGACGCGTAAAGGATAAAGTGCGGTGCTCAAGATTTCCACGTTAGGAGAATTGGTTGGGATCCTCGCCTTCTTGATAGTGACATAATCGCCAAACTCACACCGACATGTCAGACATGACAGCTGCAATCTTCGCAGACGCTAGCTGTTCAGAGTCATGGCTGCCTAGCGTTCGATCATGAAAGCTAATCTTGCGGCTTTTTTTCAGATGACAGAACATGGAATAAACTCGACTGTGCATGTACACAATCTATTTTAGAGAGTAGACTATTTCAATTGTCAAAGGAGCAAGGCATAGTGTTGGTTCGGTGACTGATCAATTTCCCATCCTAAGTCCAACGCTGCGCTGTGCTAATTTTGAATATCAGACCCTGAAGACAAAGCGCTATCATCCGTATACCTTCCATAGAATGACTAACATAAGAAGACTCCTACAAACGGATGAAATAAGAATCCAACATAAACATGAGCTACTCAGATATCGCCGTAGCGGCAGTAGTATATACCCAGAGAAACAAATAATAGTGTGTCAATTTTGACATCATTATCATCAACAGTAATGTAAGCCGTGAGGCAATTCCTCCTCTATCTACCTCGCTCATTCTTGATGGCTTGGCATGTTCTAAGAAAGACGTGAAGACCCCGTCATTTCCGTATCATAACATCATAATTCATAATCAATCTTTCCCGATTCGCTTGTGACTGACCTCAACTCAACGAAATTCGTAATCCATCATCATACCCAACATACTCAACAAAACCTAGCAGCAGGATGGTTTAGAAGCGAGACGTAAAGCTTCGACTGTGCATGGTAGGCCGCGATTGCACTTTCGGCGATTTTGGCTTTGGCGTATTCCTGTTACTTTGAGTACCAGTAGTATTACCAGACCCGATCTTCTGGAAACCTTGCATAATATCCCATCCCTCACTAACATCTTCAGCTAAAACCTCTGGGTTGAAAAAGTCGTCTGTATAATCAAACACATCGAAGGCAAACAATGATGCACCCAACTTTGTAGGTGAATCAAGACCCAAAAGCTTACTCGGAGATTCGAAGCCAAAACCTTTTAGAGGCGAGGTGGTCTTCGGTGTGTTCATATTGGGTGTGAGTTTCATCATAGGCGTGGATGTGACACTTTTGTTCAAGCTGGTGTTGGAAGAGATATCTGCAAGAATATTTGCCGATCTGGCGAGGCGAGGTCTCTTTGCTGATCTCTTTTCAGGAGATCCATTTCCCGGAACTGAGAGTAATCCGGCCGTCGAATCGGCAAAGATGTCGAAGTCGGTGTTGAACTCGTGGAACATGTAGCTGTTGTCATCGAGTTGGAAGGCGGGACTCCAAGGAGCAACATTTTCAGTTTCAAGGCACGTCATGCCGCGGAGTGGTGAACCGACCATTTCTCGGACCTTGTCACGGTGCATTCGAAGATTTGTGTTGGGTGATGCTGATGGAGGTGGCCGGATAGGAGGCTTCAGCTTGACAATTGGCGTAAGCGGTGGCAGCATCTGTGATGATTCCATCTTGACACCCAGCCGCAGAGGAGACGAGGATGGCGGAGCAAACAAAGTACGGCTCTTCGTGGGACTATCATACGAAGAACCACGAAGACGAGCGATTTCCTCCTCAGCGCGCCCACGTTTGATCCTAGGTCGATCGGCTTCTGAGTTTAGAAGGCGGTTAGGTCGCATGGCCGATGAATCCAGGGATGAGAAGTAACCACTATCATCCATGGCAGAATATTTGCGCTTACGTGATCGAGATCTGGAGGATGAAGGGAAACGCGGTACCGGTGGAGGGGTGTCATGTCTCTTAGGAGCATGTCGAGATATAGGAGGCGATGAATTCATCATAGCGGTCGGTGGCGATGATTGAATGAGAGGTGATGATGGCATCTCCTCTTGGGTTTCTTCTTCCAGTTCGGGATCCGTGGCGAAAGCATCTGATGCTGGTATCGTAGCATCAGATGACATTTCGGGAATGGGTGGTAATTGCGTTTCTGGCATAGAGTATACTGGCTGCGAGGATGGTGGAAGCTCTGAAGGGGCAGGCACTAGAGTCTTGAAATGTGACGGCTCCGGTTGACTGAGAGGTATCAGATTGGTAGACAGGACAGGCACATTTTCATTCGGGCCAGCAGGTTTTCGCGTGGCTTTGTCCTTGATGAATTGATGTTCCATTCCGGGAACAATTGCCCAATAATTGCCCTTTCCCGGGTCATCCTTGGGTCTCTCCTGCTTGATAAAGGCCTTGTTGAGGGAGAGATTATGTCGAATACTGTTCTGCCATCCAGCATCTGTGGCACAGTAAAAGGAATAAGTATCTGAGATCCATTTGTAGATTTGGGCAAGGGTAAGTCGTCGATTCGGTGCTCTGAGGATAGACATCCCAATGAGCTGAGCATAGCTGTGTGGGGGTTTCGTTCCATCATCGTGAAGAGGTGGAAACGAATCTGGAGCCGGCACTTCTTTCATCTCAGCATCCTCCGCTTCAACTACGTCCTCGACCTTTGTTCTTTTGCACGGTCTGGATTCGTGTATCGGAGCCGCGTCCATCAATCGTTTCGTCAGTGGTTTCTGTCCATAGAGACCTTCTAGGGAAAAGTTTGCCCGAGGCAATCCATCGTTGTATTGGGGCAATGGCGGCTGGTAATAACTTGAAGGTTGTGGATAGTTCTCCTTATCCGTGGACGCATTCGTGAAATTTGTGAACAGAGCCTTCTGCGGCTTGAACTTCGACATCAACGGTTGCTTCTTTTCCATAGAATCTGTATTTTGTGATGAACCTCCAGGCGGTGGCATGGAAATGATATTCAGCTTCGTACCAAAGGGTGCTCTCGAAGGCGAGCTTGATGTTTGGTGGGCTGACTTTAAAGGTGACTGCTTGCTGGGCCCAGCCTGGGGTGGATTGAAAACGATATTTTTCCTCGAGGCAGCATTCTTTATTGGTCGAAGTGGTGACAATTTCTTGGGCTTCGGGTTCTGTGCTGAAGGCATAGGGGTTCGGTCGAAGGATGATACTGGATCTTGATAGATTTGCAGCGGCTGCTGCGAATAACGCGTCGACGACATCGTGGGCGGTCGACGACGCGGTGGTGTTGGACAATGCCGTCAGCGAATTTACGTGTATGTAATTTACGTGTATGTAACAGTGATCGATTGTCGATTTCGTGTGAAGAGGCTGCAGCATCTGATGTTAGCCTTATGAAGAACATCAACCTCGTGAAAGACTTTGATGAAGATCGTGTGTTAGGAGGGTTGCATACTGTACCAAGTGGGTGCTGAGATGCGCTGGCTGGGGGTGGTCGATCGGATTGTGGAGCGAGATTACAGTGGATTCCGCGTCTAGAGAAGGTGAGGAAGCAAGGGCGAATGGCATCAAGAGGCCTCGAATATCTCAAGATGTGTAGAGCACCGGCCAGAACAAACAGTATTGCTGTTAGAATTGAAGTTAGATGATGTTGAAGTTTGCCAGCAAGTGGGAGGAGGCAGCTGAAGGAGCAAGGTGGAAGTGGAGTATGGTGAGCACGGCCTGCAAGCAGGGCAAGCAAGCAGCTGTCGGAGCGTGCAGTAGCAAAAAGATGCTGATACAGCGGGGAAAGGATAAGTGCAGGATGAAGAGGTGCCGTTGGATCTTGGCGCCACCAGCAAGCTCGAGCAAGCAGCTAGGAGGAGCAACGACGTAACTCTTTGCAAGATATCGACCGGCTCTCAGCTCCTGGGCCTCTAGCGACGCGATACCGGATCTGCCAGGCTGTATCAAGTAAAGGCACCCGGTCCAGTTCGACGAATGACTGAAACCAGACCACGTATTGGCTGTTGGCAAAAGTATCTGGCAGAAGAGGTTGCTAGCTGGACGTTTTGAATCTTCGTATCGATGAGGGGACGACGGACGACCGAGAACTTGCGTGACGCTCAGCCCTCCAGCAGAAACATTGACCTGCAGCGAGGATACGATGCAACCTCTCAGTCTGTCTATCTGAACCTTTGATGCCTGGGATTTGGGCTGGGTGAGAAAATGATTGGGTCCGCGCACTTCCGGGTGAGGTCGTGAGAGCGGTCGTGGACACTTAGCTGGCGCTAACGAGCGCGTCGCGTCCTGGTAGTTCTGGTAAACAAAACCTCGACGCGTTTGAACCAATCATAGTAGAGAAACACAACACCGCATGAAAAAGGCTTCCAAAATCTTGATCGAGATCTTAATCTTCGACACTAAGCATATTCCTTCTTGTCCTAAGTCCCTCTACGTAACCCTAAGTCTATCAAACCTAAAACAGAACGTGTAGTCACTACAGTATCAACAGCAGTTCCATCTCTCCTTCCAAAAAAGAACCTGCTGTCTTCTATGCCTCCGCTCCTCCACTCTCTAATTTCTCCAAATTCATGCAAACCTAATTTTCAGCGCACAATGATCGTGCTGGCGCTCGTGCCCCAGCCCTAATATAAAATTAGATTTGTACAGCGCATCATGAGTAAAGACCCGCCGGCAGATGTGGTGATTCTGACCTTCACATGTCGAACCCAGCCCGCCCCTGTCTTTGCTTCGTCCAACCTTGCTCGTCGGATGATGGACGCTAGTTTCGATCGGGCCAGAAGACTGATTTCCAATGACGACATGAGACAGTGTCGGACTCGCCGGGATACCTCGTCAACTCTCTATCTATCCTGGGACTAGTGCTGTGATTGAGAGAGGAGGCCTTCTACGTGATATTAATTGCTTCAAGCATCGCCTATCACGACCTCTAGAGACTTGAGTTGTGGTGTTTCTGCTGCAATATGATTCACTATGTAGCCTGGCCATAAAGATACAACTCCTCGTATCTGCATGTCTCTCTATGTCCAACTTCTGAAGAGTTCGAAATCCCACGTTTCCTTAACCGTGCATCCCCAGACATTCACCTCCATTGAGTATCAATAAACAAACGCCAACCGCTTGAACGCCGCCCAATGCATCGTTGTGTCCCATAAGATTCGTTCTCCTAAGGCTCCCTCATACCAACATTAAGCCTAACGCCACGAAACTCGCAACCACCAGTATCTGCGAAGGCAGTGCCTGACTACCAGTCGACTTAAAATACACCAATCCGGGAAAATTACAAGTGTGGTTTGCGAATCGACCATTGACATCGGCTCCTGCGATTGGCCTGAGTCCATAGCTCTCGTTGAAGCCAAGGTCGCCAGGCTGAGGACAGTTGAAGCCCATTGATGCAGGGCAACTCTGTACAAGACTATAACACAGGTCTTCACAAGGTAAGACCTCTTTGTACGGTCCAGGAATAACGGATATATCAATCGATGCGTTCCGGGAACCATTCAGGGCAGCTGATTGATTGACAAATTTTATGGTATCGGGGTCGAGAAACGTGCCATTAGGGAACGGCTGTCCTTGTGCTCGCGGTTGCAGCCAGGAGAATGTAGACGTATAGTCCGTACAACGAGGCATGCTCACCGCGCAGAGCCATTGCTTGTAAGCGGCATCACAATCTGAACAGTTTCGAGCGAGGGAGTATTGGGCAGATGAGGTCGTATCGCAGGGTATTTGGGCCAGTACCTTTTTGAAAATGCCGTAGTTATACAACGTAGCGTTGTCGTAATAAGCCGCCAAATTACTCACGTTTGGAAAGATTTGCGGGTTGGCCGGAACAGCATAAGCAACTTGATCGCAAAATGAGAGCCCAAATATCACTGCACAATTCTCGCCTAGAAAAGTTAGCTTGGCTAGAGCAGACCCAAAGCAAGATCATACTTTGCAACGTAGTAAAAGTAGTCATTTGAAAAACTTGGCCACCACCGCCTACGACTCCATCACCTGAAGCTGTCGAATTGCCATCCATCGCCAAGGCAACACTATAAGTCGATCCAGCACTTAGACCAGTGACATAGAACTGCTGCTTGGGCAATGTGCCGAGACCAATGTCAGTCATTCCCATGACTATCTGGCTGGTGGTCTGCCCTGTCCGACTGGCAACAATCTGAGCATTTGTTTGCAATCCGCAGTATGAGTTCTGAAGCCCCACAATAGAAGAAGAGCTTGCGTCGCTGGCAAATATCTGAAATGGATACGGGTTGATATTCATCCACTCCTCGTAAAGCGTAGTATTGGACGAATTCGCAATGAGCGGATCTGTGAACAAGAGCGCAGAATTGGCATCGCTATCAGCAAGGAAAAGGTTGGGGTCAGAACTGTTCCAGTAATAATGAAACGGGGCATCGATCGAGGCAGCTATTTGAGCATTATACGTCCCGGTGTAGGCTGAATCGTTCTTCGCGTAGAGTCCCATGAACACATCGCCAGTGGTGTTAAATTCGTAGAGCGCATAGCCCTGCTCGAGCTCCATCATGACCTGAAGATCCGAATTCTGTGTCGGTCCAGGATTGGTGTTGTTCTTTGAAGTCGAAACGTATAGCTGGAGTTGAGGAGCTGAAGCTGTTGTAGAGTTCGAGGTAGGCTGAGTACATGTGGTGACAGTAATGTACAAAGTCCGCTCACCACTTGACTCTCGGGGATGAAGTCTCGGCTCGGGGTCTTGCTGAACATCATCCTCGTCCTCATCCTTTGTGTCCAGAAATAGCTCAGAAGTGATCAAGCCTCTGCCCTGAAGCTGAATGGGAGATGGTAAACCAGCTGGTGCTGGAGATTTAGCTGCCCATAGAGACGCATTGGTAAACATATAGGACATCACTTGTCCTTGTGGGATATTGGTCGTAACAGCAACATTGTTAGTGAGTGCTGTTGGATCTGTAGTAGCCCTCCCAATGATGCCTCTATCAAACCCGACGAATTCTGCCTCGTACGTCACCCCTCTCAGTTCAAGCTCCTCATTGTCGAGATCGAGATACGGTGTCTGGAGTAACCGTTCGTGATTGTGATCCTCCGGTTGTATCGAGTCCACCTCGGCGGCATATGCGAAATGCGGCCATGAGATCACAAAGTATAATATCACCAACATCGCAGATGCTATAAGTGAGGCCGCAAGCCGCGATTGAAGCGGGCTGAGCTTCGGGAGGGGCATTGCGGTCGTGAGAACGAATGGCGCATTGGGGAATCGGATCGATCGTGGCGCAAGAGTATCGAGGAGGTCGCTATGTTGACGTGGTGATATCAAGGATGGCAGACCATCATCTTGGAGGCTCCCAAACCTTTCAATGGACTTCTTATTAATTTGTAGTCGTTCGTAGGCTTTTGGTGTTTGATTTAGAATCTCAAACTCGCACCAACTCCGCGATTTACCTATTTTTAGGACAGACATGCGCTAGCACTAATCAAGTTTCCACCAACACGACCCTGAGCTTGCACGTGAACCGAGTCTCGAAAGACGGCTGATTTGCCAAAACAAATCGTGACTTTGCACAGTATTACATTAGAGAAAAGTATTCCCGAGGAGGGCGTATTTAAGTGCAGGGAGATGCCATCAGTGCCAAGCACGCTTATCAATCGTGATACAGAAACCAGAACAGAGGATAGGAAAGAAGACAAATCAAGTAGGAATTCATGGCCTTTCATACAGGTAAATTTATATAACAATCCTTAGTAGAACGTCCCCCGGCCCTATGAGATTCGTTCCAAAAGCCGTGAGTCCATTGTTGCCTCATTGATGTCCGAAACACCGCCCTTCCAAAAAGTCATAATGCCGTCGTTTCCCATTAGTGAGACATCCTCCCTCCTCCTCCTCCCTCCTCCCTCTCCCCTCTCTCCATAGCCTCACCTCACACCCTTCATCAATTTGCTCATGTTCAAACTTCCATTTGTCGACATCGATAATGTGATCGATCTATCTTGGCTTCATAACGGATGGAGAGTTTGGTCCGGTAAGCTGCTTACAAGGTCTTGTCACCAGCGGAGTCAACCTTAGAACGGAGGTTGGCAGCAGATGCACCAGGTCCAGAGAAGTAGCGGGCGAAAACTGGTTGGATGAACGAACGGAAGACAATTTGGGCGCCACTAACATGCAATTAGTATGAATGGAGGATCCAGAATGTATTAAACTTACCCAGTTTGAGGAAGGGCAAGCCAAAGGACGAGAATGAACTTAAATGTGTAGTAAAATGGGAACCAGTAAACTGCGTTCACAGCAGATTCAAAAACAGTAAAGAAAGCGAAGACGACCCAGTACTGTAGGGCCAGATTAGCTTGCGATTTGGAGGGAGATCCACCGAGTCAACGTACTGTGAGCCACTGAGTGTCATCGGTCTTGCCGACGCTGAAGAGAGCATCGAGGGAATAATAACCAGGAATCACAAATCCAGCAAGGTTGGTCAAAAGCTGTCCACCAATGTTGAAGAAGATGAAGAAAAAGTAGAATGCGATCAGGCCGAGAAATCCGTAGACCTTCGGGAACCCAGTCTGCTTCTCGAGGTTGTTTAGTGTATCATACTTCGAAAGCTACATGCATTTTCATTAGTAGGTACTTTTGAATGATGGCGCGCATCTGCAAACTCCATGAGCGCATTCAGCGCATATGAAGGAGCAGATGAGGGTGATCGTGGGGGGTGATTTACCTCCTTATCAATTTGAGCAATGTGGCTCTGAGCTTGGTCCTGGAGACTAGGCATGTTGAAGACTTATTGAGAGATCTGAAGCTGTAGCAGGAAGAGTTTCGCAGAATGGTTATCGTTGGAATGGACAGGTGGATTGTTCGAGTGGTGTTCGCGTGTTGGCAAAATGGAAGGTTTGTGGGATGGAGATCAGGATGACGAAGGGTCTGAGGTTGAGCGTCACGACCTAGCCTGGCTATGGGCTAGCCTGTTTTCGACACGTTGATCGCAGAAGTGGCTTGATCGAGAGCTCTCATCACATGCAACTTCACTACCGGGAATCACTAACAACCTTGGGACTTGGTGTCAAACTCGAAGCTGGAGATGGACAGATGAAGAACTTATGACTGAGCGATCCATAGATTATGCCCTGCTCATATTTTACGAAATTCAAAATGCGCGATCCATCGGCGCAGTACGGATTGCCCAATCTCGCGCAGAGCATTGTTAGATTGGCTGCGAAGTGACGACCACGATGCGCCACGCACAACGTTAAAGCAACTGTCGTTAACAAGACCTTAGGACTTCTACATCCTCAAGTTTGTCCCAATATATCGCAAAATACCTTGCTTCTTCCTTCTCGCGACCATTCTCGGCAGTGACGTTGGCTACCGTCAAGAAATGATACCCAGGCAGTATAATGAGCGACATATCATAACAATAGCATTGTCCTCCTAGCTACCATCTCGCAATGCCCTTTCTTCGGCGGCAAATCTCGGTGCCTGTGTTGAAGCGACTAAAATGATAGTAGATAGCAGTTAACGCATAAGCAATTAAATTAAGATCAATTTGACGTTCAAGAGGATGTTTGCTTGAGGTGACTTTTGTGTGGCTGGACAAGCCTAAGAATGCCCCGGTCTCCGGGAAAGGCTACCAAGCGAGGTGTGTTTTCCGTCGTTGCAACAACAATGCCAATCGAGGAGTAAACACAACAACTATTTCTCACAAGACGGCATTGCAGCACCGGAACATGAGTTTTCCACCGACTTGCTGATCTGTTATCGAGTGATACGATCAGGCGCTCGACGCGAAAATACGCCAGAACACTTTGAACGCCATTCAGCAATCGTTCGGTCGCATATCAACAAAAATCCCCCCAGCCATCGCAATTCTGACGCAGCCCGCACACAACAAGTATACTTATCCCTCACCAGTCTACCATGGGTACGTAACTACATTGATCAGTATTGGTTGCGCCCCCATCTTCGAGGCATCGAGCTGCGAGACAAAATTTGCTAACCAAGTCAAAACAATACAGATCAATCTTCAATAGACACTCGGCTCCCGAACCCTCGCTCCAGATCAAATACTGCTGCATCAAACAAGAGCAGAAAACGCCCTCTTTCACGCGCGTCAACCACCAGTGTTCATAGTGGGGTAGTTCAGCCTCCATTGGAACAGCACCTTGTGGATCCAGCTGCTGAGTTCCAAAAGCAGTGGTACCAGCAAAATGCGCACGCGGAACAGAGATTCGGAACTATGAATCACCAGATGACTCCCGAGGATATGGTAATTCATTCCGCTTCACAGCTTCAGAATCCTCGAGACTATATAGATCCCGCACTTGGAGGGGTCCCACACCACCCCTTGACCTACGTACAAGAAGACCAATATAAGATGGAAAATGGACGGCAGTCTTTGCCTGTAGATGTCTATGGTGCAAACTACGGCGAAGTGGATAGCCAAGCCCTGGAACGCAGTGACGAGCAAGATGATGTGGACTCGGTGGTAGGAGCTAGTGGGCCAGCGAAGAAAGCATCAAAGTCAAGCGCGGCGAATGAACTAGAAATGAGACAGCTTTTTCAAGCAAACAAGCATCGCAGCCTACCAGAAATCGCCACTGAGCTTCATGGAAACGAGAGAGGACCGTCATCTGAACGTCAGCGACAAGTGTTTGCTATGCTTTGGTGCGTATTTCGCTGGCTCTTTTGTTTTGAGGTCTCTTTAGACTAATTCGTGATTTGTCACAGGATAAACCAAGTATGCTCGAATGGCAAAGGCTCTGTACCCAGAGGCCGAGTATATGCCAACTATGTGTCCAGATGTGCTACTGAACGAGTTACGGTCCTGAATCCCGCCTCGTTCGGTAAACTGGTTCGCGTATTGTTTCCTGGGTTGAAAACACGAAGACTTGGAGTACGCGGCGAGTCTAAGTATCACTACGTGAACTTCAGCCTCAAGGACGATCAACCAGAATTGACCGCCACACAAAAACAGCAGCCAATCCAAAGTTTCAACCAAACAGACAGCTTCGCGACAACATTCAAGTAAGTACTCTCAATCGATGTATTCACCTTTGCTAATGTATGAAAGCCATAGCATGGTTTCGCAACCACAATATCCTGTGGATCGTGCTGCGTTTCCATCTCCTGAGATCCCTCAGATGTCTGAGCCCAAGGCGCAGCGTTCAGAAGGATTCATCAGACCGCACAGCCTATACAACCAGCCCGATATCCATAGTATTCCTCAACTGGAGAGCAGTACTTCTAAGATGTCCCAGCGGCTTCGGTTCGCGCCCCTAAGTGAGCCGTTAGCTCAGGAGTACGCACTGTCGTTGCCAAATATTGAACCTCATGTTCCCACAGGCACGGATCAGGATTCCGCGACAGCCCTTAGCGCACTCTACCGCTCTCACTGCACCTCCTTAGTAGATGCTCTACGTTTTTGCAAAGAGAAGACTTTCTTTCACCTTTTCACATCTTTTCATGGCACCCTCACAATGCCGGTACAAAAGCTCTTCGCCAACCCTAGTATCGCCCCGTGGATTGAAGAGTGTGATTTTCTGATGTATCAGAAAATGATGCGCGTGGTCGCTCCCCTCACTCTTCAAGTTGCCCCAAAACCGGTCTTGGACACTTTGAAAAACATCTCGGAGAGGCTTGTCTCTCACATCCAAAATTCATTCCATGGTCACCCAAGTCATGTTGTTCACGCCAAAGTTGCACCGGCAACACTCTTTGCCGGTCTACTGGATCGTGAATTGAGGGTCAACTTGACAGCACATGCCGCCGCTAACATGTTATCCAATCCAGCCAACCGCGATCAAATGTATGAAGATTGGATTACTCAAGTTCGTACTCGGAAAATTGCCGAATGTGTACCTACACGCGGCATGGACGATGTGGTTACCCTCCTTTTGACCGAGCTCCGAGATTTACTGGATCCGGTGAACGTCCCATGGGAGTTGGAAGGACTTACTCCTTATGGAGAGATGGCTTTACGCACAGGTCGTCAACAACAAGCTAGTATCCACAACGATTCCTCCACCGAGAACGTCCTCGACCGCTGGGTTAATTTCCTGCTTTCGCTACCAGGGAAATTTCCTTACGCTACGCACGCGGAAATAGTTTGGTGCGTGCAACGGGTTGGGACTGCAGTAATGAGAGACATAACGATTGCACAGGGCAAGAGCTTTGGTGCGTGGTGGGTAACGAAGTGCTGGATAGATGAAATGATCGCTTTCATGGCCGAGCAAGGCGGATTCATGGAGTACAAAACATCTCAGTCTTCTCGCACTGAACAAGGGCAACAAAATGCTCCAAGCAGAGCTACCAGTCATCACGAGAGTCGTTACAGCAGTGGAAGTGACGAGTTTCTCCAAGAGACCGGAAATATGGATGGCACTACCACGGCATCACGACCAATGGACGTGACAAGCCAGGCTGCAATCAATGCCGCTGCTGGTCACGACGACAGTGGTATCAGCATGCCGACCCCCGAGGATGATTTCTCTATGGAGAAATATCACTTTGGCCAAAATGGCTCACACCCTTCAGCAATGGCGACCAACGATCCCAATCATGGGTTACCGCTAGCATGAAGCAGTGCAAACTTAATCTTCTCAGAGACTATTCTTCATTGTTAGGGTCATAGCGTGGTATTTCTTGCTTGCTTGGGAAAATAGGATGGGTTTGACCGGACAAACCCTTTACGACGTGGACGATGAAACGACTGGGTTGTAGAAGGAATTCTCAGGTGTAAATTGGGCTAGGTTATATGTTTTTGTATTAGTTGAACGACTTACGAGCATTGAGTATGTCGTGCTATTGGGTTATTATTGGTTTCGATGGACTTTTACTTTTACTTGTCGGTTGTTTGGATAGAGTAGCCGCGGATCCAACCAGGTTGCCATTAACTGGCAATTGTATTGGACATTCTGTATTTAGGCTTAGCAGGTAGCTCTACGATGGGCAGCAGAGGAACGCGTATTTATTATTCATATTCATTCACTCTGCCTGTGGGTGTATTTACTCATTTCGGACCGACATCGCAAGCACCATGTTTGGATCTCAAACACGTTGCACTCCGCTGATAGCACGACGGCCTGCCACGTCTATGCTTGACGCATGCCATCAAAAAGATCATATCCAAATGCAGCAGTGGTCCATCACTAAATCTCGCCAATTTACCAAGATGAAAAGCCTACAGGATGCTGTTATTCATGATAATGTAACCTTTTAAAACTTCTCCAATCCTTCTCTCCTTGTACCTGTCTAGTTGACTCACTCACAATCTCTGTCATGTCTCATCTCAGGTACGAACTCGAATACGCGAAATCTTTCCCTTGTTCCTGTCGATCACACTAAACGTTTTCAAGTTACTCCGTACGCCCTTTTCAGATTCCCTTGTTATCTTAGCGTCATCTCAGACTTAGCCGATCCCGATCCTGGGAGACCCAAAAAAATTCCTTGTGACTCTTCTGTTTCCTGATACAAATACACACGATTCGTCTGCACTCTTGCTCCAGTTACAGTCCATTCCTGATAAGATATTGATACAATTTTTCCCCCGTGCAAAGGCAGAGAAAGGGTTGGAGAATGAATGTGAAGTTGGATTCCAAGAGCGCGAATGGGGTGGTGAGGGGTGGTAGAGAGGGAGGGGCACAACAAGAGCAATTGAGGGAGAAGAGGAGGAATGATAGTGAGGGAGGATGGATTGTTCAAAAATTCGGGGGAACAAGTGTTGGGAAGTTTGCAGGCAATATTGCAGAGGATATTGTGAGGTATGTCTCGTTTAATTGCCTGATGTTGGCGTGGTGGGGTAGAGGGGAAGGAAAAAGGAAGCATCCCAGTATGGGGAAGACATGGATGGGAACTTTGCTGACAGGATACTTGAATGTAGGGCGAGTCTAAAGGACAATAAGATTGTGGTCGTCTGTTCGGCTAGGAGTACGGGAAAGAAGGTTGAGGGTACCACAAGTCGGTGAGCATTGTTACGAACAATACCCTGTCAACAAAACTGATTATCGGCTCGCAGGTTATTAGAAATTTTCGGCGTCCTCGAGGAAGTCAATGCGATCAAAGATACAGAATCAGTACACTACGAAAGTCTAGTCAATGAATACGAAAGACTAGTGTACGTTGTTCGCGACGATCACATTAGCGCAGCGAAATTGCATGTTCAAGACCAGAACATACAAGCTAATCTAGTACAAACGATTGAAAGCGAATGCAATGAGCTTATAGACTATAGAGCTGCGGCCGAACGATGGCATTTGGAGATCAATGGCAGGAGTAAAGACCGCATTGTTAGTTTCGGCGAGAAACTGAGCTGCCGATTCGTGGCTGCGTTGCTAGAGGATCGAGGCGTCGAGTCCGAATTCGTGGACTTGTCAGATGTCATACACTTCAAGGCCTCGAAAGGCTTGGATATGGAGTTCTACCGATTATTGTCTGAGGAGCTGCGGGAGAAGATCTTGGCTTGTGACAATCGAGTACCGGTCGTTACAGGCTACTTCGGTGCTGTACCAGGAGGACTGATGGATGGAGAGATTGGTAGAGGATATACAGATCTCTGCGCAGCGCTGATTGCTGTCGGTGTAAAAGCAGACGAGTTGCAAGTCTGGAAAGAGGTTGATGGCATTTTCACAGCCGATCCCACCAAGGTCCCCACAGCTCGATTATTGCCAACTATCACTCCCTCGGAAGCAGCAGAATTGACATTTTATGGCTCAGAAGTCATCCACCACCTCACCATGGACCAAGTCATTCATGCTACACCTCCAATACAGATACGCATTAAGAATGTGAAAAATGCGGTGGGAAACGGCACTATCGTCCTTCCCGACGCAAAGCTCAATTCCACACACCTTTCACATTCAAG
The DNA here is from genome assembly GCA_003988865.1 of Phialocephala sp. D728. Classification (NCBI taxonomy): domain Eukaryota; kingdom Fungi; phylum Ascomycota; class Leotiomycetes; order Helotiales; family Mollisiaceae; genus Phialocephala; species Phialocephala sp. D728. Next base: position 325,901 of record QYAJ01000002.1, read on the forward strand.
GAGTTCAAGCAACCTCTCGCAACTGACGAGAAAGACACCGAAGAGGCCCACTGCCGTTACGATCAAAGACAAAATATCAGTCATCAACGTTCATTCAAATAAACGCTCTATCTCGCATGGGTTCTTTGCCAAAGTATTCTCCATTCTCGATAATAGGCAATTGTCAGTGGATCTGATCTCCACCTCCGAAGTTCACGTCTCTATGGCCATTTATTCCGCCAATCTTTCGGATGAGGCTCTAGCGAAGACAAAAGAGCAACTTGAAGAGTGTGGTGAAGTCAGTATATTACATAAGATGGCTATCCTAAGTCTGGTGGGGGCGGAGATGAAGAATATGGTTGGTATAGCAGGGCGTATGTTTAGTACGCTAGGTGAACATGACGTCAATATTGAGATGATCTCGCAAGGTAAGGACTTCACCTACTATTCTTTTTCTCTTCTCTTCTTGACAACGCGCGATGCCTCGGAGGCACACCACGAGTTAGTTCGAAGGCTGACAACCACCAGGCGCGAGCGAAATCAACATCTCTTGTGTGATAGACGCATACGAGGCTACTCGAGCCATGAATATACTGCATACTAATCTTTTTACATTCCTCGAATAAGAACCAGACACAAAAGACGGATACCAAAAAGTCAAGAGAGCTGCGGAGCATTTCGGACATAGGCGTTTAGCATTTCTGGAGGGGGGCATTTCTTGCATGTTTCCCAACGGTCTAAAATCACTGCAATCTGCTGGTAAAAGAAAGACCCGTTGGCTATAAGGTTGATTTATTATTTTCTTGCTAATATTTAAGGTCTACACATTTCAAGAATGATATCGATGATTTGAAATAAAGATACGTTCTTATGATGTGAAACTTATTTGCTGATGAGAAATGGGACTAGCATACACGAGCAGTGAGACCACAGACACGAGAAGCAAGATCACAAGAATGTCAGCCTATCGCAAGGAGTCTACCTGATCTCCTTATATCCCCAAACGAGCTTTATTTCCGTCTAATGTTTTCTCGTCCCACTATCTCAGAACCCTGCGATTGCGGTATCTTGCATAGCGATCTCCAAACACGAAGTTTTGTGGCACATCTCTTTCCATCATTCTCTTTCATATTTTCTAGAATACCTTCATCAAAAATAGTAACGGAAGTCTGCAAAGCTCATGGTGCTTCTCTCGGGTAGTGCGAAGTGGCTCAACTCACAGCCTTTGAAATGCATACCTTCGGCATTTTCTAGCGGGGTAAATAAAAGGTTATTAGAAAGGAATGTATTTTCTACCTTCTCTAATCTTGTGTCTATACTATCCTGCTTTCGCGTTCTAGTGTGGGCAATGTGCAAAGTCTTATCAATGATAAATAGGACTCTGCGGATCCGCAATAAGTATCTCGATACATGGACTGGAGTCTTGGGATACAGGACATCTATTTCCACACCTCCCAACACCTGGAGTCCTGGATTTTTGGTCTTGAACTTCTTGCGTTTTGGACAGGGAACTTCAGTCACAACTACGACTCCTAGTGAGCCAAGTTATTGTAATGCTAGCTCTAATTAGTATTCCCTTCGACTTTTCTTCTCAAGAGAATTGTGCTAAGATAGAACTCGAAAGGTTCATCCAATTAGCTTGGAGGAGATAATAGCTATTGGTTTTTGTGTCATAGACCGGGACCAGGATATCAAGTTATAAGTATGTTGGAGGAACGGGAATTGGAATTTGTGTTTGAGTGGGATTCAGTTGGTTGCGTTGGATTGGGCGGGGGAGTGGACCGACGGCGGGAGAGTATCTTTGAATTTGACATCAGAGTCGAGTGCTGGTGCGTAGGGAACTGGGAATGGTGGTAATGATTGTAGTATTGGTTCTTCCAACGCGTAGTTCCACACTAGTACCAAAAATTTGACACAAACTGAGAGTACCTATGCTTTTGTAGCGGTAGTCACGTGACTCCTACCGCACCGGCCGCTAGCTCCACAACTGTACTTAGATAGCTGTTCCTCTCAGAGACTTCTTCTCTCCTTAGACGCACCAAATATAGAAACCCATTACAGTCAAGGAGACCTCAGACGTCTCTATTTCTTGCGGTAAGGACCTCTACAGCTTTTGTCAAATGTCTGTTCGTGCATTCTCTACTTCAAACCGTAAAGGTCTAAGTTTTCGAATACTTCAGAGACTTGAATTGAATCGAATTGGAGAAATTAGAACTTCAATAATTATCATAATGAAGCGGTCACACTTGGACGGAGTAAGTTTCATGAAGTAGAGAGGGAACCCTGCAGATGAGCCCCGGATCGCATGAAAAGGGGTTCGGTTGCTGGCTGACTCAGCTACAACAGCCACATTTCGCCACATTGAAAGTTCAGCCTCGCCTTTCCAATTCCTCGACACTTCTCCCCTCCACAAACACGATCAACTACCAACGATAAAGATGCCGAAAGCAGAAGTTGGCTCGACGAAGTACCTAAACAATAAGCTCAAGTCTAAGGGACTTCAGCGACTGCGGTGGTACTGCCAAGTCTGCGAGCGCCAGATGCGCGACGAAAATGGCTTCAAAATGCACACCCAGTCCGAGTCGCACGTCCGACAGATGCTCCTCGTCGGCGAAGACCCCAAGAAATACATCAACGATTACAGCAATCAGTTCCAACGAGACTTTCTCCAACTACTGCGTACGTCGCACGGCGAGAAGAAAGTCCAGCTTAATCACTTCTACCAAGAGTACATCTCGAATAAGGAACATGTTCATTTGAATTCTACGAAATGGCCTTCGTTGACAGAGTTTGCGAAGTTCTTGGGTAGAGAGGGTATTTGTAGAGTGGAGGAGAATGATAAGGGTATTCATGTCGCGTGGATCGATAATTCACCAGAGGCACTGAGAAGACAGGATGCGATTCGGAAGAAGGAGAGGCAGGATAAGGGTGATGAGGAGAGGGAGCAGATGTTGATTCGAGAGCAAGTCCGCAAGGCACAGCTAGAAGCTGAAGCGAAGGGGGAGGGCGAGCTTGAGGATGAGGAAAGAGAACTCAAGCGCGCGAAGGGCGAGAAGATCAAGTTGAGCTTTGGTGCGAAGCCTGCGGCGTCGGAGGCTGAAAAAACTAAGCAGAGTCCACCATTGGCTGCTGCTGACTCTGTCGAGCTCAAAGAGGGAGTAGAGAAGAGCCCAGAGAAGGACGCCGCAGAGTTTGGAAAGGAGTCTGCCGCGGAAGCGGCACCAGCACCAGCCAAGGTATCGATGAAGATGGGAATGTCTGGCAAGCCTAAGAATGTGTTCGCAGCGGCCAAAAAGAATGCCTTGGGTGGCAAGAAGTCTATTGCAATTGAGCAGCCTAAAAAGATGAGTGAATCAGAGCGTATTATGAGGGAAGAAATGGAGAGAAATAGCAAGAGAAGCGCTCCTGGATTTGGTGGCCCGTCACAAAAGAGGCAGAAATACTAGAGGCGCATTATGGTCATGGAAAGCATTGTATTGGCGTTCGGTATATTGGAGTTGGACGAGACTGGCGTTGCTTCGATACCATTTTGCATTTCTCTCTAAAGAACATATCTCACATTTCCATCCTTAACTCCTTTGACTCCGTTTCGCTTTTCCCGTAATCGTGTCCCAAATCTAGGTATGTAGCAAATCCCCTACCCCACCATGCATCCTCACCTAGTGTCGAGCCCACCCCTCAATCCGCCTCCGTCGCACTTCCATCCCTCCTATTTCAAAGTCAGTTCCACAACCGAACATATCAGTACCACATTACTTACGGAATATACTTAATCCGCGCCTCATCCTCCATGACCGCCACAACCTCATCCGGTAATTGCCCACTAACTTTCGTCGCATACACACCTTTCACATACCCATCCAGTCTCTGCCATTTAGCGACCCAACTCCTGCTCGGATCTGCGAGCGAGATCAGACCTTCAAAGACTTGTGATGTGCAGTCGATTATGGCGTCCATAGAGCCTTCGAGATGGAGGAATTCTTCGCAGTTAGGACATCCTTCTTTGAGGAAACGCTGAGGGGTGAATCAACACAAGATTTCAGGACAAGGATGAGGGGAAGGGGAGAAGAGGACATGAACATACGTTCTGGGTCATGACGATAGAGCAGACCATGCAGGCGCGGAGGTTGCGCTGCTGGCCTGGGGGAACGAAGTTATCAGTCATATTTGAAGATTTGTATTGAATTGAAAAGCGGGATATGCTAGCCCGAAGCCTTTTTTGAGACAGGAGAGTGATTCGTAGATGGGTTTGAAGAGACTGGGTTCGGGGTGTTGCTGTGAAGACGAGGTTCGAATTCCAGGCGAGGCTGAAGAGGAAAACACAGTCATGTGACCGTACTAGAACCAATCACTTGTCTCCCGTGCATGGGGCTTGTACTACCATTCTTATTTCCGCTTTCAGTGGTTCATCCTCTTTCTTCATCGACATGATCAATTACTAGACTTCAATTACACCAACGCAGAGTGAACTTAAATGCTAAAGGTAGAGTATATTCAGTATTTCGTTTCCCAAGAATGCCAAGTGGATGTCCCTAGGTTTCATCAACTATCTCCTTAAAATCAACCTAGTCCGAGCGACAACTGAGATGCGTTCGAAATAAGTCCTCAGCTGTACTGAGAGGTCAGCATTTGGGTTGGCACATAAAGTAGCGAATTTTATTTGCACATACCAGTGTTCGTTAGGATAACTATAGGTGACACAGTAACTTCCCTTATTGAAATGATTATGGCAATCTGTTCGCTTGCAAATGCCGCCGTCACAATATTCATCTACATCACAACCTTTCCCTGCTGCATCGCGGCGATCTGCCAGGCTGAGGGAGTCCTCGAGGGGAGTGGGAACAGCAGAGACAAGGCCAAGTAGGGCGATTATGACGACGGTGACCTTCAGAATGAGGATGGCGGTGCGAAGTGTTTGGAGTGTATGCTTCAAAGCGAGAAATCCAACAGTCGTGGATACTTGATAGCTATTGCCTTGTGTGGAAGTGGGCTTGATAGTTCATCAACACATTAAACAGTCACATTTCTGGTTTATATACAGAGAGGGAGAGAGGTACGCATGCACGCGAGTCGGCGCTGGTTAACAACTTCATGGATTGAGAAGTGTTAAAATATCCAAAGTGCGCTGCGGCATAACGAAGCTTGAAAAATTACGTATAGTCTTGAGAGGACAAAAAGATACACTCCTGATCGCTGGCTGGCAATCTAAATGAAGGTATTCACATGAGATCGCGGTGCTGGTCGATGGGCGCGTGTGACAACTTGGCGATTATTTTAAAGTATCGCAATCCAAAATGCGGCGACAGGAAGGAGTGAAGAATACGCATAGTCTTGAAGGGCCATGTTCGAAAGGAATACGGGTTAGTGCTGGTCGATGGTTGGCAAGCTCGGTGATGCGCCTGTTCGGCACGGCGCTGGGGACTTTTTGCAAGCAAAAGACACGAACGCACAGAATACGGCGAAGTTGAAATAATTTTCTTGCGCCTCAATTGTGCTCTTGGTAACGTTAATATTAGGATGTCCCTTAAGACCAAGCTTCTACGTACCTTTTCACTTCTTCATATTCTTCCCTCAACTTTGCCTAAATCCCGAACGGCTAATTTTGCAACTCTCGCGCATTACTCGTGCCATTCCTTTCTCTTGTCTACCACTTCTTACTCTCTACTTGATTTTTCCCCAATCAAAAATAAGTCTCGATCCCCTCTTCACATCAACACGAAAATGTTCAGCCATCCGAGGACGAACATGAGGTGGATTGTCAGGTGGTGTCGGTGGCGACTGCTTGCAGCTGTAGCAGGCCAGGTCCTAAAATCGCGATTTAGGTCCAAATTTGAAATTTTCGAATGTTTCATTCTATGCCTATATTAAAACATTTCATTTTTTCCTTTCCTATCTCTAATATCCGACACACCATTCTCTGGCGTCTGTTGGGGTGCCACTATCTATCATTTCCAACAGTTTGCCGTTCTTTTGTTGTTGAGCTACAGGCAGAATGGTCGACTCGAACACGAGCTCAGAGTTAAAGCTAGCCCTTCATTTTTTGTCTGCTACATGTTCGCATATGCATATAGACAGTGTGCTTTCAGATGCTGTATGAGCGAGTCCTTTCTTAGAACTGTACTAGACCACCAAAGATGGCGGAACTCAAATACCACCTCTGCCCTTTTATCTCAACCCAGCCTTCAAGTCAGTAGGTCGTTGTCAACACATCAATACCTGTCAACACCGAACCCGCATTTATAACCCACACAAAGAGCTACTCTTATGGCTGAGAAATACATCACAAGTTATTACACCTCGATCCAAGATACACAGCACCCCACCATTCACATCTCTATCGAGGAGCGAATCGCAAGTGAAAACAAGCCGTGATTCTGGATTCCGGAACGGTTCGCAATTATATGAGTTTCAGGAGAGTGCTAGGCTAATGGTTCTTGTGAGATCATAATTCAGGAAGTGAGATTCTTGCACTGCATACCTTGACAGCCGTGAAGCTCTGAACCGCTGGGAAGAAGTCATGTCAAGCTTCATACACATCGTGACTGGCTCCGACATTGGGACTTTCAACTATCATTGTGTTCATGCATGTAGTATCGAAAGGGATCGCAGTGCAGTTCTCTTTTGGAGAAGGCCTTGCACCCATGCTTGAACTTCAGCCGAGTAAATTGAACTCAACATCTCTTGATGCATTGGTCAAATATATGCTGGTTTCGAAGTATATCGAGGCTGAGGCGGGCTGTCGCTGTCATGTATTTCTTGATTATTGTTTGTGTAAAGGTGGACAAAATACTGGAATGGGACGAGGCGAGAGCAAATTTGAGATCCAAGTCGGTTCGTGGGAAACTTACGTTTCAATTCCTGATTGTTGGGTGCTATCAGCTGGTCTATCGCAGCTAGATCTTCACTAGTGCCAAATATGAGAAGTTCAGACGAAGCTACGGCATTCTGTCGAACTCCTTCCGTAGTTAGGAACTTGTGACGTGCCCCGGAGCAGGGACCGGTGAGCCGGCAATGGTGCACCGAATATGTACATGTATGATGAAGAGGGGCATTCAGGAGATAAGGCTCCCCATATGTCGTTCCAGAAAATGGAGGAGGAAGGGCTTGTGCTGGAACTCGACGAGCATCAAGTTAGTCTTGCACAAGTGGAGGTATGGCGAGAAGAGTTCGCTTGGGAAGTGGCTTCCTAGGAGGAGTTTTATTTCATTGGTGATCGTATATATCTCTGAGCTACTAAGCAATATTCCAACAGGAACACAAAGCAAAAAACGGGAATTTAATTTACTCTATGATAGTAAGTGGTCGCAAATGCCTACGGCTCGTTACTTGAGATCCGTCGACGCAGAGATTGAGAGGTGGTAGCATTCATGGAGGATCGAAGATATTGCCAAGACATCCGATTTCCTATCACTATTTAGGAGATTCCTCAGCTTGGAACACGCTTTAGAATTTCTCAATGATAGCAGCATCCTGCTACTTGTGTCATCACGTGACAATACTATATATACTCTTTTTCGCGATGATAATCCTGACAGATCTTTTACCAACCGACACCACGACCAATCAATATGAGATCATCTTACCAGCTTTCGTCCAATTTGGTGAGCCACACAAAGGTCACAAAATACCTAAAGGACCGATGCTGTTACCACATGGACTGCAGATAACGATACTTTTCGATGCACGAGGCGTCTCGACGGATTTGGGCTTTTGCCTCCTCTGTGCTGTCAGCTTGCTTCCCCAAACCTGCACCCCATGATCTGACCATGTTGCCCGTGTGGCGGTGGAGCGAATGATTAGTCGAGGATCCTCAATCCCTCACCCGGATCATTGATCCTATCTTGTTTTCCTGTCATGAGATGGAGATCGCTCGTACTTTTCTCCACGCTTGGCTTTGATGGCTCGTGTGCCTTCCACCAATCATGCCTCTGGAATCTTTGCGGCTCTGGCCTCCTTTTCTGAGACTGGTACCGACCGGACCGTCTATTCCATTCAGTTGAATCGGTTCAGAGCAATGGAGAGACGTGACGGACTCCTCAGCCGCGCGCCTATGGCGTAAAAAGTGGCGCGGTTGACGATCCGGGATACCGAAAATAAGGAAATTCCGAAAGCCTCGCGAGGCTAGTTGCCGTCTCCTCGATCTTGCCTCTTTTCTTCAGACGAGATGCGTCTACTAGGATTCTACAGTACCGTCTAGTCTTGGCCAGCAGTCCCGCCATGCAGAATTAGAGTTTTCTACCCCAACCAACATGGCAGGCCTAATAGGAGAGCTTTTTCTTTGGGCTCGGCCCGAAAGGGATAGACGAGCAGACGAGCAGCTCTCGACCTGATCGACTATTGACTATCGAAGTGAGACAATTGTCAAAGCACGGCACGCGCAGAACGATACAGCAAGATGCACCGGAGTGGCGCATTCTATGTATCTATCAATGATCGTGGGATCTCGGTTTCGCGAAGTCGCGAAGATCTTGATGGATCTCGACCTTTGGCTCCAGGGGTACTCGACAAGATTTCCAGATTGAGGATGCGGAGGAGGATGCCCCGTTGTCTATTTGATCCCCAGAACACCCCATCCCCAGATTTGACCCCGGGAAACTAGGCCGTTCTCCGAAACATTCGCACTTCCTGTCCAATTAGCAGACGCCGCCGGCCTACTCATATTGTTCCCATCGTATGTAGTTCATATGCGCATTCATCTACTGAGATGACATGTTCCAAAGTCCATAGCCTCGGCCGCATCGTATGGCATGGGTTTCGATTGTCGTGCCTATTAAGAGGAATAACATTTCCTCGAGGTAATGAGATTTTGTTCCTCTATACTTCGTTCATTCGAAAACGAACTCGCCCCTACGATCTTTGTGTAGATCATCAAATCAACTGCATTAGATTTGGTCACGACTGCAGCCATGTCCGAAAAGCACACCGCCGATATTTCGGCCGTTGACCATGTCGACGACACCTTGGAGAAGCCAGTCGCTATCGAGACGAAGATTGTCATGGGCGATGAAGGTTTCAATCAAGCGATGCTTAAGGAGCCGCCTCAACCATTCAACTGGATTGCAATTCAATTATACCTAATCTCGATCATTGGCTTTTGCTGCTCGACCTCTAACGGCTTCGATTCCTCCCTTTTCGGTTCTCTTCTTGCCAATAACGCCTTCAAGTCCTTCTTCGCAGTGGGCTCCGTGGGTCTCCAGGCTGGTATCGTATCCTCTATGAATCAGATTGGTGCTGTGGTATCACTTCCCTTCGTTGGCCCTGCGATTGATACCTTTGGCCGAAAAGCTGGCATGTTTATTGGCGGTTCGGTCATTATACTTGGTGTAATCATTCAAGGCACTTGCATTCATACTCACAGCGTCGGCCAATTCATGGGAGGACGATTTTTTATGGGCATGGGCATCAATCTGATTGCAGCTGCTGGCCCTGTGTATGTGGTTGAAATCTCTCATCCAGCATATCGTGGCGTAGTTACTGCTTTCTACAATGTTTTCTGGGTACGTCGGATATTCAAGATCGGATCGTGGCATCGCTAACTCGAAATAAGCCTGTTGGTGCTCTCGTTGCAAGTTGTGCATGCAGAGGAACCATTACATGGAACAACAATGCGTCTTGGATTCTTCCTATCTGGCTGCAGATGATGTTTCCTGGTGTCGTTTGGGTCTGTGCCTGGTTCATGCCCGAATCTCCTCGTGTAAGACTTGCATCTTTCCATCCTTACTCTTATTGAGGTTACAGTACGTGAGGAATTACCTGACTGACCTGCATGTAGTGGAACTACACCAATGGCAACGCAGAAAAAGCTAAAGCTTTCCTCACAAAATACCACGGAAATGGCAATCCTGACAGTGAATGGGTCAAGCTACAGATGTGGTACGTCTCTCATTTTGTTGAACAATATCCCATGGGTTTGCATGCCTCGTTATTCCTTTCGCGTACATCTTATTTCCGATTACTCCCAAAATTGTCTGAAAGTGACTCACTAACAATATTATCTTGATTAATAGGGAATATGAGGCCTATCTAGAACTTGAAGGAGCAGATAAGCGCTGGTGGGATTACCGTGCGCTTTTCCGTGACAGAGCCTCCGTCTACCGACTCATGGTCAATTGCCTCGTTTCTCTCTTTGGTCAATGGGCAGGAAATGGTACGTTCACAATAGAATGCCTACCTGTCATCTTTTCCAATTAGTTAAGATATCTCTTCCATTCGGTTATTATGCTTACAAGCCTCGCAGGTGTTGTTTCTTACTTCCTCTCTGGTGTTCTCGATACTGCAGGTGTGAAGGGTATGTCTCAACTTTTCCAAATGACTCCCACTCCCCCCATTCCGTGGAATGTTTAATATTCCTGGAATAAATCCTATGCTCCACCAAACATCGAAAATACTTACGCTAACACCAAACTTCTATGATAGATCCGGTCACCAAGACTGATCTCTTCACCGCTATGAACGCAGTTCAGTGCGTTTTCGCCTTCCTCGGAAGTACTTTGGTCGACAAGCTCGGTCGTCGTCCACTCCTCATCTGGGTCAACGTGGGCTGCGCGCTCTGCTGGATTGGCGTCTCTGCAGCTTCTGGCGTCCAGGCTGCAAGGGGAGATAAGGCGTCCAGCGCTGCAACGGTGGCAATGATCTACATTTTCCAAGTGGTATACTCAATTGGTTGGACCCCTTTGCAGGCTCTATACCCAGTTGAGGTCCTTTCATTTGAAATGCGCGCTAAGGGAATGGCTTTCTCTGGTTTATTTGTTAATATTGGTAAGGCCTTTTTACCATTCTAAAACACCTCTCAAATATCTGACTCTAACTACCATAGGCACTCTTGTCAACCAGTTTGGGTTCCCAGTCGCGCTCCAGAACATCGCGTGGAAGACCTATCTCGTATTTATGTACGTTGAACTTTTTCCTGCATGATTTCCCTACTCCTACAGAGCGTCCTTTGATGCCTGGCCCTCGGTTCAAACACATTGAATTGGCTTCAACTAATTCTTCCTCTCGTCTTTGTACTCCTGCTGAAGCAATCGCTGACTCGTGTTCTCAGGGTGTGGTGCGCTATTCAAGCAGTTATCATTTACTTCCTCGTGCCTGAGACCAAGAATCGTACGCTCGAAGAACTCGATGCGATCTTCAAAGCCAAGAACCCCATGAGAGCGTCTATCGCCAAGAAGGTGGTCAACCTTGACGCTAACGCAAACATCATCGGTATTGAGGAAGTCGAGACATCTCCCGAGACTCATGTTTAGAACTACACTAGAGGGGCCATGAGATACGATTCTGTGAAGCGGAGAAAGGAGGGGCAGTAGAATGGAGAGGAAAAGTTCTAGCATCAATTTGTCAACAATCTCAGCGATGGTATAAGATTGTAATTTGTGCTCTTCCACATCTACCATTGATTGTCCGACCTACTGTGCGACCATCTACACATCATCATTGTCCTAATATTTTTCGAACATTTAGGAACGAGGGAGATAGCTAACATAGGCGTAATCAATGTATTGTCCTTGAATCAAGTAGCTTCGTAAGCTCCAAAGGGCGACATCAAATTTAGCTACTAAGACAGCACCATTCCCAAAACAGCCGGGTGGCCGACGTCCAATCCCATCCCAAAGCAGAGATAAAGAGACATAGGCTTAAGTAAGCAATTTTGATGCCAACAAAACAACAAGCCTCTTGGTGTAATGGTAGCATTGCTTCTAATTGCTGAACTGTCGCGTGCTGTAGTGGCCAGAGACGGTCCGCTGAAGTAGATCCGAGTTCAACTCCCGGAAGGGCTGATCATTTTTGCCCTCTTTTTCCTCTCCTTTTTTTTTTGTAAAAGCATTTCTCTTCCCAATATTATTTTGCTCATATCACCAATTTTTTTCGGGGATTCTTTTTTGGAGTTTTCGAATTCAAAAGGCGACGACAATCAAAGTGGCACCGTTCCCAAAGCAGGTGACTAACCGACGTCTGGCACTTTCCTGCAGCAGATATAAAGATTCAAATAAGAAAAATTGGCTTTCAACAAACAGTTACCAAAGGCTTCTTGGTGGAATGGTACCACATCGCCCTTTCCATATGGAAGAGGTGAGGGCCTAGGTTCGATTCCTGGAAAGGCCAATCCGGGGACATGCTTTCTCGAGGCAACTTTGGGAATCTTGTCTCCCTTTTTTTATATTTTTGTCTTATTTACAGACAATTTGATAGATCTTTGATTTGAGTTTCTTTTTGCTGATTTGGGAAATGAAGCTTTTCCGAATCTCGCGAACCTTGCCTCGGCGTAAGCGAGGGTTGGAAAAGGAGAAATTTTCTCTTTGTGTTCGGCAATTTGAACAAGTGCGTTATCTTTTTTCATTGTCCAACCTCTGGAAGAACAATCTCTTTCAGATAGACAACGTCGTTTGGATAAACCATTTCCTTCATATCTTTGAAGAGTTCAAGACTGCTTTGTTCCCTTGTTTGTGTATAAAAGAAGTTCATTCAGCTCGAGTTTACGAGTCACTTACGTTCTCTGCATCACATCTCTATTGACAGTGTCTAAAACGGAACTCTAGTAGGAATACCTAATACTCGCAAGAAAGCACCACCCCCATCTCGTTCTTTAAAACATGGCACCAACCAAACCCCGTCGAAACCTCACAATCTCAATCCCACCCTCTCCCCTCCTCGACATCCAACTCACCACCAACAACCTCACTACACCCAACATATCCCTCCCACCACAAGCCCCAAACCCAAATCCAAGCCTCACATCACCCCTCCACTCCCCATTCATCCGCCACCCCTCCCCAAAATCCACGACCCCCACCTACCCCATCCCCGTCCCCAAACCCCTTTACCTAATCCCCCATTCCTGTCTACAATGCCACCTCTCCTCTCTCCCTTGCTCCTACCCTACTCCCTACCACCTAATCCACACCTCTCGCTCCAAACTTCCTGTCGTGTCTTGTACTCGATGCTTGAGGAATGGGGAGGATTTTTGCGTGAGGAGGGTTCCGAAGGATGGGGATTGGAGGATGATGGGTGTGGATAAGTGGGCGAAGTTTGATTTTGTTGCGGACACGATTAAGGAGAAGGGGAAGAGGGTTGTTGAGGTTGAGGAGGAGGTGGTAAGGCAGAGGGTGGTTGAGATGAGGGAGAGGAAGGAGAGGGTGAGGAGGTGGATGTTGCCGATGCCGAGGGAGGTGAGGGTTGATAAGATGAGAGAGGGGTCGAGGAGTGTGATGAGGAGGTTTGAGAAGAATTGATAGCGGAATAAGGTAAGGTGTGATGAGGAGTGAAGCCTAGTTGGTCTAGATGATAATATAAATAAGAACAGAAGAATTAAAATCTGCTTAGACATTTTCGAAAATCTTAATGAGAAACGTCACGATATGTGAGACTGAAGACTGTAGAATTGATCATCGATTGTCTGTGAAGCAACGTCTCTATAGAAGCAACTACTCTAGCTTGAGTACTGCGTAAACCAGGGTGTTTATGGAGGAACTTCCTCTCCTTTCAATCCCAGCTTCGGTTCTTTATCCTTGCGAAGAGCAACGCGATATGATCATACACCTACAAAACTCTGATACATCCGTCAGTTATCCTTGTCATTGCTATCCATATCTCCCCATTATTGTTCATCACCGGCGTTAAAATCACAGAAGTGACTTCTGCATCGGTGAGCCTCGAATTCTCTCGCTCAGAACCTCCTCATCGACGCCAGTCTCCTTGTACGGATCGTACATTTTGCTTCGGATCCATGCATCAAGGTCGGCATCATTTAATCCTCGAATGGAAGTTTCGCGATCGAGACCTTGTCGCTGGGCCTCCTTGATCACTTCTCGGCAGACGATGACACTGACTTCTCGGATACGTCCCAGATCAGGGTAGAGCTTGCCGTCATTGATCTCGGTAGCGTTGGTTGCCGCGCTCAGAGCGACGGCAGAGGCGTAGATCTGCGAGTTATTAGAAGGCACATTTCAGTTCGGGATGGGAAATGACACGGTACCATTTCTTGGCTGATGTGGATTGCTTTGCTGAGGATTGCACCGAGACCAATGCCTGGGAAGACATAGACATTGCTACAAAATTAAGATTCCAATGCTGAATAGTTTGGGAAGGAGTGAAATGACTTACTTTCCTTGGCTCGGTTGCAAAATCTTGCCATTGTAGAGGATTGGCGTAAATGGGCTTCCGCTAGCGAAGATAGCTCTACCATCAGTGTACTTGATAGCCTCCTCAAAGGTGCACTCAGCATTGTCTGAAGGATTTGATAGTGGGAAAATGATAGGTTCAGCATTCATCTGAGCCATCTTCTTGAGAATGGATTCATTGAAAACTCCTCGGATGGTAGACAATCCTAGAAGCATGGTAGGCTGAACGTAGTCGACGACTTGCTCCAGAGTCTTGAATTGTTGGTTATTATTATCATTTCGAGAGAAGTAGACTTTGTGCGGTTGGAGCCTGTCTCCTCTGTCGTTGGTGATGAGACCCTGGAAATATTAGTTGGATTCAAAAGAGAGATATCTGGAAGCATCGTACCTTGGTATCAACAAACCAGAAGCAACGGCGAGCCTCATCTTCAGTCAAGCCTTCCTTCTTGAAGAATTCAACAATCTGTTTAGCAACCCCAACACCAGCACTACCTGCTCCAATGAAGACTGCTCGTTGATCCTTGACAGGCTTGCAAGTCTTCTTCAGTGCGTTGATGATACCTGCCAAGATGACTGCTCCTGTACCTTGAATATCATCATTGAAGCAGGAGAACTCATGTTGGTATCTCTCGAGCGCAGGGAAAGGATTCTTGAAGTCCTCGAATTGGACAACAATGCTAGAGATGATCAGACTTCTTGATGTGGACCTTGGAGCATGAATGCTTACCCTGGCCAGACAGTGTTCAAGGCGACCATCAATTCGTCCAGAAACTCCTTCTCCTCGGCGTCCGAAACCTTCTTCATTCGAGTGCCCAGGTATAATGGGTCCTTCAGGTAAGCCTCATTGTTGGTTCCAAGATCCAGACACAAGGGCAAGGTATTCTCAGGTCGGATACCAGCACATCCTGTGTATAGAGTAAGTTTACCAATAGGGATACCCATACCATTCACACCCAAGTCTCCCAGTCCAAGGATTCGAGAGCCATCCGTCACAACGGTAATTTCAACCTTGGGCCTGGGCCAGTTGCGAAGCACATTGATGATATTACCACGATCATTCCAGGAAACATATAGACCTATGAAATATTAGCCCTTGCTATGCCCGAACACGACAACCCATTATTCGGGGACTTCTGGGACCTTCCTTCTGGCTGTTGATATATTTCAGACCACTTGAGACACGCCTCACCAACCACTGGAGTATAAACCACCGGTAGGCCAATCAGTAAGGTAAATCAGTATAATTACGTGCTTGGGTGGACCGGGATTCAATAGTTACTTCGAAGTTTTCAAGCAACAAGCGGTAGAATATATGACAATTTGTATTCCTCAAACTATTGAGGTAGATATACTTCTCGATTGGCGACGTCTTTGAAGTCAATTGTTTGAGACCTGTAGTTGGGGTTAGTAAAGCTCAACGGGTTGACGGTACCACTCTTACATCTTTGGGCTTGGAGGGCATGACTTTCAACGCTAGGAGGAAGAAGACCATGAGTACGGAGTTGCTTTCGGACCTCGAGGGAGTGAGAGGTGTCTGGAGCTCTATGATATATTGTCAATCAATGGCTTTGCGCAGGATGGGGATTGAAGGTAGTGACTCACGCGGACTTATTTCGGGTTCGTTGAGGGGATACCGGAGAGGACTTTGGAGCAGTAGCCATCTTAATTGAAAGAGCAGATGAGTATCGGACTGAACTATTGTGAGACGCGCGCTTTGAAGTGCTGGAAAGTAGCTGGCGCGTCGATAGGCAGGTTGTGGTCCGCATTAGGAGGATTATTGACTAAATCGGAGATTTTTAAAAGACCTCGGCAGGACGTGTCTTGAATTCGGTGAATTCGGTTGAGAAGAGCGACTTCCCAATTGGTCGGATATATTGACTTTGGAGGTTTATATTGTGGAGTTGTAGTAGTCGTACCTCGGGAACTTCTTCAGAAGCTTGTCGGCCACGATATTGTTTGGGTAGAGGGGTTCTCAAGTTGTTGTAGTATCGGAATAAACAGGCGATTCACTCCAATGTCTCACGGATGTCCGATCCACTGTTTTCTGCCCCGAAGCTGAGTAAGACCGATGAATTAGAGTTTCGCGTTTTCTGCTGCAGCCACGGCAGCCTCAAGAAGTGAATCGGCATGACATTGGTCAAGGCGAAAGTGATCACGTGCTCAGTGTTAAGGACGGCGTTTTCACGCTTCGAGTCAGATCTCGGAATTTCCTGGGCTGCGTATTGTCCAATTGCGCCTTCAAATAATCATACAGACTGCTTCCGCGTCTCTTCGAAATCCATTGTTGGCGCTGATATCTCCGCCTCGCGCTCCTCGTTGGGCTTGCCATTCAACGCCAGCTTTATCCTCCAATTGATGAACTCATCAGAAAGGATGTCACCATGACCAGTTTCCTCAACCCTGAAGATATCAATCGTTGATGATCTTTCCTTCCTCCTTATCCGCCAAACTCCATCTCCAATGACAGTAGCCTTTATGACTATCCCGATTTTAGTATCATTTCGCAGTGATCAGGAGCAAGACTCACAATCAAGTAACGCCGCGGCAAAGTTAATACACATATTCCCATCCCAAGTTCCCTTGCCACGCCTTTTGACAGTTCCGGGTATTGAAGCAGTATCCATTTCTTCAACCCGTTTCAAGACCCCATCAGGTGTCCTGAAGCCAACTATGATCTTTGGTACGCCGAGAAGAAAGGATTGGATCCAAAACTTCATCAGCTTCCTTTCGAGGGTGACCATGTCTCGATCATTTCGGATATCAGCAGTCGTCTTAAGCTCTACCCAATTGATTGGGCCGCCATCACTCGGCTTTGAATCCCAAACTGAGGTAATTTATGTTAGTAATAGATATCTGAGAGGTGTGGTGAGCATACTGGCATCTACTTCACCCCCAATTACTAACACTGAGTTCCCGATGCCAGTCCGAACAATAGAGCAGTACTGTGCGTGGTTGCTCACAGCCTCGTTCTCACGATTGTCAATGTACTCTCTTGATGTCTCGTCCCATGTCTTTGGTAACAAGCATAAAGTCTCAAATTTGTATCCTTGATATGTCAGCAGGATCACGTTAGTTACACATAATGCATTCACTCACCCCAGAAGCTCATCATGTCTTGAGATGGTCTACCTGGTTGTGATACTTGCTGCGATTGTCTTGCATGAGACTGAAGTTTGTAGGCATGATTTTCTTCGATAAAGCTGTTACACTTAGCAAGAATCCTCTCAACTATCGCCTTAAGCACCATACATTGTGTCCTTCACAGATATTTTGTCAGCTTAGTCTAGAAATATTATTAATGAGGTTCGCCCACTTGGAAAAGCGTGGCATTCATCTCAAAGCTTCGCTATTATGTCAGCGGTGGCATGATAAGTGTATCTTTCCGAAAGCATACCCATCTCTGTCACTGAATATTGCTGCCATGATCTGATACTCTGTCAGCCCAAGTGTCAAATCCTTGTTTGGGGGTTTGTATCCTCGCAGACTTTGGTCATCATCCCTCGCCACGTGATTATATCTGCCTCTGTACGTTTGCCTTGCTTCTGCTCATAAGTGATAATTGTCTTTAGCAGGCTATCGAGATGATCATCCGCAGTATCATCTAGCTTCCGAAAGGTGTCGAAGCCTTTGCATAAATCCGCTCCTAAAGTCGGTGGATAGTACCATTTAATGGAAGAATCGTCGAGACGGAATTGATGCTCTTCATCATATGAAAAACAAGCTATCTCCTGTAAATAGGTAAGCAAAGGACTGAATTTGATGCATGCTATTTGATGTATAATTTGACGATAGTCGAGTGGTAGATCTTGCTCAGGACACTTGTACCTAAGCAAGGAAAACAAAGGAGGACCTTCATCTGACGGGCAACTAGCAGCAGGAAGAACCATATCTGCAGTCGAAATTCTTTGAATGAATAGTTCTTTGAAAAACTGGACTTTCATGCTTGGAAGATGTCTTGAACTTTGAAGGAGCATGCATACCTTCGGTCGTTTGATGGCAGCACTCTGACCCACGAAGCGACCAATAGGCTGTAATTCAAAAGTGCTATTCATGATTAATCTTCTTTTTGATAGTCATGATCTGTAAAAGCGAATTTGGCGCATGTTGTAGATGGCCATGAAATAAATCTAAAGGAAGGTTGGAGCAGGAAGGTGGGTCCACACCCCACAACCCCAAACCTCGTCTCAGCCTCGACGGCAAACACGTCCCTTGACCAAACAACAAAACCCTACAACAAATATTTCTTTTGTTTTGGACAATCCATGCCATTCGTTATAGTACCAAAACAAATATTGATACCATAAATAACACAATGCCCGAAAGGCGACAAGCTGCTTCCAGTACAAGCAGCAGCAACAATCGCACCACTGGCGTCCGTCGCAACCTCTTCCACCAGCACCTCAGCCGCCGACCTACAACGAGCTCTACCTCCACATCTACAGAGACTCTGCGACTTGATATCGAGCCCGAGTCTGACTCCTCGGAGATTGTCATTAGAGATAAGAATGGAGAGTTTGAGATTGGAGATTTGCCTATGACAACCTTTGACGATCATGAGGAGGGAGGGGATGCGAATGAGGATGAAAGTGAGGATTTATGTTCAAATGTGGATGTGAGGGAGGCTGATACTGGGATAGAGGAACGGCAGAGACTGGCAGACGCTGTGAAACATCACCAGAGGGACAGAAATAGAGCTCCTAGTGAGCCTGCTGGTAAGCAATGCTCTTTGTTATGGGAGCGCTGGAGCTAATTTCAATAGAGCTACTTGAGGCCGTGCGAAACAGTCTGCGAGCTAAAGTTGCGGCACTGGTAGAGGATAATTGGATGTATGAAGCAGAAGAGGATTCTTTGCTGCGATAGGATGCCGGGACAGTTTGGATTTGCATTCATGGCGTTCAAGATACCCTGGGTTAGCGGGACAAAATGGTGCATACCGAGATTTTGCAGAATGGCATTTAGTCTAAACCTTCCGCTGCTGGTGCAGAAGCCCCTACACGCTTTGGCTGTTGCTTCGCAGGTGGAGCAAGTCCTCCTCCAAACATGGATCCCATCATGTCGAAGAGCGGATTGCCCTGTCTTGGTCTCTGGATACCGAAGTACATCTCTCCCACCGAAGTCAAAGCCTCGTCCCATGTTCCGACTTCCTTGATATACGGCGCATACTTACTCTTCAATTGTCTGAAAAGGTCCGCGCTTCCCTTCTGCACAGCTAACAATAGTAGGCTCAGAAAATTGAGCAGTGGCAGACTTGGGTAGATTCTCATATCAGAGCTATTGCTGCTGACATCCTGCACACTCAATCCCTTATTCGCCTCGGACAGTCTGCTCGTAAATAACCGCAGTGATTTCGTAGCATCGCGCACATTGCCAACAAGCAGATATGGAAAGACCGCTCTTGCAGCATATTGTGCCGCCGTATGTGACTCGTCTTGGGTATACCACTCGTATTCCATCTTTGCAAACACCGCCGGAGAATCTTTCGTACCGAGAGTAAGATGTCGCTCTGCTTCGTATGCTTCGTGCTCCTCTGCATATAGTGATCCGGCCACATGGTGCAGCTCAGGCTCTCCAGCTGGATACTCTCCGCATTTGGCGGACCAGCTATCTCTATGTCAGACTCCTTCTCTCTTCCAATGACTTGAGCAGGAACGTACGAGATCATCTCCCCAATAAACTTCTTCCTCGTCGGCTCCTCACTATCAAACAGCCGCAGCAGCGTCAACAGCTTTCCTTTGTTCGTCGCATCCGGCTTCAGCTCAGCCTGCTTGTACGTCTCGATAAGGAACAATCCCAAATCACCACCGCTACCACCTTGTCCAGCTTTCAGAAGTGATTGTGAGACATTGAAGAGGATATCTATCGCGGCGTCCCAGGATTCGGATTTGATATAGCGGGCTGCGACGACACGGGTTTGTTGCTGCGCTTCGTAGAATTGCCCTTCGGTAATTCTTTGCGCGGATGTCAGGAGAATTTTTGAGAGGGGATGGGAAGTACATACTTGCCCTGCAATCGGACAATAATTTTCTCGATCTTGGCACTCATTTTGCCTTTGATGTTGTGGAGGATGAGGCGAAGTGATGAGGGACGCAAAATCTTGGTTTGGCTTGACGAGGCTGAGCGATCGATTGGGCTCCGCGGCCCGTAAGGCAGAGAAAGAACAGCCGGACGAAGCTAAATACCTGCCTATGTTGTTTGACAAACCAGATATATCTAAGTAATATGAATTATCAAGACCGGGCTTTGCAATTTGAGATTTCCCTCAGTTGTTCCCTCAGTTGTCCCATCCTTAGCAGGGGTGTTATCCGTATTTTAATAGATTATTACGGTTAGCAATATAGATCAAGATAAGCAATTTTGGCCTTAGGATAGGATGCATCGAGCAAATCATCCAGTAACAAGTTGCACTCTTGGTTTAGTGGTAAAATCAGCGCTTCCCATGCGCTGGCCCCGGGTTCGGTTAGTACATGAGCTGATAAGCGTTTTATGGCATTCTGATCTAACCCCTGAGTATAGATTCCCGGAGGGTGCAGATTAATAGTGATTTTCCTCACTTGCTTTTTATTTTTTTGAGGAGTTTTCCAGTTCTAAAATCCACGAAAATGTTGCACTGTTTTGTTTCCGAAGCGAGTGTAAGCGAGTTGCTCAGGGGACCTTTGACCTTTCGTAGAACTTTTCCTAGATGGGGATGTTATCCTCACAAAAAAAAGAGAGTACGTACAACTTGGTCTATGATATATAACATTGGAGATGAGCTTTAATTTGTACATTTTCCTATTTAAACAAGTCTAGTCGCTATCAATTATTTATGTATACAATAGATATACAATTTTATCTAGCCAACAACACCATTTTGTATAAAGAAGGTTTCTCCAATCCAATCATTATGACTTCTTCTCCTCTACCATCTGGACGTCAACGTCCTTGTCGACATCCTTATTCGACTTTTCAAGTATCCGAGTCCAAAGTCTTGACTGGAAGCTTTGCCTCAATTTCTTTCTGCTCTTCTCTCCATGTTCTTCCCTCTTGACTCAGATTTTTGATACGCTCCAAGAATGCGTTCTGGAAATCATTGGAGGTTAAATCGGGTGACTTTTCAAATATTTTTTGACGTCGAAGTTTGCAGGCTCGATAGAGCGCTTCGGCTCTCCCTGTATCCTTTACCTCAGCTAACGCGTACTCAACCGCCCATTTGGCGCCAGGCGGGTAATTTCCTTCGTCCGGCTGGGCGACGTATTTTCCATTGATTTTATTTCGGATTGTAAGCGTCATAGCCATAAGTTCCATCGGTTCGTTCCCAGACCCTTTCAACATCGTCGAATGGCCATTTGACTCTGCATCTTGAGACACATCCTCGTCCACGAAATCTTCTTCACCAAGAACTTTTCCATTCGAAAGCTGGTCATTAGATACTTCGGGAACGCGTTCTTCGACGCCTTTTGTAGGAAGCTCCACTGGGTTGTCTTGGCTCCCTTCGCTCCCCTCAATTTCTCTGACTGATGTGGTTTCCTCTGTAACATCGTCGGCCGACTGAACCTCAGCTTCCTCCGTCTGGCTGTTCGCAATATTGCTAGCTAGCTCAATAGCATCAGCCTCCTCATTATCATGCTTAAGCTCAGTGGAGAGAGCTAGTTCAGCGCCGTCTTTGCTCACAGCTTCATCAGTCTCCACTATATTGTCGCTCGCAGCTCGCTCCATGACTTCGTCGGTTTCATTTAGATCCTTGTCAACGAGTCCTTCGTTATCTTCGTACTCTTCGTTGTCTTCGCCCCGAGTGTCTTCGTCCAAAGAGTTTGAGGACACGATAGCTTGAATCTCATGTCGCTCCTCTTCCGTCATAGCATCAACATCGTCTTCAACATCCTCCACCAGTCGGTCTGGTTCATGCTCATCCTGCTGCATAGTCTGCTCGACGTGAGCGCGAAGCTCGTCCCATTGGGCTTTCTTCTGTTCTTCGGTAAGTTCTTCAGTCTCCATTCCCAGCACCTGCCTCTCGAATTCCTCGATTTTCGATGTATTGGTTGCTTGTATCTGTTCAATCCTTTCCTCCTCAACGGGCTCAACAAAAATATACATGAAAGGCGTAACGGCATCTCTTGTTTCGAAGTGAATTCGAAGTGATTTCTCGGGATATTTTGTAGTTGCTCGATCGAGTATGCGATTAAGTAGATCTAAACTGAGCTTGAACTCGGCATCACCAAGTCTCTTGTCATCTGTACCATGGATTGCATAGTCCATTTCCTCTAGACTGATATATTGAAAACCGAAAATACGCTCGGTGTTGTGGAAGGCGACAAAAATACCGTCCATGCGACCCATTCTGACCTGCAAAGAGTATTTCAAGAAAGCTGACCTGATCATATCGTAGTATTCTCTTTCGAAAGACTCCCATTCACCATGCCGGGTCCGAATTTGGTAACCACTACCCTGTTCGTAAGCATCCGCATCCATGCGGATTGAGATGACGGATCTGGTCTTCAAATCAAACATGCCCGTTCCTGGCAGGCGCGAATCATGCGCGTCTAATTGCGATCTCATGAGGAAGTCTCCCATGGTAGTATAGTGAAATTGCTCGGCCTCGTTTCGTTCCTCTTCTGATATCTGGTCCGATTTGCCCTTTCTGTACTTTTCGAAATCCTCCGTGGGAAGTGTAAGCAATTTTTCCATCGACTTGCCGAGCATACTCAGGATGGTAGCTCCATCAAATTGCTTGTCTGCATCAATTGCATAGGTGCCATCTTTCCATCGTAGAAAGATAGATACAGGGGCACGTTGCATGCCAGTGAAAGTATGGTATTGGACAGGGAACATCTTGGAGAGATTTCCGACGTTAATGAGCCTCCATTGTGACAGCAAGAAATGAAAATGTGCGAGAGCAGAGGTCATGCTAGAAGTTGATCCCGTATACTTTTTCTTCTCTGCTGCTGCCTTACTCAAAAGAACCTGATCCTTTGAGGAGGTGACATACTGCTTCAAAGCATTGAAATCGAATTCGTTGACAGGCATAATGGTTTGCAGATACGGGTCAAAATTGAATACCCTTGTCCGAGGGTCTTGTAGTTGATATACACCTGGGTTGAATAGAACTCGCTCTAGACCATAAGCTAATTTGGGTACTTCTAGAGAGCCGGCATCTATTGGAACGAGATTCAGCCCGTCTGCCTTGACCGTCTCAATTTCTTGAGCGGTCATGCTCCCTCTTAGGAATTTAGGGCCGAGAGCGCTCGAGACGGGACCCGGAGGTTCTCTTTTAATTGGCGGTGCATTACCAGCGCGCGGCTGTCCGACTTTGTAGGGAACCTCGATGCCAACCCGTTGTTGAAAATACGGAGCTTTTCTTCGAGGGCGTAGCATAGCATCTTTCAGACTTCGACTTGCGGGACTCCTTTCACGAGAAGTAACCCTGGTAAGTAGCGATGCTCGGAGGGATCTCAACACTTCCCGCCGTTCTTTTTCTGGAAGACGCCCTTCCTGGATAGCCGCGACCATCCTCCGCCGTACTGTCCCTATCGCTAAATCGATTTCCTCGGTGCCTCTAGTGGCACCTACATATTTGACATACTTGATCCTTGGGCCAGAGGCTTGGGTTTTGGCATCCTCAGCGCTAGCTGTGGATGTGCTCCCTGCAGGCTTCTTGTCCTTTTTCTTTGTACTTTTTGAAGTCGACTTCTTTTCCATCTTAGCAGGAGGTTCAGGAGGAGGTCCCTTTCTCCTTTTCTTATCTGCCTTCGGCACATATCTGGAGGTCGCTTCGTCCGGTTTCGCTTTCACTGATTTCGCTATCGAGCGTCTCGACGCTTCCTTTGGTGACGGTGCTTCTTTCAGCGTCTCTTCTTCCTCGGCAAGTAGAGATTCTCTCAAAGCGAGAAGTGTAGCATCCGACTGGGAAATAAGTCTACCATAGGAGGCTCGTCGACGTATTGGGCGCCGCCGTTCTTTGGGCTGGGAACTGCTCCTCTGTGGAGAATTTGTTGGCTCCGATGACTCTGCAACCGCAGATTGAACTGGTTCGGCCACCTGGTCTCCATCTTCGGGATATGTAGTAGCTGTGGTTGTCGAGAACAGAGCATACCTAGCTGGATAGGGGCGATCAAGGAGGAACGGAGGGGGGATTGGCGCTGAGACGATGTTACATAGACATGATGAACATATGTATGATCGAGTTGCTTTCGAGCTCCCCCGCGACAATGACACGAACATAGGATTGATTGTGAGCAACCGGTTCTGGTCGAATCTTGCTGTATTTACTCTCCAGTAACTTTTTCTCGGATGATCTCAATGATGCGTGCTAGTCGCGCTTTTTTAGGCAGGGGTTCAAACGGCTGTTGCCGATCCACACTCAGGGGTCTTTGCGTACTAGTAGCGATGGGGCACTGAAGATGAGAAACACAAAATGTTAAGCCTGATTCACGAAACGGTGTGTCTGCGCTCACTTTGGTGTAGTGTCACACATTGCAAATCACACATCATCGAGAACACAAACGCCTGAATCCTCGTCATATGTGACGAATGCTGTCTAGAAAGCAAGGTCTCTTGAATTTGAAAGCAAATGGGTATAAGTGCGCCGATATCCCACCACGCCAGCAACTCCGGCTCTCAGTAGCTTAGCCTGCAAAGAAATCCCTTTTGTGACAACATATGACCCTCTCCGAACGCCAACACCTAAATGTACCTCCGTAACCTCAAGAACCTGGCAATGCTTTTTCCGCTGATATGCGCGCTTGTTCTAATGCCACCTGTGCTTCCGCTTTCTTGCCTTGCACCTCGTAGCATTGTGCCAACATACCATCTGCAACGCTCATCCAGAGAACGTTGCCACTCTTCTGTGCTTGAACAGACGCCGCTTTCGCACTTTTCTCGGCTTGATCTCCCACTACACCGGAGAAGAACCGACTACACATGACGTTCAATGTGATACAAAGGAATTGGGTATTTCCAGTCGTTTGCGCTCCATTCAGTGCCGCTCTGAGATAGCTCTTAATCCTGAACAACTCTGTAGGTGGGTTCGTATTGACTGTGGCTGCAATCAGGTGGAATGCGGTCTCAATGTCCTTGTTCGGATGGTTTTCGCATAATTGTCCAAGGCGATCCATAAGAACAACATTATAACTTGGGTCCAGACGCGGCTTATCCTGGAGAATCCAAAGAGTGTTCAATGCTGCGAGCAGTGCTATATCGCGCTCGACTTGCTCAGCACAGGATGTGATGGTGCTCTTAGACGAGGGTAGATTAAATCTATCACTTCTGAAGATCTCCAATGCCACCTCAAAGTCGCCAATGCCTTGATGGTAGACACCAGTAAGGTATAGTGTAAGGCATTCCAAGGGACCTTTCAGATTAATCTCAAACTCGCGGGCAGTTTTGTGTATCATATCGATGCAGTGTTTAACCTTTGCCCATTTAGTTAGCCCAGCGGAGCAGAATGCCATGTATATGTTGAAGTAGCATTTGATATGCCCCCGCCAACTTCTCCTCGCGACCAGGTCCGGAAGAAGGCCGGGCGAAGTCCTGGTTGGTGTCTTGTCCTCTAGAATGGCCATGTTAGTGAGTACGGAGCTAAACAAAATTTGAGCTTTACCTTCCAAAGAACCTAGACCAGCATCTAAATACTTATAGCCCTTTTGGTCGCTGGAGTTCCTATGGAGCAAGACCATTCCGGATAGGAGGTAGCTAATATATCGTTAGTCATTGGGTAATGAAAGGCTTAGATCAACGAACGTGATGGAATAAGCATCCTTTTTGTTCAAGAAGGTCATCATAAGATTATCGCCACCATCTTCTCCAATACCTAGAATCATTCTAGTATCTTGACTGATGATTGAAGAGCTCTTGGATGTTCGCTTGATCGGAATAGCAATAATATCGCTTGAGGTACTCCATGTCGAGTCTTTCAGAGCTTCATCCATCATGCACTGCATATCCTTCAATTTGTTCATCATGACTGAGGAGTTTCCTTGTCGGATACTACTGGCAACGTCCAAAATATGTGTCAAGCCTGCTAGTTGTGGTATCCTGCAGCTCTGGTCTATTTGATGGGCCCGAGCCGCAGCAATCTGGCGCTGAACTTGGTCAACGGCGTCTGGGCTTGGCGTTTTCAAATATGCTAGAGCTTCCATTAGAGATGCTGCCACAAATATGGCTCTGTCGTCCTGCTGCTCTGCAACCGCTGCAATAGCTCGTAGGTTTTGCACTGCTGCATGGTTATCCATGAGATTGCCTGATGCTAAAGAGTGTGATGCTCGGAGGAATCGTAAAGCGTAGACCCAAGAGAAATGTTGGTAGCTACCGAGAGAGTTAGTAGATATCACTGAACAAGCTTAGAAGAACGCACGCTTGCGCATCAGAGATATAACCCTCTAGAGCCTTCACAGATGCTTTTGGATTTTTCTTCGCCATGAATTGTGCAAGCAAAAATTGCATGGCGTACTTCAAATCGTAATAATGATTCTAGGACCATATTAGCTCCGTGCTGCATAAAGCCCATATAACACACTCTCTCGCATAGCGTTATACCCTTGCTTAAAGCAGTCTCCCCTTCCATGAAGTTATCTGTTTCCTCAAGAAGCACGGCTGCAAACCGCAAGCGTATGTTTGCTTCCAGTCTCGGAGCCAACCTGACGCGCTTTAATGCCGTATCCAAACATCCCAGACCCGTAGCAATCAACTTTTCATATACTCCCACGTTTGTAGATGTCATGGAAAGCGCAGCAGCAGGCGCCAATTCGTGTGCGGCATCGAAGTATTCTTCAGCGAGGGAGACCAGCAACATAGCCGTATCCGATGGTGAGTCTGCACCTTGCATAGGGGGTATTGTAGCATATGTGGAAGATGACTTTGGAGTCGAACGGCCGTTGAAATTCTGAGGTGGCCGCTGGTACTGCTGTGGTCGAGCGGGTGCTTGTTGGAGGAGTTGAGCAGGCGATATGTATTGTGGCTGCTGAGCCTGTGATTGAGGGATTGATGTCGGCTGGAAACCACCATTGGCGTAATTTGGGGCCATTCCATAAGATGCCTGGCTGGTCTGAGTCCAGGACTGAGGGTTCCCGTTGAGTAGTGGTTGATACTGTCCAGATGCGCCGTCAGGAGATACAGGAGGGCGTCCATGTTCATACGCATTCGCCTTTGGCGGATACTGCCCAACCCAGTATCCATTCCCAGGCGTTGGGCCGCCTTGATACGACATGGCTTCGCTCTAAATGTTCGAAGAGTGACCAGACTTGAAGAGTGCAGTTGGAAAAGCTGCAACACAACCACAACCTCGCAGTTCGCGATGAGGTCTCGCGTAGGTGTCGGACATTGGTCGCTTCCGAAGTGATGCCGGCCCGAGGCACAGGATGTGGGTGGCACCAGCAAGTGTTCAGCAAGGTTCATGGCCCTGGCAGTCAGGAGACTGCAGTGAATTCATCTCGTATTATCTCTTCTCTGTTTATTTTCTCAACTTCATGGATGAATTTCTTGTGTTGTCTTCTTTCCAACTTCAAGAACAATAATTGATTCTATCTTTTCAAAAAGCCCCATCAGGACATCATCGGCTACGGAAGCTGGAGTGTGACTTGTGCATCAACTCAGAATAAATGGAGTGGCTGGGTAAAGCCAAAGTTTCCTTTACACATTCTCCAACTTCCTTGGCTTTGACCAAGAAGGATGGAACACCAACGGACTTGCTCGCTGTTTGTGAGGAGGCAACCCCGCCATGCAAGCTCAATCCATTACTTTTCAATGGCCACATACAAACAATGGTGTGTAAAATGATTACACAAAAGCTGTCTTCGATCTCAGTCCTTAATTTGTCCTTTGCATTACATTCTTCGTTCTATTTGTATAAGAACACGGTTACACTACTCCTGAGCCTTGACTGACCTAACACAGTGGACTGCCATAAAAAATGACGGTCCACCATTGTATTACAAACGCAAGATCTTTGAGAATGAGAACCCAGCTTTTGCAGGTTCATTTGCTGTAGACTTCATTGCTCGTCCATTCCCTGAAAAGGACGACACTCTTCCCATCAGGACTTCCTACTTCAGGGACGAGGAATTTAATGCTATAGGCTCAACTGATAGTCGTCCAATGTTGGTAGTTCTTCATGGTCTCTCCGGAGGATCTTATGAGATCTATTTGAAGCATGTTCTAGCTCCACTGGTGGGGGCAGAGGGCGAGAAGCAATGGGAAGCCTGTGTCATCAATTCTAGAGGTTGTGCTATGCATAAGATTACAAGCAGTGTTCTCTTCAATGCTCGTGCAACATGGGATATTCGACAAATGGTTTTATGGTTGAGAAATACCTTTCCAAATAGGCCTTTGTTTGGCATCGGGTACGTTTATCCCCAAACTCATTTGCTTCTTCTTTTCTCTATGAGAAGCGGGGGCTGTCTCGGAGCCATCATATTCCGTTTGCTTTTGGTGTTTTCAAAGCGAACGAGCTATAAAGGCTCTCGAGACATCTCCCATGCTTCGACCTCTTGTGAATTTATAGATTTTACAGGGCTGATTCGCTAGGGAAGATTCTCATTAGGCGCTAATATCTTGACCAACGTATGTTTCTGTTTGTTATCTAAGATCCTATGGCTCTGATAAATCTAGTACATTGCCGAGGAAGGATCTGTATGCCTACTTAAAGCTGCGGTTGTGTGTTCCAATCCATGGAACCTCGATGTCAGCTCTGCCGCTCTGAAGCGAACATGGCTTGGACGAGAAGTCTATTTGAAGACCATGGGGGGCAATTTAAAGAAATTGATCGAGGTCCACCACGACCAGTTAGTCAAAAACCCGAAGCTGGACTTTGAAAAGATCCGAGCAGTGAAGTATCTGTACGAATTTGACCGCCATGTGCAATGCCCAACTTGGGGCTATCCCACCGAAGGAGCCTACTATAGAGACGCATCATCAACAGATTCATTGTTTGCGATCAGAATACCGCTCTTCGCTATCAACGCCAAAGATGGTAAGTCTTCCTTCACTTTAAGTTGACTGTACAAACGTTAAGAGCTATTAGATCCGGTACGTCTTCGTTCGCTTTCAAGTTGACTGTACAAAGGCTAAGCGCTATTAGATCGCTGTTGATGAAGGGCTGCCATATGAAGAAGTTAAGCAGACTCCTTATGCTGTGATGTGCACAACCTCTCTTGGGGGACATCTTTCTTGGTTCGAGATGAATGGACACAGATGGCACGCTCGACCGGTAAGGAAAAGCCGCCCTTTTCTATTGCAACCTTGCTGATCATACGCCAGGCCTCCAATTTCTTGAATAAGATGGCATTTGAGGTAGACGTTACCCCTCATAGTGATAGCTTCGCAAATGGTATCAAGAAAGATAATCAAAGCAGAGCTGGGTACAGTCCAATGCGACGAAAATGGCAGGTCTAGGGCGATATTTTGCAAAGACATAGACTTTATTCTATAGAGAGATACTCCTTCTGCTTTGCGAGAAAGTCATTGCTAGGGCAGTTTAGGTCCTAGTAAATCATTGTTCCTTTGGTATCTTGAATTTTTGTTGACCATCGTATTTTCACAAAAACACCTCCCGATGATGTCCCCACCAAAACGCCACAAAAATACCGAATATTCCCTTTCTAGTCGCTTACGCAAAAGAAACACTCTTCCTCTTCTTAAGTGGCTTGGTTCCTGCAGCGGCCTCATTCTTCGTATTATCCTTCTCCCCATTACCACCTACTAGCCTCTTCCTCTTCTTTCTCATCCCCTCTTTCGTCTCATCTAATTTCGCCTTTCTGACCTCTTGCCTCTTCTCCGCTTCCGCTTTTCTTGCTTCTCGAATCTCCTCCATTTGTCGCGCCTTCATCATTTTACTCTCAATCTGGCCTTCTTTATCTGCGTTCACCATAGCGAGAATGGTCATCATGCTTTCCTATTCATTAATTAGTAACTTGTTCCTTGCGAAGTAATGTAGGAAGGACTAGCATACCCTATCATCGACGAAGATTTTGCCCTTCTTCTTCCCTTTCGGCTTCTCAACACCGACAGGCGTAATCATATTTAGTGCCGGGATTCCCAATTCCTTCTCCGTGTAAACTCTCCTCTTTTTCTTCAACGTCGCAAGTGCTCCAGCATTCTTCTGTGGTTTTGGAGGTGGTCCTTTGCTCTTTGGTTTCTTGGATTTCGAAACGCCATCTCCTTGCGGCTTGCCACTCTGCTTGCTATTCCTGATCCCAGATTTATTCGCAGCGTGTTTCGACTTGACAGTTGACGTCCGTGAAGGCGCCATCGTGAACGTTCGTTCTGCGAAAGTACAATTTGGGTGGCTTGAGATCTCGACGAAATATTTCGATTATCTTTTATCGCGTTCGGTCCCGACGGCCGCTAGCGCCAAATCTGCTCCGCTCGATCGAAATGTGGGGGAAAACATCTTCTGGAAATCAGTACTTCTAAAAGCGAATCTGCGACAATGGTTGCAAAAACAGACCAACGAATCCGCTCAGCGGCCATATCACGAGATACGAACGAGACGAAGATCGTGCTTGCAATAAATTTGGATGGAGGGGAATTTCCAGCAGATACAGATGCCAAGCTCGTAAACAGTCTGAATGGCGGGGATGGACATGCATCACAAGCTTCCAAAAGCCAGACAATCGCTATAAATTCTGGTATTGGATTCCTGGACCATATGCTTCATGCATTGGCGAAACATGCTGGCTGGAGTTTGGCACTCAATTGCAAGGGTGATCTTCACAGTACGTTTGCGCAAGCTGTGTTGACTCAAGCCGAATGCTAATTGCAGCTTCGCAGTCGACGATCATCACACTGCAGAAGATGTATGCTTGGCCCTCGGCACTGCATTCAAAGATGCTCTCGGAGTACCAGCCGGCCTCGCACGTTTCGGGTCTGCCTACGCGCCCCTGGATGAAGCTCTCTCTCGAGCCGTTGTCGACCTCTCAAACCGGCCCTTTAGTGTTATTGATCTAGGACTGAAGAGGGAGAAGATCGGAGATTTGAGCTGTGAAATGATACCACATTGCTTACAGAGCTTTGCACAAGCTTCGAGAGTCACAATGCATGTCGATTGTCTACGAGGCGACAATGATCACCACAGAGCTGAGAGCGCTTTCAAGGCTTTGGCGGTGGCAATTAGACAAGCAACAAGTAGAGTTGCTGGACGGGAAGGAGAGGTGCCTAGTACAAAGGGCACATTAAGTACATGAAGAAAAAATATGACTACCCAGAAAGACACGAAAATATAGACTTAGATTTTTCAATATCGGGGTCCGACTTGGGATTTCTTAGAAAACGAAAAGCCCTATTATGGTCAGAAATTGAAGACCGGTTCTTCGGCAAAAAGGTTCATACATTCCACCTTGATAAATTTGATGTCCAATTTTTCCAGTGACTTGCCTCCGTACAAATGTGAAGCATGTCTCTGACCCACTAGAGAGATTCTCGCCTTTCTGTCGCCCAACTCGGGATTTGCCCGGCTAGCGCAAACATGCTTATGACGTCCGGGCTAAACTCTCACGCGACCTCATCTCTATATCCAAATGTATTCCGGAAATGCACACCTCGGGAGGACTTCGAAGTGAGGAAGCTAACGGCGCTGCGTGGGAAGGAGGACGAGGTGCATTTTATGGTGCCGCAAAGGTATGCGACTTTGTTCTTACTTTTGCTGTTGATCCGGTCTGAAAAGGCCGGGTTGAGGAAATAGTGACGAAGTGAGCTGATCAACTTCCTGACTGTTAGTGGGGAGCTTTTGCAGCCATTTTGGGAGGCGTTGGGTATGGGATATCTCCGATTTATAGGGGCTTGACCATTCAATTTAAAGTGTGAGTTTTGGTACGAAACTGAATTCCAAGGACCGTGACTGACTAGCATCTTAGATTCCTTCAGATGTCAGGTACTATTCACCGACATCCAATTTATTATTTTCGCAATTAATCTTTTAGGAATGATCTTGGGCGGCTGCTTAGAAGCAGATCACAGAATTCGAGATTACGAAGCAAAGTTGCGGATGCACAAACGGATGATGCGTGACCGGGCGGCATGGGAATCCTATGAAAAGGAGTTCGAGGAAGTACCCAATTCAAAGTCTTCATGAGAAGGTTACTGTGCAGTACGAGGACATGATTGTATGATATCGATTCATGAAGTACATAACTCCCAGCATTTGCAAAGATCTGGCTATTTACGCCGGCCGACCCTCCTTGCAAATTCCCTGAACGCCTTCCATGCTTCATATCGTCATTTCTTCGGTACAATGAATAACTTTGGGTCCATGTTCAGCTTTGCTAACCTAGCAACGCATCCGCTCAGTTGGAGTAAGGTCTGTACTCCCTCCAGAATCTTCATATGTGTGAATCCAATCTCTTTGATGAATTCTAGCTTCGAGTGCTCGCTCAGTGTCGGTATAGTCTTCGTGACTCTGAACATAGTGCTGATTATGTCGTGACTCGAGTATCCCAGATCCCATAACTCCTTCAAAGTCTCTAATGCCGCATCAACTTTGCCTTCATAACACGCCTTGATCATCGCTTGTACTTTGATTGGGTGAGGCGAGTCAACGACCTTGAACACATTATCTCCGCTCACAAATCCAAACCCAGCCCAAGTAGATTGCAGATTGTTTATAGCTTGTCGCATATCACCCTCTGCACTGAAGACCAGAGCAGCCAGTCCATCTTCACTATATTCAACCTTCTCAGCCTCAATAATCTGCAATAGCCTCTTCACAATTTGCGCATCCGTCAAGCGCGAGTATCTCAAGATGGCGCATCTTGATTGTAGAGGCTCGATAATCTTATTGGACTGATTGCACGCGAAAGCAAATCGGGTCGTAGATGAGTATATTTCCATCGTTCGTCGAAGTGCTTGCTGGGCACCGGAAGTCATGCTGTCTGCTTCATCAAGGATAACGAGCTTTTGTCGCCCTTGTGGAAGGGTGACTTTCTTCTGTGCAAAGCCTTTGATCCGATTTCGTACCACGTCAATACCTATAAATGACAAGTTAGCACATCTTCTATGGTGAATCGTCTGTCACTAGCCTCTCTCGTCACTAGCATTCAGCTCTAAGACTGCCTCTTTATATGCATCTCCAAGAAGTTGTCTCGCAAGACATAGAACGGACGTAGTCTTGCCAATTCCAGGCATGCCTGAGATAATTACATGTGGCATATTCCCCTCTCTTGCAATAATCTTCAGTCGTTCAATCGTCTCTGTGTTGCCCACGATATCATCAAGGAAAACCGGACGGTATTTCTCAACCCTGGAAGCGTCAATACCCAGAGAGACGAGTGAGGAAAAGTACCTACCATGGCAATTCATAATTTGCGATTCCATTGGCATTCGGCTTGAGCGCTTTCTTCGCAGCAGACGTGGATGACTCGCCCACCTCTTCGCCCTTGGTGACGGCCATGGCAGTTGACTTGAAGTGGTGATGCTCAGAAGTCGCGTCGAACGCGACAAAGAAAATCAATTTACGCGGTGGCCCGCCATGGGTCACGTGTTGACTACTACACACACAGCTCTGCGCATCTCTCGAGCTTCGCAATTTCTTAAGCATCATATAACAATGTCCTAGTCAACGAAGTAGACTATCCCTCCTATTTATGCTTCTTGATCATTTTCGAATTCGCCATTGATTTTGCTCCCCGTTAACTGTGTTTCGTGTATCTATACCTGAACACTCTGCTCTGCGTATGAGCTTGAAACTTTCATAGAGCATTCAATATGAAGTTCTTTCAGCCCATAGCAAGCGTTGTTGCTGTCGCTTCCACAGCTAGTGCAAGATATATCATGTATTTGACAGGGTACAACTCCAACGCTCCCCTTTCCTAGACCTCCCTAATGTCCCTAGTAGGCAACATAATGTAGTCCCCGAGCCACCACTAGTTGAAGACATCACGCATGTTGCCATAGCATTCATGCAATCCTCGACATTCAACCAGCCGAATCCCACATCGTGGCCTCTGTTCACCACCGTAGAGGAAGTCCGCTCAAAATTCGCTCCTGGCACCGTGATCATGGTAGCTATAGGTGGCTGGGGAGATACTGTGGGCTTTTCTGAAGCTGCAAAAACAGTTGAAAACAGGAAGATGTTTGCCAAAAATGTGAAAGCTATGGTTGATGTGAGTGGCGCTGATGGTACGCTACTCGTTCCCCGCCCCCAATACCTCGCTAATACGGAATAGGGGTTGACATAGATTGGGAATATCCAGGGTATCCTACCTCTACCTTACCTCCAGTTCCTCATCCTAATACCCAATAGTGGCAATGGCGAAGACTACAAAACCGTCCCAAACTCCCAAAAGGCTTGGGAGATTACGGCATACCCCTCCCTCCTCTCTGAGATCCGCCAAGCCATTGGACCCGACAAGCTCATATCAGCAGCAGTTCCCGGTCTCCCACGAGACATGTTAGCCTTCACTTCCCCTACAATGTCACTCATTTCGTCCTCAGTCGATTTTCTCAACATCATGACTTACGATCTCATGAACCGTCGCGACAACATCACAAAACATCACACTGGACTCTCGCTGTCAAGAGATGCCATCACTGCTTACTTAGAAGCAGGTCTTGAGCCTGAAAAGGCGAACCTAGGATTCGCGTTCTATGTCAAGTGGTTCAAGACAAATCCTGATGCCGATTGTGCAAAACATCTGCCAAGCTGCAAGACAGTTTTGATGGAAGATCCAGAAACGGGAGCGGATCTCGGTCAAGCTGGAGCCTTTTCTTGGCATGATGAAGTACCAAGTGAGTTGAAAGAGAGCTTTG
The DNA here is from genome assembly GCA_003988865.1 of Phialocephala sp. D728. NCBI lineage: Eukaryota > Fungi > Ascomycota > Leotiomycetes > Helotiales > Mollisiaceae > Phialocephala > Phialocephala sp. D728. Next base: position 360,706 of record QYAJ01000002.1, read on the forward strand.
GAAAGGCCTTGAAGGGAGGAGAATACGATGACTTTGGAGGCGGTCATTATTTTTGGGATGAGAAGGAAGATATTTTCTGGAGTTGGGATACCCCAAGTGCCATCTCATTGAAGTTCCAAACTATTATGGAACAGCAGGCACTAGGCGGTGTATTTGCATGGGGTTTGGGTGAGGATGCACCGAAATGGGAACATCTGAAAGCGACGACAGCTGGATATCAATTCTGGAAAAGAGAGCGTGATTTAGCTCCACCATCGGCTTCTTGGCAAAATTGGGCTGGAAAGGATGAGTTGTGATGTAGTCAGACGAATATCTGCGTAGTCGGCTAGTATTAAAACTCGGACGACAATTGGGAAGTGATTTCTGAACCTCGAGATACAGAGAAATGTCATATTATCATGCAGAGCCTATGTCTCGGGCATAATCGACTGTGCTCAAAGGCACTTAGATACACCATGGAAGTCCGTCCAAGCCGTCCTACCTTGGTACTGGAGAAAAAATGTACATAGCATCCAGTACGCCACCAGTTGTGGATCCCTCCCATCCTAAGTAGCGAAACCGAACTCAAACCCGTAGCTTTCAGACAATACATATCTCCTAAGCCGACTCCTTAAATATTCTACATCTGAGTCTCTTACCCCGAACGTTAATATTCTTACAATCGACTTTTCCGTCTTCGTAAGCCGAATTATCCTTGACAGAAGTACCATACTTACACGTGACTTTTGCATTAGTTTCGTCTTTCCTGAAATGGTGGCTGAAATGTCGCAACCTAAATTGATTCTCAAAACACAATAAACAGCAAAGGTTATCATGTCCGCTCCTGGAATAACGATGACGCGTTTTTGACGCTCATTTCTATGTCAATTCGGGCGAGGCCTGGTTAGGATGACGATGGCGCCTTTCTATTGACGACGCCTTTCTGTTGACGACGTTAACAAAGACATGTTGTTGCCTTGCCCTAAATTGTGGCCTATATACTCCTAAACTTTCTCAACTTCCTGGGTTCTTCCGAGATCGCCTCAAGTCCCAGGGAACAATACTCTTGACTGTCGTTTAATCACGTGGTTGAAGACTGCCTCAAAAGAGAGTATCAGCGCCAAACATGGAAGGACATAATATCTTCCCAGTTCCTAACCCAACCACTCCATATTGGAGAAGTGAGCTTCATGAGATTGACAGTATCCGGTCAACTGAAGATCTCCCAGAAAATTGTGATGTTCTCATCATCGGAGCAGGTCTCTCAGGTGTTTCAACTGCTTACCACCTTCTTGACGACAACCCCTCTCCTCCGTCCATTGTCCTATTAGAGGCCAGACAAGTGTGCTCTGGAGCTACCGGGAGAAACGGTAATCCTAGGAACATTGCATTCAGGACAATCACTGAGACCTAGCAGGAGGACATCTCATGAGAGTGCATGCAAACATCGATAAAGTTACAAAAGATGCAGGTCCTGAAGCTGCCAAAGACATCTCACAATTCCAAGCGAGTCAAGTGTATGCAATGAAGCGCATCGCTGAAAAGGAGAACCTTGATTGTGATGCGTTGTTGACCCGATGTTTGGAGACCTCTGTTTCCCAACCAAAAGCAGACGAGCAAAGGAGAGCCTACGAAAAGCAGCTTGAAAGTGGACTTGATTTCATTGAGGATGTGGATTACATCCCGCCGAAATATGTGGAGGGAGTGAGTAGGACGAGTTATTGTCTATTCTCGTTTCAAGTGCTGACACTTGGATAGATTTCGGGCGTGAAAGGAGCCAAGGGAGGTCTTACTACAACCGCTCTTCAACTGTGGCCTTACAAATTTGTCACTGGCCTCTTGGCACAACTCCTCAAAAGATCCTCTATCAACGTCCAAACACATACTCGCGTCACATATGTCTCAAAATCCAAGGACGGATATTCAGTTGTGTCTACTCCGCGAGGATCGATTCGAGCAAAGAAAGTTGTCTATGCGACCAATGGATACACGGCTGGAGTCCTCCCAGAATTCGCCAAGAAGATTGTTCCAGGGAGGGTGACTTGTTCTCACATTAGTACTCCCAAAGACTCAACGTATCCACCACCTCGTCTTAATCACACTTATGGGCTGAGCTACGGCCCTCCTAGTATTCGAGATTACCTGATACCAAGACCTGACGGAGGAGTGATAGTATGCTTATTCTCATTTCCATTTACTATTTTATTCTATGGGAGCTGGTCGCCTGAGTGCTATCTCAGGAGCCGTCATAACTCACGTGTCCATTTTCTGGCTGCTTCAGATATTTCTGGAATACAATACTAATTCGTTGGGCAGTGCGGTGGCGCCAAAAATACTTACATTGAGAACAAATCTCTTTGGTTCAACAATCATGATGACAGCACTCTGATCGAGCCCGCTCGAGCACATTTTGAAACGGTTATGCAGAAGAACTTTGTGGGGTGGGAAAACAGCGGCGCTGCCGTTGATTATCTTTGGACAGGAAGTAGGCTATAATATTTCCAAGCTCCTCATGTTGCTAGCTATGAAATCAGCTGACATGATTGGTAGTACTTGGCTACACTGCCGACGGATGGCCTTATTGCGGTGAGGTTCCCGGTCGAGCCGATCACTTCATCCTTGCTGGTTATAACGGTGCCGGAATGCCTCTCATCTTCCTGACTGCTAAGGGCATTGCGAAGATGATCAGAGATAATGTTCCTTTCGAAGATACTGGCCTACCATGGATACTCAAAGCAACGGAAGAGCGCTTGAAGAAGGATGTCGCTTCATAGGCGACAAGAAATGATCTGAAGTCCTAGTTATTTGTTCTAACATTTGATTACCCGTCTTGTGTTGTGAAATCGGTTTTCTTTCTCGTAGTTTCAGCGGGTGCTGACGTCTTGGCAAAGTTCGTCTTCTTCGCCACTTATCAGCATGATTTTCCAAGAATCCAAGCCTCTCTTGGTCGCTGAGTCGGAAGCGTGTCGGTCGATATTGCTCCAGCCTTTCAACCTCGGCAGCCGAAGGTTCTCAAGTGAGAGTTTATTGAGTTCGACTTTCTCCTCAGCCTTCCGGATCAAAATCCCAAAGAACGGAACGCTCTGCAGCCGAAGAAACTTTCCAGCGCTTTGCATGGTTGCTGACCAGATTAAGCTTACCTGCAAAAGTCTTTGAAGAGAAATTGATTGGATGAGACATTTCGTTTGTTCTGTGGCTTGAGATGACAGCCGCCAAGACCCCTGAATAAGCGAATCAGGAGAACAGATGGTATTTTGAGCTGACCATCCCATGCGCCTTGCAGCTCCGCCCTCCCGCATCCATAATTAGTGTCGCAACCTTCTAGAATACCAACGGCCGGCTTGCATCGCGGCCGACACCAGAATCCAACACCAAAACAGACATTTTCAATGCATGGCAGCCAACACCTTGGCACATCGAGATATGTATATAAGACGACCCGAACATCCATTTGAAACTTCATACCACAACCAAACAACCAAAAAACATCTTTTCCTTTGTAAAGCCTTTTCTTAAGTCTTTTCCTTAGTCTTTCCTACATTCAATCTTTAAATTTCCTTCTTTGCTTTCTTCACAGACCAATCAATATAATCAATATGCAATTCAACTCCATCATCGCCGCCGCCATCCTGGCCTACACTGCAGTCGCCTATCCAACCAGCAACAGCACCTCCACTACAACTGCTCCTCCAGCAGCAACAACCACTGCATCTGCCAGCGGCCTCTCTCTCACTCAACAACTCTTCATCGCCGACACCGCCGTCGACCGCTTTGCTCTCCTCCCCAATGACAAGGACTTCGTCTTCAGCTTCGGCGACCCAGCCTTGAAAGGCAAGGGCGGAAAAGGAGGAGATCTCATCGCCGCAACCCGCAAGACCTTCCCCGCGCTCGTCTCGACCGGCTCCGGCATGGCAGTCGGCTTCCTCGGTCCCTGCGGCTTCAACACCCCACACGTTCATCTCCGAGCCACCGAACTCCAGATCGTGACTCAAGGTCGTCTCATGACCGAAATGGTCCCCGAGAATGGTGTCTTCAACAACAACATCGCTGCCAACGGCCGTCGCGTCATCAGTAACGAGGTCAAGACCTTCGAGATGCAGCCTTTTTATCAAGGTTCCGTGCACACACAATTCAATCCCGATTGCACCAATGCTACCTTCGTTGCTTCGTTCAATTCTGAAGATTTTGGTGCGGGACAGGTTGCTGATGAGCTGTTTTCGATGTCTGATGATGTGGTTTCTGCCGCCTTCGGACTCCCGCAAGATGGAGCTGATGTGGAGATCTTCCGCAAGAGCATCCCTACTTCTATCGCTCTCGGCGTCGAGACTTGCCTTAAGCAGTGCGGTATTGCTAAGCGTTAAGCATCTTCGTCAAGCATGGGGGTTGGTGTCTGAATATTGTACCAGTATACGGAGTGTAGACTTGGGTTTGGCAGCGATGTCTTGTATGATTTATGATTGCATTGGGTTTGGAGTTCTGCATAGCGAGGAATGTCTGTATCATCTTTGGCGTTTTTGCTTTTAGTAATGTCTTCATGCTGCTGCTTTGTGGTGGGGGGACATTACGATGACGATCTTTATGGGATAGAAGCACCTTAACTATAAAACTTAAATCGAGCTTGCTTCACTCGAAAACTTTCGCCTTTTCTCATAGCTGCTGTGATGTCCATATACTGATCGTGTCAAGTGCATAATCAGAAATGCAAGTTACTCTTGTCATCCTACTGCCCTGTTCAGATGGAAGCAGAGCAGAAGCGAACAGACCTGGCAATAGCACAGCAAGCTTTGCAACAAAGGCGTGTCATATATTTATTCATATTCTCTATGTTGGGATCATGCACCATAGTGTGCAGAACCTCTGGCCTACACACTGCACAATGAATGCACTTAGATACAAGGATCTTTAAGTTCCACACGGCAAGATGCACCTTGATAGAAAGAGCTAGAACTCAACACCATACAGAAGCTCTAACTCTTCCACGCATCTACCCCGTCCTCTTCTTCTCTCTTTCAGCAAGTAGAACCTGTCTCCTTTATCCCACACCCCATCTCCCTCTTTTTCATCATTCCTCTCTCCTATAATATCCTCATCCTCACCCTCATCTCTCTCTCAGAAAAAAATATTCACAAAACTCCACACATGAGCACAACAAACACCATGCCATCCACACTTCACTGCGCCCTCTCAGACAAGACGAAGGGTACCTACCGATCGATTATCATCTCTCACGGAAAAGAAGAGCAGAGAAATTTGATCATCAACTTTGAGCGGACTCTGAGAACCTCTGCTGGGAAGTCTGTTCCTGAAGAGGGATTTGGTGATTTTGCATTGTATGCTGCGAGCAAGTACGATGGAATCTTGCCTGAGGAAATGAAGGGGAGAGGGAAGGGAGGAGTGCTCCTTCCGATGAGACAAGAGAAGGGTGCGTCTATCCCACTCCGTTTTACACTGCTGGAAAAACAGGTTGATATAAGATAAGTGTAGGATTGCGTATCAAATTCCAAGCCGCTCTACCTTTCATCGTGAAAATCACAGTCGATTCTCGAAATGCCATTACCGGACTTCTTCAATCTCAGAGTTCTGAAGTATTCATTGAGAATACCGTTAGTCAAGATGATATCCACAAATTGCAGGGCTACATCATCGTTCCAGGTCAGGATAGGCTCGATGGGGGTCGTGTTGCACCTAGACTATCCCTTTCCAAATTTCCCACCCAACTTAGCACTTCTGAGTCCAAAGAGCTTGAGGACTCAGAGCCTGCTCCTAAGACTGGTGGAAGTTCCTTCTACCAACTTGTTGCTCCTCGCCCAGGTACAACGTCCGTCATCAAACTCGGAATCATTCCTGTCAAGCTAGCGGAACCCTTCCTCGTTGCAGATCCCAACGAAGACGAAGAAGAAATCGAAGAGTCAGATCATGGTCTTATTTCCGAGCATGCTGAGGCTCAACAGATTGCGAGTGGTCTTGAGCAAGAAAACAACCTGACTACATCTGGCTCCGGAGCAGCAGAGACTGCAAACAAGGAGGAAGAAGACTGGGATGGCTTTCCACAGGACTGGGCGCCGCCACCTGCACAAAGCCGGCACACTCAGCGTCCGTCCGTCAGGGGAATCAACTGGCTCTATAGGTACTCTTCGCATGACCCGCGTAGATACGTCGATGAGACTGTACCTCCCACTAGTCATGCTGAGATCCGTCAGGCTGGCAATAGCTCAAATGCGAATGCATCTGCTAACTCTCACAGCCGAGTACATTTGCCAATCTCTCCTTGGGGACGTGGAGCTACCTCGGAAAGTGCTGGTATCCTGCAAAAGGACTGCGGTGACTACGCTGACTACGGCTACGACTACAACCACGATAGCGATGCCGATGTAACGTCCTCTCCACACAGTCATTCTTTGGAGGCCAAAGTACGTTCGTTGGAGAGCACCCTTGACACAGGCACTGCCTCTCTAGACACGCCCAATGCTGCACAACCACATCTCGCCTCAGGAGCTGTCATCGACCAACAAATCAAAGGCTCCAAAGACTCTATAATATGGGACCAATCCAACAATATAATCGTCAACATTCAAGTTCTTACCACTAGGGACTTCACTTCCATCACTGGTCTCAGAACTCTAAGTGCAGTTGTAAGCGAGAAGACATATGAAAAGAATGAATTGGCATTTGATGAGAGTTGGTTTGAGAATGAAAATGAAGATGAAGGCGAGAAGGAGAGAGAGCATGTTGACAGTGATGGATGGGATGATAGACATGGGTTTCGAACCTCGGACGAATTGGCTTCGCAGTTGGCTACAATGTTGGAGAGATGTGAAGAGAAGGAGAAGAGTTTGGCGCGTGATAGAGACCGAGAATCTTGAGCTGGATAGTGTGAAGATAGAAGGGTGGTGGTGTGGATGGAGTTAGGGTGGCGGTGAATGAAATCCTTCTTTGCAAGACATATAATTGTGGTGGGCTGATGAAGTTGCACTGTTGCGGTCATCGAAAACCTTAACTTCATCCACGCATTGGCTTTAGATATGTTGGATGTAAATTCCGATGAAGAAAGGAAAGAAGGAAGAATTGAGAGAAGGGTTTTCGAGGGGTGGCTTATAGAGGTACTAGCAGACGCTACTAACCGTCGCTCTTTCTCTAAAAGTTGAACGAGGCTGCAATGCGCTCTTGCTCTTCCCTCTCAATGCTAATCGAAGGAGGAATGAACGCACCGTCCCTTCGAACAGAGGAAACTCGAAATTGGGTTGAAACTTGAAAGCACTTGAACCTTTCAAAAGCAAAATGATTATACACTTCAACTAACAACTCTTACAGTCGTCAAGATGGCCATGCGCTGGCTCTTGCACAGAAAGATTAGCTCACCATAACACGAATGCGAAATATGCAAGTAAAACTTTGCATTCCGAGTCAACGCAAAGAACCAAGATCAAATTCAAAGTTCAAGAAGAGAAATTTGGGAGAGAGCCTCGAAGCCAGCTCAGCTCAGCCACAAGTCCGAACAATCACAGGGCCATATCAGCCGCATTCACTAACCACCTCTCTCCCTTTCACTTATGCATTCTGCCTTGGCGTTCTCACTCCTCACTTCTCATTCCTGATCTCAGCAGCAGAAAGAAGAACGCACTCGGACATCCATCTCCGTTGCCCAGCTCATCTCTTATCACATCTCACTTCCTCCATATTCAAATCAAGAATATCTTCATGCGTCCATGAATTACGCCACCATCACTACCACAAATGGCCATCAAATACACGCATCCCGAAATCATCCGGGTACGACGATGAGCTGTTCCACAACCAAGAATTCACAATGCACAATTCGCAGTCCACAATCCGCAATCCACAATCCAGCCCAGACAGATAGAGACCGGCTCGCCAGGGAACCACGGAACCAGTGCTACCTCCGTACCAAGGAAGGGCCGACCAGAGCATCTTCGTCCTCATCCTGCATCGGGGCCAGGCTGAATACCACCTATTGCCACCCAGGTCACTCACCGCTCAATTGAGTCAGCCTTCTCTCAGACGCGAGGTGGCCCAATGCCCAACGCATCTCGCATCCATGCCCGTCAATCTGTCCTACCAAAACCTCAAACCATCTCCCTCCTTCCCTAACTCGAGTTTCCTAAAAAAAAATACGACCTTTCCTGGACTGAGTGATTGGGCACTAAGGCAGCCATCTTATCCATCGCAGTTGGTATGGTGGTATTGAGATCCCGATATCGAAAAAAAGGAACGAAGAGCAGGTCTGACAGCCATGCTCGCCATGCACGAACGCGCCCAGCGCTAGCCTCGAGCGCGCCTGCCTTATCTCGCAGCTCTTGAAACGCGCCGCGCCTCGATCTATTTGCGATTTTCGTTACATAGTATTCGTTATCCGTTATTCGTGATCGATTACAAGAATGCCGAGTTCGCGGATGCATGCGTCCTGCGCTCTGTCGGTCAATCTCTCACCGGCCTGATGTTACAGCACGGTACGCACCCCTGATTTGGGCGTCGGAGGATTGACCAGGTTACACCAAGTCTCGGTATCGCGCCTCCATGTGTTTGGCCGGAATTTCCGAAGAGGGCCTCAGGCGAAGCGCCCGGGTCTAGATTCACATTCGACCCCAATGCTCAAGATCGCAGGATCCGTGGCTCATGCAAAAATCAAGTGATTGATTGAATGTCTATAGCCCAAACCTCATAAACCGAACGCCTAGTCTCGTTTCTCAACCACGATGACTTTGAATTTCCGAAGACGCAACCTATAGCAAAGGTGCACCAATGTGTAATACATATGCGGTCTCCATTCAAGTGAAAAGAGCTCCGTTGTCTCTACGTATAAAAGCCAGGCAAATAACCACCGCCGATCGTTAACTGACTATGCACCACGCCGATCCTGCAGCATTTTGGTTTCTTCTTTGTGTAACTGAAGGAAATGAATGAAATCTACGACATCCAGTAACGACCGCAGAAACGACTACCATAAAGTGTTTAATGCAGCTTTGCCAAGCGTTTTGACATGCTATTGACTGTTAGTTGCGGTACAAAAACGGGGTATAGATGAAGACTTACAAGTCAAAGAACGCAAATTGGCTCGGTGAACTTCCGAACTCGTAGACGAAACGACTCGCGAGGTAACTGCCGAAGATAGCACGTAGATAATTCTCTGGAACGCGTTTAATGATCACGTCCAAGCCAATCTTTTCAATCAAGAGATTGGGAAGCGCATCAGCAAGGACAGAGCGTCGAAGCTTCTCATCTCTCCACAGCTCTGTCTTCTGCAGCTCCTCATCCAGCTTGGTGATGGCAACGCTAAGTGTATCACTCAACGTGCTGCGGGCAATCTTGGTGCGCTTGTGTTCACGCCAGATAGCCTCGAATTCAAGTCGGGCGTTCTCCTTGATAGTGTTCTGGACCTCCTTGACATATGCTTGATAAAATTCAGGTGGATTGCCATCGCTACCAACACACATGTTCTCGATGAAGCCTTGGTCGTCAAAGCTCAAGCTGGCAAGGACTTCCAAAGATGAAGAAGTGACACCACCCTTGTTGGCACTCGCATCCTTGAAGAGGATGCAGCCGGCCTCCTCAAGACGAAGCTTGGCATCCTGGGTGATGAAGAGATTGGCGCCCTCAACAATGTAAGGAATTGTGCTCTTGCCCTTCTTGATCAGCTTGCTGACACTTGAAAGATCAATTGACTCGGGGCGGCCGCCACAGGGGACAAAAACGTCGGTAAGGCCAGTCTCGCGGAGGTGGTATGTGTTTCGGAACACCGTGCCGTTAGCGACAACCTCACCACTTGGAAGAGTGACATTATTTTCATCGACCAAGAGGCGGAAGCCAGCCTTCGAGAGTTTTGACGTATCGAAATGAGAGATCATGACTCGCTTCTTGGCCAGTCGGATGAGCTCTTCTCGATCAATTCCGCTGGGATCCACTAGCACACCGCTTCCGTCTACAATTGAGGTATATTTCTCATTGCTGAGTAGGATCTCGTTGCTGCCCAGATCACCATCGGGTCCTCCGGTCTGCATCTTTCGGACTTTACTGGGATCAAGTTCCTTCTTTCGGTAAATGCCTTTGACAAACTCCCGGACAGACAAAGTGGTCATGCCATAGGCATCATGAGGAATGCCACCCAATTTCGGAGATTTGCCAGTGAAGAATGATTTCCACCATGGCGCACCGCGCTTACGAGCGTGCTCAGTAGCCCAATCAACGAGATCTGCCGTATTCTCATCAGGACCCATGAACAGGATCTCCTCCTTTCCGTAGAGATCTACAATCGGGTTCTTGATGCCTGGTGTCTCGGCTGGAAGTAGAAGGTCCATGATACTGTCGATGTACTTCTCAAAAGCCACGCTACCCTTGTCCTGGTGTGCTGCGTCCAGAAGGATGACACCCTTTGAACCACCTTCAGGGATATCCTTGTTCTTGCGTTGTTGAGTGTTTGCCAGTCCATAGTTCTCGTCAAACATTGAGCGTGCGTTGATTGAGTAGGCTTCCCGGTTGCGAGACTTAACGATACGGATACCTCCTCTGGCAATATCTCGGAAACGCAAGTGGAACCCTCTGCTCTCAGAAGAGATTACCAAGAACATCCCGTAAAGAGGTTGAGGGTACTCAATTTCTGGAAGGAAAGAAGGGTTCAGACGGAAACTCAAGGCGACCTTCGTGGGTGTGTAGAAGTTCGTCTTAAGAAGGGAGTTGTTGAAGATTCGGAATGCAGTCATGACCATCTCTTCATGTTCATTGCTGACGGTCTTGGAGATCAATTCCTTCAACTTAGCATCTGATAAGACCTCAGCAGATGGCGTAGGTGGGATGAATTCCTCATGAAAGCCGGGAGCTAGGGTAAGATGTACACTAGCGAAAGACGAGTACAACGATCGGATGAGTTCAGGGTATGTTGCGATGATCTCAAAGATATAATCGGCTGTGAAGGTCTCGGTTCTTAGACGTCGCTTGATCTTAGAGAGGACTTCTGCATGTGCGCTGTTGTTTGGATCCAACGCGGATACCAACGAAGCATACTCAGAACCTGAAATTTATCAGTATATCGAAGACCCAGATTGTGGTAATATAAACATACCGAGACGATTGAGGAAGTGCTGAACGAAGACGCACAGACAGTGACCATAGACTGTCTCTTGCAAACTCAATCTACCACTTGCAAACAAAGACTGAAACTTGTTTTGCGGGATGCAGTAGAGAAGAGAAATTTCCTTAGTGATTTGGTTAATGGAAGCGCTTAAAGGCGGGAATTTCTTTGGCTCAAGGTTGTTGGCAGGCTTAAGGTAAAGACAGATGACTGTGATTCCATTGCTGAATTGCTCGACATATTTCCTGGAGCTAGTAACACCGTAGTAGTGGTACAGATCCGAAAGAGCACTGAACATTCCGGCTGCGGTCCTACGGCGGAAGGCAACAACGAGTCTGACCTCCTTTGAGCCTTCGATATCGAAGACTTCGATGACAGGTCCTGTCCTAGAGACCGCAAGCTCAATAATGTCCTTGTAGATTTGCTTTGTGTTTTTGGTAGCCTTAGCAAGGAACAATCGGTCGGAGATGATTTCCAATCTGGTCTCATTGGGTGAGGGGTTTGGGTCCACAAATTGGCATTGGTAAACGAAGTAACAACGCATGGTTGTCTTCGAAGACACAGTACCAGCTAGATTTCCTGGCGAGCGGAAAGTTTCTACACGGAAGATCTTATGCGTCGAGGCATCGAGATACTTGCTCTCAAGGCGATGCTCATATCGAGGTCCTGACATATTGGTAATTCCCGGCTCGCTTGTATCGATATAGATGGCATGATCGGAAGCTTCCATGTCAAGTCGGATCTCTTCTCTCTTGTCCTCACGTGCAAAAGCCGCAATCTTGGCAGCGTAGAGAGATGTGATGTGACTGACGATGGCATCAACGGTCTCCAGCTGGAAGTAGACATCGTCAATACCGAGTTCGTTGTAGAACCAAGATATCTGTTCATCAACCAAGGTTTCTGGGATCCATTTCTTTTCCAGAATCATTGACTTGACTGTGATGGGAGTTAGTCAGCTATAGAATCAATGCGTGAGATGATTCGCTGAAAGGAAGAGCGGTCTGCAATGGCTTATTCGGAACAAGTAGGAATGAATGCGAGATTATGGTAGGACGAGATTGGAAACTTCCAAAATGTACTCGTCATCTCGAATTACTCGCGCATTCGTGGCCGAGAGTCTCGGACCTTGATGCTCCACACACTGCACAAATAGCCTCAATTGCAGAACCAATGAAGAATTACCTCAACAACGCCGCATATGAAATGTGACTAACCTTGAACCATCTGTTCCTTCTTGCCCTTGAACTCAGGAGCAATGTATCCGACGGTTGCAGACCGCAGGACTCGGTGTCCATTGCCGCCATTGCCGTTCATGCTTTTGCCATTTTGGTAAGGGACACTGAAATGTGTAGGTTGAGGCGAGGGTTGTCTGCTGGGATTTCTAACAACTTGCTCAACTGCCTTATTGACGGGCGGAGCAGAGGTGTCGAGGCTCGCCATGATGTCGAGGTCGGCTTCGAGGTCGAAGACAGGAAAAGGTTCGAAGGGTTCGAAGTACTCTGGGAACTGTTGAGGTGAACCCAGGATGTTAGTCGTGATCAGAGTTAATGTTTTGGCCATTGCGATTGGACTACAGGCGCGAAGCCTTGATGAGACCTCGAAAGAATGAAGAAGAGTCTAGAGAGGAAGGAAAGCTTAAGGTGCTTCTCATGGCTGCCATGGCCAGAGGGACAGGAAGGCTTTAAGATATCTACCATGAGGGCCATGACTGCCACATTGGGTAGAAAGGCAGGAGGCCTGCATTAGCTAAAGCGCACTTACTTTGGGCTATGTGAGCGGTGACGGCGAGTTCGAGACTAAGTTGCCGTCGTACGAGCGGTATTGACGCCGATGCGGTTGAATACAGGACAGGCACTGTGGTTCGGTCAGCCATGCCCCTGGCTCAATTGACTTTGATAGGAGCGGGACGAGCGGTGGTGGAATGGAGATAGGATAGGGACAAAGCAGCAGACGTACCGGCAGTTCAGCGAGTATCCGTGTAACGGTAGTGCGAGTGAGGTGCGTGAATTGCGTGAATTGCGTGAAGACGTTGCAAAGGTGCGGTGTGACCGGGTACCTGCTGTGCAAGTAGCGCGAGATCTCGATAAAGTACACGGCGCAATCTGAAGGACCACCAGGACGACCAGGCTTTATAAATTCAATTGGGAGTAGATAGTGTCGGAGCTTCGAGGCTCTCCAATCTTGAGTCTGACGAGTCTGACGTGAAGGAGGCGCAGAACCAGGCAAGGCCAGGAGCGCAAAGATAAGGAAAGGGGAGAGCTGAGAACTGGGAAGGATGACGATGATAGGGGAGCGGAATCGAAGATGAATGGATTTACTTCCTATCCGTATCTTAATTGACGGCCAGGGCGCCAACACGAGCTCGTTGGTCTTCTTATAGACGAGTTGCCATGGCAAACGCGAACGATTGGGATTTTCTTGAGGAATGATGCAGCTAGAAATTTGGTCAGGTACGATGCTCTCGTGCCCGCATTTTGCGATAAAGAAGCGAGAGAACCTGGCAGGCTGGTGGCAGGCTGGTGGCACGCTTGCCGGTTATTCGAGGCACTGCTGGGTGGGCTTACCGCAAGCGGGCTAGCGCCTCCCAGGAAAACACGAGGAGGGAGGAGGGGTCAAGCCTGAAGTGGCTCGAGTGGCTCGAGTGGCTGCAGCACCATTCATTCATTCCCACGCCCGATCGTGCCTCAACGCGTCTAGTGCGTGCCGACCAGATGCGGTTGTATTGCTCCTTCGAGTCTACGTTCAGCTTCACGGCAGATTTCAGCCCCTTTGGCCGTCGATCCCAACGCTTCTTGCTTCTTGCTTCTTGCTTCTTGCTTCTTGCCTCTTGCTTCTTGCCTCTTGCTTCTTGTGCGTGGTTTCTGACTCGCCGCTGCTGCTATTTGCGGGTGCAACGGCGGCTGGCCGCACGACATGCGATGGCCCTGTGAGCGTCGGAGCGAGTCCAAGCCCTGGTCGCGTCTGGAGACGCCTCCGGTCGCAGTCCCGTGATCCGGAACGGAGGGGTCGGCCGCGCGTGATTTGCGTGGTTTCCGGTGGTCGATGCGATGCATTGAAATGCCCCGCATCTAGACCCGGAAAGTGTTTCTCGAGGGTAATTGAAACCGTCACGAAGCACGCCGTTGCCATTACAAGCTCGTCGTCGCAGGCCCGACGTAACGGTCAAAAGAACAGATCATTCTTTGCACCATTCTCGCCCTCTTTGCGCATTCTCATGACACAGACTTGCATTTCTCATTACATATAGCTTGACGCGCGCCTCGCCTTCGCCGCCTCCGGCCCAATCGTGCGTGACATCACCCTTCCCCGGATTATCAACTGACCTTTGACAGTTCTCTTGAGTCCACCAGGACCACCGAAGTTTAATTCCGCCTTCCGCTTGGACCGAGAACCTCATACGCAATTCGTGTGCCAGAAGTTGCGATCCTCACCGCTGGACAGCACTGCTAATTGCAGAGACACTTTGACACCCGCCAAAACGGTGGTTCAGCTGCCTTCTTTGAGCTGCTATTACGTTTGAGCAATGTCGTCTTCGGATGGCCAGAGCCAGCACGTGTACAGCAGAGACTATGCAGTGGCTCTTGATACCCAGGATCCTCTGCATGGCCTCAGAAAGGAATATCTGATACCATCCAAAGCCCAGCTGCGGGCACAGTCTTTGCATGCAGCAGGTACGAGTCACATTTCCCACGGCGGTTCCATTGCTGAGTCATGAAGAAACTCTTGGTCCAGAATCGCACGATGAGACTGCAATCTACCTCTGTGGAAACTCGCTTGGCGTGCAACCTCGAATTATGTCTGTACGAATGCAGCAATATTTTACGACTTGGGCGACACAAGGTGTCTTTGGTCACTTCAAGCCCCTGGCCGAGTCTCCTTTACCAACGTGGCTAGATGCGGATGCGAGGGCATCGGATAGCATTGCCCCAATTGTTGGGGCCTTACCATCCGAGGTGGCTGTCATGGAAACTTTGACGGCCAACTTGCATCTGCTCATGTCTGCGTTCTACCAGCCGGACATCAACGGCCGCCATAAAATCATCATTGAGAACCAGGCCTTTCCTTCCGATCACGTGAGTACCCCTTTTCTCATTCGGCAATGGCATGCAGCTTGGCAATGAAACCTTCTCTAGGATTACTGCCACATCTTTCTTATAAGCCCGAATTGTTCTCGTGAGAACCATCAAGTGATGTGGGAAGTGGCGTGGGCGTCTGGTATTATTAAACATTTATCTAATTGTCATACGGTCCCCAGTTCGCAGCGGAATCTCAAATCCTCCACCACAATCTGTCGCCCAGCACGTCTTTAGTTACCATTGAGTCGTCAAGCCTTCCTCAAGCTCCGCTTTCTACTTCTCATATTCTTTCAATCATCAAAAAACATGCATCGACAACAGCTATTCTGTTGCTACCAGGTATCCAATTCTACACAGGTCAATATTTTGACATCCGTACAATCACCAAAGCTGCTCAAGCAGCGGGAATATTTGTGATCTGGGATCTCGCACATGCCGTTGGCAATGTTCCTCTTAAGCTCCACGAATGGAATGTCGACGCGGCTGTCTGGTGCAGTTACAAATATCTCAATGCTGGACCAGGAGCCGTGGGAGGACTTTTCATCCACGAGAGAAATAGTCAAGTATCTTCGAAGGCAGGCGAGATGACATTTCCCAACAGGCTGAGTGGGTGGTGGGGCAGTTCCAAAGCATCTCGATTTGCTATGGACAACAAGTTCGTGCCTATCCCGGGCGCGTCGGGTTTCCAGCTCTCAAATCCATCAATCTTGGATATCACGAGCTTGAATGCCTCGCTGGAGGTGTTTGCCAAAGCCGGTGGCATGCTGCCTCTACGCGAGAGATCCGTCCGACTCACTACCCACCTTGAGGTCCTACTTCAGAACATGAAGGCCTATTCTTCAAAACAATTTGAGATCATTACACCAAGCGACAAGGATCAGCGTGGCGCTCAACTAAGCTTGAAGTTACAACCTGGGCTGCTAGAAACTGTGATGAAAGCGCTCGAAGAGAGAGGTGTCGTCGTTGATGAACGTCGACCGGATGTGATCCGTGTGGCACCTGCCCCGTTGTACAATTCATTCGAGGACTGTTGGCTCTTTGTGGATGCGTTCAACGAAGCACTGCATGTTGCCGAGAAGCAGTGACATTGTCACATAACGGCTGCACGGGAGCAGGAGCTTTACGATTACGATCGCCTGCATAACGATCTAGATGGACGGGATAGAGCATAGAATAGATCTCTCCTCCTAGTCTCTCATTCGTTCTGAGATCTCCGGCTAGCCGCGCGAATTGCCTCCCATTTGTGTTACTGTCAAATGCGAGATCGAGGCAAATAAAAAATGCCTCGTTTGAGGATGTGTGATAAAAACGTATTATGAACTCGTAAACATGAGGGAGTTAATTTAATGCGTAGCAATTAACCAAGCGCTACCCAAATTGTAAACACATCTTCAAGGACAATCCAGAGCCACACTCACAGCCTTGTCCTCATCTCTCAGCCTCGCTAGCAAGGCTGGTCGAGCCGTTCGACGACAGGGGTACCATGCACGTGGCCTGCCAAGACCCAGCATCAGAATACCGATAACAGAACTTTTCCCTCCCGTCTCAACAACCCCTTCAACCATGTCCGTCCCCAGGCTGACGTTCCTCTACCCGCATCTCTTCCGCTCAATTCGAATCTGCGAGTCCGCTGGCTCAAAAACCCGTTTACGCGCTCTCCAAGACTCGCAGCAATGTTCGAAAGCAAAACCTAGAGGTGGGGCCCGAAGGAGGGAATTCTCAACCGCGGAGAGGAGAAGAGCGCCGCAATTCGTGCAGCGCCATGGGAAAGCCGTTGAGCCGTTCATCCCCGAGGGTGAGAATCCAGCGGATGTGAAAGTCTTCATGCCTGAGACGACGGACGGGAAAGACCAAGACCAGACTGCCAAACCAGCAGCCCGGGCGGACGAGAAAATCGAGACAAAGGACGAGGGGGGGAGCAAGATAGATCCGAACCCTTCGTCTGCTGCTCCATTATCGGAAGAGACGCAGGCAGCGGCTGTCTTACCTGGTGATGATGGGAAAGATTACGTTTATGAAAATGTCCCGCCGAAAGAAGAGCAGCCGTCTCCTCGCCAGAAAGCGGCGGTGAATACCTCTGATCCGGCTGGGCCGATCGAAACGGTGCTGCATATGCCGCCTCCTGATTCTCCAGATGAGGAAAATGCTGCAAAACCGCCTCATCTGCAGACACCGCCTTATGTCCATCATTTCGATACCTATACTTTGGTGCAGCAGGTTGAGGCTGGAGGGTTCACGACTGAGCAGAGTATTACAGCTATGAAGGCCGTTAGGGGACTGTTGGCTTTGAATCTGGATGTAGCGAAGGCGGGACTGGTTAGCAAGAGTGATGTGGAGAACGTGAGTTTCCAAGGCGGATTTGAAACGGTAAATATCTGACTGAGACTCAATAGGAAACATATCTATTCCGAGCAGCATGCTCTGAGCTAAAAACCGAGATTCAAAATAGTCGTCGGAAGCAAGAGGAGACCATGAGAAGAGAGCGGACCCTACTCCAACACGAAGTCGATATCTTGAACCAGAAGCTTACTCAGGAATTACTCACACTAAAAGACGACTTGAAAGGAATGTTTGACGACAGAAAGATGTCTGTCAGAAGCGAGCAGCGGGCTATGGAGAGTAACGTACGTCCCCTCCCCTCATTCCATACCCAACACAATTACAATTACAATTACGATTACTAACCAAACCTCAGATCCAAGAACTGAACTACAAAATCACAGTCATGTTAAACAGCGACAGTAAATCCGAGGTCGAAGGCCTCAGATGGGTCCTAACCAGACGATCGGTGATGGGTATCCTGTTCATGGCGTTCATGGTCTTAACTTCGTTGCGGTACGCGAGTTATAAGTCGCATGAGGATGAGATGAAGAAGAAGAAAGAGGAAGACCATAAGTTTAGTCCGGTTGTGGAAGACTTGCCGGCACAGGGTGCGGCGGAGATTTTGGCGGCGAATTAGATGTCGCTCTAGAAGGGAAGATAGATGACGGCACATATATACAGACTAGGATCTACATAATTTGATCCCCTCTGAAGCTTTCAATATACCCAATGAAAAATTAACTCACGGCATGGATATCTGTGAAATGATTGCGCTTGTGATACTACTTGGAGTGAGGCTTTGATGTTTGAGATGATACAATTCACAGTACTAGCTAGCCTGCATCATTTACCCCCATCCTCGTCTGTCTCATCGCTCTCAAAAGTGAGACTTTCATTTCCATTTCCAAAATCCCTCGTCCCGATATGTAATGCCACGCCAACAATCACAGTCACAATTGATTTTCCATCCCAGCTCCTCCAATACTCCCAACACCAAACCATGACCATAACCACATCACAATTACCTTCCTTCACAACATTGGACCCTCGACCAACCTATATAACAACACCCCATACCAGCACCACTACCCCACCTTCCCCTTCCCCTTCCCATCCCGATCCCCAGCCTTCGCCTGCGGAACCCCCAACTCCTCCTCCACCACCTCCCAAAACCGCCTCTCATCCATCACCGCCCCAAAATGAAAACAATCCACCAACTTCCCCAACGCCCTCTTCAACCTCTCCAACACACTTTCTCTCCCTCCCCCAGCTCCTCCTCCTCCTCCTCCTCTTCCCCCAGCCCCTCCAAAACCCCCTTCCCCACCACTTCCACTTGCACCAACGCCTCCCAAACCAAGTAAAGGCCCCCACCCATACCTCTCAACCAACACAAACCACGCCTGCACCGGCGTGATCTCCCCCGTCCCTAACTCCAAGCTCCGACTCATATCCAGCAATTTCCGCAACTCAACGGAATGATTAGGCGCGCTCCAAGAGGCGTTTTCAGAGGGCTGGTTGGACGTGGGGTTGTAGATGGAGACGGGGGCCGAGGTGTAGAGGAGGGTGGAGGCCATGAGTTCGTGGCCGGTGGGCGGGGCGGTGGGGGAGAAGGGGACGGGGGGGTGGAAGTGGGTACGGCAGGGATGTTCGAGTCTAGACGGGGGGTGTTAGTCGGGTGTTGAGGGAGGGGAGGGAAGGGAAGAAGGGGGGGAAGAGACGTACGCGAGGATGAAGTTTATGGCTAGGGTTGAGATGTCGGGATAGCTTAAGGTTGGTGGTTGAGAAGGTTGGGATGTAGAGGCTGAAGAATGTTGATTCATGTTTTGCGGGATTGGCGGTAAGGGTTTTGATAGCGAGGGGTCTAGGTTGAGGTTCGCTAATGCTTCTTGATTAGCGTGGATGGTTGATACTGGTGGTGGATTCGAGATTTGTGGGTTGGTGAAGGCGTTGGGGAAGTTGTAGATGTCTGTTTCAGGTAGTGATGTAGAAAATTGAGTTGAGTGACCAGAGCCGTGGCTATGAACGGGACTTATTTGAAGAATGGTGGAATCGATCCACTCGTCGAAGGAGGTGCTGATAAGCATCTGTTCTGGAGGGTTGGAGGTGGTAGGCCACTGGGAGATGTCTGATGGGGAGACAGAAGAGTTAAAGTCGCTTTGATGTGGGTCTGCTTGGAACGGCGCAAAATCCATAAAGTCAAAGTTCTCCTGAAGAGGATTTGCCGCGACTGAAGTATCCCCCAGCGGGACGGGCAGGTTCGCCTTCTGAAGCGTGCTCTTAATAGCATCGTTCTCATGCTTAAAAAGCACAGACTCTGTCTCTGCTTGAGATATCATCTCCCGAAGATTGATGACATCTTGTTCGAGATGTTTCACATAGTTTTCTTTCCGTTGCCGGTGTTCACTGTACAAATTTAGAGGTGGATCCTGATAGGATTCTTAAGTCCGAAATGGAGGGGCAATAGGACTAACATTTGAGCTTTTCGGACTTGTGCCCGTCGGCGTTGCTTTTGTGTTAAATTAGAGGGCTCGCCATCATCGCCATCCCCAGTACCGGTTCCGGTATTCTTGCTTGTGCCTGCCATGTGGTTCACCTGATCAGCGAATGAGAGCAAGCCAAGATATTTCCCCGACACAAAAGCACGACATGAACAAGAACAAACGGGGTGTGCATCATCGATTTAACCAAAAGCAGTTGATGGTGCATTCCAAATGCACCAGATAAGTTCAGACAATGAGGAATCAAGAATTGCCTTACCGGGCTTGGTTGTATTTGGCATAAACTTGACAGATTTGAACGAGACCTTGTCAACGCCCTTCTGCCAGAAGGCGCTGAACGAACCGGAACTTTCTTCGGTCATGCTGAGAAATGCTATCGTAATTCCAAATTGATTCCTAAAATCTTCATCTGATCATGAGATGGCGCGAGGTGTGAAGGTTGCCGCACTGTAAGCCCTGATTAGTTTCGTTTGAGGGCGGAGGCTCCTGCGGGCAGAACCATAAGAGGGGCTACCAGCCTCGTCCTTCTCAGATTGTCTATTTCGTGCTGTTCAGTGAGACAGTGAGACAGTGTTGGATCGTCTGAATAGCTTCGTCTGGAGTAGGGGCTGGCACCAGGTAAGCGTGTGGAAACATTGCAGAATGCAAGTCGGTGTGCCAGATCTTATGGAATCAAAGTTGCTCAATCGGGAGTGGCTTACAGGGGTCGTCGTATGATCACGTGTTGTGGCTTTTCTCCTTCTCTTGAGAAAAGTATATAAAGCCGAAGAGAGGTGCAGCAAGGAAGGAGATTATATTGATAAATAGATGATATTGTTCATTTGTTAGTCGTGAGAGTTGGAATGGTTTCCCGAATAAGCAACCTCTCGGTTCAAACTATTCGCTGATGCATTCTGATGTCTAAGCACTATCGGACTCTAGCTCAGAAGCCCAAACAACAGACTAGTTCTTTTCCAGTACTCCTTCGCAGCTTGCTGAAGCCTTTTGATTGACGTCGCATCGAGATCAGTTTGAGACTCCAGCGCATTTTCCAGGGATACAAGTCCATCTCCAGAGGTAGTGTTCGCTTTTGAATTCTCGAGAGCACTCTGGAGGACCAGGACATCGAATAGCGATTGAATGCGCAGATCCGCCTGTACCTTAACATCAACCATTGCGGCGGCGTTCGCTGCTTCGGCACTCTCATTGCCATCTGCGCCGCTGGATTCTTCGTTTTGGTCGGCGTTTTCAGCGCCCTCTTCCGCAACAACATCTCCATTTGTCGTCGTTCCATTGACTTTGCTCTCCTTCGAATCCTTAACCTCCTTCTGCGCTTTCAGAGCCGCACTCCATCGATCAGCTAACTCTGTGCTCAAATGTCGCTTCAGAACAGCAACAGCCGCTGGACTCCACAGATCGCATCCAATTTTCGCCATAGCGATAGCTAGGCTGTGCAGCAGCTTGAAACTACCAGGTGATGGCTGCACAGGAAGCTCTGGCTCGCCCTCCCACAATGCTCTTCCTGTTACTCTCTTCTTCTTGCAAGTCTTCATAAATACCTCAACTGGAGTTTTATAGGTAGTAGATGCGAGCTGTTCGTGTAATGTAGGGATGAGCGACAGGCCAAATTGTCGCAATGCAGTATTCTTTGGGAGTTCTGAACGGATATCTCTGATTATGCGGAGTAAATAAACCGAAATTTGTCCACACTCGGCGCTTTCTTGGTACGTTGAGAGCAGAGATGCAAGTTTTTCGTGTAACTCCTTGTAGGAACTCTCTAAGCTGGAATTGAGGTGGTCTTGAAGCATTTGTGGGTCATCCGTACTTAACAGCGTACTCCTCGATTCAAGGCTTAGATCGTCTTCAATGTCTTCCAGGTCATCATCCCATTTCTGTTTCTTGAGCTCGTCGACAATAGTGATGATCTCGTCAACGAGATGTCTCCATGTCTGATAACCTCGATAGACCCTCGATACTGCGTCGTTCCGTCCATATGTTCGTGAAATAATGCCTTGCTTGAAAAGAGATGCGCCATTGGTGATCTCCATTTCAAGCATGCTTTCGTCCCAAAGGCTTTCTTGTTTATCTGTGATATTTGCTTGCCATGAGCCGAGCGTAGCTTCGACTTCAGTCGATACCAGACGTAATTTGCTCACTCTTGATTGTAGTAATTCTACCAGTCGGTCATTGACAACCTTTCGAAGCTCGTCAAGAAGAACAGAAGGATTAAACCCTTTCGCTTTTCCGCCCTCCTTGATCCAGATTTCTAGGATCTTCGTTCGTAAGCCCACCACTGATTTGAACTCGGGCATCTGATTTAGAGTCTTAGCGAATCCTTGCAACATAACCTCAGAAGCCTCTTTCGCCCAGCCCCTCAACATATTGACAGCGTGCGAGCCCTCGAGATCGTCATGTCTGATATATGGCATGAAGAACAAAATCTCATCTCCAAACCACTTCTCACAGACATCAAGGCGAAGTCCCTCTAAACCTCTAATTGTTTGATCTTTGAGTAAGGGTTTGACCTTCAAGCTTGCCAGAGCTTCGGACAATCGACGTGGCACCAATGCTTGCACATCTAGTAAAGTTTTCGTGTAGAGCTCCAAGGCTTTCACTACACCCGTAGCCTCAGCTTTCTGCTCTCCCTCGTCATCGAATAAAAGAGCGATCGCTCGGCCTCGGACGTCTAGGAAGTGTCGTAACACATCTTTGGCCCCATAACTCGTTGCCAGACTGTATGCACAAAGTGCTTGAGTGAGATCATCTCGATTGTCGCCTGTCTTTTCCAATATGCGATCCACACCCTTCTCTAGCCTTCGTCGCAGAGTTTTAAGTTTCTTCTTGATTTCGTCTGCTGCTTCCTTCTCTTGTGTGCTCCTTTGTGATAAGGCGGTATCCACGCTCTTGGCCAGCAACCGACTGAGAACAAGTACTTTGGCAGCAAGCACTAGACTCTTCCCCTTTCCATCTTTCGAATCATAACTCTCACTGCCACCTCTCTTCATGAGTCTGCCGACTGTCACAGCACACATGTCCAGAGCCTTCATCCGCGCATACCATTCCAGTTCAGCTGCCCGCTTGCCTCCCTTTCCGCTTTCCTGGAGCTTTGCCAGCCCTGTCGCCATCCCACCAACCACTCCTCTCCCACATCCTTTCCCAACTCTACCAAGCTTGTCTTCCACATGTCCAATATCATCTCGCATTTGTAGAATCATTTCTGCTGTCCGAAGGAGTTGTCTGTAGCTTCCGCCTACCAGGGTCCGTAATCGTGCATTTTTCTCGTCGAGCTCAGAGGTCAGAGTGCGGTGGAATTGTCTAACTTGCGGCAGAGGGTATTTGAAAGCTTCGGAGGCGGTGGTACATGTCGTTGGGTCGAGGGTCTTGTTTGCTGCCATGGTGTCCGCATTTCCCGGAGTGATCAGACGAAGTGTAGGTAATGAATATTAAATTCACGCTAGATTAAGGGTAGCAAGAACGTATAGATCAATTCAATAACATGTTGTTCTGCCAAATGAAGCGCTTCATCACATCTGTTCTAGCCTTGGAGTGCTCAATTTGTCTTGAACATTTGAGCAGGAGAGTGAAATGGTCTGTGCGCTCAGCCTTCTCTGGGAGGCTGGCCAATAAGTGCTCGTGCTTTGCTTCCTGTTCTTGCCACCTCCCATTTTTTCCAGGGCATTTCACAGTAATCAAACGTTCTTCGCATCATAATCAATAATACTCAAGACATTCTATAGCAGCCGTCGTAATAGTTGTAGGCCGTCAAGGCTGCGAAGTATCGCACAACACGGCAATTAATTTGAAGTGTCTATTGGAGGCAAAATCCACTGCTTTTGTTTGACAATTATTCCGATGAAAGGCTTGAAGTTGGCCAAGGCCGAGCCTCGTCTCCGATTTGTAGCCAAAGTTGAGATTCCTGGCTGGATCCACGATATCAAGGCGTCATGGAGGATTTCAACCGCTCATTTTGAAGCTTGCGTTTGATTTTCCGAGTAGAATGTCCAAAAGTACGCGAATTATATCTTCAATGAATCAGGCCAGGGAAGTATAAAAGACTCGAATTCGTTCCTTGGAAGTCCAGCACTTGTGAAGATGACCGTCAATCGCTTGGAGAATCCTGGTTTCAACACGCAAATTCTGCGTATGCAGATATCACAAGCTGTAAGGGCTCTGTAAATATCCCAAAGCATGTCAGAGAAGCTGCCTTGAGAGTGGTTAAGTTGTGATTATTTCATGCATTTTCTTATTCCAGACGGGTTTGCTTACGACTAGACGTCTTACTGGGGGGACGTGTAGGATGATCCGGAACGGAGAAGGGGCCGGACTGATGGCCATCAATATCTATTCAGAGATCAGCTCATCGTTTCTCAAGTGCGCGGACGCCCCCTGTCGAAGCTTGAATAGGTCTCAGGATAATGTTCCCTTGAATAAGTTGATGACCTTGGGATGAGCCAGACAGGGATGCGAAGATCGATGGTCGTTCAATGTGTGCTAATTTAGGCTCCTTCGAGGATGGGCGCTCTTGACAGCTCTGTTTTATTATGGAATCTACTCCGAGTTCGTCGCGGTTTTCCAGTCACTTGAACCCAATTAATGGACGTCATAAAGTTGGACATCAACCCTACCGTTTGAATGTTTAAATCAAGAGAAGCCGAGCACATTGTCACTTTCTTCGCTTTTGAGTAGCTATGGCCAAGCTTTCGCAGTTCATGCTTGGCCCAGGAACGGCAACCTTATGTTCAGGAAAGCTTGTTTCTATGGTCTTCGGTTGATCGGCATCTGCAGTCAGCCGGAACGAGCCATCCTGTGCCATTTAGATCATGTGCATGACCCAAAAGCACCTGCGGCTCAGCTCGCGCAAGGTTCCTCAATAGGCAAGGAGCCATTGACTCAATCACGTGTGATCGCAGTAGGTGCTGCATGGAGAAAGATATCGCAACAAATATGACGTGCCAAAATCCTTCGTACATTTTCCAATCCAACTTTGATTCAAATCCAGGTTAGATGTTATAATCTTCCTCAAATCCGAGATGTATATAAACCAGCAAAGACGCCGTTGGTCGAGAGGTTCTTCTAGCATTAACAAGCTGAGCGTTTTGCAACCGGTCTACGGCCATAATACGCGAAATGATGCTTTCCACCACATTCCTCCTCACCAGCGTTCTCGGTAAGAGTTGGACTTGAATCAATATAAGCTTTTCCTTGCTGACACCCCTCATAGCTGCTGCAGGAGCTTCCACGAACTCGCCAACAACCCAAGACTACGCTCCAACTGCCATTCCCTGCCCAACCGATGTGCAATGGATCCGCCCTGCCATTGGTCTCACCCCAAAAGAGACTAAATATGTGTATGGCCGGAAGAAAAAAGTCCTCTATGCTCTCGAAGGATATCTCGAACGCCTGCAACTAGAGAGCTTCGACACACGTCAATATATTCAGCTTCTTCGGGAATCAAACTTTTCGAAAGTGCCGACTATTGGCTACGCTATCAGTGGAGGTGGCTGGGCGTCTTCCTTGACCGGTACAGGAGGTATGAGAGCCTTGGATGCCCGCTTCGAACCAGCTGTGCAAACCCGTACGGGTGGCCTGCTTCAGATGCTGACATACATGTCTGGACTCTCTGGAGGCTCGTGGCCCATCAGTAAGAATAATCTAGTTCTTTAGATCATTCTTTTCATATTTGTGGTCATTGAATACTGATCTCTAATTCTTGTAGTGTCGTTTGCCACAAGCAACTGGCCCACCGTCGACGAGCTCACTGCCCAGTGGCACCCCAACATAAGTCGGTTATATGGCGTCTCCAACACAACACAATACGCAGCAACTGCTACTGATATATTCGAACAAATGTCAAAGAAGCTGGAAGCAGGTTTCAATGTCAGTATTGCAGATTACCTTGGTCGGAACTTCGCGTATGAATTTATCCCTGGTCCCGTTGGTGGAATCGCGACGACATTCTCCGGCGTGACCAATCTGAGCAGCTTCATTGACCACGAGATGCCTTTCCCAATTCTCCAATACAATGAGATCGACACATTTGATCCGGTGGACTTCGATCTCCAATTTCCAACGTCCAATGCCACCATAGTAAGTACTTCAGACGCCTCTAAAGATTGCACCCTTTCTTAACCTTTTTCTATGACCTAACTAGAAAATAGTAC
Organism: Phialocephala sp. D728; assembly: GCA_003988865.1. Lineage (NCBI taxonomy): Eukaryota > Fungi > Ascomycota > Leotiomycetes > Helotiales > Mollisiaceae > Phialocephala > Phialocephala sp. D728. The sequence goes on from QYAJ01000002.1 coordinate 386,804, forward strand.
GACATTACTCCATTTGAGTTCGGTGCTTGGAGTGGATCAATTGGTGCTTTCACGCCCACTGAGTTTCTCGGAACAAGACTTTCAGGAGGAGTGCCGGTCAATAAAAGTGCTTGTATTCGAGGCTTCGATAATGCTGGGTATGTATTTCATCCACTTTGCGTTGTATGGACCATTTGCTGATCAATCCATCCAGTTTTTTGATCGGCACTTCAGCAGATGCCTTCAATGCATGGTATATTCAAGCACTATCAAACGGCACAGAGGCGCAGTTTTCAAAGCGTACCTTACATCTTGACGGCAGTAATGGACGAAAACACAAACTTTGGAGAAGAGCTCCCCAGAGCGGCTTCGGAGACTTAATAGAGGAGATCCCAGAAGGTTTTGAGGAAGCACTTGGTCTTAACATAACGAGTGCGGCATACGGGATCTATCCCAATTCTTTCGCGAACCTTACTACGACATCACCATTGGTCAACCACTCAGCAGATCTGAGACTTGTTGATGGTTCAGAATCAGGGCAGGCAATTCCTTTATGGGGTCTGATTCAAGTTGCCAGAGGTCTGGAGTTCATTATTGCCTGGGACGACAACTCAGATGCCGCTCCATACAGCTGGAACAATGGTACTAATCTCTACGACACCTACCTCGCGGCAAATGCTTCTAGGATTCCGTTCCCTGTCATCCCACCGGCTACGACATTTGTCAATAAGAATTACACCCAGAAACCCGTCCTTTTTGGTTGTGATCCGCTACTGACCACGAATGGAGATGCTAACGGTCCGATCGTACTTTACTATGCAAACAGTCCATATTCAGCGTACACTAATTATAGCTATGGTCAAAGCAACACGAGTGCGTCGCAGATGTACGATATCTACTTGAACAGTTTCAACCTTGTGACGCAAGGCAATGGAACTATTGATCCCGACTGGCCTGCTTGCATAGGGTGCGCCGCCATCGATAGAAGTGTCGCAAGAGTTGGAATGCAACGAACTACTCAATGCGACGGCTGCTTCAAGAAGTATTGTTGGGATGGGACGTATAACAATACCGATCCAGGCATTGTGGATTTGTCTCTGTACTTTGATCCGAGCTTGGGATTCTTGGAGTGGAATAAGACCCACGACTTCTGAAAGTAACATGAGGATTTTGGGTAGTCAGTGCAATATCTTCTTTTCAAGTCTGACCATATAGTAATTGTGTTTGGCTGGACAGAAGCCATGGATGGCGTGGATCAGATTAGGCGAAGACTTTTCCATGCTCAAATCAAGAGTTGCGATGAATCCTTCGTGATGTGTTCGAAATCATTCTGCAAGTCAAGTGTTTAGCAACCAGATTAGTGCTGGTAGAGTTATATTGTGATAGGTTGAAGACGAGGACATGGTCCTTATTGTAGGGCTGATCAGCGTGGTCGAGACCACGGCCCCTAGGCTTCGCCTAAATGACCTACCAATACTTGTTTCGCAGCGCTGAAGGTGCCGAGCGCTAGGCCTGAAGATCTCTACTTGGATGCAGCTTACGTAGAACTTCGCCTGTTCCTGCCAAGGAGAGGGTCCCGGAATCTCAATGACGCAGTCCATGCTCGACGCATGCGGCGCAGCCACGATCAGTTTACCTTTCTCGCCTTTCTGGTACGGGGCCGCCGGGCTGAGGGTTCGCCTCCTTGCCGAGACTATTTGGTATTTACAGAATGGCAACACAATATAGAGACTTGCAAGGTAGCATCTTTCTATAACAGAACTGTTTTCAATTGCCCAGAAACCTCCATTTGCCACCTCCAACACGTGAGAGTACGTTGACTTCTCAAATATGGTGTATTTTGGAGGCAAACCGTCTACTGGCTGTGAAAGATGTCGAACGCGGAAAATAAAGGCAAGTAATAAGTCTTTGTGCCTGAGATATATAACCCTAACATTCCCAAAAGTGCGACCAGAAAGCGGGCGGATGTGCCAATTGCGAAAAGAGAGGTTACGAATGCTCTGGGTATCGCAATGAAGTCGATCTAAAGTTCCGAGATGAAAGCCAACAAGTTGCCAAAAAGTCTAGAGATAGAGAGGCATCGAGGAGGAAAGCTTCGTCGTCTAGATCACCTCTACCTGGATCATCTGCAGCATCAGCTGAGCCCTCGCGTAGACCATCTGCAGTCTCTGAGCCCGCACATTCTGGGAGAGATAGTGCATCGATGGTCGAAGGCAGTGGTACTGGTGTTGAGTTGGCTGCATTCGAGGAGGACGAGTTCCTTCCGGATCCAGCACTCTCCGAGATGCTTTCACCGGATCTCGACGACCAAGCGTTGGCATTCTTCTTCTCGAACCACGTACTAGGCGAATGGCATACGTCTTATGGGACGAATGTACGTTCTTACGGCATGGATGATGCTCTCTTTTCAACCGTAAAAGCCATCGGACTGGCCGGAATCTCAGGCTTTTCTCACGCCTCGGACTTGAACATCGAAGCAAGGAAACGTTATTTAGCAGCTATTCAGAGCATCAACAACGCGATTGTTTTCCCCGAGAGTGCGAAACGAGACAGTACCCTCACATCAATCATGCTGCTCAGTCAAATTGAGGCGATCGAATGCTTTACTCCTCGTTCTCTGGCTGCCTGGGAGAACCACGTAAAAGGAGCAGCAGCTGTTATCAAGCTGCGAGGGGTTGAGAAGCTGAAAACTCCCCTCGAAATACGCTTATTTGTTCAAGCTGTTTCTAGCTTAATGGTCTGCTGCACGAAAAATCGGATCCATCTACCAGACCATCTCTTTGAGTTGATGGATGTAGCAGGGCAGTGCATGAAGACTGACGCTCCTGGGTGGCGCTCCTTCCACTCACAAATGCTTGTCACCCAATTTGCGGCTGACATAAAGCACAACATCATCACTGACCCTCGCGCTATCATTCAACGCGCATTGGAGCTCGACGATATGGTATCATTGATATTCCTCGATGCAGGACCTCAGTGGACATACGATACTGTAGTCGACGACACACACCCCGAGATCATCCTTCTTGGGCACTACCATGTGTACCAAAACTTCATGTCAGCACAAGTGTGGAACAGCATGCGTTCCACGCGAGTTCTTCTTCATGACTTTGTCCGGAAAGCGCTTTTGAAAGGCTTCGCTGCTGAGCCTCCGATCTTCTCATCGGCAGAGCACACCGCCCAGTTTCAAGCTTCGACAGATTTGATGTATGAGATGCAGAATGAGCTCTTGGCTAGCATTCCCCAACACGTACTTGTTAAACCCGATATAGCAAATTCACCATTCAAATTCCCGTGGTCGAATTTCGATGCAGAAATATACAACCCAAGCCAGCGATCCTCTCCTGTATCGGAAAAGATACCCCTCATTAGATCGATTGGTGGATATCTCTTGCCTTGGTTATTATACAGAACGGGCAATATTGGTGTCACGACGAGGGAGACGATGGAGTCTATTTTGAGGTTGTTGAGGTTGGCGGGAAGTGAGATGGGGATTCAGATGGCGTTTGTGTTGGCGGAAGATTTAGAAGCGAAGTATGCCAAAATGAGTGGGGTTTGATATAATGATATCGAGAATGTTTTAGTTGCTCTGAAGTATCGTTTGAGACGATACATCTTGTTGGATGCAAGATAGCTGACTCATTTTTGACAAATAGGAGATGATATCCACTTCCTGCATTGAGAGTGAGGGGTCACGAAAACACAACTGAATGTAGAGGGCAAGACCCAATAATGTACATGTGCAATATCCGAATTTATTCTCGGTCCTTGACCTAGGACCCTAGGTTTTGAATACCGGTGGTATCCCATTTGAAGGCCTGCTTCAAAGATAGACGCTGTGAAATAGTGAAACGTGAATTGAATATCAACTCAAGCACCGAAATTGTTGTACAGGAGAAGTTTAATTTAATTTCAGGATCAAGTCCTAACTTTGGATAAGTGAGTGATTGTCGAAATACGAAACGTAAGGTGAGATGAGTTGGGACGAACCGTAAGTTAGGACAGGAGATGCGCTACCACAAGAGGCGGTAGACGCGCGAAGAAATGGAGGCTTTTGATTGAAATGCATCATAATGCATCATAATATCTATCTTTACAATTGTTCCATGCAACTGCGAAGTTGCTTACTCGTCCCTCGTCTGACCTTTAGCTAAGCGAGCGAGCCCCTGAATCTCGGCTAGCAGGAAGATTCCCAAGAATAGAATCATTTCTGGGTAGCTTTTCAGGGCGCAATCTTTCTGACCTCAGCCAACAGCTCCTCGTCAGAACTCTTCGATGCCAATGCCTTGTTAATGCAGATCAACAAGTCTCGCTTCAGCTTCTGGGTGTTGTCGGACTCGGGAACTGAAACCTTATCCAATGCCTTGTCGAACACCGAGACCAACTTCTGATCCGAGACGCTTCCTTCCCCCATGATGCCCCTGAGTGTATCCCAATAGTGTCTTTCGGCAGGAGTAGCAGCATTGTTGATACCTTGGCCATCCTGGAGAGCTGCCAGGATTTGAATAAGGAAATCAAGACGTCGTTCGTTGGGGTAGATGTAGGCGGGAGGTGCAGACTTCTGAAGGAGTGCCAGTGCGTTGACGGTAGCGTATACTCCACAATCGCAACTGTTGTCTTGCTCCGCACATTCTAGGAGTTCTACGTAGGAGTTACGAGAAGGGGGTGGTATGCTAGATGCGGCACGAATGAGTTCTCCAAGTTGTAGGCCAACGGACTTGACGCTGTCTTCTGCGAATGAGTCGGCTTCTGGTAGAGAATTGTAGATGCTGTAGCCCCATGTCTCGCTAGTGATTTCGATGCTTAGTACGGTCCAATGGTTCTCGTAATAGTTCCAGAAGCAGACAACTCTCTCAGTGGTGGCCGGAACTGTGTAGTAGTCGTTGGGGTTCCAGTCTGAAAGTCCGTCCTCCATGTTGCTTTTCAAGAAATCAAGGCGAGTAGGATGTGTGTCGATGGTTAGTTGATCGAACTTGATGCTTGCATCCGAAGCCAAACCACGGGCGAAATGGGTCTTGGGAGCATTGTCGTCGAGTGCCAGCTGAATAATCACGTTCATGATGCTTTCGTCCAGCCAGCTCTTGGAGCCATAGTCGGAATGAAGAATAACATGCTCCTGATATTGTTCGGGAACCAATTGCAACACCTGGCGAAGGGTTGCCGTGACCTCCTTCTGTCCGAACGACAAAGCACAGTCGGTAGCATCCCTACCACATGCCCTTTGCTGCCAAATGCTGATTATATCAGCCACAACACTAACCACCTGTTTCAGGTGGCTGTCGGGGATTTGTTCGTCCCGTTGGACGGCTTCGAAGCCCGCTCTCATTGTCTCAATATTCTCTCGCTGGAGCGCCGCCTTCTCGTTTGGAGTTGCCATCTTGGTGGATGCTTTTCGCTGATGTAGCGAGACGAGACTTGTTTTGTTATGTTTTAGTTACGATGAATAGACTGTGGAGGGCTGAAAGAGGCCAGCGTAGCAGTTGTTACGGCACTACCTTCTCGCGATAACTCCCCCCTTTTTGATCGCCTAAACCACATGATGAAATTGAATGCATGAGCCAGTTATTACTTCTCAGTTGGGAACACATAATCTAAGCTAGTCTAAGCAGGAAATAATATCGTGGAATGCAAGCAGTAGTCATAGACATTGATAGTAGAATATTGCTTCCAGCCAATGTGTTTCAGATCTGGTTATTTGAAAGACCGGATTAGATACCCTAATTTTCTATATTTAAATCTATCAAATGATGTTCGTATATAATTGTACACTTACGATGCAAAGCTAGGGAGAAATATCTGTAAATCAAGTATAATAAGATAAAGTAGTTTTTGTCAAAAATGTATAAAACAGCTCCAACGCTTTTCAGAACTAAAATGTGGGGTATTAGCAAAGGGGTTATGAGTTAAGTTTATTAGTAATGATGTCTGAATTACTAAAGGTTATTATAACCTGAAAACAATATAAAAATGTCAAACATGCTTTCAATACTTTTGAAAAGAATAATATTGGAATTGACTTTAAATAGAAAATAATATTTCTACCTCAAAATGTTAATGCTGAAGTTGGACTTTGCAAAATATTTAATCTCCATTATAATGTCCATGCTTTGATAATTACTTTATAAACCAGAATCCTAAGAATCATCTGTATTAAATTTGGCAAACTGAGATTGCAAATCTCACGTGATAATACCCCAATCAACTTTGACATAGCAAACAAAGAAAACGGAAGTTTCAATGTCCCACTGCATGATATAATCAAAACGAAGCAATTACTTATAAAAGTATGCCAGTCATTTTTGTACCTTCACAGCAGGAACTCTCTTTCACCAATGTACAAGCCCAGCCCTGCGCTTTTCAGGATCATAAGCCCCTTGCAAATTTTCGACCGCGCATTCGCTACACTGTATATAATTGGCAAGTTCATGTCCAGACATTTCTGTCCGAAGCAGATGATGTCTTCAGCTTCGCCCATCATGTTATGTGTCTTGTGTGGTTGGCCACCGAGGTTCCATGGGCTCGCTTTTCAATCGCCAACGTGCAAGTCTTCTTAGAGGGTCAAACACTCAGTCAACCCAGACCAGAGGCATGAATCAGCACTACAGCGAAGCGAGATTGATGAACAGAGAACACGAGGAGGATTGTCAAGTCGGAGTTTGTCCAGCGGCAACGGGCGGTATCGGCATCACTTCGGGGCAGAATTTGAACATGTGATGTGTCAGTTCTCCCCTCCCTTCCTTTCTACCTCATGTGTTTGCTCTTTTCGTTGTATTTCCTCGGGCAAGATCTATTTATGGCTACAATTGTTCTTAATGCAGACTTTGGTTCATTAGGCACCTTCAAGATCCCTCATCTCAAAGATTTTCCAGGTCAAGCAATTACTTGGGATGGAATCTCATGCCTTGCAATGCAAGACAAGAATGTAGGTTCTCAAGTGAATAGACCTCACATCGTTCCTTTTTCTTTCTAACAAACATAACAGAGGGCAGCTATATTCTCGCAAACAGGAAGTCGTAAATTTTGGCGAGTGCCTCGAGGTAAAATCTTCCTCTCTCGTTTCTCAACAAGCGATCTTCCACGTCGACTCAATCTATCTCTCACAGACTCGGGTAGCTGTCTAAAGAGAAAGTAATGCTATAGTTCAAAGATTTGTCAAATATCAACTTTGGCTAGTTTTACGATAGTTTCATCTAGTATGCACCTCAGCTTCCCCTATTCCCTACCTCGATTACGGATAACAGTCATAGGGCTCTGTCACCTGAACCCATATTCATGCAGAAGAGGGAGAATGTGTCTTTACAGACACATGAGAAAGTTGGTATGACAGCATAGCGACTTCTGACACCTTGTTATCACAGGATTTAATGCACTCAATCATCAAAACGGCCGTTGAATTAGAACCTCGTTCTTCAAATACAAATGCTATGCGGGAAGATGCTTCCCTTAGCGAGTGTCTGGGTACATATTCCGTCCACGTCCAGCCTTCCATCTCCTAACAAAATTATCTTCAAGCATTTCTGAAGGGCCGAAACCGAAACGAAAACCTAAAAACCCCTACTTCACGACGTGTGCAATCGCTGGCAAATTCCTGCATCATCTCTTCTTGCCCTTTTTCGTCTTGACACCACCCTTCTGCTGTACAGCGGCATCAGCCATACCATCGGTCGTATTGGCGCTGTATCGATCGGCTGGCATCGCACAATCCTCGCAGTCCTCGCCCATTCGAATTCGTTGCCAGATATTCTTCTTCTTGCAGGGTGTTTGCACCAACCCTGCTGCCGAACAGTACTTTCCTAAAGCGTACGTCACATGCTTGCACGTATACTCGTGGGCATACCAATGGCACATCTTATCGGCTCTAGATGAAGTGATGTAGTCAAACGCAGGAGTTGTCGTCCCAGAAGCTGTTAACCAACCAAGCGGGTCCGATATCGACCGGAAGTGGGTATTCTGAATATGCAATGTTTGGTTCAGTATCGAGACTTTGCTCGAGTGGTCGAGAAAGATCCGAGGTGGGTTGACTTGAGAGGCGTAGACTTGAGAGACGTTGTGTCGACGATATCAAGAGTCAATTGTGTGAGCAAGCAATGACAGGCCTCGAATGAGTCTTGTGCTGCTCACAAGCTGGAGTTACAGTCTCACCCTTATAAAGATCCCCAGTCCGCCTTACCTTCAACGATCGACATCCTTGTCCCCCAGATGATGCACCGGATGCGAATTTCCACGTAAGAGAGCATCTCTGCCTCGATTTTAGCGTTCCAAGAGCTCGTTATCACTTCTGATAGACCGGCCTCGACCCTCAACGAAGCCATGCAATCTTAGCAATCACTGTGCCCCGCCTGTGCAACCTGTTTGCTCGGAATATGTGGCCGTTTATTCGATATTCCAACTCAAACGAGGCGATTGTGTAACAAAACAGAGCTGGACTTGGTTTGTTCCACGTTTCGGTGAGAAGTGTTCGATGCAAAACGGGACTTTGGTGTCAGAAAGAGAGGCGAGCAATCACTCGAGCGGATGCGGCTCTCGAAGATCCTCCTGAGGAACCTGGTTCAAGATCATGTTCGGATCTCCCCGTCGTGATAGGGCTGCAAGGAACAAAGTTTGGGAAACCATAGAAACCCGGCAACTTGCCCTGGCTGGACAATCGAACGGAAGGAAATAGACTCAAGGGCTGTTTCGAACGCCAAACGGAGAAGAACATCCACCAGTGCTGCAATCTTATATCGTGGACTGGTGTCTTTGTCACTTGACAAAGTCACTTCCGCTCAAGGCGTGCGATATCTATAATTGGTGACAGCCAACTCGAAATCCAACCCTCCGAGCATATTGGGCTGCCTCCCCTATATATTGGTTAGGCGATGCGATTTGATGTTCCATAAAGCTTCTAGAAGCCGGACTCGGTGCTGGCTCCCTCTGCTTCCGCCGCGTGGAGAGTCAATTTCCCAATCCCTGCAGACTCTCGCGTACAGCTCGCCATGACAAGCTTCACCGCTCTTCCAGGCACCTGTTTGCCGACCGAGCTGTGAACAGTGCCCGTCATCGACGACCCTCAGTGGAACTGGCCAGCGGATGGGAGGGGAAGGCCGCATATTTGAAGGCCAAGTGCGAGGAGATGAAGTCAGTGGTGTGCTGGCAGCGATGAAAATGAAGAGGTTGGACCAGTCTGACGACCAGACGTTCATATAACCGTCGCCCACCATGTGGAGACCCTTCGCCACCTTTCTCCCCAGCCATGTTCGGCCGCTCATTGGGTGGCCGGTTTCTGAGGGCCATGGAAATGACATGGCTGGTGTCCGTCGCTCGTCGAATAAAAGCGCGGAAGCAGCTCCTAGCCCTACTGCTGCCCTCACGCCTGCATGAGCAGCTGCATGCGCTCGGCGATTTTGCAGCAGTATGATATGGGTCGTCTCAAAACTCGGAGCCTCGTGCATCGAAGACATGCAGCGACGACGTGAAGTCTTGACCGGAAGACGGACGCGCTGGGTCGCTGGGTGCGGACTTGGAGGAGGGAGGAGGAGGGACGACGTGGCTCGGGTCCAATGAAGGAGCGGGCCGTCCAATCTGCACCGAAAGCAGCAAGGCGCGCTCCGTCGAGGCAGCCAGGCCAAACATCTCGTGTCGTCGAATGCGCTGCCACGTATCTTGCAGGTCGCATCTACGCCAGAATATGCAGCTACCGCGGTCGTACATCTAGATCAGAGCTTGTGCATCAATTCGCTGCATGGCGAGGGGGGAATCAAGTGGTCGGCGGGTCGCAGTGATATTAAGAACTTCCTCTGGCTGTCTCCTCTAGATTCTGCTTCAATTGTTGTTGTTCTCGCGCTTGCTTGTACCTCGAAAAGACGCGTCGCCGTCAAACGCTCGTTCATTGTGGGATCCGCAAATCCCCAAGCAGTCCAAGACCTGGCTCCCTTGTGCGCTTTTACTTCTGTGCCACTGCGCCGACGCGTTGGAGCAATCAATTGAGCCTTCTCCCGATCCAATTTGGTCGACCTTGCGACTTCGTCGCCCCCATCCCAGGCTCGACGCTGTCTCTCACCGCTGTCGCCTGTCTCAGGTGCAACAGCGCCCTTTGGAGAAGTCGAAATGCTTTGTGCGCGTTCCAATCCATCGTTCGAAGGAATAAAAGGCTCGCGGCAACCATTTTGCTGAAAATCAAGTGGTTGTGACCTCCTACCGCCTGCCATTGGCTCTCAGGTCACTGCCATCGCGCCTGGAAACGGGCCTGTAATTATAGTGGTCAGTGAAGCTCAATTGGATGACAGTGGCCTACCAGCTCTGCCCAGTATCCCCTATGATGCCCTTGGTTCCTGGGTCTGACTGTGTGCAGTATACATTGGTGCTGGAAGTTGGCTGTGGACTCGCTTGCCCTGTTGCGTGGCTGAACATTTTTGCGGATATAATTAATACGACATTGACGGTTTTCATCCCAGGTCTTTCCATCCCATATCGATTAGGTCCTTGGTTTGGGGTAGAGGAGTCCAACCAGGTGCCTGGACTAAGTAGGCGAATTTGATAGAGCCGAGTTTTTTCCTGTGGGTGGTTGTGGTAGTAGTTGTGGTGAGGCTACCCAAATCGCCAAATTTATATCTCGACCTGCGACCCTTCGACGACTAAGCAACCCCACGACGGCGACATCACACGGCCACTCGTTGCCTCGAGGCACCGACTTTTAGTTTCTCCTACAGATCTAGGATTTTAAATTTCTGTTCCTTTCTTTCCTGTAAGTTACAACTCCAAACAGCTACCCCAGCAACAATGAGGGCTGAATTAGAACCCAGAGTCTACTGGGTTGACTCTTTCCCTCCACTCAGAGCTGAACCTGCTTGGTCCAGAGAAAACCTCGCAGAGAACTTTGACTCGAGTATTCCCGATCTCGAACGGCCACCAGATCACGTCAAGAGGTCAACTCCTGGCAGTCTTCCTATCAGGCCATCACCAAGTCAGATCGAGGACTCTGCTATTACACTTGAGGATCTCATATCTTGGGCGCAGACTCGCAAACGCCCCGCCAACGGTTCGATGGCTTCCTCCGATGTTGACTTGAAGTTCTTGGGAAAGTTCGCAGCTAACATCCAGAACGATCATGCCCTGTTAGCCAAGAGTTTGTTTACACTCAACGGCCTTTTAACCCAACTATCTCCTCTCGTCCTCAAAGCTCGCAAACTACGTCGTTTGGACACGACTCGCGACACAAAGTCGGTCAAGCTCTACAGCGTCATCATCTGGTATGCGCGCGAAGCGTTGAAGCTCATCGAGGAATATGTACTACCAATGGTCGCGAACTACAGTGAACTGAAGGTACTTTCATACAAGTTGAGGGCCAGCTGCTACCACCTCTACGTCTTATTCCACAACCAGCCTCCGATCAGTCTCAAGGGTAGTCAAGTCCATACTCCCCCAGGCCTCAAGTCACCACGCGCTAAGGTCGACAAAGGCAAAGGCATTGACCGCGGATCTCCTACCCCACCCGAGCGCCCAAGCTCTGTTCAACCAACTCACCCTCTTGAAGGCGGACCTGTTGGAGGTAGCGAATACCTCTCCCAACCGCCGGTTGAATTCGCTCCCAACTTCTTAGTTCCAGCCGAAGATTACCGCCCGATCGCACTGAAGTGCTTCCAGGAAGCCACAGCTCTGGCCGAAAACCTTCTCTGGGGCAGCCACCCACTTCGTCTATCCGTCAAGGTCGAATTCACGGCTTTCCTCTACGATTGTTTGCATGAGCGTGATCGTTCTCGACAACTTGCCAAAGCTACGATTGCCGAGGTCTACAACGCGCAGGAGGGTATGGATGATGAGATGTTTGAGGATGCAGCTCAGCTGGTAACCCTCTTGGGCAGGATGATGAGACGTGGTTTGGGTTCTGGAGGATCAGGCAGCACGCCTGGTGCAGGAAGCTCTGGTGCAAGAACCACTCCACCGGGACGTTTCGTCGGAAATCCTCAAGTCGCGGTTCCCAGCCCAGGAATGGATAACCCGATCTAAGGGTTGTCCATCGAGTTTCCTTCTTCCACCTACTGATAGCGTTGGCGCCTGGTTTAGAGGATTGGTCTTGTTGTAATGGAAGGGAACGGGCATTTGCATTGGAGGGCGTTTTACTCATTCAAACTGTAATTGTACAAAAGTGGCATACTGCATATTCGACTGGGGAGCTTGTTTATACCCGACTACCAAGGATTGGCAAGTCAGTACGAAGCGCATATTACGGATGCAGAAATCATAATAGAGTCCGTTCATTCAATGCTGTTGATCCCTCTAGTTTCATACATTCCGTGTGAAAGACTGTTATAAAAGAGCAGAAGGCGGAAACCTGATATTCCCATTATTGCCATAACAGAACCCTAGGGCGGCACACCACCCACAATAGACGAAAACCAGCTCAGATGAAGAAACTTCATTTGAGACGGATATCAAATCATACTAGAGCGCGCTGGTCTCTCGATTTTCCCTAGCAGAAAGCACGAACTGACCCCCATCCCATATCGAAACTGTACCTGACGTTGGTTTAAGAGGCAGCATCATCATGCTTGAACTTCTTCTCAATGAACTCGGCAGCAACCATGCGACCAGTCCAATTGTAGAAGCCAGCTTGCATGTGAAGCCACTTCTCGCCTTCATAACGCTCCATCAGATGCTCCAACAAGTCGCAATCATCTTTAGACCACATGCTGTCAGGCTTCAGCTTTCCGTAGAGCTGCGGGCCGCTGAAGTCATCTCCTCTACCCCCTCCGCCGCTGTTCTCGTTGCCACCATCGCCGGAGTTGTTGGGGTTTTGGTCGTTGTGATTCTGGTCACCTCCTCCTCCGCCATGCTTCTTGTGCTTCTTATCCTTGTTGCCACCACCTCCGGAATTGCCCTTCTTATCCTTTCCACCATTGTTATCCTGAGTAGCATCGTCATTGTTGTCCTTGTTAACATTACCCTCAGCGTTCAATGAAGCAAGCAAGGCATCCAATCCAGCAAGAACCTCCTCATCAGTCTGGCGAGCAACCTGATCAGCGATGTTGTTCTGCCTTTTCTCATCATCCTTCTTTGGCTCGTTCTCTATCTTCTTCAAATCCTTGTGGCGTTGTTGGACATTGTTCTTGTTTGAACCAACAGCAGAAGCAATCTCCTTCCAAGTCTTGCCGCTGGACTTCATCTCCAAGATAGTCTTGTCTTGCTTGGAGGTCCAATCGCCATCCTTGTTCTCATCATCCTTCTTGCCTTCATCACCTAGGTTATCGCAAACATGGTCCTCTTGATGCTTGATCCAATGCTCCCAACCACAGCTCATGCAAGTCTCAAAACGGGCGCCATCCGGCATGGTGTCTTCGGTACCGTTGGGAGAAGGGATCTTGCAGATCATGCACCACTTCATACCCTTGGCATCATCATCCTTCTTGTCAGATTCATTGTCCTTCTTCTCCTTAACCTCATTCTCATTCTTGGCATCCTTGCTTTTATTATCCTTGTTCTTTGCGACCTCGGTCTCAGTCTTATCGCCTTCGCCATCGTCCTTCTTGTCTTGCTTAACAGCGGCCTCATCCTTGCCGTCATCCTTCTTATCTTGCTTGACAGCTACGTTATCCTTGGACTCGACCTCGATGCGAACTCTGGCATGACCCTTCTTAGAAGGAGAAAGAGGATGATAGTCAGGATGCTGGGGAGCCTCGATTTCCTACAATAATGTTAACACGTGATTCGGACGCGCTACGGCTGGTGGCGACGCGCAGTGACAGGAAATAAGTTATAAAACGTAAACTTACCTCAGTCGTACCATCCTCATTTACGATGATCACCTTATGATTGGTACGCTTGCTCTTCTTGCCATCCTTGCTCTTCTCCGCGGCGACAGTGACCAAGGGGCCACCCAAGACCCAATTGGTGAACGACAACTCCAGCTTCTTTGTAGATGAAGGCATGATTGCTAAGGCTTTATGCTCCTAGTAACTATTTGAAGTTGGTATGAAGCAAAAAGCTGTCTTGCAAATCTATTTTGAAAGGATCGAATTGGCTTTGTTTGAAGCGATCGTGAACGTGCTCAGGGGAGACCCGCCAAGACGCAAAGGACTTTGTTGACAAAGTGAAATTTAATTCCGCAAAGCAATGAAGTACTGCGCCGTGTTATTGCCGGTGACCGTACAGACACAGGTAATATCTGAAAGCGCGGAATGTGTGTGTTGTGATTGAACGAAGGGAGCTCAGATGTGCTGAAAGCGAGGATATTTATCTGCTCGCTTCGGGCCGGTGACGATAGCTTCAATTCCCATAGTGACGAAAGCGAACGCAAAGCTCGATAGTCGATAACGATAAGAGGAATGCACTTGCCCTAGCTCTAAGCATAGGTGAAATGCCGTACTTTCTCCGTGGCTTGATGAGGTTGCAAATTCTGCTACAGGATCCAAGAAATGGAATATTGAAAAGGAAAGTTCTTATCATTCGAACCAATTGGCTGCTACATGAAATATCAAAAAGATAGAATGTCTGAAGAGAAGAGAAGAACGCCATCCTATATCCTCCAAGTAGATGACATGTAGAGCAAGAAAAGTTGAGAAAATAGGAGCTGTCGTCCAATTACTTCTTTACATACAAAGACCGCAGAGAAAAGGAAAGTGTTGTCGTTGTTCTTGTTATACATTTCATTCATCGAGGTGAGACGCTTGATGAAGGCGTGGTATCATGACCTGCTCTTTACACTAATAGCTCAGATGGATTGCCGCTTGGCGTGAGACGGACGAAAGGAGTTCCACAATAATGTCGCTGCAAAACAAGAGCGTTATCCAGGGACAAGGCTGGAAGTAAAGAGAGGCCCTCGTGGCCGCAGACAGAATTCGAATGGCAAAGTAACGTTAGTTTCTTTGGTCTTTGTTTGGTGTTTACGAGCTAAAGAAGAGTTAGGTGAGAGCTTGAGTGGTTTCAGCCATGGCTTAGCATTCCTTCCACCGATACTTGAACGGATTGCTCTTGTACCCTATAAGCTGACGAATCGGGATGCTTGTACCACAAAATTTTTCGCTAGGCGGATGAAGTGAATACGAATCCTTGTATCCCCCATAAGTGCTAATAATATAGTTACGTGCTTAGCCGATGATCCCTTGATCAGCCTTATTTCTACACTTCGCCTCATGGGGAGCATGGAACGGAGCTGTCGGAAGACCTCTCAGGAGCTCTTGCCATCACCTCAGAGTAGATGGATCAGCTCATCATGAAGAATAGGATGGCGGACGAATTGCCAAGGGAAATTAGGAATCTTGATGATCACGATCAGGATGCTAAAAAACAAGTTGCGTCTGACCTTTCCTATGGCGTTAGCAACGTGCACATGTGCAAAACAAAAATTTCTCCCTGGTTTAACAGAATCACTGTCGGATCTGCCACCAGCTGAAAATGACACGAGTGTTGTAGAACAGGAAAGAGGCTATGGTTAGTCGGATGAATGCCGGATTCTGAGCTTGTCAGAAGATTCAGGAAATCCTTCAAGCCCCATGACTAGCATAAATACCTCCTGAACCGCTCCCCTTATGATGAATTAGAATTAAGTGAAGCAAAGCACAGATCATATCAAAGTCTAGCAAAACTTCACAAATCTAGATTATGGCCCCACTCCGAAGCATTCTTTCTTTGTTGGCGTTGGAAATACTGAGGTATGTCTCTTAGCACACCACAAGACCTATACTGACTGGCACCAGCGGATCTGCGCTGGCCTTGCCAGGGAGAAGGGATGCTCAGATCACGGCAACCCCAGCTTACAGGCCGCATTCGTGCTATTCATACGCCGTAACAACGCCATACACTGGCATAAGTGAGTTGAATTCCTCCCGGCCGAGCCAGAAACAGCTTGAATCTAACCAGCTACAGTCCACTGCCCGCTTCAGACACCGTGTGGTCCACAACCGGACTGCATCATATTGAGTACGACTACACTTGAATTGCCATGCGCCAATTCAAAGTGTCCCAAGACCCCGACCGTCACTGTTACAGGACCAGGAGTGTGTCCAACCTGCAGAAGAGGCTGTGCCAGCGATCTTGTCACTGAGATAGTGACAACTGGATGTCCCTCAGCAACGCCTTATTGAAAGCGAAAACGAAACACTGGATGGAGAAAGCTTAGCAATAAGTATTTTCATCACTTTTATTTTATTCCTCGCTCATACTCTCGTATAATCAGCTCGACTTGTTGGGTGGAGGAGGACCTTGCTGGCGGCAATGTGAAATCACTCGTTAAACAACCTAAGCCATATCAAAGAACTATCTTTAAGAAAACCAGTAATTGATTAATACATCATGAATCCAAACCATTTCATAGCAAGTGAAGAACATCAATCCTGCTTTGCTTAGGGAGATAAGGTGTAAGGGTGCTGAGGCTAGTGCTTGTGCCTTGGGGAAGCCCTGCTTCTTAGAATGCAACGAGTTGGTATTATAATCTTGCTGAAATCTGAGATTGAACAATACTTGAGTTGATACCAGATACAAACGGCAATGCTGCTGCATTAATTCATGTAGCATTGTCAGGTAGGTAGGCACAGTACTGTTTCGTCTTGAGAGGCAGTTCGATATGTTGATTAACATCTGTCTGTAACTTGGAAAAGCCAGAAGCCATCTTATCGACACTGTAGGTATCATGGGTTATGAGACCATGTGGTGAATGTGCGGTCATGTAGTGGTTTCGAAGAAAATGGCACGTGATTCGCTAAACCGCCCCCGCATTTCCGCATCCACAAATTCGATTTCTAAAATTCAAAGCTTCAAACAACCAAAGAACGACACAACGCAAATTCCTCACCATTAGAACCTCAAAGACTCTACTGGAAGACTGTCATCATGTCTAAAATCACAGTCGGTACGTACCAAGCTTTGCCCTGTACTCCTGACTCTTGCGCGCGATTGCTGACTTTTTCTTGCCACAGCCGGAGTGCGTACCAACGTCCAAGAACTTCTTCAATACTCTCTCGAGACGAAGAAGAGAAACTTCCTCGAAACCGTCGAACTCCAGATCGGCCTCAAGAACTATGACCCTCAGCGTGACAAGCGTTTCTCCGGAACTGTCCGCCTGCCAGTCGTTCCCCGCCCAAACATGAGCATCTGGTACGTTTGCGATGGATACAAGGAGGAATACATTATTGGCAGAGCTTCGGGCTAATTCGAAGGAACAGTATTCTCGGTGACCAGCATGATATCGATCGTGCCAAGCACGGTGGTGTTGATGCCATGTCTTCTGACGACTTGAAGAAGCTCAACAAGAACAAGAAGTTGATTAAGAAGCTTGCACGCAAGTACGATGCCTTCGTCGCCTCCGACACTCTTATCAAGCAAATTCCTCGTCTCCTGGGTCCCGGTCTTTCCAAGGGTAAGTAATACACAATTCACGTATCATATCATGCGCAATTCTAATGACACCTTAAAGCTGGTAAATTCCCTACCCCAGTCTCCCACAACGAAGATTTGAGTGCCAAGATCAACGAAGTCAAGTCCACTATCAAGTTCCAGTTGAAGAAGGTCTTGTGCATGGGTGTTGCGGTTGGCAACGTTGATATGACTGAGGATCAGTTGATCTCTAACATCATGTTGGCTATCAACTACCTGGTCTCTCTCTTGAAGAAGGGCTGGCAAAACGTGGGCAGCTTGACGATCAAGGCTTCTATGTCTCCTCCTAAGCGTCTCTACTAGATAGTAATACTATTTAGCACTCTTTACTGAGAAGCCATACTGGTGTGGAAGGGGAACATTGCTGTAGCTAGATGGGAAATCCGAAACATGCAATGATCGAGGAAACTACTTCACACCTCTGGCTTTGCAAAGTGAAAATACTTTATTCTATTGTGACTGTCATGGTTTGCGTGATCTCACACTCATTTTTTGAAAGTGAAATCTCAGGCCGTTGTGTTCCAGTGCGCGTGTAAATATTTTTTAGTACATGTGATCTTCAGCACTCCGAAGAATCCAGCATGCCAGTTTTAGATACAGACGGCAGGTATATTAAAAGAATGCCAGAAGAAAAGTCTGGCAATCAAAACCGTAGGATACGGCGTATTCTTGAACCACCATTATACGTAGGCAGGACCGTTGAAAACAATGGGTCTGCAGCGGCATCTGCTATCCTCGTAGTACGAAGTATTGGATAAGTCACATTGAATCACAGTCGCACCAATCATGATTTCGAAGACTTCGTTCAGGCGACATGGCAGGGCCTCTGCAATTGCCATCCACAACCATGAAGACCTGCAGATCTTGCGCGCCTATCCAATCCATCCTCCTAACTCAAATATGTATATGTATATGTAGAGACCACCCCACAGTCAACGTCCGAGAGAAACGGCGAAGTCGGCTGATAGGAAAGAGCGTTCACCTTCCTTCGAGGACGCCGGGAACGGAGGAAGACCCATTATGTCTTACGACAAAGAATAACCCTCAGCAAGCCACCGTAGTGGAGCGTCCATAAGATTATAAGTATTAATTATAACCTACTGATGTAGGGAGAAAAAAGTAGAAATTCTCAAGAGGTAGCCGAAGCTTTTGTAGAAAGAAAATTTGGTGCGGCCGCTAGCGGAGGCCCGTCACGTGTACGCACAAAATACCTTTGTTTGTCGTATTTGCCCCTACCGCTGGCTGTCCCGGAGCCTCGAGCGCAAAAGAAATGTGTCTACAGCTCACTACCAATATGACCACGACCTATCTACACTGGGAGTATTTGACACCGATGCAAAAAGCCGCTCGATCTATGGATTATGCACTTGTGCCAATAATGTCCCTGTCCTTGTCGGAGTCTAGTATTTCTTTGTCTTAGCCGCATCATCTGCCGTCCCTCGAGAACGTGTGATGTCCCGGTATAGAGTTTTTGTCTCTCGCCTCATTCCGTCCTTCACCTGAAGTTTATCTGAAGGGTTGAAGTGCAAGACTTACGAGTAGACATTCGTATAGGGATAGGTCTTTTCTTTTCTATTTAAAAGATTAATTAGAGGTATATAATGGCGCGCGCGATTTACGGGACTTGGGATGGCCTATAGTGGTGCTACAGAGTCAAGAAGTAAGTTTGCTTATTTATAAACGCACGATTTTGGTGTGGGTACGTACGTGCCAATTTCGGCCTGTCTTTTCGTCTACGTAGAGGGCGTCACTCAGAAGCGGCGAGTCTAAGTACTGTGACGCCCACGATGATGACCTCTTTTACCAATCCATTCGGCATTTACATTCCACTCCCTCACAGCAAGAGATGACGGCCGCAGCATATATGAATACTTCTTTTCCCTCGGTCTTTTTAATATGAGCCAACTTCTCGCACTTTCTAGTATTGTACCTTCTTTATCTCTGATACACACCAGTCCCTTTTCTAAACGATCCCCTAACTCGATATGCCCTCTGCCAATACGCCGTATCCGGCCAACGCGGCTGCGGACGGTGTAGTTCAGATGGCTTACTACTCTGCCGATGCACACTCTCTAGTATCTGAGGAGTCAAGTGCTGCCAGGATAGAACGGCTCGGAAGGCAGAGACCCGAGGCCTTTCCGTCTTTGTGGGCTGAAGTCAAGTTTGTGTTCTCAATTGCGATGTGCCAAGTCCTGTCTGTAAGTTTCCCCAGCCTCATATGGTATTATATAATATTGACAGCCATAGGAATACTTCGTATCAGGCTTCACTGTCATTCTCCCAACGCTTGTCGAAAGTTTGAACATTTCTGCTGCGTCTTCGACATGGCCAGCAAGCGCGTTCTCTTTGACCGTCGCCAGCTTTCTGTTGATATTCGGCCGGACTGCCGATATGTTTGGCGGTTATCCCATCTATGTCGCTGGGCTAGTATGGCTCGCCATTTGGAGCTTGATTGCTGGGTTCTCTACCAACGAAATTATGTTGAACTTCTGTCGAGCACTACAAGGCCTGGGACCAGCGGCTTTTCTTCCTTCCTCAGTCATGATCTTAGGGAGCATCTACCGACCAGGCCCGCGTAAAAACCTCGTGTTCAGCATATATGGCGCCTGTGCACCTTTGGGATTTTTCATCGGCATTTTCTTTGGTGGTCTGACAGCTGAGTACACTACATGGGGTGTAAGTCATGATTATAGTTTTACGTTTATTGCATAGTCATCCGATCAGCAACGTCTGTCCTCATGTTGGACAATTTGCAGAAGAAACTTACATTTTCTTTCGGCTATAGCGTCAAAACTTGTCTCGCTCGATCTGAATACATGTCTTTCCCTCGTCGTCCGAGGCCTTCGAGAACAACTTTAGTTTCCTCCACCTCTATACTTCTAGGACAAGATCGAAGGCTGACCTGGTGATTTAGTGGTATTTCTGGATTGGAACAATCTTGTCGGCGATCACTGCTTTGACAGCATGCCTCACAGTGCCTTCCGATATTCAAGAGAAGCGGGACAACCTCGTCAAAATCAAGATGGATTGGCTCGGAGCTACCCTGATTGTTTGCGGCCTAATCCTATTTATATTCGCCATCAATGATTCATCGCACGCACCTCAACAATGGAAGACTCCCTACATCTATGTCGTATTCATTGTCGGTTCCCTGCTCCTAGTTGCTGGCGCTTATGTTGAAGCGCGCATTGCTGAGCAGCCACTATTGCCAGCCTCACTTTTTAAGGTGCCCAGCATGTCCGCCCTCGTGGTGACACTTTTCTTCACCTATGGATCGCTTGGCGTTTTCTTGCTTTACGCTACATTTTATATGGAGAATGTTATGGGCGCGTCGCCGCTCCAAGTGGTCGCATGGTATGTCCCCATGGCATTAGGAGGCTGTCTCATTTCTATGTTCGGAGGATTAGTCTTGCACCTACTTCCAGGTACCGTCCTAATGATAATTTCCGGCGTTTCATGGATCATTGCACCACTCCTTTTCGCCATCGCCCCACAAGGAGCCATGTACTGGGCATATATCTTCCCAGCGATGGTTTGTGCAACGGTTGGTATTGACATTGCGTTCAATGTTACAAATGTTTTCATAACGACATCCCTTCCACAAAGACAGCAAGGCCTCGCAGGTGCGGTAATTATGCTTCTGCTCCATCTTGGAATAGCGGTATATCTTGGTTTTGCGGATATCGTGAGCAGCTACACGGTAGCGAGACTTGGCATGAGACAAAGTTATCATGCGGTATTTTGGTTCGAAGTAGCATGCGCGGCCACTGCTTTGACTATCATGGTGTTTTTTGTCAAGATCAAGAGTGCGAGAAGTGATCTCACAGCTGATGAGAGGGAGGCGCTGGAAGCCGCTGCGAGCTAAAGTATGACAGTAGTCCGAACACTGGTCTATAGTCTCAGGATTGGCCAGGATCTCGAGATGGGAACAAGGAGGAGCAGTGGTGGGGTATATACGGATGAGGCCATCTAATTTTAGTGTCAATTTTTGTCTTTTTATATAGATACCCAAAATAGAATATTTGAACGCTTACAACTGAAAACAAGCTGCATCTGCATCGAGATTTATCAAAAGAGTTCGAAACTATGTAAGACTTTCATACTTTGATCGGCGAGGTCGCCCATGGAAGCACATATCAACTCGTTTCCATATTGCTATTGTAGAATTACATACCGTAGCCGCAGAGAGACATCCGTGCGATTCGCTGGACCCCTGCGTGGCTGACGGGAGGGATCCACCGGATCAGCCAACCGGAGACTTTCAAGCCACCACAGACGAACACTGTTGTGCCACACTGAAATATCTGCTCCTTACAGGTCCGGAATCTGTTGTAGATTCCGGTTCCGACATCAGACATATTTTGTTCCTCCGTCTTGCATCAATAAAAGCGTCCATCACCTACAGCGGATTTCAATCATTTTCCGATGTTCGTCCACGCTAGATATTTCCAGTTCCGAATACAACTCAGAGTGCAGCATCGTCGACCAATCCGAACGCCTCACGAACAAAATGGACATGAACGGGATCCACGAGGAAGCGAGCTCGAACAAACGAGCTCCTCCTAAATTACGTCGCTCCTGTGAGACATGTCGAGGCTCGAAAGGCCGATGTCTCCCCAGCGACGAGGATCCAAACCAGTGTCAAAAGTATTTCCCAATATCACAAGACCACATAGTCATTGTCTCGATTGTCTGACGCCTTGTAGATGTCTCAAGGACGGCAAACCGTGCATCTTTCTAGAAGCCAAACCGCGTCCAAAGCGGGCAAAGAATTCCAGAATGTGAGTTCCATCCTTAGCTCATAGTGAGACATTGTATTGATCGTATGTCGAAAAGACGCGTCGCAGAGATGGAGGAGAAGCTGGAGGGTCTACTCAATCTACTGGCTACTCAAACCGGCGCAGGAGTGACGACTTCTCAGCCAGACACTCCTTCAGCACCTTCTTCAACCCCTTCTTCGGCACGTGATCAAGCAGATCCGACGTTCTTCCCGAATGGGACGAATGAGCCAGCGTTTCCATCTGGCTTCACGCTTCCTTCATCCTCAGCGCGGGGTCCAGAGAACACCAATACGAGTTCCCAGTTCTCAATGTTCTCCTCATTTTCGAATCCTGACAGGATTCAAGATATCATCTCAAAAGGGATGATTAGCTTGGCACAAGCAGAAGAATCATTGCACCGATTTCAGTTGCAATGTGGCGTTTTCCCTTTTGTGAGAGTAGATGGAATGTCTTTAGATATGCTCCGACGCCATCGGCCTTTCCTTCTCCTTTCCATTTTTGCATTTGCTTCTGAATCGGACGAGAAACTTCAACAAAAGATCGAGCGTGAGCTAAGGGAGGCGCTGAGTCGAAGACTCATCGTCAACACAGAGAGGAGCCTGGATTTGTTGGAAGGAATTTTGGTCTATCTTGCATGGTATGTAGTGAATTCGTGGCCAATGTCTTCGCGCTTGATACACTGACACTCCTCAGGTATCATTTCTATTTTGATATAGACAACCAACAGCTTTATCAATTGTGTCAAATGGCAACGTCGCTAGCTATGGATCTTGGTATTCACAAGCCCCTTAACCGGGTCAGCTCATCAGGTACTAGTCTCGTGCTCGCTAAGCCTGCATTCTTCTTGCCAAGCATCACTCTCGAGGATATAGAGGCTAAGAGAACGTATTTGGGATGTTATTATATGTCTTCTTCGTGAGTATAATTGGGCCGGAGAGACATTTACTTACTAAAGCAATATAGGATATGTCATGGACTGAGAAAGCCCAACAACATGAAATATTCAGATTATATGGAAGAATGTGGCCAAAGCCTATCACAGACAGGTCATGCGACTGATCGTCTCATTCCCTACTATATCCAGCTTCAGCGCCTCTCTGAAGAGGTTAATGACACCTTCGATTATTGTTCAATGATCCAGTCAACGCCAACAGATGCCAATCGCATTAGTGTCCTAGCAAAAGCCTTTGAACAGAAGCTCAGTCACATTGAATCGTCGTGTAAGTCCGGACATTTAGCTGCACTGTATTCTTCGTTCTGTACTCCTTACATGCACCCTGCTCTCATATATCCGTAAATGTTCCAATGCCGCTTGTTTTTCACTGTATCTCTTGCGTTATGCTTACGGAGGAAGTTACTGACTTCTCGTTTTTCTTAGTCTCCCCTGAAGCTTGGGACAATGGTATGCACCACTACTCAACACATCGAAATCGGTGACTAACGGCTTTTGAAGCACAACTATACATGCAACTTTACGTTGTACGCATCTATCTAAATGAGGTTGGCTTCCACGCAACACCATTGCCTGAAGAAACGATGTCTCCACAATTTAGTGCTCGGTCGTGGCATCATTCCACAGCCCGCAGCGAAACGCTTATTCGCTGTCTGCAAGCATCCAAGGATTACCTAGATCGCTTTCTATCATTTCCCGCGGAAGCACCCATGAGCGGCACGCTACCGGACATCCTGGGTTACATATACGCAATTCTTGTCCTCGGCGCTTTCGCGACCAGCTGCGATGCTCCTCACCTTGACGTTCTTCAGATTCGAGAAATGGCCAATTACGACTATTACCTGAACTCTCTGGTTGGCAAGTTGAGTAAAGCCATCGCGACAAGGCCTCCTGGAGCAAACACTTATCTGCAGCACGTATTTGCTCTTTTTCAGCAAACGAAGATATGGTATGCGCAGATTCTGATGGATCCTACCATCGACGGGTTTGCCAATATTGGAAATCCTGGCTTCTCTTTCATGGATATATTGCCAACGTGAGTGTACAATATTTCGTAGCTGTATTCGTATTCTTCGATTATTTTGTTGGGTTCATTCCGAACTCTGCCTCTTCGATCCCATGACAAAGATTTTGTGCCCGAAAACCTGTATGCTAATTCTGGGGTTCCGATCAATTAGAATCATGAATCGTTGTGTTGATTTTGCTTCGGCTTCGTCACTTGGGACATCAGAGGCTACTTCAGACGAGCAATGGACTGAATTATTGTCTGGTTGGTCCGGGTCACTGGACCCATCAGCGATATCTCTAGAGGGATCTATGGAACAATTTCAACCCTGAGATTAAAGCGCGACATGCATACAGACAACGACTCTGCTCTTGCAGTGTTGTATTAACTAGAATACAATACCAATGAGGGAGAATCAAAGGGGTACATATCCCAGAAGCGTGGCAAGCCATAGTGTAAGATATTTCCCATGTTGGTGCAACAATGCTCAGATGTGCGTGGAAATTCCATCAAATTTGGGTTTTGGACCCATCATGCAGGATTTAGTACTTGAAAGATTAGGTCAAAAGATGCTACGCCCAGGAAAGTAGGAAATTGAGGATCGGCTGAACACGGACCCGACTTACTTATAGGTTCGATGTCGGAATCAAACTGGATTCCGAACTCAATGCCTGAAAACGGGTGCGGGATCACGACATTGCAACATGGATTGATATATAAAACCATTATTTGGTCTAAAAGCATCCACGAATACATCGATACTGTTCTCCTATCCTTTCCTGTCTCTTCTTACAATGTCGTCAATCGAGAAATCCATCGAGGCTCACAGCCATGACAACACTTCTCTTGAGGGAGATCTAGAGCAGAACAAACCTGGACCAGACGCTGAAGATTCGGTTCAGGATGAGTCGCAATACATAACTGGGTTCAAACTTGCTCTGATTATGATTGGACTATGCATGGCAGTCTTACTGGTTGGCTTGGTTCGTCTCGCACAGTAACTTTTGATCACGTGCATACACTGACCAGGCATAGGACAATTCAATTCTAGCTACAGTACAACTTGCTGTCACCTTATTTCTTGTCAAGATACTTACGAGCTAGGCTATTCCTACGATTACGACAAAATTTAACTCATTGGACGATGTGGGTTGGTACGGAAGCGCGTTTCTAATCTGCGTGTAAGTGACCTTGATAAAGCATCTTTATGTTGTTCTACCTCGTCGATACTTATGCTGAATCTTCAACACAGATGCGCTCTTCAGCCATTGTCCGGCAAGCTTTTTCAATATTTTTCGCTCAAATGGACATATCTAATCTTTGTTGCTGTGTTCGAGCTCGGTAGCTTGATCTGTGCGACTGCTGTATCTTCGAAGATGCTCATTGTTGGACGAGCCGTTGCTGGAATGGGATCTGCTGGTCTCTTTTCCGGAGGCTTAGTGATCCTTGGACACTCGATTACGCCCCGGCAACGACCGAGTAAGTCGTCCTCATTCAGAGGCGAGTTCGCATCACATCTCAGTACTAATCTTTCCGTAGTCTATACAGGTCTCATCGCATCAATGTTTGGCATCTCAAACATATTCGGGCCCATTCTTGGTGGAGTCTTCACTCAACATCTCTCCTGGCGATGGTGTAAGCAACCTTATCTCATCCTTCTAGACACACTAATAATGAAAGGCTTTTACATCAACCTTCCACTCGGCGCCGTGACAATCGTCGTTATTCTCTTAGTCTTCAAACCAGCTGAGCGACCAGAAACCAAGCTGCCCTTCAAAGAAAAGATAAAACACCTTGACCTACCCGGACTCCTGTTCTTCATCCCATCCGTCATCATGCTTCTCCTGGCGGTACAGTGGGGCGGCACCAAATATTCCTGGAAATCAGCTACCATCATCGGACTCTTCATCGGATTTGGTCTCACCATGCTGCTTTTCGCTGCTTGGCAATGGCGACAACAAGACGAGGCTAGCATCCCGCCTCGAATTATCAGCCAGCGGAGTATCCTTTCCGCTATTGCGATCGTTTTCCTCGGCATGGGAAGCGTTCAATTGATTGCTTATTACATACCTATGTATTTTCAAGTGATTCAGGGAGCCAGTCCAGTGCACAGTGGGATTCGATTTCTTCCGTCTGTGTTGAGTAATTTCGTCATGAGTCTCTTGGCTGGTGGTCTTGGTAAACTTCCTCTTCTCCGTTTTTCAACTGTCCGACGTTAGAGTCGAGCTGATATAAACAGTAACAAAATTCGGCCACTTCAATCCCTGGCTGTTCTTCGGAACGGCATTGGGGGCCATCGCCTGTGGCCTTTTCTCCACCTTCAAAGTCGACACTGGGAACGCAATGATTAATGGGATTCAAGTTCTGGGTGGATTCGGCGCTGCAAACTTGATTCAGATGGTTTGATCCAGTCTATTCTTCTTCGTGAAAGGCGATGACTAACTACTGTGATAGCCATTAATTGGATTAATGTCGCTCCTTCCAATATCCGACCTCACATCAGCAACCTCGATCGTAGTCTTCTTCCAGTTTCTCGGAGGAAGTATCTTTTTAGCCATAGCGGAAAACATCTTCGTCTCTCGCCTTGTCTCTTCCTTGCACCATTTTACCCCATCTCTCGATGCTCAAACAGTGGTCAATGTCGGGGCTGAAGGATTAAGGAAGCTCTTGATCGATGAAGGACAGCTGGAACAACTTAGCGGAGCACTTATGGCGTATGATGAAGCGATCACGAGGACGTTTCTGCTAGGTGCTGCGGGGTCGGCGGCAGCGTTCTTCGCGAGCGCGGGGATGGAGTGGAAGAGTGTTAAGAAATGAAATGTGGGGAGGTGATGGAAGACGGTGTTTGAAATCTCTACTTTCGTGCTAGTGTCGTGTATGATAGTTACTTCCCAGGTTAGAAGACGAATAGAATAGAGATTCTAGATCTATCTCTATATATGTCTATTGCTGATATTGATTCAAACCGAGTGCATACCGACGCTGAAATATAGTGGTGCAAAGCCTGAAACGGTAGCAATTAATGCCGCGGAAGACAGTTCTGCTCGCTGAATATTAGCCATTTCAATCGCCCTGCGCTCCTGAGTTTGTGTTATCAACTTGACCCCAGCACTTGCATGCTCGGTATCCCAGGATAACGATTGGCTATTGAACCACCCAGAACGTGTTTGCGCTTTAAACGTGAGTGAACAGCTCACTACCTGATCTCCAACCCCTCGCGAAACCTTGCGTCCTTCCCCATCTACCTACATTCACAAAGACATCCTCGAAATTTTATCTCAACCTAAAGAACACCTTTCACAAAATGTAGTCATTGCCTCAAATCCAATTCGGCAGCCCAAGGTCATGCCTCCAGCCTTAGCAGCGCGATCTGCCCAGATCCGCGCCTTTCAAGTAACTGCTTGCGAGGGAACGAAAACCGGGCCCTTTAGGATTATAATTGGTTCCCCTTTCGTCCTTGTCGCCAATCTTGACTGTGCTCTTGCGGATGTTTATTTCTGCGTCAACGTCATCGAGCCACGGGTAGCTCTAACAGCAAACTAAGCTCGGCACGGTTCTGTACGGTCTCCGGTCGTATTAAAGCATGCATAGTGCGCCAGATATTATCCACTCCCATGTGAAAGGTGGTGTAGGACACCAATGGGGAGGCATTTCCATCAGCGGTATTCATGGTGAGGCCACTCCAGCTTTTGCTGCTCAGGCTGAGGGTCGGAAACCCCATGGATTTGTGTAGAGGCGCACATATCAAGTTGATCTCTGAACCCTGGTCCGCTTTGGTGACACCTATCGGCATGGCGATCTTAGTGTTTTCGCTGTTGTGCCACCATGCTTAGGCTGAAACGTTACGGGCACGGTGAAAGCCTTATCATCTGGGTGGACACAAGGCAATATTGACTGGCAAAGTTAATTCGAACTATATTGTTGCTTCTCTCATGACGGACTTAACGCTAGCTTCATCTGCATGCCTAGAAAATGTCTGGGTTTGGGATACTAACCATGACATAGACCTTCTTTCGCAATATTAAATCGAAAAGTACGTCGGGCGCGGTATGCTCGTAAAAAGTCGAGAGCTCACGTGGCTACACGGGACAGCATCTGAGCATTCTGTCCTGTACTGAGAGCAGCTCTCCGATGCCAGTGATTTTGTACAGTGCTTGGATCCAAACCGAGTCGCCATACTTCCAAACAACGCCTGCTCCAAGCCCTTTCACTCCCGGCACATTCCCAAACGATCCAACCTTTACAGATTATCTCAACGATTCAATCGCGTGTAATATGGCCTAGGCTCTTCAAATCCTCAACACATCACCAACTTACTTGTATCCGGTCGTTAAGCTTTCTGAGTTTCTTTTAGTTGCATATCGGAGGATACTTCCAGAGAATTGGAAAGAAGATAGAGCCAAATTTCAAAGATTAGAAGGCAGTAGTGAAGTGGTGGCTATTTTGAGATACATCCAAATTCGACCCTGGATTCATATCTCATGTCATTCCACTCATCTAGGTCCTATCAGTGCGAAATAAATGGAGCCAGTGGGTCATGGTAGTCGTGTAGAGCAAGAGAATGGAGGTGCAAACGCGGTGATGGTAGCTTGGTGCACGAACCTGCTGCAAACACGTGATAAAACTCTTTTTATGGTGGAGAGGCGATAAGAATCGGCTGTGCATAACCATGATGCGAATAAAGATACGAATGGGTAGGAGTTTTCACAGAAGAAGGCGGTTTGTGCCATCATCTTGATGGGGCGGAGCTCACCTTACTACAGGTCAGTTAGTGTAAGCGTGGATGGGGAGCAACGAAGTAGGATAGGGGGAAACTAGTTCGAATTTTAAGCTATTGGCTCTTTGGCCATAATGCATTTACTCAAATTTCGGTCAGAAATGTCTACAGATGGATGCCTGAATATTAGAATAATATTTTGCTTGGGGTGCCTTTACGTTAGCTTTCTCGCACCTTCCTTGGCAACAAGTTAGGGGGTTCGCTTAGAACTGCGGTGTATCTCAAGCCGAGCGCCAGTTGACCTCACATTCAAAGTCGTACAGTACACATTTTCTAACTACCTCGGTTTCCTTTATCTTTCAACGACGCCTTGCTCTTAGGTGCTTCAACGTCATGGTTTATATAGGTACCAAAATTTTGTTCCAGCAAAGACCGAACTTTCAATAAACAACCTTAACACCGACATACAATGCCGTACACAAGAAGACTGAACTCAAATGGTATCCCGCCATTCGAGGACCTGCCATTGAAAAAGGAAGATCCACCGCACTCCGCATGAGGCCTCTACGGAAATAAAGACGAGCGAGGAACTCTCAACAGACTTGTAATGTGCCTGGTCGGGTGGCGAGTCCGCCGAATGTGTTGGCGATATTTTAATTTTTTGGAGGAGATTGAGGATAGGATGGAGAGATGAGTTGGAGGATAAAGGGGAGATCTAATGATTGCCGTTGACTTTTGCTAGTCTCTTTATGACTATAATGGGTCGATGAAGTTTGCATTTCATTATTTCGCGTTGGCTAAAAGTGTTACTTTTCCCGAGCACAAGGTGAAAGACGAATTGACTATTGGATCTCACAGGCACCTCGAGATGGCACTCGTCACTATCCTTACAAAAGAAAGATGAGAGAAAATGGGGTATGTCATTTTGATCACTAAACACTAGAAGCCACCGGTCATAATCTCATCTCAGTTTACTTTCGTCCGTATACCTTACATTGGCCAAAACCAAGCCCGGACATATCCATCTAAAGACGGGATTGGGCAGAGCCGGCAGCCTGGCTTGTTGGTGCAGGTGCCAGCTTCTCGGTTTCAGACGCAATGCGAGCACCAAGTTCCTTGTCGACCCTGCCGAACATCTCATATGTTCTCTTTCGGGTATCTTCCTTAGCGGCACTCAAGTGACCGGCAACATTGCCAACAAAATTGTCTTGTTGGCCGGGTTGCTTGCCGAGAACATCCCAGAGGCCCTTTGCTTGAACGTAATCCTCGGATGTGACCTCGGACAAGAAAGAGACTGCGGCACCGGCCCACTTCTCGTGGTCGTTGGTGACCTTCACTGGCTTGTAGGTTAAGCCACGATAAGAAGATGGGTAGTTGGGGTTGGCGCCATAGTTGCCGTTGACAGCCATGAAACCATCACGTTGATATGGATTGAATGCTCGGAGAGGCGCATTGACTGGAATTTGTTGGTAGTTGGTACCGAGACGGTGGCGGTGGGTATCTGGGTATGAGAAAAGACGAGATTGGAGAACTGGATCGGCAGATGGCTCAACACCTGGGACCAGGTGAGATGGCGAAAACGCAACTTGCTCGATTTCGGCGAAGTAGTTCTCAACGTTCTTGTTGAGGGTGAACTTGCCGAAAGGTCGCAATGGAACTTCCTTTTGTGGCCAGACCTTGGTCAAGTCGAAGATGTTCCACCGGAACTTCTCGGCTTGCTCGGGAGACAGAACTTGGACGTAGACGGACCAACTTGGGTAGTCGCCCTTGGAAATAGCGTCAAAGAGGTCTTGGGTATTCCAATCTGGGTTTTCTGAGGCCATCTTCCCAGCTTCCTCGTTGGTAAAGGTCTTGATGCCTTGGTCGGTCTTTAAGTGAATTTGGACATAGTTGAAGGTCCCGTCTGGCTTGGTCCACTTGTGGGTGTGGCCGGAATAACCATTCATATGTCTGTATGAGTAAGGGGTCCCACGGTCGCTAAAGAGCTGCATGACTTGGTGGATAGCTTCTTGGTGCGTAGAGAGGTAATCCCAGAACATCGTGGCATCCTTCAGGTTGGTCTGCGGGTTACGCTTCTGTGTGTGGATGAAAAGAGGGAACTTGGTGGGGTCACGAAGGAAGAAGACAGGCGTGTTGTTGTAGACCCAGTCCCAATTACCCTCATCTGTATAGAACTTGATGGAGAATCCTCGAGGATCGCGGGCGGTGTCTGGTGAACCCTTCTCACCACCGACAGTAGAGAATCGAGCAACGCAGGGAGTCTTCTTGCCGACAGAGCTCAGCATATCGATGGAGGTAAGGTCGCTGACATCGTGGGTGACAACGAACTCTACACAGTTGTATGTTAGCAGATACACAAACATCGACAGCTTGTAGGACACCTACCTCCGTAAGCTCCTGCACCCTTAGCATGCACGACACGCTCTGGGATACGTTCCCGATCGAAATGAGCCAGTAGATCGATCAAGTGGAAATCCTGAAGCAAGAGAGGACCATTGGAGCCAACTCTCTGGAAAGCCTCTGGATCCGCGACAGGGCAGCCATTGGAAGCCGTATAGATCGGCTTCTCGGCGTACTTGAAGGTCGATGCGGGCTTATCGTCGGCAACCATGATTGCAATTGATCGACAACGGCAGATGTGAAGAAGTGCTTTGGTACTTTGACAGCAGAGATGGGTGTTCGAGGTGTTCTCGATATTCTAGATCAACAGATACCTCGTGGTTGACCAAATGGTGCGCAGCAGGTGGGGTGCAGCTTTTAAGTAGAGCTCCGAGGACGAGGACCCTTGTGGCAAACGGGTCTGAGCCAATCAGAAACGACGTATTCAAAACTGCATTAGCAACCAAAAAGGGCTGGAACTCTCATGTTTTTCGGGAAGTGAGCAACCACCGCGCGGGATATGAAGTCATGGTGGCACCTCCCTGGCGCTCCCTGCTCCGTCGTAAAGCGAGGCACCTGCACCGTTGCTCACAGCTACTGTAGCTGCCTTGGCTGTCCGCGCCATCTCGGGAGCACAGCAGCTATTGCTTTGCGGTTGGGCTGAGAAGAGATGCTGCCTTTCGAGAAGTTCCATCCTTCTGCTCCTCCAGTTGCGTTGCTGTTGCTGTTGCTGTTGCTGTTGGTGCTCTCTGCTCTGACGGTGTTTCGCGACGTGTCGAGGCAGAACACCGAACGTAACGAGCAGTCCCCCCCCCCCACCTGGTTGCATAATGTACGAGGGTGCCCGGTAGCTGCCCCTTGTCTTTTGGCAAGTCTTCTCCGCATTTTTGGGCAATCAGCAAACGCCACTATCCTTATCGCGCCATGTGTGCTTGATTGTGATGCAATTTTGGCGTTTCGAGAAACATTTGCACCTCTCTCCAACCCTTCTGCTAATGTTGCTGCGATATATATGGCTTAGCATGCAGCCAAATCATTCCACCATCGACAGCCGTAGAGCAGGTTTATATCTCTGGCTAATGGAGATAACTTCGTGTGCAGCGCCGAGCTCTTCTAATGACCACGCAGTGTACACCTATTCGCAATCCCCTCAAGTTGGTTGTGGGGCAAGCGGAGAGCTCTTTCGCTCTCATCACTGGCGTCCCACATTGAAAGATCATACGGAAACTCGCACTTTCTGTCCATTCATCTCTCTATTCTGCGGCTATGAGAGACACGCTATTACCCAATACAGATCCCGGGTTGAGGGCGTCTTTATGTCCTGGCTTCTTCCTTATTCGCGTCCACGGGCCAGATCCGATAATAGGTCCTACGCAAAGCGTTGAGGAATTGTCAATCGCTCGAGTACTCGATTGAGTTAATGAGAACAAGCTCCCTCGAGATCGATACGAATCAGAGTAGTCCCGGTTCGAGAAAAAGAGAGGGTGACTCGCTAAGTTTGACATTGGAGAATAATCACTCCATGTGACTCCACATGTATGACTCCGCAAGTAAGACCGTTATTCATGATTTGAAGCATCAAGATTCGTGGCTATTCTCCGAGAAAGCCGGGAATAATGCTCACTTCTTGATTTCAACACATTAGAGTCTCGAACACTTGCTCGGATCACACCTTACTAAGCGTCCCGTCAGGTATCTCTACAGTGACAGACCCCTTGAGGCTTCTAGACTCCCCACGGATTCTATCTAATAGCCATCATTTTGACATGATCCAAGTCTCTTGCGCGGACTTGTTAGTCATTGATCATCTCCTCCACCCCTCAGTCGGCCTCAAGAGGTTCAAGTTCAGATCCCGAAAGCGGGGAGGCGGATCCCGAAAATGAATCAAACCACGACTTGGTTCTATCGGCATTTTTCTCCCGGCCGCCATATATAGTTGTCAATTCCTTCCTCAAAACCAGTACTGTTGAAGAGAAGAACACATATATCACGTGCATACCAAATATGCTCGCATCTCTATCCACGGTTTGGGTGGAAAGGAGATGCAGCCTCGCTTCATAATTGAAAAAGGAGAATGAGAACGCGGTCATGCTCCATGAGTTAGATCTAATGCGCCTCATATGACTCATGCCAACTATCGTGTCATCTCTAAACGTTCATATCCTCTCCGTTGTCTCTGCTTCGTCTGCGTATCAGCTCACTGAGAGCCTGCGGTATCTTCCACTCTACCCTCCATTCATTCGTTCGTGATGCATTTAGTATTTCTCCAGGCGTATTACCCAATGGCAGTGTGATGATACAAGTTGGCTATTCCCCAGTAATTATTTCTTACGAATCTGACTGTACAGTTTGCTAGGTCTAATGTTAGCTTTTGCTTGACTTCCTTAAAAAGGGGAGCACAACTCACCACAAGCCAGTCCATCCCCTCATCTACACCCCTTCCATCCACCGCACTACACGCCACAATACTCCAATTTCGATCCCTTAACTCTGCCAACTTCAACGCCTCACTTATTTCCCCAGCACCTTTCGCCCCTGGCTGATCTTGCTTATTGGCAAACACTAATAAGGCCGCATCTTTCAGCTCGTCTTCATTCAGCATAGCTGCCAGTTCTTCCGAAGCCGTTCCCAGACGATCGATATCCGTCGAGTCAATAACGAAGATGACTGCTGCTGTATTGGCATAGTAACATCGCCAGTAAGGTCGAATGGATGTTTGACCACCGAGATCCTGCCATATCATTAGAGATGCCTAGAAGAGACGAACAGAGCAAAATACCCAGACGTTGAAATTAAGATTTTTATATGTAACGGACTCCACATTGAATCCTATCGTCGGTATCGTAGTGACGACCTCTCCAATCTGCCATCTCGTCAACATCTCCCTCTCCCGTCCAGCTCATCCGTCGAAACTGCTCACCTTAAGCCTGTAAAGAAGCGTAGTCTTTCCGGCATTATCCTATTCGCCTTTCATCAGCAACCATTTCAAATCAAGGAACAGAGAAGAGAACAGGAAAAGAAAAGAGAACATACAAGACCCAAAATCAATATCCTTATCTCCTTTTTCGACCACACAAACCCTGATAACCACGAAACGCTCGCTCCCATCTTGCTCTCTCACGCGCACTGCTTAGCTGTCCTCTCCTGTCACCAAAGCCGCTTCGGTGATCGCTGACCGCTGATTTCTCCCTCGATGTCCGTCCTTATTCCGGAACCTGAACAAAATTCTTCTTTTCGCGGTCCGTAAACTTTTTCTTGCTTCCGTAAATAGGACTATCGTTCGCAGACTGGTTGAACACTGAAACCAAGTACTCTTCTTTGACAGATTATTTACCGATCGTAGCCTCACCCAAATCCAGATCACGGCCGTTCTGACAGCTTCAGCTCCGGCGCTAAGAAAGCAATCTAATTCGCTTTCGGAAATATGCTTAGTTATCACCTCGCCACTTAATGCCTGGATCTCAAGGCGTAAGAGATTTTGCACTATGGTCAGGTGATCGAGTAAGCGAGCCGCGCACGAAGATTTTGGCCGAATTTCTTGGATGTGGGTTGGAGTGATCAACGACAGTACAAGAAAGATTTCTCGACACCACGACGATTCGTCACGATGCCGGTACGTTGCTCTCCTAATGCCTCTAATTTGAACACGGCTTTGAAAATGGCTATCATGGGGACGGAAAATGATGCGCGTGTGGATAGAGGATGGGGTGCGAGGGGCGACGATGGAATTTCGTGATTCAAGAAGAGGCAGATGAGGATAGAAGCTGACCCTAAGATACAGAGCCACAAGTCCTTCCGTACGAAGCAAAAGCTCGCCAGAGCTCAGAAGCAGAACAGACCCATCCCTCAATGGATCCGATTGAGGACTGGTAACACCATCAGGTACGGCCTCTACAACCGCTCTCCTCCTACGGCGATGATTTCCGCAATAATGGAGGATATATTGTGTAGAATAGGCATGCTGACTGGGACTGATGTATAGATACAACGCAAAGAGGAGACATTGGCGCAAAACCCGTATCGGCATCTAGATTCCCCATCCTCTGCTCCGCTCGCCTTCTCCTTCTTTTCTACATCTACCTCCACAATCGATTCATCGCCTCATCTCGTCACCTCTTCTACTATCCCGATATTTCTCTCCGCGAGATGGAAAAGCAATTATGATGGATTTTCGGAACGATTTCACAGGATGGATGGATGAGGAGGGTGGTGGACTTTGAGTGTGGGTTGTGGGTTGCTGGTTGGGAAAGCTGACGAGATTGAGAATTGCATGATAGGGATGGCGTCTCTTGCTTTGGGTGGATATGCACATGCAAACGCAGATGCAGATCAACAATGGAATCAGAATCAATGAAGACGTTGTTGCTTTCTTCTCACTCGAAACTCTCGCTCTCGGGACCTGGCTCTTCTATTCCGGTGTTCTTTTCTTACGGCCCAGCTTCGAATCTTCAGGAAAACTCCTCGGTGCTTTCCTCAACAGGGTAAAATCTGATATTATGTTGCTCATGCCGATTAATATTGGATTCGTGGAATCGAACGAGTAGCAATCCCTCAAACATCCGATTTCAAGTCCTAACAACTCAATCCGCTACAAAGGTAAAACTCCCACTGGTTTATCCCATCTACTTAGCCCCATGCGTAAATTTGCAAACTCACCTTCGTAATCCTGCCTTATAATTTTTTTCTCATCCTCTTAGACTCAGACATATAAACCAAACTCTCTCCTTCTAGCACCCTTAAGCGTAGCCCATACCCGTATTCATCCTTTCTATCTATCTTCCCTTCTGTTTAAGGTCTGCTGCAAAATATCTAGAATAGATACAATCAATCAAGTCAGGAATGATACAGCGATCATTTAGGGAGCTAGAAGGTCATAAATGTGGTGTTTGAGAACATATTGGTACACTGCTGAAAACTATGCTACTGGATAAATAAAAGCTGCTTCTGTTAGCAATGAACTTCTTTGACCCTTCTGTGCTGTAAAATGTGTGTTTGTGCTTTGGAAAGGATTCTGAATTGTGCGGTATGACGGTGGTATAAGTGATACAATTTGGATTGATAACCAGTCGAGATAGAAATGTACTTAATTCACTCTCCAAGACACGCACACAAGGAATTCAGGAAAAATTTCGATTTTTGGTATGGGGCACTCTATCTACTTTCGTGCAGGCCAGCAAATGCCTTCGACTACCACTTCGATAGAAACCAGAGAATCCCTCCCGTCCCCTCTGCACCTAAAGACCCAGAGTGTACCGGAACGCCATGCCATCGGTTCATTGCAATGTGAGTAAACAAAGGAAAATAGAAAGTACCCTGTCCGCAATTCCAAAGCTCCGGCCGATAGAACGACGAGAGTTCAGAACCCTGTGGTCCAGTGGCCATAAAGTGAGATAGAACACCGTATGTATGCATGCATGAAGAAATGCAGTGAGCAAAGGAGAGACGGACAGAGTGCTCAAGAGGTGAACAGCAATGTTGCCTAGATATCCACCGTGCACGATCTCGACTTCAAATGCTTAACGGTCCTCAGCCCACTCATTCTCGCGACGGATCTGCTCTTCCTCCTCGGGGGTGAAGTCATTGGTGATGTTGAATGTCTTTCTGATCTCTTCGGGGGACTTGCCCTTGATCATGTTGGCGACGGTCTTGCAACCAACGTCGAGAAGTGGTTTGATGTCCAGATAGTTAGAGGCCTGTAAGCAAAAAAGATTAGTATCAGTCATAGTAATTGAGCGTATGGGGCGCGACATACAAGGATGATTTCGAACAACATCTCCTGGTCGACTTGCATAAACTTTTGGTCCCACTCATCGATATCGGTGGTCTTCTTGCGAGAATCGGAGTCATCATCTTGAGGGGCAGCAGCATCGTTCTTGTGATGCTCGCACCACTCGATAACCTTCTTGAGGACGGTGTCGTTGACCTGCGAGAGGCAACTTGATTAGTACCCGAAGGGCGAGTTCGGCGACATTGCGGAAGGCGGGGCTTACATTGGGAATGGGAACCTCAGCGGAGGCCATTTGCTCATCTCCAAGATCCTCAAGCATGTTCTTGATCAGGACTGATTTCTCAGCAACCTGGCGGTCTGGTCGCGCAAGTCAGCAAAGGTACTTGGTGCGGCGCATGAATGGCGGGGTGTCTTACCAACTTCGATCTTCTGGCCATCGTTGGCGACCAAAGTCAACTTGGAGACCTTAGCTTCAGACATGGTGATTGATGAATGGATGTATGAGAAGATGTATTGGTTGTATTGGGATCAAGTTGAATGGAGGCCGCGTTGTGGTGGAGAATCGTCGTGGTTGTGGGTTGGAGGAAGTTGCGTTGAGTCGCGAGGTTTATGAACGAAAGATGATTCGGATGCCGACCGCGCTAAAAGGCTGGAGCCTTGCTAAGCGAGTCTCGGCGAGCGCTGGTGACTGAAAACGAGGCCCTCCAGCAAACTCCGCTCCCTCTCCGCTGCATGCAGCTGAACCAGAACATCACATTAATAGAAATCCGCCAGGCAGACGTCTCGATGTGCATGCACCCGATCGAGCTGCGTTGTCTGTGAGGGGACAAAGAAAGGTTTTAGTTCGCTCGTTGGCATGCCCTGCCTGACTAACGATTCGCTGTCAATGATGATGCGCCGAAATCCCAACGCGTCTAGAGCGCGTTTGCCCTTCTCGAGTCTTCTCAGCCTCGCCATTGAAGCGCTTGATATCAATGGGCAATGCGAGCCATACTTGTCCACAAGAATACAGTGGATAGGTAGATGGGATCCCATTACGGCATGGGCCATGGCAGACCACACCGTGGCCAGCTTCTCACGCTCCCCTATCTGTCTCCAATATCCTATCTTCCACGCTCATGTGAGCTCTTGCGCGTTGCAGCTGATCGCGAGCGCCTGATCTGTGCAACCGAATCCTCCCTCACTAGAAAAGGAGAGGCTTCCTCTGAATCACCATAAAACTGGTCTCACATTTCATAAAAGTTGATCTGGCCGCACAAATCCATCCTCACTACTCCTTTAACGGAGAGTCAGTCATCGAATCGGCTTCTCATCACCGGCCTGCCCTCCCGAAATATTTCCTAAGTCCGGACGCTCCGTTCCTGAAGGCGGCCGCCTCGAGCTTGCCAAACCCCGGTCAATAAAACGCGACATTTCAAAGCACCAGATATCAAGTTCCCAACGTTTCGCACCACCCACAGAGGTCCAGCATCACCAATGCGCTCTACAACTTCTCCATCGCGTCTGCGAATTCCTTCTTACAGATGTCCCCGTCGCATGTGACAGTCAAGCCATAATGTGGAGGCGCGCATATCTATTTCTTGTTCTTGTTCGACTATACTTTGCTCTATCGCCGAGCTATCTCCATCCCGATGAGAATTTCCAAGGTCCTGAAGTTATAGCTGGTAAGATACTCTGGTCATTGACTTCTACTGATCGCGCCCTCTGGATGCGACTGGCGTGCAAACTCATGTCAGATCATTCGAAAAGCTCTTCTGGAGAAGCTGCTACACCAGTTCTGCGCACTCTTGCCAATCTGCCGCGCAGATGCTAATACCCAATTTGTTGCAGGTCAAATCTTCAGCTACCCTGTCCGTCTGACCTGGGAATTTACCTCCGAGAACCCTATTCGAAGCGTCTTTCCATTATGGCCTGTCTACGGCCTTCCGATGCTGTTGCTGCGGTGGTTGTGGATCGGGAATGGAAATGATGGGGAGATACCACCTGTAGCTGTGTTCTGGACCTTACGAGTGTTGATGTTTGCTTTGAGTTTTGTGTTGGAAGACTGGGCTCTGCACGAGTTGGTTCAGTCACCGAGACACAGGAGAATCGCAGTTCTACTGGTCGCATCATCTTATGTCACCTGGACATACCAGACACATACATTCTCGAATTCGATAGAGACATTGGCTGTGGCCTGGAGTCTTGTTCTGATTGAGAGGATCGTGGAGAATAAGGTAGAAGGACCCATTGATTGTGATGATCTATACTAACAGCTGTGTAGCAACGGTCCTCTGTCTTTGCATCAGCTATACTTGCATTCGTAGTTGTTTTCGGTGTTTTCAACCGGATTACCTTCCCAGCTTTTTTGCTTATTCCTGGACTTCGATTGATACCCCATTTCTTCAAGAAGTATGAACAACCTGCTCCTCGCTCGGAAAATGCTGATAGATCTCCAGACCTTTTGCTCTTATTGCCGCGATAATATCCGCCTTGCTCACTACGTTCATCGCGATCTATCTAGACACACAGTTTTACACTGAGCGCTCTGTCACCTGGGCCTATCTACTTTACCATCCGACAATTACACCTCTTAACAACCTCACCTACAACCTTTCCACAAGCAATCTTGCAAACCATGGCCTACACCCTTGGTATCAGCATGTCCTCTTTAATCTGCCACAGCTCATAGGACCGGTAGTCCTCTTACTCTTCCTTCGACCACATCCATCACTGCGCTTGTACTCTGCGATTTCAGGCGTTTTTGTTCTTTCGATATTCCAACATCAAGAGGCGCGGTTCCTCCTTCCTACCGTACCTTTAATACTCTCCTCTGTACAGCTACCCAAGAACCAGACACATACCAGAATTTGGACTGGAGCTTGGATTATCTTCAACGTTATTTTTGGGTGTCTGATGGGCGTATACCATCAAGGAGGTATCGTACCAACGCAGGTCTTTCTGAGTAAGCAGCCAGATGCGACGCAAGCGATATGGTGGAAAACATACAGTCCTCCTGTCTGGCTTCTGAACGGGAAGAACGAGGTTCTGAAGACCCACGATATTATGGGCATGAAAGGGCCTCTCATGATCCGAGAGGTCGGGGCGCTTGCAACCTGCCACAAGCCTTCTGAAAATGCAACAGCATATTTGGAAGAACAAGAAGGCACATATCTGATCGCGCCATTGTCCGCAGCATTTCTGGACAACTATACCTCAAACCTCGAAACAGGACTACACTTCCAAGAGGTTTGGCGCTACAAACAACACCTTAACTTGGACGATCTTGATTTCGGCGATGACGGTTTCTGGAATACTATCAAGAGGGTCATAGGGAGGCGAGGTCTCGGCGCCTGGAGGGTCACAAAAGATTGTGCGGTCTCCTGAGCGACTGAGGCAACAAAATATACAATAATTGGATACCCTTCTCAACTCGATTCGATGTCCTAGAAAATGGATGTGATAGGCACAGAAACCCAATTCTAAATAGCAACGCTCTAGTTGCATATTCCCCAGGAATCGCCGTGCCGTCACTTAAGGTTCGTCCCATTTAAGCTCCCCACATACCGACGGCGTCCTCTAGTCGCCCGTGACGACGATGAACCTCCTCTCATGTATCTGGACACCTTCCTCTATACTCTCCCTCTCTTGTAGCTTTTATAATCAAGAAATTTCTGATCTGTTCTCCAATTTACCCCTACTAAAAAAGAAGCCCCTCGGACCGAGTCATAAAAAATGTCCACCCCAAACATAACCCTCTACTTCCTCCAAGCATCCCGCAGCATCCGAAAGAGTTAGAAATAGGGGCGGCGGTTAATGTAGGTAAGGATCTGGATTGGTTCGATGGGGAGCTAGAGGGGAGGATTTTTGCTGGAGAGAGTGTGACGGCGGCGGGTACAATGGTTCTTTTTATTGTGCAGTTTATTTTTGCGAGGGATTTGGTTGCGGGGAGGATGGTGGGGGAGTGGGGGAATGTGGAGAGGTGGATGAGGGAGTATGAGGCGACGGAGAGTTGGAAGAGGGCGGTGGAGAAGACGGGGCATGAGATGTGAGTTGTTCGTTTCTTGGAACTTTGGGAATTGATAAGATTACTTAGACTAGTGTCTTATTTTATGAAGGTATCTAGAAAAGGCAAAACTATAGTTTTGAAGAGCCTTTTGGTCTTTCCATCTCTGTCTCTAGTTCTTTTGTTTTGCGCTGGAAGTTCTTGACTAGTTGTCTTATGGCAAGATCGAGCATCACGTCTTCGCTTCCTCCCGGTATCCTCGCACCTGGCACTTCACGATATATTCCTATTCTCATCAGCAAAGCATTTCTTTTTAGTTTAAGCGCAACTTACTCTCAGCAATCTCCCCCTGCCCCGACCTCGTAAAACCATTCCCGCCAAAAAGCAGCACTGCCGTACTAGCACAAACCTCTAACACCCTGCCCGCCTGCGCCTTCGCCAGTGCCGTCAAACCACCTAATTCTCTATTCGCCTCCTCCTCACTCATCCTCGTCATACAGTACGTAAACTGCTCGGTCCAAGCCCAATGACTCTCCAGCTCGGCACCACACTTCGCCAACCGATGTCTCACAACCGGCTGCTCCATCAACGTCTTCCCAAACGCCTCTCTCTTCAAACAGTACTCAAATGCGGAAGAGAGAGCGACCCGAGCGAGCCTGTTGACGCTGATGGAGATTGTGAGACGTTCGTGGTTGAAGTTCTGCATTACGTAGCGCATTCCTTGTCCTTCTTGTCCGATTAGGTTCGAGACCGGGACGTGGACGTCGTCTAGTTCGATGAAGGTTGTTCCTGCTGAAGTTTGGCCGCCGACTTTGATCCTTCGCATCGCCACGCCGAGTGTGTTCAAGAGGGGAACGACGAGCATGGAGAGACCGGAGGGGCCGGGGCCGCCTGTTCGGACGGCCATGGAGGCGTAGTCGGACCATAGTCCGTTAGTGATCCATTTCTTGCTCCCGTTCACAATGAAGTATTTCCCATCGGCGCTTTTAGTAGCTGTGGTTTCGATATTGCTCACATCACTCCCGGCTCCGGGTTCGGTGATCGCTATGCAGATTCTCTTTTTGCCCGTAACTAGATCTGGAACAAATCTCTCTTGAAGTTCTGGACTTCCGAATTTTAGGATGGGAGGAAGGCCGAATGCTATGCCTGTTGTGACTGCACCGCCAGGACCAAGAGAGCCGTTTCGAGCCATCTCATCAACGTAGATCAGGGTATGCAAGTAGTCGAAGTCTTCGACTTTGAGACCTCCTGGGAGTTCATGGATTCCGAGACGTTTGAGCCATTTGATTGGCAATGGAGCTGAGAGATTGGGGATTAAAAAGTTTGCCGAGGCGAATTTGGAGAATAGCTCCTCTGGGAAGGTTGTTAGCGAGACGGTATGATTTGAATAAGGAAGGATAAGTGAAACAACAGAAAGGTATTGACGAAGAGGAAACGAGGAAAGAAAAGTGAGAGACCTGGAACATCGCCTGCTCGTTCCCATTCTCCGCCATGCGGCATAAGAAGTTCATCGACGAGAGTACGGCACGTCTTTTGCCATTTTCGATGAGAGTCGCTATAGTAAGCCGATGGAAGACCCATGAGCCTATGTGAAAATTAATCACATTGCTTTCTTGAATAGTAATTTATCTGATTCTTTGTAATTTGATCACCGCACGCAGTCACTTAACTCAAATCAAAGTATGACAATGGCTAGATCAAGACGGAACTAATGGCGAACTAACCACGGCGGCTCAGAGAATGGAACTTTCACTGCCCCAGACATTGTGACGGACCCTTTCCAAAAAGTATCAAAAAATGGACGAGAAAGATAATTCTACAAAAAATGAAAGAATACAAGACTGATAGTAATGATTCACAGTCCTGTCCTTGTTAGTTCCTGCTTACTCGAGAGGTTGGAGCACATTAGCGTAATGCGGGGTTATTGTCAGCCT
The DNA here is from genome assembly GCA_003988865.1 of Phialocephala sp. D728. Lineage (NCBI taxonomy): Eukaryota > Fungi > Ascomycota > Leotiomycetes > Helotiales > Mollisiaceae > Phialocephala > Phialocephala sp. D728. Next base: position 429,611 of record QYAJ01000002.1, read on the forward strand.
TACAGTACCCGAGGTTCCTCGGACCTCAGCCTCGTTTGGTCACAACACATGCAACCATACGATGAGAGCCATTGTGAAGTGACTTTGCAGTTATTTAGAAATAATGTAGCTCTCGCAGAATCAGTGACCTCCAAAGAGCTTCTTGTCCCGATCGAGTATTGAGGACTTTTCCCGACAATGAACCAACTGTGAAACCAAACGACCACATCTCCTCCTATCATGTTCTCCATCACTCATCCCAATTAGTTCTTACTATAAATCACTGCTTGGAAGTATGAGCTTTACACCATTCTTACTTGCAATCTTCGCATATTCGTCCAGTCTAGCTCGTCGATGAGCATAAACCCATCTATCATCGTCGAAGGCCAGACTAAGCTGCTTGAGGTTGGGTAGATTCTTGTCTTTGTGACTGACAATACGCAACGCACAGTCGAAAATCGGCTCTCGACACACTGTGATCTTGAGATATTCTAGAGTTGCTGGTAATGCTGCAATGAAAGCATCGACTCGTTCAGCGGGGTAATAAACATCAAGAGGGTCAAAAGCGGTTTCAACGTGAGGGAACTCGTCCATCTCCGTGTCCAGGTCCGAGTCTCGATTCTCCACAGCCCCAAGCGCAGAGAATGAATCGATGGTGATTGCCTTCAGACTGCTGAATTGGGTCAAGTCCTGCAGAGTAGGAAAGGTGTATCTGCGAGCATCTGATGTATCGTTAATGATTAGCTCTTCGAGATGAGCTTGGAGCTGTGGAACATCTCTAATGACTCTGAAAACGTTGCCGGTAGACACAACTCTGTTATCAGTCCATTGCAATTTTTTTAGAGCTGCGAAGCTACCAAGAAAGTCTTTCAGGGTCCCATAGGTAATACGACAATTATTTAAGACGACGGATTCAGTACTGAATACTCTATTGGCAGCCCTGCGGAAAGAAGCGCCATCAAAGCCGTCCCCAACGAATTTTGTGACCGATTTGAATTTCAGATATGGCAGGGCGTTTACTAGCGCCATGTAATGGGCTGATCCGTTTGCTTGATTCTTGTGAAGATGTATCTCGCGCAAACATGAAAATGGGTACCGGCCTTGATTGGTGGTATTCCGAGATGTATCAGACCAGAGCCCCACAAGTTGATTTATGAAGTAATACTGACCCATCGCGCCGTAGTTATGCATGGTGAGGCATTCGAGATCTTGCGAGATCAGGAGGAGGAGGAAGCTAACGACCGCGTCCCAATTCGCACCAGCGGATATGCTGGAGTGCCAGTCTTCACAAATGCTCTGCGGGAGCATAGATCGAGAAGACATCTGTTCTTGCATCCAAGTACGATTATTGTTGGTAAAGCAGAACATGTCTAAGGTTCCAAATTCCAGGTGCCTTCCGTTCGAGCTAGCCATAACTCGAAGGGTAACGTTCTTGACGTTGCCAGCAAGTCCGGGACTATTCACCAAGGTTCGCAAAAAGTACACAACAGCTCTTCCGGGTCCATCCTTATGCGTCGTTGCATCGAAGGTGTGGTAAAGCATCGGCTCAACTACCTTATGCAACTGTTTGGACGTGCGCGAGATACTGGGGAGGTCATCTCTTGGAAGGAAGCTAAGTATCCCGATCCAGAGCTCGTTTGCGAGGAATGGCGCCATGGTGACAGCGCGTGATTGAAGAAGATGGTTGTAATGTTCCGATTGAGGTGGAAGATTTGCAAGTCGGGGTATTTTTGGATTGTCGGCGCTCAAGGGTATCACTGATGGATGAGTGTTGCAGGAATGATGATGCCCAGGGTATCGTTGAGAAAAGGAGGTGTTGTGGAGTCGATAAAGCCCAGCGATATAGTTGATGGGATGTGATCTCGTTAGATCGAAGATATCTAAGGTGTTGAGGACGAGATCGCGAGGCTTAAATACTGGCGAAAGATATTGGAAGCGAAGCCCTAATTCACTCCCTAAATATTCGAAGGAGAGATCGTGACTCGACAAGGGTGTGCTTGATCGAGGAAAATGTTCCTTTTCTGTGCTTGCTAGTTTCACATATGAGCCGAAATGTCGGAGTCTGCGTTCAGATGTTGTTCAAGAATTCGGTTTCACTGGAATTTGACTTGAAGTTGCTGTAGAACCAAATTTTTTCGATGAGATAGAGCTGTGGCTTCCTGCGGATATCACTTCTGGATGAGGATATCAAGGAGTTGCGCCTTCATCTTCCGCAACATCTCGTTTCTGGGATCGGGTTTGCAGTCTTTTTGGATCGAACCTCCACAACCAGCTCACACAACACGAGTCTCTTACAGAAGAGTGTCGAAGCCAGAGAGTTTTGTGAACTAGGTCCTGTTAATTGAATACTGCATCTACAACTTGGTACGAGATACCTGCTCACTCATGGCTCTCTACAGAGTAATCTTCCTGGACCCTATTACTCCACCAAGTTTCAACATCATTTCTTGTTTCCGAATGCCAGGTTTATTGAAAGATAGATACAACATTATAAGGCAGTGTGACAGCCCATGCTGTTATGATGTTGGAACGAAGTCTGAACAAGCGAGGCTACACGTGAGTTGGTATCACGTGCATTCAAATACTCCCTTTACGGTTAAGTACCTAGGGAGGTACCTCTGTTTCTTGTATTGTATCTTCGAATCGTCAATCTATCGATATCAGCAACAACTCATTTGTGGGTGTTTTACGGGTCAGATTCAAGCACTGGAATGAACTTGTGCGAATCAACCGAAGAACGTGTAATTACGCTCGAAGGAATCCATAGTTTATCTCATCTAAGAGTGCTATTCATCGTTTACATGAATCACTATAATCTGTATAGTATTTCTACAATGGCGAGAACAATGATTCCGCCCATATGCAATACTGTTGCCGGGCCTAAAAATCCGAATACCACCTAATGCCCATCTTCAACGCCACGCTGTGCATGCAAATACGAAATCTAATTGATTCACTTTTACTAAGCATTCTTGCTAAGAAACTCTTACGATATCTCCTGATCCACACTTCCTCGCCTCATCTATGAACAACGCCCACGGTCCAAAAGCCGCCAGGAAAAAGTAGCTCGAATTGATCGCTGTGTTCAGACCTGGAATGTACAAGAAGATGAAGAGAACTACCAGTGCTAAGATTACTGCAGGGAAGACTTAGAGATTCTGCGTGGTCTTGTTGAATGCTGGAGGCTATTGAAAGATTGAAACCCTTCTCGTACGCGTGGCCAGGAGGTTGAAAATTGATGACGAGATTGACGAAGTAGATGGACAAGCTTTCCGCAAGAACTTAGAAGGAGAAATATTCAGGATCTTAGCTCAGGGGGTAGACAATATAGCCATGCCAGAGCACAGAGAAGCGGACTCCTTTGAGCTGGGCATACCAATAGGCCATTGAAAATGAGCAGAGCGATTCATGGATTCTGAGAAAGAAGTAGGTGTGGATCTCGAGATCCACGACCGGACTCATGATCACGGCTTCCAAATCTAATCCTTGTGCCTGGTCGTGGTATTGGGTGGAAGACTTCCTCGTCTCGTTGATCTGCGGATGCTAAATTCTACACTCTCCGCCATGGTGGCAAGAACGTTGCTGAGCGTTCAGACAGGAGACTGGAGAAATGTAACTAAAAATGGCGAAACTGCCTTCGAAAATGAGTAAGAAGAGATTAGGTAGCTGAAAGTTGTAAGGTAATCTGTACTTCTTAAGGGAGGGAGATTGGAAAGAAGGAACGAAGAGAGATGGGAAGGCGCGAGGAAGGGTTCCAAATAAAGGGAAAGGGCGCCATGAAGACTTTCCAAGAGCGTTCCTATCGGTAGCTAAGGCTCGTTCTAAGCTTGACATGTGTTGATTCCCAAGCTCCGATGAAGTTCCACATCTAGGGGAGATCGTCAGCCCACATTCCTCAAGATGCAACAACCAATGTCATTCTCGAAAGGTCGATAACTCCAGACCTCGGAAGGAAATAAGGCACCATCTCAACGCCCGACAAATAGATTAAGGGGCACGCACATAGGAAATGAGAGTGGATGGGAGAGCCCCGCAATGACAGTTCCCTTGGCGCTGTGGTGCTACGCTGGCTCGTGGTCGCTCAGCCCCATCGTAGAGACTTGATACCCGGGATTTCGCAAAACCCCTCATCCATTTCTCCTTGTGAACGAAGAGCGGTAAGCTCAAATTTTTGTTGATGTGTCATGAATTTCACGAGCTGATGAGATCTACCTAGGATCGGGCAAGAACAGTTACGAAGACAATGTTGTTGAGCGAGAAATCTCCATTTGTGTGGTTGTATGTCTGCTGATGGACGTTCCTGAGAGAATTATCAAGCTTTTCTGGAGGCGCGCTACAGTACCTAGGTAGTTTAAGAACTGGGGTCTTCGGGAGTGCCAAGACTTTAAACGATCAGGGGGCCATCCGGTTCACAGCAGCCTAGCGGCTCTCATATCCCAAACTTTTGTAGGATACTTTGAGCAGGTTTTAGCATGAAGTCGAGAGGACTGCTTCTCTTATCTCATGTCCGACTTGCCTCATCTCGTGGTAGGTAACCTGGCTTGGTTTCATCTCTCCGCAAATCCAACGAAACCCCAGAAATCACGTTCTCTTTTTTACCACGAGATCGAACCCTCCTTCCTCTCCTACTCATCACTCTCGCGCGCCCTCTGTCTATAATTTAGTTGTGCATTTTCGAGAGCGTGGGATCGGCATTTGGATTTGGGATTGGACGGGCAGGTTGTGTATATATATACGTCTTGGATTGTGTCCGGGACGAACGGAATGGATGGGGATATAAGGAAGAGATACCACAGAATTGTTACTAGTATATAGCATTAGCTCTGAGAATCAATTCCATTTGTACATTTCTACTAATCAATTCTTCTCCCTCGTTCTCGGGTATAATTGAGTGATCTGCAGGTACGAACATGAGACTAAAAGTCATTTCTTATTCCACACAATAGTCTAGAGATTGAACCTCGTTCTCTTCTTCTCCATGTGCGCCTTCCACTGCCATTGCACCGCATCTTCGCCTTCACTACCTGCTCTCCCAATGCCCTTATCCACCCTCCTCAGCTTCAAGGTAAATCTTGGTCCCAACTCCTGTAACCCAGCTCTGATATCTTCTACACCCTGAACTGGTTTGCCATCAGGTCCTATCACACTCTTTTCCGTCTCACGCTTCTCGCGGAAGACGTATCGATGCCGTCGCACGAAGATATAATCTCGCTGGTTATGCAGCGTGACGACTTGCCTCCCTTGCAACTCTGGCTGTGGTGGAAATAGAGTCAGGAATAATCTTGCTGTCAGAAGACCCAATGGCGTCCGGAAGTTGTTCAAAATAAGTTCTGGGTAGTGGTTTGTGGGGTTCCCGTGTCCAGGCAATTTCTTGCCTTCAACCCAGTTGGCGATTGAGAAGTGGCATGTTGGTCCGTCTGGAAGATGTACGATGGTTAACCCGGTGGGCTTCTTGGAGTCTTCTTTCAGGAGAACGACAGAGGTATAGTTACGGTTTGCGGCGAATTTGCTGATTTCTCGCAGGGAGAATTTGTGTCCGTAGCGGTGGGATGACCGGGGTATGTAGGTGCTGTTTGGGAAGAGCGTGCAGAGGAGATGAGCTTCGTTGTGTAGAGTTGAGTTCAGCGAAGTGGTAAGGAGGATTTTTGGAGCTGGCGGTGGAGTGTCTGAGAAAAGAGTTGGGAATTTGAGGGCCAGTGAGGAGGGTGTGAGGTCTAGGTTGGTGCTGGTTGTGGAGGGTGCATTTGAGGCCGCTCGTGGTCGTTGTCGTGTGGCCTTTTCTTCGTCTTCTTTTTCATCATCTGAGCCAGAATCCAACATGCTGTCGGCATCGTCATCTTCCTCTTCTGCCGCCTCCTCTAATGGCTCTTGCTCTGCTGCTTCGGCTTCCTCAATCCGCCGTCTCTTCAACTGCTCCACGTCCACACTAACGCCAAGGGTATCGCCCTCTACATCATCCCACACACGCTTCTTATCGATTGTCATGGGAACATTCCTCGCTAATCGATCTCTTCTAAGCTCCGGATCTCTATCCTCCTCCCGTTTCCTTTTAAATCGTTCATCTCGGCGGAGGCTATCACGAGCTTTCTTCTGCTTAATGTGAAGATCTTGGCGTTTGAACTTGTTTCCAGTCTTGAAAGGCAGACTAGCCTTCGAGGACAGTGGCTTGACCTTTTTGGATCCCATTGTAAAGTTGTTGCGGGGTTGTAGTCGTCTGGGAATTATCAGTTGAACTTTTTGCGATTCTGCCAGAAAAAAAAGTGGAGAACGCGGCCGCTCCTCAAGCAAGGCTCTCAAATTGGTGTTCGAGACGAAGAGTCATAGGTGGATTTCGAAACAAGAGACGCCCTCCATTTCCTCCAAAGTGTTTGCAATTGAGTGACTCAGATCTCAATTGGATGAGTCTAAGTGAATGCGCTCCTTCTGCAGCTTCGCACGAACTGCTCCCACACGACAAACGTTTTTCCCAAGATATACTGCACGAAGCTTCACAGCAACCGCACAAAACAACAGATATCAACCACCGAAATCCAAGAAGCAGAGAGAGCCCACCATGGCGAGTACCACTTTGAAGGGTCAGCCCCTTGATCGCCCAGTCATGGATTCCATGCTGCGACGGCGTATGTTCTATACTCCTTCTTTCGAAATCTATGGTGGTGTTGCCGGTCTGTACGATTATGGCCCAGTAAGGCTTATTCTCATACTAATTTGCTACCTTTTTCTACGAGAGCTTGGAAGCTGTTGCAAGAGCGGCATGCCCGCTGTCCTCTTGTTTGCTAGCTCTTGAGACAGCTCTTAATCTCTGGAGCTCCCTATGACCTTTTTTTTTTGAAGGATTTTACAATGCTAATTCGTTGGGCAGCCTGGCTGCGCTCTGCTCTCGAATATCATTGACACATGGCGCAAACACTTTGTCTTAGAGGAGGATATGTTGGAGGTGGACTGTACGGCTCTAACACCTGCTGAGGTCTTGAAGACAAGTGGGCACGTGGACAAGTTTGCGGATTGGATGTGCAAGGACCCAAAGAACGGCGATATTATACGAGCGGATCACTTCGTTGAGGAGATATTGGAGGCGCGGTTGAAGGGTGATAAGGAGGCTAGAGGTGTCAAAGTCGAGGAGAAGGAGGAAGACCCCAAAAAGAAGAAGAAGAAAGTCAAGGGCACGGAAGCAGTCAAGCTCGATGATGCGATTGTTAAGGAGTACGAGGAGATTTTGGCAAAGGTACGACCACTGATTATTGATGAGAAGGACACAACGCTGACTTTCGAAGATCGACAACTATGGGGGCGAGGAGCTGGGCGAGCTGATCAAGAAGTACGATATGAAGAACCCCGCTACAGGCGTCCTTCCCTCCCCTCCCGTAGCTTTTAACCTCATGTTTCAGACTGCAATTGGCCCAAGCAGCAACTTGGCAGGCTATCTAAGACCAGAAACCGCACAAGGTCAATTCCTCAACTTTGCAAAACTACTCGACTTCAATCAACAACAAATGCCCTTCGCTTCTGCATCTATTGGCAAATCTTACCGAAATGAGATCTCCCCTCGATCTGGTCTCCTTCGCGTCCGTGAATTCTTGATGGCTGAGATTGAGCATTATGTCGATCCTCTGGGTGGTAAGAAGCATCACCGATTTGACGAGGTCAAGGACGTCGAGCTTGTGCTTTTGAACCGTCACACACAACTGGCTGGCCAGACACACGTCCACAAGGTACCTATTGGTCAAGCCGTTGCTGACGGTACCGTTGACAATGAGACTTTGGGCTACTTCTTGGCACGAATACATTTGTTCTTGGAAAAGATTGGTGTAGATCAATCCAAGATCAGATTCAGACAACACATGGCAAATGAGATGGCACATTATGCAGCTGATTGCTGGGATGCCGAGTTGCTCACCAGTTACGGTTGGATCGAGTGTGTGGGTTGTGCAGACAGAAGTGCCTACGATCTTACAGTCCACGCGAAGAAGACTGGCGCGCCTTTAATGGTCAGAGAGAGACTAGCTCAGCCTGTCACCATCGAAGAATGGCAAGTGGAACTAGACAAGAAGAAGTTTGGTCCTCACTTCAAGAAGGATGGCAAGACAGTTGAGGCTGCGGTTGAGGCATTAACACAGGAGCAGCGAGAAGCACTAGCTCAGGATCTCAAGGCTGATGGCAAGATCACCATTAACGTTGAAGGTGTTGGTAACGGTAAAGTCGAGATCAGCAAGGACCTAATTGTCATTGAGCGTCGAACTCGCACTGAAAATACACGCGAATATACGCCTAACGTTATCGAGCCATCGTTCGGTATTGGGAGAATCCTATATTCGCTGATTGAGCATAATTACTGGACTCGAGGCAGCGAGGGTGGTGACGAGGCACGTGGTGTAAGTTCTTCGCTTCTCAAGTAGCAGTTGGGTGCTGATATTTCACAGGTCCTTTCATTCCCTCCGACTGTCGCACCAACGAAAGTCCTCCTTGTTCCTCTCTCTGGCCATGAGAGCTTCAAGCCATTGCTCAGATACATGTCACTCAAGCTTCGTAAGCTGGGTGTTTCCAGCCGTGTCGACGACTCTTCAGCCTCAATCGGCAAGCGATATAGCCGAAATGATGAATTGGGTACGCCCCTTGGTATCACAATCGATTTCCAAAGTGTTCAGGATAAGACCTACACACTCAGAGATCGTGACTCGACGAAGCAGGTCCGTGCCGACGAGGACAAGATCCTGGCTGCAATTAAATCTCTGGTTGAGGGTGAAAAGCTGTGGGCCGATATCGAGAAGGAATTGCCAGCTTTTGAGGGTCAAGAAACAGATGTTCCCGTTCGATAAGTAGATTTCTAGAAGGATTGTTCGATTCTGTACTACTCAGAGCTCATCCTGGCATGTTATAGAGCTTCCCACAATATCAAAAAGTGATTGTTAAATTAAGCTTTTGTTCCTTGGTATTGTATGCAGACCCGTGCTGGTAAATAGACCGACGACCTATCCGCCAAGTCTTCGTTGATGGCTTCTAGAAGAGAGACATGCAAGGTTGCACCAAAGACAATATCACGGACATAATGCAATGGAGATCTCGCATGATGACGATAACATACTAATCAAAGGAGAAAGGAAAACCACTCACATGATCAATGCAACCGAATAGAAACGAGTTAAACAACCAAGGACCGTGCGATTGAGTTCTGCGACACCTCCGCCCACTTACAAACAAAGGACATCCGTTCCAATCTGCATCGGGATGTTTCAAGTGGTCGCAAGAGCCTTTCCTTGTTTGCCGCCGGAATGTTTCTGCCCAGTCATCTCTCAGCACCGCACAGGTCTCGACTTCATCATCCCGACTGCGGACGGCTTGGAGCTGTTTGGGCACTGGTGAGGAAGAGGCGTGCATTTAAGTGCTCTCATCGACCCCTGCCCGGAAAAGGGGGCGACTCGGGTGCGCCAGTCCCTCAGTTCCTCAGTCCCTGAAACCGGGAGCAGCTCAGGCATGAAAAGATCCCGCGGCTGTGACAGAAGCACCCATATAACTGAAATTCGAGCACCCGGAGTGCAGCAGCGGTCTTAGACAATCGCATGGTGAATCGCCAAGTGGCTATTCCTCCTCCGCAGCACTCTAGGGGTCATCTCCATCCAGGACCTCCTCCTTTTTCAGTTGTGTAAGATAGCTGTGCCATCGCCCATCGTGGACTTGTGAAAGGAGAAAAAGAGAGTGACTGTGTCGATCGATGAAGGGTCCACCAGGTCTCCCGCGTCTGACTGCAGTTGATCTCAAACCGGCTGGCGCCAAATGCCCCTCTTTTCTGTCGTTCTCCTTTCCTCGCTGCTAGTTTGAGAGTCAGCGCCAGTCGGACGCTGTGCTTGATGGCTGGATGCTGGATGAGGCAAGGGACCTGGTGGACTGTCCAGACTTGACTATCTCCCGTTAGCGCCGACCTAGCGGCCCTTTAATCGAGGTTCCCAAACTCTCTGAATCCTTCAACCTCGATACCATACCTCCAACAACGCGACCGCCACGTCCATCGCGCCCAGGAATTATCCCTCTACGACGCAGACCGACTTCTGCTGGGCTGTCGAGAGGATAATCGACGCTGCTGGACACCAGCCGACTCGGGGATTGACATTCTAGACGGCACGGTGAACCAGCCCCTCGCATCGCGGCCGAGCGTTCACGACACAACAAGGCCTTCGATTTATGACTGACTTGACAAGAAATTGTATGTATCTCTACCCACTAATGCGACGCGCCGAGAACAGTATGCTGATGTATTCGCTCTTTGCAGAACGATCTACGATTTCCTTTTACGATACCCCCGCAGCAGAATACACGACTTTCTACAATACCACGAGCGGCATTCTAGTTGTAATTCTGTACATTTCGCCAAAATGGCCTCGCAAAATAGGTATGTCGCGTCCAAATGCTACTCTGCACAGATCGCGGTGTGTTGCAACGTTTGGAAACACGGAGGTGCTCTCGTGGTCGATCGTCGGTGACTGAAGGGAGCTGGGTCTCGCTTGAGATATAAACTCGAACTCGTGGGCAGAACCTCACAATCACTCCTATTATGACATTCGATTCTGTTGTGACTTGGAGTTGATGGCTGACTATGCGGCTGCCTACAGCATCTACACACCGGGCCAATTCATGAACCCTGGCCCAGCACCTAGACCTCCAACCGACCGGCCACGACTTAATCTTACACCTTCTACCGCAAATCTTCCTGGCAACATGTCTCAAATGACGATCAATTCCCCAATCACCCGTACTGCAACCTCTACCTATACTGGCTCGACGGTCTCGCTTCCTATCCGCTCCAATACAGATGGTTCAGGTGGAGTGAGCGTTATCAAAGAGGGCTGGGCTTCCGTTAAGGAGGGCAAGAACTTCATCAGTCCATGGAAGCAGAAATGGCTTATTCTACGGAAAGAAGCCCTCGATTTCCATAAAACTGAGGGAGGAAAGGTTTCGTACCAGGTTGTCTTGAAAGATGTCTTGGGAGTTTCTCGTGTTGAAGCAGCTGGCACCATCTTTGAGATCAAGCGAAAACTTGATAACGCATCTTCAACCAACCCAGGAGAGGATGATGGAATCTCCAGGACTCTGCAAATCCGAGTCAAGGGCGACGAAGATCTGTACGAATGGATTGATTACATCTATGCCCGTTGCCCAGGCATGGGTGGAGTCAGCAACCCGACTAATTTCAGTCATTCCGTCCATGTCGGATTTGACCCCAACACTGGTGAATTCGTTGGCCTGCCCCCGGAGTGGTCAAAGTTGCTCAACTCTTCGGCTATCACTAAAGAGGACTATGAGCGCAATCCACAAGCCGTCTTCGAGGTCCTCGAGTTCTACTCGGACATCACCAAGCGAGCCAATAACCCCCAGCAATACGCAAGTCTCACACCAACACCACCTGTCATGGCCAATCAAAACAAGCAACTTGGCTATGGCATGAGTGGTACCAACGTAGCTCCTCCACGACCAATCCAGAACAATGTGCGCAACAACAGCTACGGCACCCCTCAATCCTCAGCACCTACTATCACCCCTCGCCGACCAACTCCTCCCGAGTCGCAACAACAACGCATGCAAATGCAAGCCATGGCTTCTAACTATGTTGACCCCCAAGTTCGCGAAGACCAAAGACAAAAGCAACTCGAGGCTCAGCGAATGCAACAATTACAGAAGGACAGAGATGACGAAAAGCGACGTGAATTAGAGGAGTACAACGCATCTCTTCCCCAGAAGGTACCTATGGCACAACAGGAGATTGGTGGTGGTGGTTTTAGCAACACAGGCACGGACCGATATAACCCATCAAGAGCAGCTCCCCCCGCACCACGTCCACCTCAGCAAGGACAGGCCCCCTCCCTCAGAACCCAGAGACAGGCTCCATCTGCGCCAACTCCAAGCAATGGTGCTCGCCCGCCACTTACCAGCCAACAGAGTTCGTCTTCCGTCCCTCGGAGTCAAAACGGTAGCTCGCCTGCCAGAACGGAGCAAAATGTTCAACGCACCCAGGAGCCTCGTTATCAGAACGGACCAAATGGCTCACAACAACCTCCTACCCGTGCTCCTACAAATGGTCAGCAGAACCCTCCCCCGTCTCGCCTTCCTGCACCTGTTCAACAGGTCAAACCACTCAATGTCGCGGCCAAGCAACCTACTGCTGCTTCCAATGGTATCCAGCAAAATGATGCCGTTAAGGCTGCTGAGGCTGCATTGACCGCAAAGCCGCCTGCCGAACGGAAGCAAGATGTTCGCATGTCCACCATGTCTGAAAACGAGGTCATGGCAAAATTGAAGGAAGCCGTCTCGAAGGACGACCCAAACTTGTCTTACTCCAAGCAAAAGAAGATTGGTCAAGGTGCTTCTGGTTCAGTCTATGTCGCCAAGGTTAAGGAGACAGCGGTATCGCCAATTGCAAGAGAAGTCCTGCGCTCGCAAGGGGGCAAGGCTCAGGTAGCTATCAAGCAAATGGACCTGGCTCACCAACCGAGAAAGGAGCTTATTGTGAACGAAATCATGGTCATGAAGGACAGCAAGCACCGAAACATCGTCAACTTTTTGGACGCTTTCTTACGAACAAACAACACTGAACTTTGGGTCGTTATGGAGTATATGGAGGGTGGCGCTTTGACGGATGTCATTGACAACAACCCAAACATCACTGAGGAACAGATCTCCACGATTTGTCTCGAGGTCAGTATATTGCAAATCGCAAAAATGTCATTAGCTAACAAAAGCAGACCTGCCAAGGACTTGAACACTTGCACGCGCAGAATATCATCCATCGTGATATCAAGTCCGATAACGTTCTTCTTGATGCTCGGGGAAATGTCAAAATTAGTAGGCTATTCTCATCCCCTTATATGTTTTCCCGAGCTGATCAAAATTAGCCGATTTCGGTTTCTGCGCTAAGCTCACCGAGTCGAAGTCCAAGCGTGCTACCATGGTTGGGACTCCGTACTGGATGGCTCCTGAAGTGGTCAAACAGAAGGAGTACGGCTCTAAGGTCGATATCTGGTCTTTGGGTATTATGGCGATTGAGATGATCGAATCCGAGCCACCTTATCTGAATGAGGAGCCTCTGAAGGCACTCTACCTGATTGCTACGAACGGTACTCCACGCCTCAAGCACCCCGAGAAACTCAGCAAGGAGCTCAAGGCTTTCTTGTCTGTTTGTCTCTGTGTCGACATCCGAAGCCGAGCCACGGCTGCTGAACTCCTGCAACACGATTTCTTGAAGCATGGCTGCCCTCCTGCAAGCTTAGCAGAACTACTTGCATTTCGCAAGCATGCTAAGTGAGAGCAGGGGGATGCTTTAATGATAATGTTGACGACTTGAAAATGGTTTCGATGTTGAAGAGAATAGTCTCGTTTTTCATCCTTCTTCACTTTACTGCGGGCTCAATGCATTCATTCGTGCTGGTCTCTCTACCTGGCCTGCATCGAATCTTGGCGTTGGCGGGGATCCTCTGATTGTACTCTGGGTTCTCTTTCTAGTAGCGCAATTTGGTTCAGCATGGGATAAAGTGGTCCATTATGGCTCTGATTTCTTGCGAACAAGAGGGCATTTGAGGATGTGCTTGGTGACAGGGTCCCTGCTCCCATATTATATTGGTAAAACTCCCGTTGGCACGCAGATTTGATCTCCAGAGAGGGGTGCATGTGGGATGAGAATCGGGAGCACAAGAGCAGATGGCGCATGATAGAGTAAGACCACAGGAATAAAGATCGTAAAATAACTTCTGAGTCCAATATTTGAAGTGATTGTCCTTCTTTGAATTGTGACTTATGATTATTGTTCCCTCGTCGCGACATTTCCAGAGCCGGAAGAACGATGATGTATGACCAAATTACGAACATCTGTACATGGTAGATTAGGAAAATTCACTGTATCCCACAATAGAAAAGTCATCCAGCATCAAACATGGCGCCAATCTTCTCGCCCCAGATTCTCAGGGATCTGTTTCGGTTTAGCCTCGGTCGCCGGGGTGGCCGTTTGGCTGTCAAATCTGGCCTCTAATTGGTCTACAACATCATTCGCTCCCTGCTTGTGATCATAGCTCTACCTGGAAATCATAACTGCTTAACGAACGACTTTTCCTTTTCGACACGTCTCTTACGCCGCATCTTCTCGAAGGATTGTCTTTCTGTTCTCGAGAGATTGAGCGAAAGGAAAGCGAGAACCATGGCGCCCTTGGTTCCCTCATCCAAAGTGACGCTGTCGTATCCTCTGTACGCATGCGACTTTGATCCTCTTGACTCGTCGCGATTATTGGTTGGAGGTGGAGGAGGAGCTGGGCGAACAGGTGTAGGAAACAAGATAGTGAGTTAGGATGGGACCTACGCGCTTCGTTTTCAGGAATACTTATTGATTTATGCGCTGGTCAGACTCTCCTGGATACATCGAATCCGAACGAGCTTCGTGAGGCAGCTGAGATTGAGCTGAGCAAGGATGAGGACAACGTCACGAGTTTAGCAGTCGGCACAAAGAAGGAGAAGGCGACACTGGTCTTTGCGGGTGTGAATTCCAGCCCAGCAGATGTGGAGAAGGGTACGAATGCGCATTTCCGAGTTCTAGGGATAGAGAAAGGGAGCACTACCGGGGCGGATTCGATATTAGAGCTCTCGAAATCCTCCTTATTCCAAGGGCGAGAGAAGGACGCGTACCAAAGAATAACAAGGCTGTCGAAGCCATTCGCAAATCAACCACAGATAGGGGCCGTTGCGACTGGACTGGCCAAAACTTCAGAAATCGTGCTCTTCGATACTTCTGCGATAGCGCCACCTGTATCGCGAGGGGCAGTTGAGAGCAGTAAGGAGGCTGTAGATGTGGACTTTATACAAATTGGAGACGACAAGTATATCTTCGGATACTGCGATGAACACGATATATACACCAAGGAGATTTCTCAGAACGCTGATAAAGAAGACCCGGAATGCATCTACATCACGCCTGCTACGCGGGGTACGGAGAGGCCAACCACACCAAAATTCAGGGCTATGAGATTTCTCACAAAGGAATTCTTGATCATGCTCACGAATATTCATAGTAATGGGGGCGCTGTTTTACAAATTTTCCGAATACCTCCTAGCGGTAAGGGGCAATGCCGCCTTGCGCAATCCCTTCGACTCCCAGACAGGATCACCAAAGCTACAGGCATGGCTGTCTGTAATCTCACACCACCAACGACACCGTCAGAACCCCAAGGATATACCCAATTCGTCATTGCAGTGGCTGGACACGATATCTCCCTATCTCTTTTCAAGGTTGACTTCCAAGTCGCGGCTGGAATTTCTATGGTCACTAGTATCAAATCCTTCCGCACCTTCAAGAAAGTTCACCCCCTCCAAATAACTGCACTTGCATTTTCGAATTTTACACCACCCACCCATCCTATAACAGCGAGCACACCCTCGCAGTACTTGAAGCTTGCAAGTGTAGGAGTGAGCAACACCGTAGTGTTACATACTTTCCCCCTATTTCCAGTTCCACTGTCGATGAAGCGAGGACAATCCACAACTCCACGCTATGTCGTCGCCCTTCCATCTACGGCAGCAGCATTCGGCATGGGTATCATCCTCTCCGTTATCGGTATTGCGCTCGCCGCTATCTTTATTCAAGGCATTCTTGAGATCAGAGGCGGAGTGCCCGTCTACCTCAACGCCAGGAAGAACCTACCCGTCGTTTGGCAAGAAGCTCTTGGGAGACCGTATGAGTTCCCGTCTGGATATAATAGTGTTGCATCGCCTGCTCCATCTGTACCTAAGATCAAGGCGGGAGAAAGTGTTGAGCCGGCCCAAAATCAGGAGCACGTGAGTCAAGAGCAACCAAATCTTGGGCAGCAAGAAAAATTGATACGGTCCCTAAAGGACAGTGGGAATTGGTTAGGGAAGTTTACTGAGAATGTTATCGAAAAGCACGGCAAAGGAAGGACTTGGGAGGAGCTAGGGCGTCACGAGAAGGAGGAGTGGAAAAGGAAGCTCAAGGAGGCAGGTCATTGGGCGGGGGAGCTTCCTGAAAATATCTTTAAGGGAGTACTGTTCAATGAGCTTGCCAATGCAGTTGGACAGGCTGTTGCTGGGGCCTAGCTTGGGGGACAGGGATATTTGCTATTAGGAGGCTTCCTATTCATTTCGAGGTTATAGGGGATACACGCAGGGTGGTGGTGACATGAATGCATGCGAATTGTATGACACGATAGATATTAGAGGCTACAAACGAATCTAATGCTTCAATTGCAGCTCTATCTTATAAACAGAATCCCTTCTATTATCAGCCACAGTTAACATGCTTCTGGGTACTCTCTTTATTGCCTTCATGATCACCATTTCTCCAGTCCTTTAATTAATTGTCAGCAAAAGCAGTTGACTGCGTGATTATTTCCTATCAGGCACTTGCTCCCAGCACTCCACTTCCCCTCACCAACCATCGTACCTTCCCAGAACGATAAGTCTCCTACCTCACCAATCCCTACCTTAGATTCTTTTCTATCTCTAGGTTTCTTTTCTCCTTTGCCTGAATACTCTCACGACCCACAGCCAAAGCTTCCACCCTAAACTCACCTCATATCTTCATACTTCTCTGCACGAACGTCGGGGGCTCTCGTTGGGGGCATCGCCATTGCGGCACACTCTGAGCTAGTAGTGCACGAGCAAAAATAGGATAGTAGCTCTGCAACCATGGCGAAGATACTGGCCTTACTATTTGCTTATGCCGGTAGGGATGAGTTTTGTAGGTGTTTGAAATCATTGCGATTTGGATGGAAAATGATGTGGGTGTGAGGCGAGTGATGATCTTGCTGGAATTAGCGACCTGAAGGATAAGCTAACAAGAAGATAATCGTGCATGGGACAAGCTAATTGGCCACCGGGGAGTTAGGTTAGATCTTCTTTCACGTGACAAGGCTATTAGTTTTCGAAAGCTCTCAATTCTCAGCCTTGCGTCCTATAAATTCTTCTCCAGTACTATATCTTTCTCACTAAACGACATACATGCAGCAGCGCTTCTTCAACACTCTAAAAAATGTAACTATGGCTCGCAAACCTCCCAAAAATCCCCTTCTCGTAGTCCTAGGAGCTACGGGGACAGGAAAATCCCAGGTACAGAACCTCTTCTCTCTCCAACATCTCTTCATTCTTAGAATCATGAACTGACACGCAAAAGCTCGCAATCGAACTAGCTAAATGCTTTGATGGAGAGGTTATCAATGGTGATGCGATGCAAATGTACCAAGGTCTACCGATCGTCACGAACATGGTTACGGTTGAGGAAATGCAAGGCGTGAAGCATCATTTACTTGGTGAGATAGGGTTAGACGAGGAACCTTGGAGAGTCGGACTCTTTCGAGAGAATGCTGGGCGAATCATCGAAGAGATTCGAAGAAGAGGAAAAGTTCCAGTTCTGGTTGGAGGGACGCATTATTATACCCAGAGTTTGGTATTTGACGATACCTTAGTGGGTGAGACCGAAAAAGACGGTCAAGAAGAAGAGTTGAGCACTAAGGAAGTCAAAGAGAAGTGGCCGATATTGGAAAATGAGACAGAGGTTATACTTGAGAAATTGAGAGAGGTAGATCCGGTTATGGCGGATAGGTGGCATCCGAGGGATAGAAGGAAGATTAGGAGGTCGTTGGAGATTTTTCTGATAACGGGAAGGAAAGCGTCCGACATCTATGCCGAGCAGCAGGAGAGGAAGGTATTAAGAAATGAGAATTTCGCGGGCGAACATGCGTCTGACGGGGCTACGAAATTGTCTTCTACGCTGCTATTTTGGGTCCATGCCGAGTCTGACGTTCTGAAAAAGAGACTGGATGCTAGAGTCAACAAGATGTTGGATAATGGCCTTCTGGATGAGGTTAAGTCGATTGGAAAGTTTCTCCATGATCAAGAAAATGCCGGTCATCTTGTTGACAGGACACGAGGGATCTGGGTCTCAATTGGCTGGAAGGAGTTCGAGCCCTATCTGAAGGCATTGCAGTCTGGTACAGCAACTGAAGCAGAGCTGGAAAATGCTTTTAATCTTTCTATCGAACAAACGAGAGCTGCTACTCGACAATATGCAAAGAGGCAAACGAGATGGATTCGGCTGAAATTGTTGCCAGCCTTGACGGAAGAGAAGGCGCTCGGGCAACTCTATCTTCTAGACGGCACTGACGTGTCACAATGGGTGGAAAAAGTTTCGAACCCTGCCATCGATATCACAACTGATTTCCTAGCTGGGAAAGAGCTCGCATCTCCCGAGGATGTATGCACTGCTGCCAAAGATATTCTTGGGTCCGAGAACGAAGTCCCGGAAGTGACGGACACGTGGCCTCGTCGAGAGTGCGAGATGTGCCGTGTAACGACAGTCACGGAGGTTCAGTGGCAGACGCACTTGAAAAGCCGTCGTCATAGAGCACTTCTCAAGAAGATGCAGAAACGGCAAAAGGATGAGGTGAGAGGTAGGCCTCATGATGCAACGACTGAGAACAGATCCCAGTCTGATGCCACAGATATCCCTTAAATCCAGAGGCATAGTTGGTTTGTGAGCTAGGGCCTCTTCCTACCTCAGTGTGCAACATTGCTAGAGCAATGTCCTGGTTGTACAAAGGCATTCACTCAAGGTGCGATAGAGAGCGTAGCGGAGCAGAGTCAACTGCTCAGGAAGGAGCCTCACTGCCATTAAGATGTGCGACAAAACTCTCCAAAATATTGTTATTGATTACAGACAATGGTCGTCATAATGTCATCCACTCGCCTTTTCGACGATCAATAAGGGCAGAGCTCACATCAGCAGCGAGAATGAAGTGTATAGCTTGTTAGCTTGCAGAATTGCCAACTTCAGTGCTCCACCGTTGGCAGCTTGGCATTGAGGAAGTCATCATATCAATGCCAGAGAAAAACAAATATCTTGTTTTCATCCACACTAGCAAGAACTTCAATATCAGTCCGATTCCGGATGCCGTTCGCCGTCACAGTCTCCGGGGATAACGCCCAATGCTATTCGCTCACTTAGGTACTATGCTATGAGGCTAGTCGGTGCAGCTTAGTTCGTCATATCCGAAGAATTGGGGAGTGGGATAAAGAGGCGTAGGATGTGGTGCTTGGACCTTGAGAATGAGATTGTCCCTCTTTAAATGCGGGCCAGAGTCAAGCGAGCTATCTGAGTATACTGTCGAGCTCGATCCGAGGCTATTCGGCTGAACAGAAAACCCGAGAGGAATTGTCAAGGTCAGTGTTTTGGAAAGTGAAGTGTAGATCAAAGTGTTAAAACGTTGTGAGCACACAACTTGGATTTGAGTCTCGGTTCATGTTTCATTATGTCAACCGTGGCTTGTCCAGAACTATTACAGAGCTTCAAGGCATCGGATTGCATTCTTGACTTCGAGTCATTCTGTACATAAAGACATAAGCTCCGGGCTGACTCCACCAACAGGCTAATCCCTCCACTATGAGACCATATGATGATTGATGCATGCTACCGAGAAAATGCAGAAGGGTATATTGTAAAGCCGAGCACCTTCCCACCCACCCCTCCCTTTCCTATCACCGAAACAAGAGAAATTTCTTATTGGGATTTTCAAAAATCTAACAATCATGGCATTTTGTCCTTAGACACTTCTCCGTTCTTCGATCAGTTGCCAACTACCTTCAATTCGGTTAGCTTGTTCACCAAGTTCTCCAACCGCTCAGTCAGTCCAGCTTGAGGATTGTAACCATCTTCATCGGCGGCTATCATATCGACTGTCTTGTGATGACCGATGAACTCTTCGATTGAAGCTAAAATGGGACGTAGTGTCTTCCTTGGCTGTCGGCTCTGGATCCTTTCGGAAATGGACGGCAGAAGGGACAAATAACCCAGGAGAACAGAAAGATAGCCAAATGCAACGTTCTTCGAACTGTCTTGCATCGAATCGGCCTAAATATTGTCAGCATAAATGCTATTGGATCATGGAGTAGTAAATAGCCCACCTGCGATGCCTTCTCCTGGTTATCGGCAAAGGTCTGCACCATTGCATCCAGAGGATCGTCACTACTACCTTCAAGACTCTGCATGCTCTCACGAGCAGCTGGACTCCACTCGGCAAAATTGATCATCACACCCAAAGCAAGAATTAAGTGCTCGATAGCCACAAATAAGTCATCCTCCAGCAGGAAACGTGAGATTATCTTGAATTGTGCCACGATAACCTGTCCCATCGAGGACATCAACTTTGGTCTAGCGAACACATGGGAGGCTTTTGAGTTGTTGTTCGTAACGTTCAGAGTAAGGCGCAAAAGAAGGACATGTAGCATTCCGAAGTCATCGAATGGTCGCGATAAAGCGATCTCAAGTGTATCAGCGATGACAGGAAGAAAGTCAATGATCCAGATTGTTTCATCTTGCACCGTTCGTGCGGCAAGGGAGTGCGATTCTAGAGCTGACAATGCCAGGAAAAAGTCTATTGCTTGCACGTTCTTTGGTAAGTCCCACGAGCGCTCGTCAGAAGCAGATTTGAGGATTTGAAAAAGGTTTGTGGTAAGCTCCTTCGAGAGAATATCGCCAGAGTTGCCAGCTTCTCTGGTCTGTCGAACCATGACCTCGAGGCACTTCAAGGCAATAGTGCGAGGAGAGATAACTTGTAGTTTCAAGTCTTCCCACGTAGGTATCTGCATGATATAGTCTCCATGCTCGATCAACAGTGACTGTGCGACCTTGGACATGTTGCTCTTTCGATCTTTCGCTACAGCACCAATGCTTGATGTGTATTCGAGAAGGCGAATGAGAAGTCTGGTGATGCCCTGTCGACGGAGTTGGGCAACGATATGAGGCATGTTGCTTTCAAGCAGAACCAAAGTCAGAAGGGACACCATAATGAAGCCGGCCACAACATCAGTTTCCTGACCTAGATGCAGAAATAGCTTCTGCTCCATTCCGTTCGCACGAAATTTCTCGGCGAAAGATTTGTCTTTCATTTTGCTGGCAAGATCCAATAGACCAGACCGCCTCATTGATACTTGTGTCATGCCAGGGCTACCAATCCGGTCGAGAAAGTCTTGGATCTCGTCTAGGAAGCGGTTATTGGCCCCTAGCTTTCTGAGCTCGTGCACACTCTTCACTGCAGCCGCTGAACCGTCTTCATTCTCATCGTCGTTGAAGCTTGCGAAAGCTTTGAGAGGAGCTACGGATGCCATGCGGCCTCTCCGACCATTACCAGGTTCAGGCGGTGGAACTGGCATCTCCATTGCCAACTGTTTCATCAGATCAGCTTCCGCCAGCATAGACCTCTGTTTGCTATATGTAAATTTGGGACCTGTTCCTTGCGATCCTTGACTGTCGGAAGTTATAGGTGGCAGATTTGCAGCTTCAGGTACTAAACTGTGGCCTCTAGAGACAGTCTGTGGTACGGCCGGGCTCGAGGAGGGTGCTGACTCTTCGCTTGGACCAGTATCCTCGGCCGAGCTCTCTTCATCAGAGTCTTCGGCTGCCTGTTCGACAAGACAATCAATCAGCCTTCGTCTCGGTGGTCTCTTCGGGCTCCTTTGAGGAGCTTTGGCAACAACAGCTGGTCTCGAGAGAAAAATTGATGTCTCCTTGCTCGACCGATCACGAGTTGGTTCAACAATAGACGCATCCACGTCGATCGTCATCTCGGTGTCGACTTCAGGATCCAAAAGAGCTTGCCACATCTTCAGCCCCTTAGGGGAGATGTGCTCGCGTCCGGGAACTACATCAACCATATCAACATCGCTCAGCTGAGGAGAAGCTGGGCTTGGTTTCTGTTTAGTTACTGGTTGTGTTGTTGTTTGCGTCGGCCATTTCAAAGGTGCTTCAAACTTAGGCTTAGTTGTAGCCTTGGTAAAGTGACCTGTCTTGGGGGATGTATTGCGTCCCTTGGGAGGTTTCGAGGGCTCCCGAGCGGTCTCTGCCTTAGCCATTGGCTTTGGCCGCCGTGCCATTGAATTGGCAGGTAAACGCCTTGGAGATGGAGGTTCGCGTGCTGGAGATAGCTTAAGCCGTTTCCTGCTTCCCACCTCATCGACAATATCCGTAACGGTCTTTGACATGTCCTTGCCCTGAACATTATGGACCCGAGCCAATTTCCGGAACACCTTATGAGATGGTTTAGATTTGAGTCCTCTGGCTTCATCATCACTAGATGGCATATCGAAGACATCCGGCGCCGAGCGAGAGAGAGGTGCTGAAGCCGTCGGTGCTACCTTCTGCTTGATAACTTTCACACCTGCGCTCTTTGCTGGAAGGACCTTGGCAGGTTTGGGTGTAGTCTTGCGCTTTGGTGCCTCATCTTCGCTAGCAGGCACATCAAAGACGTCTGCAGACACGGGAGACGGAGCTGAGGGCGTTCTTGAGGCAGACCTGGTCTGAACAGACTTGAGCTTGGAAGGTGTTGCATTTAGTTTGTGAATAGGTTCCTGCGCCTCGTTTTCGCTGAGCGGCACATCGAAAACATCTGGAGGAGGGGACGCAGATGCAGGCGTCCTCGAAACAGACCTCCGTGGGATCGACTTTAGCTTCGTAGGCGTTGCTGGTATGGCCGTGCTCGTAGACACTTGCGAATCGTGCTTTTGGAGAACTTCGGGCGTTTGTGACTTCCGTGCTGTCGACGTGAAGGTGTACTCTGGAATCCTCCTCCGTGCTGCTTTACCATATGTAGCAATCTTCTTGCGCGGCGGCGCGGTATCGTGAAGAGTCGCCATCACGGCGGACGAGTGGAGTGCTGTCCAGGGGGGGAAGCAGTCGCATTTGCAGATGTGGTCTCGTTTCCTAAAGGCAGTTTCCAAGTATTGCGAAGGAGGAAAGCACGTCCTCAAGCAAAGAGCGCGATTATATCTTCAGGGAGTCGTCGTCAGTGTTGCTGAGAGATGTTGTGAAGGCGACAAGCTGTGTTTCAATGTTCAATGTAAATAAAGGAAGCGGCGCGGCGGCCTGGGATGTCGCGGTTAGAAATCCGAGCCGAGATGATTTCAGACAATCAACTTCGAGGAAAGCTCGTTCGACATATAAATGCAGTGGAACATTTAAGGGACCATGGAGCCGGAATTGACATTGATGCTTTCCTCAAGACATTTGCTTGCTTGCAGCAAGTGGCCTGGACCACTCAGCATCGAGGACCCTCAGCCTTTCCTTGCCTTGGTGTGGCGCCCGCATCCGTCGAAAGTGGCTGTCTGTAGTCCCGCCACAATTCTTATCTCTTTCAGGGCCACCCCGCTCTCATGAGGCCATTTTTGATAATTCACCAGCTGCACTTGAGACTTTCTTTGCAGGAGCGGAGGGGGCCGCTGTTTTTCCGTCTCATTCACTTATAAATATATCTCGAGTTTCTGATTCTCTGCGCATTATAAGCGCCTCAGCCCGACCATTTTAACAAGACATACCCACCCTTGGATCATGTTCAGTGTCTGATTATACCAACTCCGCCTGTCAATTGCAGGAGAACACTTTCCTCCTCCTCACGTGCCCCCAAGCATAGTAACAAGCCTTCAAAATGGCTCAGTCTCCCAAACAATGCGTGGGCCCAGACTATCGTCCAGAGAAGCAGAAGCCCACAGCCACTGTTTCGACGGAAGTTCCTTTCGAGACCGTACATGTCCTTCCACAAACACCACAGCTCATTGCTCTTCTCACGTGCGTATCCCAAAGAACCCCTGGGCTGGATGGAGTCTTGCCATGCTGATTGTCTTCTAGCATGATCAGAGACAAGAACACTGAGAGAGCAGACTTCATCTTCTACTCAAATCGTATCATTCGACTGCTTGTGGAAGAAGGCCTGAACCACCTGCCTGTCATTGCACACACGGTCACTACGCCAGTCGGAAAAACTTATGCCGGTGTCATGTTCCAGGGCAAGATCTGTGGTGTTTCTATCATGAGAGCTGGTGAGGCTATGGAGCAAGGTCTACGAGATTGCTGCCGTTCAGTCAGAATCGGGAAGATTTTGATCCAGAGAGATGAAGAGACCTCCATGCCGAAATTGTTCTACGACAAGTTGCCAGAGGATATCGCAGAGCGCTGGGTTCTGTTGCTTGATCCTATGTTTGCTACAGGTATGTTAAGGAGAGGCCAAAAAGTCGACCATCCGCTTAAACTTCCCAGGTGGATCTGCTGCCATGGCTGTGGAGGTCTTGATATCCCGAGGTGTACCAGAGGAGAGGATCTTGTTCTTGAATCTCATTGCAAGCCCTGAAGGCGTGGGGAATTTTGCTAAGAAATTTCCTAAGGTGAGAGTGGTCACAGCGTTTATTGATCAAGGCCTCGACGAGAAGAAGTAAGTGCAACTTGCAGAAGCTTGAAGGTACAGACTAACCCATCTTCGCAGCTACATTGTTCCAGGACTAGGTGACTTTGGTGACAGATTCTACACTATGTAGCCATCTTGAACAGAATGAATTGCTTCGGGCAGCATAGGGAATTTCGGACCGAGGAGGTAGCATAATTAAACCTAGCTTGCATGGTCTGAAATGCAGATGGACCTTCTATCGGTATTCTGGCGTCCTCAAATGCACAGAGTAGATTGGCACAATGAAAACACCCAGACCACGAGATATGATGGCAATCGTACTCGTACATTCCCCTGGTTCACAAATAAAGCTCCCTTCGAATGCGTCGACTGAATATCCATTTTGTCCTCCTAACGCCCCAAGTAGAATGCCCAACTCCACCTAGTCCCCAGAGAGAAGTCCTAATATTCATCGTCCGCAACCACACCCTCTCCTCCATATCCACCCATACCGTCTGAGCCATCATCGATAATATCATCGTCATCTTCTTCATCTCTTGTTTTGCCAGCATTTGATCGTCCTGCTACCGGGGTACGCGACGGGGCAAAATCACCACCACGTTCTTCGCCATCTTCCTTTGCTACAGCATCGCAAGCATCAACCCAGTCCGAGTACACGTCGACGGGAGCTGACAGATCTGCAATGGTAAAAAGGTCAATCTGAGTCTCTGTCTAAGCAGCTGTAGACATGGATGGGGTACTCACAGTTGACGGCGCATTGGAATTGCTGATTGCAGACCTTGCACTGAAGCTGACCAACGCCAGCCTTCTTATCTAACTTGACAGAGACAGACTTCTCATGGTTGCAGAACAAGCAGGGAAAGATGGTTGGTAGAGGCTCGTTCTGCGCGTGCTGTGAGAAAGTTTCCCTGGCGCAAAGTGAGTTGGGGGAGGACTGACCTTCTTTGGCCCTGTCGGTTTCTTGGCTGCCTTCTTACGTTTGCCCTGTATTTAACGCATCAGTACATTGTTGTCGCCATCAAAGGGCAGTCGCATATCATCGTACCATGGTTTCAGGAATGCGCCGTCGAGTGCAGCTCTTCTAGTCGGAGTTGGAGGTCGTCACAAGAGCGCGAGGCCGCCTCCCGAATTCCATGATCAGGGCTTTGGCAGGGATGGGCGCGCCGAACTCAACCAAAGCCGACGAAGCGCCATTAGCTGCGGGGCAGCAGATAGCGATAACAGGTACAATTCCGTACAGCACGTCGCACGTCGTGCGTAGTCAAAGTTCACTCTCCGAAGCAGGAGACAAATCAGCCGCTCTGGTAAGAAGAGGAGGCCTGGTGGCCCAGCACTTCTCTTCTATTCGTTGCCGACCGCGACACACCGTTCTTTCCATCTCCGTTCGTTGACTGGTGACTACTCCGTCCCTGGGTGCATTCCTAATAAAGCACGAGCTTCCCGACCCGACTGAACAGCTGAGCCAGCTCTTTCCGATCTCATATTTAACTGAAGCTCCTCCTTCATCCTCTCTCATCCCACTTCTCCCTTCTCTTCCACAAACACCATCATCATGGCGTCCGACTCACCCGACCAGAGCGTGTTACTGAAGGAGGTTCTCGAAGCTGTGAAGACATTACAAGTCAACCAGGTCCAGCTAGCAAGCAATGTGGATGCCATCAGCGGCCGTGTCAACGTCCTCGCCGGCATGAAGGAGGTCCGCGATGTGGCTGCAACATCAGAAGAGACTACTACCAAAGACACTCCCGTAAAGAAAATTGAAAATCAATTCGTTGACGATGCTCATCATGATGATGTTGTGCCCGAATCTCCCTCCCTTCCTGCCACCCAGATAGAGGGAGCTGTGGCCTCCGCTGGCCCAGCCTCTCACGCTAGAAAGCCCAGCGTCACGTCTAGAATCATCCTTACGTGAGTTCATTCGTGTTTCGTAGTTATGTTTATTAGCTGTTTACTGATGCGCGTGTAGGACATATCCCGGTCAGAGTGGGATTAATCCGCTGCCAATGGATTGGGGTAATAAGGATCCTCAGCAAAGAGGCCCGGTTGTTGTTTCTAGAGGGCAAACCACTATCAGAAGAAGAAATGGTAAGATTCTTTGAATACATTTGATGGAATTGCTTGTTAACACTGTATCTAGCTATTGGAGGTGAGATACAAA
Source organism: Phialocephala sp. D728 (assembly GCA_003988865.1). Classification (NCBI taxonomy): domain Eukaryota; kingdom Fungi; phylum Ascomycota; class Leotiomycetes; order Helotiales; family Mollisiaceae; genus Phialocephala; species Phialocephala sp. D728. Next base: position 455,957 of record QYAJ01000002.1, read on the forward strand.
AGCGTATGAAGGAAACTCGGAGCACTGACATTTCAAAGCTCATGGCGGCTCATACTCAATCTACTATGCTCTTGCTGTCGCCAGTAATGAGATTAAAGTTGATCACAGGTTGGGCTTTCTTTTTGGACTTAAGTGGATGAGTTCCTATGCTGACCTGGGATCAGACCTGACTTCACCAATACTGAACCTGCTGCCAACATCGGCCCTTTCCCACAATGGGCAGACAAGAAGAAGATTGTCTCTATGGACCCCCTGGGCCACCTGGCCCCGTGGTTATTCAGCGAGACCATTGCGAAAGAGAATGGTAACGTAATTCCAAACTTCATGGAATGTGGAATGACTAACTTTCTGCAGTTGACATAAGACCAACAATCGGTAAGCTTATGCAAATGTACCCAATGTGATGACTCCAGCTCATTGTGAATCAGCGATTACAAGAGCACATATGAAGGTTACTAGAACTGACCCCTACTGCTGCAACATACTGACTTTGCCGCAGTTGCCAGAATTAGAACAGAGTGTGCGGGAAGGTCGCCTGTGAGATCGAGATCACGTCTACCATATACGACGAGCCTGAACTGACCTCACATTTAGAGTCCCCGATGGCAAGGTCTGCCTGAATGAGACTGGCGAGCTGGCAGTGACCAAGTTTGCTGTAGAGCCAGTAAGTCGCCATCTCGGATGATGAAAAGCATCGTTTTGACCAATTCCAGGTGTGGTATCTTCCAGGTGTAGCTGAAAGATTCGGCATTGGTATGCCGGTCTAGATTATTCCATCGAGTATTTGCTTATCTTTGATAGATGAGGGGTCCCTTCGAAGATCCTTGTTCGAGCATACTGGAGGATCTTATCCCGAGTTGATCACAAGAGGAGATATCAAGCTCTTCCTTCCTCCAATCGGTACTCATCGCTCGCGCCATCGCTGGACCTCAAGCTGACAAACTTCAGGTGGCCTTACAGTGTATTGTTTTGGAGACCCAGCAAAGATGTCAGACGAGAAAGTTCGCCTTGCTTTGCGGGTTCACGATGAGGTGAATATCCCTCATATATTGGTCCATAACCGGGAAAACGTTTCCAACTGACGCAAGTATAGTGTAACGGAAGTGACGTGTTCGGGTCTGACATCTGCACGTGCCGACCATATCTCATCTACGGAATAGAAGAGGCCGTGAAGGAGGCACAGAAAGTAAGTCAATACCAACGTTGGAGCCAATCTGCCTTCGAATGCTGACGTCCGCAGGGTGGGAGTGGGGTAGTTATCTACTTCCGAAAGGAAGGCCGAGCTTTGGGTGAAGTCACGAAGGTAAGAGAGCCTCTCATGTTCTTGCACGGAGTTGCAGCCATTCATATACTCTCAATTCGTTGCTCAACCTGTTCTGGACGACGATGCATATCCCACACCATGTGTTTTATCCCCTCTCCCCTTAACCCCACACCCCCATGCTTTTCCCGAGACAACCGCTGCCCCCATGGTTTTGCTTTGTCCTACCGAACTACTAATTAAATATTGTAGTACCTGGTGTACAACGCCAGAAAGCGTGGACTTGATCGGGCCTCGGAGTATTTCAAGCGCACCGAGAATATTGCTGGTGTGAAGGATATGAGATTTCAGGCATTGATGCCCGACATCCTCCACTGGCTTGGCATTAAGAAGATAGACCGGATGTTGAGTATGAGCAAGTGAGTATAGTGATCCGATATACAAACGAGGAACTCGGCTGTTAACGGCTCCAACAGTATGAAGCATGATGCCATTGTTAGTCAGGGGTAAGTTCTGACCCACCGGCCCATGCGGATAATGCTGAACAAAACAGTATTCCGATCCACGAACGCGTCGAGCTTCCTGAGTCTTGGATTCCTGCAGACTCAAGGGTTGAAATAGATGCGAAAATTACTGCAGGTAAGTACCTCAGATCCGAACCCCACCCCCAAGCTATGGAGAGAATAGGGCTGAAATGTTGTGCTAGGCTACTTCACAACAGGGCATAGAATGACCGAAGAAGAACTTGCGGCAGTCAAAGGCCGAAGCTGGGAAGAGTGCGTACCCCAAATGAGCTCTTGTGAGGATGAAACTGATCCAAATACAGCATCGATCACTGATCACGCGCGAGGAGAGAAAGAACAAATGTTTTGACTCGGGCCTGAGGGAACGGTGTACCTGCATCCGACGTTGGGCACCGAGAGCGAACCCTAGCTCCTTGTCCAAAATCAAGATTATGTGCGTGGGCAAACCGAATTTTTTCGTTTCTAGGGGATAACTGCCTGCATTCGTAGCTCTTGCTCAATTGTACCATGTCACGATCGTGAGCGCCCTTTGACCTGCCATCGTGGCTCAATTGGCATCTGCTCCCTTTTCCCCGCACCGTGACGTGAGAACTGCCACTGCCATTACGAAGAGGCGGGTGTCGTGCAACGAGAATCCAGATTTCTCTCTAACTGCGTTGAGACGGATCAGAAGGTTTGTGCAGCAGTGCAGCCTCCTCTCTCCGGTGGCCGCTGTTGGGAGCCAGGGAGCAAGGGGGGAGAGGGGGGGTTGTTGATGGGTGTGTCAGCAACAGCGCGCGCGCTCTCGGCTGGAACGATGCGCGGCGAGCCCCATGGCAGGGCAGGGCAGGGCAGCCCGCCCGTGGCCGCGACCAGCAGCAGAGTCTGCAGGTCGACATCCAGTGACGACCCTCCACATCTCCGGCTGGCACTGGCCTGGCAATTGTCTGGCCTGCAAAGACGCAACTCACGCGTTGACATGTGGCGAGTCGTGCCCCCGTTACCCGTCCGGATCACTAGCAGTGCTAGCAGTGCTAGCAAGTCGAGTCGAGTCATTTGAAGATGGGCGAGGATGGGGTAATTCCTCGTTTCGGCCATGGCTTGCGTATACGGCACTGGCGGGTGGTGGTGCACTGAGTGGGCACTCGCTGGGGGCGCGCATTTCCTCAACTAATGCATTCTGGTGGTTCTGGCCCAAGGGCTGTGGAAGTGGACTGTGTGTGTGTTGGTGCCGGACGTAGTGCGTCGTGCTTATATGAGTGACAGATCATCGCTAGGCGTCTTTCCCTTCCTTGTTATAATCTCACTACGACTTGCTTGTACATACATACATATTCGACGTTGATCCTCCCGTATACGTTTCAAAAATACCGATCAGCTGAACCAGGGTCTAAAGTCTCCTTAAGTGATCGATCGCCCTGCCGCCTTCCAGTCTCGAAGGATACTTACTTGTATTTGTTTATTTTGAGGACGGTACTTGAGGATATATAGTCGATTGTGGTATCAGGTCATGGCTTCCGCATCTCAGTCGAGAGCTTTATCACCAAAGACCCCGACGAGACGACCGAAGTTGATGAGAGCGAGTGCCACGGCACCTTCGCTGGCCACTTCGAATGCATCGAGGCAGGATCTGGCCAGCCTCCAGAACTCCAGAGCCGCTACACTCTTGACGACGCTGGCGAGTTATGCAACCCATCACAACTATGAGCATGCTCGCCGGATCAGCGACGGGAGTATGTGTTCAAGTCCAGGACAAAGCCCAGAGAGTGCTATAGCTGAGCGAAGGGAAGCGTTTGAGGCCCTTGCTGCACAGTGTGAGTTACTTCTTGATGACGCCCCTCGTCACTTTTATTAATACCATTTATAGCAAACTATTTCAGCTTCCCTAGCTTCGAGGACTTCCAAGAGTACCATGAAGATCAAGAGAGGAGAGAGAGTAGGCAAGAGAATGGCGTGCCTTGAAGTGAAGATTTGAGGTTGCGAATGACTGAATGAATGACCGGGAAAAGAGAATGACTGGCCCACAATACAGTGCCACGATGGAATGACAGAAAAATGATACCACCTGACGATGCCTCGTCAGAAAAGCACAGCACAGCAAATTGGGACGGAGTTCCGGATATTAGGTTTTCGGATAGGATGTAAGCGCATGGCATCGCATCGCATGGATGGACGGATGGATATTGGTGATCATGTTTGGCTGTAGGTAGACTGATGGGTTGGTTGGGCTGGACTTGTCTTCCATGATGAAGACTCTATACCGCCACCATCCCTCTTGTATGTAATGAGATATCCACAAATATTATGTAGATGCATATCCTTCTTGTCCATGCAGATGTGATCCGTAATAGTGCTAGAACATAATCTTTTTGACGATAGGAAATGTTCTAGGATCCAAATCTCGAGATGGGGAGCCATTAACTTTTATAGAATCACTCCTTGAGCCAGATCGACCCTGCGTTTCCCAAACCAAGCTTGATCATTGTAATCACAAGATAAAGTCGCACTGAGGTTCTAAAGAGCAGCGAGTGAAGTCATGATGGTGAGATTATTGGTGTTATCAGTGGTGTTCCTCCAGGCGACGAAGGGATGAGAATTGATATAATGACGCTAGTCCGCTCTAGGCCAAGGCTCTCGCTTCACAGTCCCGCCCACAAACCATTTTGATGAACTTTCTCGATCCCAAGATTTTACGACGACAGACACTCCCTCTCGACAATACAGCCCCGCGACTAGGTAACTTATCGCAATCATGGCTGTCGGAAAGTGAGTCAGCTCCCTTGTTTCAATGGACATTATCGCAATACGATGGAGGGCAACACTGAGACGATGGAGGGGCAAATACTCGACGAACAAAGTCTAACAAGACGACAGGAACAAGCGCCTTTCAAAGGGCAAGAAGGGTCTCAAGAAGAAGACACTGGACCCCTTCACCCGCAAGGATTGGTACCAAGTCAAGGTACGCCCATTGAGAATGTTCACAAATGTATCTATGTGCTAACAATCGGCTAGGCTCCATCTTCCTTCCAAGTCCGAGAGTACGATACAACATCCTGCGAACTTGATGGCATAATCTAATGATATACAGTGTTGGAAAGACTCTCGTTAACAGAACCACCGGTCTCAAGAACGCAAATGATGCTTTGAAGGGCAGAATCTTCGAGGTCTCATTGGCCGATCTCCAGAAGGATGAGGACCACGCATTCCGAAAGATTAAGCTCCGTGTCGATGAGGTCCAAGGCAAGAACTGCTTGACCAACTTCCACGGTCTGGACTTCACATCCGACAAGCTCCGATCTCTCGTCCGAAAGTGGCAGTCCTTGATCGAGGCCAATATCACGGTCAAAACCACTGACGACTACCTCCTCCGCCTGTTCGCCATTGCCTTCACCAAGCGCCGACCCAATCAAATCAAGAAGACCACCTATGCCGCCTCCTCGCAAATCAGAGCTATCCGAAAGAAGATGACCGAGATCATTCAACGCGAAGCCACCAGCTGCACCCTCACACAACTCACAGCCAAGCTCATTCCCGAAGTCATCGGTCGTGAGATTGAGAAGGCCACCCAAGGCATCTACCCATTACAAAATGTGTGAACCCAAGGTATTATATATGGAATTTTGGCTGACAGAATCAGGTCCACATCCGAAAGGTCAAGCTCCTGAAGGCACCCAAGTTCGACCTTGGTGCTCTCCTAAACCTCCACGGCGAATCAAACACAGATGAGCAAGGAATGAAGGTTGAGCGGGAGTTCAAGGAGAAGGTGCTGGACGAGGTATAAACGGTCTGCTGTCTGATATGAGGGTTTCGGCTGGTCATTTGCATGTAGTCAGATCTTTGCTTTGGGATCATGGCGTGGTTTGCATGATCAGGTTCTTTCTAGCATAGGGCTAGGAAAAAATAAATGCAGAACACAAAAAATAACTCCTGATATAATATTGCCGACCTTTATTTACACGTGTTGGTGAACCTGGTTCTCTTTGTGTTCCCAAGACGCTTTGTGGCGCTTTAGCGAACAGTGCCTCGGCCAGCGCTGACGTCGTGAATCAAACCTTGGCTGTTGGGCACAAGGACTTTTTGATCACACCCAGGTTCCCATCAACAATATTGGAATCCCTTCCCAAAAGTCCAGCAAGATGGCATCCGACGAGTCGATTCCAACATTAAAGATCTTAATGATCGGGCCATCAGGCGCCGGAAAATCCGCACGTATGATAGAATACCCCAAACGTAGATGCGACTTAGACCTCTCTAACATAATTCCCAGTACTCATACGATACTGCGATGATCAGTTCGACTCCGAATCCTCTACGGCTACCATAGGTGTAGATTTCAAGGTATTTCCTCTGCCAGCTTTCTTCGGCAGAAGAATAGCTAACCCCGCTCTCAACAAAAGATGAAGAAGCTCTCCGTCCACGGGAAAGCCTACCGCCTGAACCTCCTCGACACCGCCGGCCAAGAACGTTTCCGCACCCTCTCCAACAGCTACTACCGCGGCGCGCACGGCGTAATCCTCGTCTACGATATCTCCAACCGCGACTCCTTCCTCGCCATGGAACGCTGGTTCGAAGAAGTGGATTCGAATGCACAGCCGGGAGCGGTTACCTATCTGGTTGGGGCGAAGATGGATAAGACGGCGCAGCGAACGGTGAAGACGGAAGAGGGGCAGAAGATGGCGGAGGAGAGGGGGTGTGTGGGGTTCTGTGAGGTGAGTAGTAAGACGAGGGAGAATGTTAGGAAACCGTTTGTGGAGATTGTGGATGCGGTTGTGAAGAAGCCGGAACTGTTGAGTAGTGCGGCGAGGAGGACGGGGACGGTTGGTATCGGTATGCCGGACGATGGGTTTGGGGGTGGGTGTTCTTGTTGAGGGGGAGGGGTACATGTGGTTAAAGAGCGACTGGCTCTGGAGCTTTGGTAGAGCGGTGCATTGGATATTATAGACTTTGGGAGTTTCACGACACTTGGCACTTTGCTGCATGGGATTGGATTGGGTGCGATGGGCATGATACCCTTATACACTAGATTGTACAGTTCTATTCCTTGGGTTTGAGGAAGTCTACCACCACTATTTCATAGTCAACACAAATACACATTCACATTGTCGTATCATGATAGACGTACCTTTTCTAAATGCCTCTGGTTGCTCGGAGATTACCCAGTGTCCTGAGTCTATGTCTGCTAGCTCAAATCGGGGGAAGAATTGCCCTATTATTGGCAACGCTTCGTCCGGAACATATTTACTTTTTGTGCCACGCACGAACAGTGCTGGCTTCTCAAACCGCACTTCTCCCGGGTTCTTGTATGGAAAGTCTCCAAGGTTGTCTAAAGCGGATGCTAATACCTTCAACGGCACCTTGAACTTTTGCGTCCTTTCATGTGCAGGCCGGTGTAGATTTCCGAGCAGGAATTGACGTATAGGTAAAGACTGTAAAAAGAGTATTAGCCACAGTTGAAAATAAGCAATTAAGCCAACCTCACCTCTTCATAGTCCTTCAATATCTTGTCCGCCTCGGCCTGCCTAGTAACACCTGCTTCCTCGATCCTCTTCATTCCTTGAATGTATTTGCCAAAGTTACTCAGCAGAGCGGCGTCCAATGGAGCATTGTCGACTGAGATAATATCAGAAACTAGGTCCGGCTCCTTCAATGCCAGAGTCATTGCTGTCTTTGCGCCCCTAATAACCCTTCAGCATTACGTTTTAAATCCAGGAAGCTCCGGGTATACTGACATTGAATGGCCTATTAATGTTGTATCCTTGAGCTTGTGCTCGTCTATAAAGCCTGCAACATCGTCTGCCATTGATATATAGTCATGGTAAGGGTTGTGAGGAGAATCTCCATGGTTTCGAAGGTCCTGTAACCGTCTGAGCATAACTCTGTCTGTGTCCTAATATTCGAATCATACCACAGCATATACTGGTCGCCCTAGATCCCTTGCAAGAGCTCTATCGTTGCTGTTAGTAAAGGTCTCAGGAAGAATTGAAAGGAGGACAAATGCTCACTTACTCATGCTCCTATTATTCTTCTTGGATCCGAAGAGTCCGTGCATGAAAATGATGGCTCCAGGAGCATTGGATACCGGGTTCGAAGGTTCGTGGAGGTCGAAAGCTAGAGGGATTCTGTGATTTGTTGTATAGCTTCTATTCCATGCTGCAGAGCTGCCTTTGAAGGCCTTCCAAATTGGTAATCGAGGTGGCATATTGTAGAGTCCGTCCCATTTAAGATGCAAGAAGTTGAAGAGGCAGGATTGGAGTTGCCAAACCGTGAGTTCGCCTCAAGTTGTGTGTATGTTAACCTCGCAGCAGCACGGAACATCAGTTTTACTATCCATCACCCGCAATTGGTCTAAGCCACGTGATCTGGACCTGTTCAAAAATAAATATCAAATCAGAACATCTATCAACCAATTAGATTTCAATTGTCAGGTCAGCTGAACATGCATTCTTTCAACCAAGTCGGGCCTTATGATGATTGAGTCTTGTTGGAGAAAGTGCAATAATTAATTTACGATATTTTGAAGTTTCGACGATTTGGCGAGCGATGCAAGCTGCTGCTCGCTTTTTCGGCTGACTAACCAGACTTTCTCCTTATCGCGAGGCACAGTTGGCCGTCCACCTTCTCTCAACCAAAGATATTTGTTGTCGAATCGATATATTGAAGTCTCCTTCTAGGAAGATCAAGGCCGTGTCTCTGACTATGGACCTGGGAGGCTTCGGGATAGAACGCACCATCAAGGGTTACACAGCACAAGATTACCCCAAGCTCCTTCCCCGCAACAACTCAAAATGTAGCATCGCTCGGGATCTCTTCCGCCAGTCAAGTGCTGGCGGAGGTATCCGAAGTAGCTGTTGATAGGGGCAATTTGACCCCTTATCTCAGTTCCACGCTCTTCGGCCGAGCGATATCCATCTCCAATATCTGTTTCGCGATTTCAGATCAGAATAAGATCTTTGAATACAACCATTTCATATAAATGAGGTTTGGGTAGACGGATTGCACCGAGTGATTACTTTGTTCAATTCTCATTCTACCTTCATCATGTCCCCATCAAGAATTACCGAACGCCAGATGGTGATCACACCTATGAAACATGGAGCAGACAAGAAATGCAAGCTAGGTGCCACAGTGACCGGCCTTGATCTGAACGATATCTCGGATGAAGATTTGGCGACTCTCAAGGAGGCAACTCACAGATATCAGCTTCTTATGATCAAGGATCAGTATGACCTAGATGTCAAAAAGCACTGGCAACTGATCACAAAAATGGACCCCACTGCCCATGAAGTCCATGGCCACGGGACTGTTGAGCAGTTTGCTAAGACTGGTGGAATGCTTGCTGTATATGGTCTCTAGTCTCACACACTCAAGTTATGAAGCTAATAGTCAACAGAAAAGACCTGTCCATGGCATTCCAGCAGCTCCAAATGTCCGTCTGATTGGTAAAGGTTACCAAGGGGACGACCATTATGGTATCAAGAACTTTACTGCTACTGGAGCTAGCAACGACTATCACAGATATCCACCAAGTGAAGAGGCCTTCGCCGCAGGCAACACCCAGTTTCAAAGATGGCACATTGATGCTCCACTGTACGATCGCGAGCCACCTCACTTCACTGCCCTCCGCGCAGTCAAGTGCCCTGAGCAAGCTGAGATTCAGGTCAATTGGGATGACGGTAGCGGCATGAGCATGAAAACGAAATCAGGTCAAACTGCATTCGTCAGTACTATTCAACTGTACGAATTATTGAGTGAAGAGGAGAAAATGATGGCTGATAACAGCTGGGTGGAATATGCCCCGTATCCGTACATGTGGATTGAGAATTGCAAAGGGCGACCAAACGGGTTGGGCTTGGAGACTGAGGGGTTGGAGCACACGATGGATGAGATGCCTGAATTTGATGAGAAAAAGATCAAGAGAGTATGGAGAACAAATCACTCTGCATGCCTGAATCACTAATCCCAGTGAATAGTATCCAATGGTTTGGTGCAACCCATTAGGTCAAAAGGCACTTCAAGTTCATGGCATTGCTGTGCGAAAGATGTTTCTGAAAGCCACACCCACGAGTGAGGTGAAGGTAGTCGACGATCTGGTTGAGATCAGGAAGCTTCTTCACAGCTGGCAAGAGCGTATCATCAGACCTGAGTATGTATTGTGCGCGCCAGTGGAAGAGGGTGATGTTCAATTGTGGGATAATTGGGTAAGGAGACTCGTGTCAAGCGTCGGAACTCGGGACTAACATTCTACAGAGCGTTTTCCACACTGCTATTGATTATCCAGATCAATATGGACCTAGAAGTAAGTAACTTTTGTGCCATCCAGCAGAACAATCTACTGACGAACAGATAGCTATGCACCAGGCGAACCTTGCGGCTTCGGACAGTCCTGTAGGACCTGTTCCAATACCTGTACTATAGTCAAGTAGTCAAGTATCGTATGTAGATGTCTGAAATTGATTCTAGAGATTTCTGCGAAACTTATCGGAAGAAAACCATGTTCTCGTTGCAAGTTCGCATTCCGAATCACTTTCTCAGGATCAGCTCCTTCGATTTTGTCACAGGTTCCAGTCGCAATCCATGTTCAAGTTGAACTCAGACATTCAATCACTCAAGTAGTTCGTAATGCTAATGTCTGAAGAGATAAGATAGAATTAATACTTTTCAGGTTGGCAGTGAGTGATGAACTGGCGTGCGATAATCCTTGCCATAGGCTTCATCTTCTGCTTTTTCTTCTTGGAAGAAACGAATTATGACCGCGGCCCTCTTGATTTCGTGACCGAGCCTGCAGGTACACTTGGTATAGGAACGTTGGAAGAGCTCTCGTCATTATTTGATTGTGAGTAAAGTGGTATAGCATTAGGACCACCTACGATCGACTCTATCGCCAATTTAGTGGGATGCGAGAGCAAAAGTCACCCTGCAGAAACAGTTTCTCCTGGACAAGAAAAGAGACCTGCGCCTTTTCACAATGATGCTCAGACCACCGCTCTTTTCCTCATTATCATCGATAGTATATGAAGGCTTCTCGTACGGAAGCGACTTGGTGTAGTTCGAAGTCTTGAAGGCACGACGTGTCTTATTCTCTCTGGAAAACTATGACTTCCCCTACTTCCATAATAGGGCTTTCGTACCTCAGTCCGTTGATCGGTGTCACGGTCGATTCATTCTGCTCTAGTGTAATTAGAGATAGGGTTTTCCTCTAGCTTGCGAGGCATCGTTTGTAGCTTTTCCTTCCTTCTCTGGTTCTTGTTCCCGAATCCTTAATCCTACCTCTGGGGCGTTGGGGCCCTTCATCATGTGCATGTAAGGATTATTTTCTTCGTTCATGCTATTTGACGGCTTTAACACATATTCTTTTACAATGTGTTTAAGGAGTTCTCCAAAGCTATTCCAATATTCTTGCAGGATTTTAGAGAGCATGTGCTGACTTGTGTCCTTGTAGTGGTTTGGCCTTATCTTCGCAATGGTCGTGCCTTCTGAAGCAAAGTGCATCGGCTCGCAAGCCAGTGCGAGCTACTGCATTGACTTATTTAAAGATTTGAGCGGCAAAGCAATGGTTATCGGTATCATCATAAGGCTGTGATGAGATTTATTAAGGGATCACGCGTTGGGTAACCAATATGGGCTTGCAAAATGCTTTTATTCTTGCTGCTTTTGCAGGACTAGCCTCGGTATTAGCTTGCTTGGTCATTGCTAAGTGGGGGAAAAGCTAGAGGAGCATGACAAGACAGAGATGTTGCAAGTTTGCGAAGGACAGGGTGGAGTGAGGGGTTGTGTGTTGAGGTGAGACCGATTTAGTGACCAGACATTTTGGAGTTGATGTTAAGGCCGCGATCCGAAGTCGACCCAGACTTGTATCTGGCTTCAGCGCTCATCCCAAGTAGAATCAAGACGCACCTGACTGGGTACCTAGGTAAGGCCAACCAAAACACGTGACTCTCACGTGTCGCTGAGGTCCAACCTGGTTACTGGTAGATGTTACGCCTCCATGCGCTCATGTTGAAGAGATCTCGTCTCATGTACAATACGAGAGTTGGCAGAACTCATTGTGGAATACCTGATGACCGCTTTCGGCTCGGATATTCTTTCTGCTGAAGACAAGCTTTTTCAACAGGACAAACCCAGGAACTTGCGAAGAGAAGACGACTCACGAGGATGCAATATATGCAGCAATTATTGACAGCGGTGGCAACTGGATTATGTGGAACAAGCCATCATCTCAATCACTGAATCGTTGCCAGGACTGAACCAACGCATCGGGGCCTGCATCATGCAATCATTCGATATAGAATGAACACGCAAGCAAGGAACCATAATATGAAGTAACAGACGATCCTTCCGTGCGGGGGTTCGCACCACTTGATGAAGGCCATTAGAGCCCTAACAATGCACTGTGAGACAGGAGCTGAAGAGTGCTTTTGTGCCGTCGCAATTGGGTTGAGTGAGGCAAAAGACATGCATGCAGGCCTCAAGAGACGATGAAGAAGCGAAGGCCGCCACAATAGACCCTGCCCTTCCCTTCTTCTGACCTGAGGACTTCGTCTTGGTCTTGTGCCACTTGAAAACACCGTCGACCGCCGAGTGTCCTGTCCTTTCCACGTCCACGAAAATGAAGAGGATGCGTTGCGTAACCAGCATCTGGTAGGGAGATTGACTTGCCCTGCTCCTCCAGCGGCAACATGTCCGGTCGATGAACATGTTTACCTTCCTACCGTACTGTCGAATACGGTCAACAGCGACTGTACGTCGAAAAACAAGTGCTCAGACATGGATCACTGTTCTCGGAAGTGGAGCCGAAAGATCCTCGATGTTGTTCATAAATGCCGTATTATGATCTGCCTCACCCCTGTTCCTGCAGGTTCAGGTTCCAGGTCCTGGATGAGGAGAATGGCGGGATCTATTTTGGTCGGCCCTCAGACTCGCCCCAACTCAAACTGGACCACACATCAATCCTCACGACTGCACGACTACACACTACTGTCGTGACGACTGGTCAAACGACGATGTCAAAGTGAAAGCACGCAGCCAGCCTCGACCCCCGTATATGCAACCAAGTGCTTGGAGCAATACTCGAGCCTTGGTGATGGTGACTTTGCAGGAAGCTGACATCGGATCATCAAGCGATGGGACACAATGTCGGAATATCCATCGTATGTACCGCGTGTTCGCTCAAGGCATGGATGCCACGATGAAAGCCACCTCGTCTAGCGTCCAGGTCTCAGCCGATTGGCGTCTGCAGGAATCTCGATGCCTTTCAGAGTCGGGTATTTTTCAGTCTTGGTCAACCCCAGAAAACTTCTGGTTTGCTTTTGTCTTGCATGAGTTGTACTTGCATGTTATGGCACTCTCATCAGTCGCCTATCCTCTATACTACTTAGAGCTCGACCGCGCCCAATTCTCGCTCTTTTGTTCCCCTCATCAAGTCCTTGGTCAAAGCACTTGAACGATTGACCGACACGCAGTCCCTCGTTTACCTGCGTCGTCCCTGTTTTTGTCACGAATAAAGATATCTACTCTCATCTCTCAATCTAAGAACCTTGATAGCAACGCATACAACATGAATTTGAAGCTCCTAGTCATTGGGGCAATTGCCTCTACTGCTCTCGCGCACTCCCATCATGAAGGACCCAGCATGCCAAAGCTATTGGGCGCCAGAAAATTCCTTTCGACTCTCAAAGCGCGTAACTCGCTGCCAGATGCCTTTGCAGAACAGGAAGCACGCGTTGAAGAGCGACAACAGCTAGACGACAGCGTGTTAGAGGCGCGGCAGGTTGGTGGTACCGATGGACAGTGCGGCCCAGGAGTTGGCACTTGTGCTGCTGGTTACTGCTGTTCACCTGCTGGGTATGTTACAGATCGAACTTTGTAGATTCTACAACTGACGATTCTAGGTGGTGTGGTGTTGGTATTGACTGCACATCGAATTGAGCAAGATCTGTAACTGACGATTCAGGTATCGATTATTGTGCCGGCCCAGATTGCCAACTTGCTTATGGCCCTGGCTGTGATGGCAACCAATCCCCCTCTGGCGCATCCACTGCTAGCATCGCTAGACCTTTATTAGGCTCACAACCATATGGGGGAGCTGGAATCTATGATTGTCTTGTCGCAGGAGGCATGTTGCACTTGATGACCCTTGAGTCTAGAGCGCTTGTGCTTATGCTTTTTCAGATATCGCGTTTACCTTCGATGATGGCCCATACAACTATACTTCTGATCTCTTAGACAAATTGAAGGCCTACAATGCGAAAGCAACCTTTATGATCAGTGAGTTCCAAAACCACCGTCCAGCCCAGTACTTACTCCTTAAATAGCCGGAAACAATCTCGGAAAAGGTCCTATCGACACCACTTGGTCCGCCGTCATTCAGGTACCATCCCATGGCCCTTAAACAGGCGAAAACTGACAATACGAAGCGCATGATTGCCGAAGGTCATCAGATTGCTTCCCACACTTGGTCCCATCAAAATTTGAGTTCCTTGGACGCAACTACTTTCCAAAATCAGATTATCTACAACGAGATGGCTTTTAGGAATATTCTAGGCTATTTCCCGACGTACATGAGGTATACTAAACATGTTCGACATGATATTGACCAAGCTTACACGATCCAGACCTCCCTACTCCGAATGCGATAATACGTGTGAGAGCAGGCTGAAGAAGTTAGGATACCACATTACCTGTAAGCGACATCTAATCATTAAAGCGTGGTCGATGCTAATCAAGATGGCAGACTTTGATCTGGACACTGCCGGCTATCTGAACGATTCGCCTACGCTAATCCAGAATTCGAAGAACATCTGGGATGCCGCTATCGCCCAAATTAATCCTGCTACTGGCAACTACCTGGAGATTGAGCATGATATTCATTACCAGACCGTGTACAATCTGACTGACTATATTCTGGCCTCCATGTACGCTAAGGGATTCAAGTCCGTTACGGTGGGCGACTGCCTTGGGGATCCTTCTACCAATTGGTACCGAAATGCTGGCGGAGTTGTGAGTTCTTCCTCAAAATCATCTACTTCAACAAAATCATCTACGTCGACTGCGAGCACCAAGGCTACGCAAACATCCACGGCTCCGAGCTCCACCTCATCGGTTGCCAAAAGTGTATCCACCGACGGGAGCTGTTCTTCGTCGGTAACTTGCCTGGGGTCCACGTTCGGAAATTGCTGTTCTCAATATGGATGTAAGCAATACGAGATTATTTTCATTCTTTGTTTCCTAATCACAAGACATGCTTCCCTTCTCATGCACTCTGGACACCTCCCGTTGTAATTTTCTTTACCCTATATTCTCCTGGATCACGCCTACTTAGGCATTGCTGACTCTCTAAAGACTGTGGCTCTGATAGTACTTATTGTGGGACTGGATGTCAAAGCGGGAGCGGATTATGCGGCGTCCAAAGCAGTAGCAGCTCCGTTCTCTCGACAACAAGCAAATCATCAACAGTAGCTTCAAGTTCTAAGCTTACGACAAGCAGCACAACCTCTCAAAAGACGTCCTCTTCCACCACTTCAAAGGCTCCAAGCTCCACCTCATCTATTGCTCAAAGTGTGTCTACTGACGGCAGCTGTTCTTCGTCGGTCACTTGCCTAGGGTCTACATTTGGCCAATGTTGTTCTCAGTATGGATACGTGAGTTGATGGCCCTATTTGAATTCTGTGTTTCTTTCTCTTGAAGCACGCTTTTATAGGGAATACTGACCTCCAATTAGTGCGGATCTACAAGCGGATATTGTGGAGCAGGCTGCCAGCCTCTATCCGGAAGCTGCGGCATCTCATCTTCGAGCTCTTCACTGACATCTCAAAGTTCTACAAGTTTGGTGAAATCATCGACAAGCACAAGTCTGTCATCACCTTCATTTTTGTCTTCACAAATCCCTCTCCAGTCTTCAATCTTTTCGTCAGATAGCTTATCTTCAAAATCTAAATTGTGGACGGGACTTATGGCTACGAAAAGTGTTCTGACGGCTACGAGCGCTTTGAGTTCAGCGAGCCTTCTCAGCTCTCAAAACTCTTCGGAACAACTATCTCAAATACTCAGCTCAAGTTATGCTTTGCCGATCTCTGTCCCGAGCTTGTCAACTTCATCGTCCACAAGTCCTATTCTGAGCTGGGTCGCTTTTCTTCTACTTTGCAATCAAATCATCGTCGATCACAAGCTCATTTGTCTATGCTACAGTTTCAACAAAATCTTCCTCAAAGTCGTCTAGTCTTTCTGTGACGTCGTCTAAATCTTCAACAGCTTCCAGCACAAAAACTACGACGTCGATGGTCAAACAGTCTTCGTCTACTAAGACATCGACGTCCTCGACATCTACAGCTACCCTCCCTGTGTCGACTGACGGAACTTGTGGCAAACTCGCCACTTGCCTTGGCTCAACTTTCGGAAATTGCTGTAGCCAATATGGGTACTGTGGTAGCACCTCCGCCTATTGCTCTACAGGTTGTAATGCTAGCGCAGGTACCTGCTCAAAGGTGACAACAACTTCACAGAGTTCATACAGCTCATTAACTATTAGTAGCGCCGTCTCTAGTCCTACCAAACTCACTACCAGTCCTGACGGGACGTGCGGACTCAACGTGGGACACAGCTGCTTAGGAAGCAGGTGGGGACTATGCTGTTCAGCAAGGGGAAAATGTGGAAATTTGGTCTTAGGGGTGCAGCAACCATACTGTGGAGCTAGGTGTCAGAGAGGCTATGGTATCTGTTTCTAGACGTAGACGCAAAAGGTGGGTTAAGATCTGGAAATAGAGGTGGTTGTTGGGAATAACGTTTATGTACATGATTCACGACGCAGTAATGATAGAACTCAATGCAGGGCGATATTCTGTCATGTTTGATCATCAATTTGGAAATACTTCTCGTAAAGGCTCTCAAGTCAAAGCAGCAGTCGTAACTGCGAATCAAATCAAGGCTAGTTAAGGAATCCTATACTCCTGCCAACACATCTCAGCTATTTTAAGGAAACGCAACTCAAAACGCGATTCCCACGAAGGAGAGTAAGGCGTGAGACAAATCTGCATCTAGCGTTGCATTTGATCGTGAAAATCTTATATTCTGCGTCAGCCGTGCAGAAGCTCACACCGTTCGTATCGTCAACGCAACGCCACAGCCAGGTTCACTGCGCCTGAGCTTGCGCGACCATGAAGTGGCCTCTGTAACCCCACTCCGCAGACTTAAATACACTCTCCGCGCATCAACTTCTCAGACATAGAAGATATGGAGTCGGAGAATCGAGGAATGGATCTGGAGAAAGAGTTGACCTGCTCGGTGAGTTGTCCCAGAGCCTCGTGCGATGTTTGCGCCGCACGGGAAGGGTGGGCATGAGACATACTGCTGCGGGGCAGCGAACGGATCTCTTGCGCAACATGACAGGGCTTCGTGCTTCAGGAATCGGTCTCGGGTTCATGTTCTGTGTGCTAATACTTGTATCTTGGTATAGATCTGTACAGAAGTCCTTTATCAACCCCTCACTCTCCTCGATTGTCTTCATACGTTCTGTGGCGCTTGCCTGAAAGAATGGTTCAGCTGGCAGCTTACTGCTGCTCGCAATAATCCGAATTCTCAACCGGCAGGCACGACCCCGTATACCTGCCCTTCATGTCGTGCGCCAGTGAGGGATACGAAGCACAATGCGACAGTGACGACTTTAGTAGATATGATTGTGGCTGCCAGTCCACAGAAGGGGAGGACGGTTCAGGAGAAGGAGGACTTGAAGGAAAAATATACCCCAGGAGAGAACGTATTGCCAAGGGTTGAAGAGAGAGAGAAAAGCTTGAGGGAAAGGAGAGTGGAAGATGCGGATAGGAGGTTAATGAATGAGGTTATGGGGCTGAGCTTGAGAGAGGCGGGAGTGGAGTCTACAGAAGCTAGAAGAGAGCGCAGGAGGAGGGAGGAGAGTCGGTCACAGGGCACAAGAGCACCTCGAAGTCGAGATCCTAGTAGGGACGGCAGAAGCACGGATGAGAGAGAGCGTGAACGACGGCGAAGGAGAGGGGCCGAGTCAGATCACAGGCAGGGGAGTGGTAATGGGACACTGCAACCAGAAACAGAGTCTATTGATGATCGAAGGCGGAGAACGAGCGCCGAGAGAAGGACGAGGAACGAAGAGTCAACTCGGACGGCTGTGAGGCAAATCGAGCATCAGTCTTCGCTACGGTCGCTCATCAGTTCGTCGGATGATTCACGAGAAATGGAAGAGGAAATTCTACGCCAAATCAGGGAAGAAGGACTCCTTGACGGCATAGACCTGGAGAATATCGATGTCAGTGAGCAGGATCAGATCAGCGAGAGGATTGCTGAGGCTTTTCGGAGACGACAGAGTGAGAGGGCCAGACAAGAACCAGCACGGAGGAGTAACGCAAGTGCTACGAGCGCTGTGAGTACTGTGAGTGCTGCTAGTGGTGTGAGTATTGCGAGTGCCGTGAGCGCAGTGAGTGGTCAACCACGGAGGACACACTCATCTGCTCCTGATTCACGAGAAAATTCTGGAGACGACAGTGTTCGGCCTTCATCCAGAAGGCACCGAGCACATTCGAGATCACCAAGTTCTGTCAGCCAGGATCAACCAAGTAGGCCCCCACAATCGATGAGCGCTATTCAGGCAGCCCATCTCGAGGTACAATCCGGAGATGAAAGGAGACATAGGAGACGGCGGACCACCAGCAATGATCGAAGTGCGACCACGCCTACCCCAGTGACCGAGCCTCAGGCGAGGCCAGCGGCAAGGTCACAGACTGATTTAAGTAATAGACCACAGTCTGCGACTTTTTCGTCACCTCGACCTGTGGTATCAACAGCAGCTAGGAGCACCACCGAACCAATCGTTGCTCAAGCTTCTCAGCCTGCTGAATTACCTGCCCATGAATCTCGGTCACGAGCTTCGTCAAACTCAAGTCCACGGCTACGGACCACTGCAAGAATGGAAGACGTAGCTCGAACCGAGCGGAAGACCCGTGTAGCGCCAGACAATATTTTCGTTCCAGCTTCAGGGCCCTCGGCCATCTCATCTTCCATTGCGGATCAGTCTTTGGTGCCAGCACCCCTTTCCCCGCGAGGTCCGCAGGGTGGTTCATTATCAGACCGAGCACATGCTTTATCCAGTGGCTCCAGACCAGGCTCTTCCTCCTCGGTTGCGTCGAGAAATCGCTCGCAACTTTATCCTGAACCGTCTATAACATGTAATCGATGCGCAAAACCTCATATTGAGTACGAATTGCATTACAATTGTGGTATCTGCCATAATGGTAATTGGAACATATGCTTAGCATGCTACCGATCTGGAGCTGGATGCCTGCATTGGTTCGGGTTCGGTCAAGCTGCGTGGGCAAAATGGGAAAATCTTAGTCAAGGAGGCGAGCGTGTAGAACGACCTCATATGCTTACCGGAAGTCGATATCTACCACCGAGGATAGCCCCTGGTGGTGCTGATGGCAGGAGAACACTTACTACGGAAGACCCGCAGAAACGGCTGCAAAGTGGAACTTTTTGCGCAAATTGCTTGGCTTGGACGAACGAATGCTATTGGCGCTGTGACCTCTGCAATGAAGGCGATTGGGGCTTCTGTAATATTTGCGTTAATCAAGGTAAATCTTGCACGCATGCATTGCTGCCTCTCACGTACAAGCCAGCCGAGACCAACACTCCTCCTCTATCACCAACTCACGACCAGAGGGCTCCACCTTCCGCATCCATTCTCACAGGTCCTGGCGTGATGGACATTGGACCTTTCAAGCCCCTCACCTTCTCAACCAAATGCGACATCTGTCACTATCCCATTCAACCTTCCCAAAGCCGCTACCATTGTTTCTCCTGTGTAAGCAGAGTGCCAAACACCCTCCCAGGCGACTATGACATCTGCACGACCTGTTATCCAAAGCTCATTGCATCTCGACGTATCAGTGCTGAGAATGGGCAAACTGGATGGCGCCGATGTCTCCAAGGCCATCGCATGATCGTGGTCGGTTTCGAGGATAATCACGGTGGCCAACGTAGAGTTGTCGTGCAAGATCTGGTCGGTGGCAGAGGGCTATCCGAGAAGCAATGCTCGCATAGAGATCACTCCGGAGCAGAGCTACAAAAATGGACCTGGGGAGATGGCATCCATATTCGAGGCGATGGTACACATGTTAGGCTGGTCACTACGGACGTGATGAAGACTGCTCCTTCAACTTCAACAGAGATGGCCCTTGATACGACGTTCCCACCAGACGGTGGTGTTGGTATGTCAGCTGTTGCACTTTGGTCATGGTGGCCTGCTCCTGGTGCGGATGATGAGTTGCTGTTCCCCAAGGGAGCAGAGATTAAGGAGTGCAAGAATGTCAATGATGATTGGTGGCATGGGACATATATGGGGAAGAAGGGGCTGTTCCCTGCGCCTTATGTTAAAACACTGGATAGAAATATGTGAGATATTTCATGGATATTCTGACGACGATGGATATGTAGGATCACGAATTTATGATGATGATTGACGAGAGTTGAGATCTTATCGGACGCTGCCGAAGCATTTTCTTTCTACATATCATATTATCTAAGTGATAGCAGAGGGTAAATTGAAGCCGTGCGTATTATGCATGTTACCATATTTCCAATATGCCTGGTCTTGGGATAGCATGCAATACCGAATGATTTTCGTGCCACGCCTCTTCCTTCGGGCAGTGCAGCAAGTGCTTTTTTCACTAAAGGATAACAGTAGCTCGCCTATGATACGCATTCCCCAACTACTAGCTCTTTTATGCACATTACTTCTCATGATCTGAGAAAGATCTCAACTCGAGCTCTGAGGCAGGAAGTCGCATGATCCTGGAAAAAAGGGCCAAATCTAACACGACTCTTTATCTGATTATCACTTTTTTCATTTGAGAATTAAACATACAAGAGAGTAGTTGCACATATACGCTTTTGCTTGTTTATTCTGGATTCTAGGTTTCGCGTCGCGCCTTTTCGAACCTTTTCGAGCGTTCTCAACTGCCGCACCATGCTCTAAGCGTCTAGTATCAATTTCGGAACTGCGCATTGCTTTCAGATTCTGTGCTGAAGCGGAACATCGAGTTTGACCATAGATAAAGAGCCATATTTTGCACGACGCGGTAGCTTTATCATACTTGGCATTTGATCTACCTTTTCAAAGAAATTTCTTCTTTTGGAAAGCATTGCAGCTGCCATAGTCACTGTCCTGCAGTAGCCCGCATGTGAAAAGCCAAGTTTCAGAACTCCCAGAGATCTATTATTCTTCAGTCAGTCTCGTGTACGGGATGGACATTTGGGAAGGCAGGATTTCCACAGGTCTGATTTGGATTCTTACACATCTGTCCCTTCTGTTCAGGATTTCAATAATCTCCTTCCCAATCTGCGCAGCGCAGCATTCCCTACCGTCTCGCTTCCATGCTTATCTAAAGCATAATCTATCATAGCAGCAGCTAGCTCATCAACTCTGATTGCATTCCCGCTCAGTCCCACCACCACGTCAGGAACCTTGCTCTCCTTTGGCACTACATAAGCTGCTTTGATGACCACTGTCTCGAAGGCCTCGGAATTCTGCTCCGAGAGCTCGAAGAGCTTGTTTTCCGCCCTTCCCTATCAACTGTCAAGTTCTCTCCCATGGTTCTTGGAAATTGCGTCAAACGCACCCTGGCCTTTCTTCCCTGCTCCAAGAACCAAAGACTCTTGCTCTGATCCCGCTCTGATGCCGTCCCGCTGATGAACAAGAACCTCAATTTTGTTGAGCTATTGGTTTCATTTTTCTTAGACTTCCTCGACGACATCATCACATTAGCTAAAGCTATTGGATACTGTACCTCCACCTCATCCATCTTCTCGCTCGGAGTCGGATTCGAATTCGATCCTCCCAACGACCTGTTCTTATCAGTACCACCCTCTCCCTTCGACCCACATACCCCAAAAAATGACTCACCATAGTACAGCTTTTGCATCAATCAACTGCTCCACCACCTCATCCTCATACCTCAAGAAACTCTTAAGAACAATGACTTTTATCCGTTGGTCACGTGATGCCACATCCGGCAGCGGCCTTCGTGATAGTATGATGATGGATGTGATAGAGCTATTTTGAAGGAGCTGCGAGAGAACTTCTGAGCCGATGAGGCCGGTAGAGCCGGCGAGGATGATCTTCACGACGAATGCGTTGAGCGGGGCGAATGCGAGGTGGGAGAATGAAGACACCGCTGTGAGGGCTGTAAGTTCGGCGAAGGTGTAAGACATTGCTATGGCCGATGCATTGTTGATTATCAATACGATGGCGAGAGGGCGGATAAGCTCGCGTTGTGTATTTAGAGCTCATGCTGCTGTAGGTTTTGATACGAGGTGTGTCTAAGAAAGGGGGCGTGATGCTAAGCGAGCGATTGGTTGGTGGGGTGAGAGGACTTTTGGGATGATGTTCACTTTTCTGGTCCGACTTGCTTTCCGGATAATGAAAGATGTAATCCTTTCGATGAGATACGTTGATAAGTCAACCCTTACTTGACCCGTGTGTGCTTGAAGGAGACTTCGTCGGGATGAAGTTGGGCCGACGGTGAGGAGGTTGCTCCGTTATCAGGTTCTTTGGGAGTTACGATATCTCGATATACGTACGTATTGAATTTCTCACGCGCTTGACGAATGGATTCATGAGATGATGGTTAAGGTCTGCTCATGAATGAGAACGTACATCTGAATTGATCCTACAGTAAGTGGGGCAAACAAATCTCGAAGAGATAAGACAAGCCGAGGGGTTAGTAATCACACATTTTGAGTTCAAGAATAAATCCTTTTTTCCGGTATCTCAGTGACGACTCTCTGAATCGAAATTCTTGAAACCAGCTCAGTTGGCTGGTCCTGGCTCCCTGTTTTCGAGTGGTAACGGGTGGAGAGTCAATCGCAGCAGTCTCTTCAGGGGCTTGTTGGTGTTAAGCGAGAACACGGTTCAGGCTGTCAACTACTATAACTTTCCAGCGCATCGTTGCACAGTAGGAGCCATATTCGACTCACACCTGGCGCACCCTCGACATTTCTCTTCGCTATTTTCACCCCGCTTCTCCTCATCGATCACTCCCCAGCTCACGATACCGGTATCCAGCAGCGAGGCGTCCTCGTACGGGATCAATTGAGTCCCTCGGCTCGATATAAGAATTGAGATCGATTCGCAGAAGACAAGAATCACATTCACGATCCCATTCCGCTGCTTGCAGCTGTCCTCCTTGCTGAAGGTATTCTCATGTCACGACTCTTCAAGGGACAAGTCCCATGGAACCAGGAATATCTTACCCATCTGCTTGATGATGATTTGCAAGACGAGAAGAGTCTTGATCTCAGTCCATACGTCTACCCGAACCATGAACACTACCGCATACGGATTATCAATCGCAGTGCTGTGCAATATCTATAAGATACAGCTCTGAACCTCCTTGCGCCTCTCTCTCTCGCATCTCAACATCGGATGATCTGCCAAGAAGTAATTCCACGAATGCAGTACCCCACAATGCCTCTTCGCGCTCCAATCATTCCTCCTCAATTCCGCTGTTCGAACTTCGTGTGGAGCTCCCACCGCGGGGTCTAGCGGCTCAGAATACAAGAACGTCAAACCGCCGAGCCTAAGCATTTATCCATACTGCAAATGACAATGATCACCACTACCGTCCTCTCGTGAGATATATCGACGTCTCTTAATGTCGCTACAATTTTCGCAGGAATGTTTTTCGCACAGCCTTGACAGGCAATTGCCAGGAATCGGTACCGACCCATCCGGGCCGTGGCAGTCGCAGCTGTTGGCATCTTTCCATTGATCGGCAATACAATACCACAGCGGCCTCTGGAAGAAAGATTCCTAATTGGCTGCCATGCTTGTGCAGAGGGGCTAGTTCTTACCCCGCCGTGGAGACGGAAGTTTTCTGCTTCTCGTACCTTGTGCCTGCTTTGTGAAGTCATGAGAGGCAAGGATGTGCGGCAATGTCGTGAAGATGCACCGACATATAAAGCCGTGTTCCCTGAACATATATTTTTTGGTGAGGGGTAGGTTAACGTCTCCAGTTGAAGACTTGTCAAGATGGCATTCGGTGATTTGATCATTGGCACTGTTGCGGCGCTGTTTGCTTCTAAAGCTGCTGCTGTGGACAATGGACTCGCCATTACCCCGCAAATGGGCTGTGAGTTCCGTATTACATCAATTGAAGCTCTCGCTGACAATACTCAGGGGACAATTGGAACGCACTCGGATGCGATGTGTCTGAGGACCTCCTTCTGCAAACCGCAGAGTTGATCGTGGATTACGGACTAAAAGATTTAGGCTACCATTATGTAGTTCTCGACGACTGCTGGAGTTCAGGCCGCGATGCTAGCAACAACAACTCTCTAATTGCAGATGTGACAAAGTTCCCAAATGGCATGGCAGCGGTTGCTGACCGTCTGCACACTCTTGGTCTGGGTTTTGGAATGTATTCCGATGCTGGAAAATACACGTGCGGAGGATACGCTGGAAGTTTGGGCCACGAGACTGTGGATGCAAATACATTTGCTAGCTGGGGAGTGGATTATCTGAAATATGATAATTGCTTCAATATGGGACAAGCAGGAAACCAGCAGATTAGTGAAGCTAGGTGGGTACCAACAATCATCACGAGCAACGAGGTGTGTAAATTAACTATGGACAAGATATGCGACAATGGCAAATGCGCTCAATGCTACTGGAAGACCTATTTTATATTCTCTTTGTAACTGGGGTGAAGACTACCCTTGGAACTGGGGCTCCACGATCGCTAATTCATGGCGAATCTCTGGCGATGTATACGATAATTGGGATACATATGATTCCAGATGTCCTTGGTAATACTAAATATTCAATGATACGAATTCAGCTAATAGAGGCAGCACTGGGGCAGATGCCTGGAACTGTGGTCTTCCCGGCTTTCATTGCTCAGTCACCAACATCATGAACAAGGCTTCGTTCGTTGTGTCCAAAGCCCAGCCTGGCGCTTGGAATGATCTTGATATGCTTGAAGTCGGAAACGGAGCTATGACTGATGCTGAATATGTTGCTCACTTCAGCATGTGTGAGTGATCCTCTTTTCCATCACGTCATGTGAAAGCTGACCCAAACCAGGGGCTGCTGTCAAAAGTCCTTTGATAATGGGGAACGACATTCGCACCATCGTGCCGGCTGACCTCTCAATTCTCTCCAATGCCGCCGTGATAGCAGTAAATCAAGATCCCTCTGGCAGCTCCGCCGCTCGTCGCTGGGTCTACGGCATCAATGGCAGTGACCCCTTCAACGGACCATCTATTCAATTATGGTCTGGAACCCTAGAATCCACTACCGGCGGAAGCCAAAGCGACATGGTCGTTCTGCTTGTCAATGGCGCCGGTGAGAGTATGGTCATGAACGCCTCTCTCGCAGACATATTCGTCGACAATGGCCCGCATGGAACAGCAGCCCAAGTCAAGATGTCATGGGAAGTTCGCGATCTATGGGCTAATAGAATGGGCACCGATGAGACTGCTGCGATTATTGCTGCGTCTTCAAGTGCAGGGAATGTGACGACGGGATATAATGCTACGGTTGTGGGAGCTGGAAGGTATAACGCGACGAAAACGAGCTATGCGGATGGGCTGGCGGCGAATAATAGTTTGCTTTTGGGAAATGTGACAACAACGGTGCAACCTAGTGGGACGGTCACAGCAACCGTGGATCCACATGGTGTGGCGATGTTTAGGTTAAGGGCTCTGCCGACCGCGGTGAGGAAGAGGGATGAGTTATGAGGTGATGTTTCGCAGAGGTGCCTCGTTCTTCTTCGCCTTCTCTTAAGATATTTGGAGCCAAGACCCGGCACCATTAGAACGAGAATATTGATCCAAGATCATTAAGAGCATGATGAAATGAGGTGCATTTCCCAACACTAACCGAATACATAATTCATGCTACGAAAATGCATTGATAGTCTTCTTCACAAAAGCTCTTCCGCATATCTCGGGGTTTCGAATGGCAATAATAGAACCTCTTTATCTAGTTAGTGATACAACGTTGGACTAAACCTCTCTATTATCTCTGCCTACCATCTGCCAAATAGGGCATCGTACATCAATTCATAGGTTCAGACGCTGGTGCATCTCTATTCTCCTGTTACGCACTCCGCGAACAGTGCACCTGGGCAAGTCGAGCCAGATCCTCTTCGACCAACTTAGAATCAACGAGCGACGAGTGGGAGATAGAGAAGTAGGTAGGGAAGGGGTGACGAAGACGGCGGCGGCTGCAATATATCCGCACTGAATTGAACATTCTTAAACAAGGTGTTTCCGCGGTCCTGCGCAGGTCATCCTGGAGTCGTCATCATGGAACAAAAATGAGTAATAGCTCTCTGTGAGGACCGTACACAAGAGATGTATGTGAGTGTAGACACATGTAGTGGCCAGGTGGGTCAGGTGCTACCAGTCTGGTATCCAGATCGAAGTAGCAGTTACGCTTCTTGCTTAGAAAGTCAAATCGTGGTGTAATATGAAGAAGGAACGAAAATGAGACGCGACTGCTAAACAGAAGCAGAAATTCAGAGGGGTTCTTCGCTTGAAGCGATAGACTAAGCTAAATCCGGTCCTCTTCGTGCATCCCAGTGTGTAGTCTTCCTTTCAAACGTGTCAAACATGTCATACGCCTGTCTTCTGCCGTCAGAGAAGTACCTAGGTACTTTTGAGCCTCCTAAACGCCGCTTTAACAATCACATGATTTTCGGTTACGGCTCAGCTCACTCACAATTGGCGGCGCAACGCCGCGAAGGAACATGTTCAAGCTTCTGAATCCCTTCAGGAACTCTGTGCGAAGTCGCACATCTTCAAGCTAGCCCATCCTCGCGTTACTGGGTTCCGAATCCTCCATAGGTTGCAACACATGCGCTACTGTACGGTCTGTCCCGGCGGAAGGTTTTCACAAATGCAAATTACGAGGAATGAGGCTTTGTGGCAGGTCAGGGCGAATGCACCCGTGATACACCTGGGCAATCCCGAAAGTCATCACGTCCATTTACCCCATTTGTCTGCGAGTGCGGTCGCATATGGGGTTGCAGGTCAAAAACTTTGAGATCATTGATCATATATCTTTCGTGCCACGTTTGAAGGGTTTCCGCGGCAAGCACGTCAGCAAACAAATTACTCTTCATGCTCAGCAGACTTTGAATTCTTCATCCTCTCATAAGCATTAAATTATTGTCTAAAATGGGGCGAAGATCTCCCAGCGTTACCGGAAACTTAGAGTCTGTTAAGGTGCTGATTGAGGCTTCCTTGGCTGAACTACTGAAAATGCCAACCTCTAATCGTATAGAAGCTTGGCTAATGGCCACAAATCTATCCTAAATAGGCCATTTTGTGGCTGCCATGTCGTACTTTCTCGGCGTGGTGCGCTTCTGTTGCTTGGATTCCGTCCAAATCTCCCTCACATCCGCAGCACGGCGTTAAAATCTGACAGTAGTAAGTGGGCGCGTCATACGAGCTACACGACAAGACATGGGTCTGTCAGCGCGGAACAAAACTTAACTGGCGACAAAGTGGCGGCCGCGATGTGAAGCCCGGGAGCACTCCGGAAACAATTATCAAGAATTATTCTCTCGAAATGAGAATGTCGCCGCCTACATCCTCTGATTGCCAAGCCTCGGGTTCGGCTATATTGTCAATTTCTCAACAGTGGCTCATGGAGAGGCACACGTTGTGGCATCACTTGATTGGCCCGTTACCTGATTGGACGAAGTTGCGATCCGCTTATGCTGATTGGTCTTAGGTACGACCTCCCTGCCTATGGGTGATGTCGCCGCCGTAAACTTACATAAGGACTAGGGACTTTGTTATATCCTTTAGAATGCAATCTGAAGGTGCGATGTATCAGCACTGATGCATCGGGCAAGTGTACACGCTGATATGTCCGACAGAACAATGCCTCAGTTCTGCTTTGTCTGATCAAGTGCTTGATTTCGAGACTCCATTATACTATATTTTGATAATGTCTAAACCAATTTTTGTTTGCGTGCCCGGAGCCTCACATTCACCCCTTATCTGGGAACCTCTAAAAGTGGCTCTTTCGTTCTATGGATACACCGCAGTTCCTCTTGCGTTGCCTTCTGTTGGAGGAAATCCACCAACATACGACTTCAGCGAAGATGTTCAGGCTATCAGGAACATCGTTACTGAAATATCAGATTCGGGATCCGATGTGATTTTAGTACTACATTCTTATGCCGGTTTACCGGGCGGAGAGGCACTACAAGGTCTTGGCAAAGCAGAGCGAGAACAAATGGGGCTCAGAGGAGGTGTTATACGAATTGTTTTTATTATGTCTTGTAAGTCTACTGGAGAGAAATTTTCGTTGTTACTTATTAGAAAATGCGCCTTGGTTCGTTCATTGCAGCAATCTCTAAAATCCAATACAATAAGAGACAAGAATCGTACAAAGACTAATCGCAGCATTAGGGTTGGCGTTAGAAGGCTTTCAAGGAGGTTCACGAGGAGATACTTCTGCTTTCTTTCCTTATATGCGTATCAATCTTCAGGTACGTTAGTCTTTGCGGCTTTGCCTGTTTATCGTTTTTTGAGTCATTAAATCCACACGCAACTTGCTGTGGCACTTGCGATGGCAGGATCTTCTCTATAAGACAATATAGGAAGCTTTCATTGCATATACAAAGCTGCCAGGAGATTAACAGCACCTTAGGCCGGAATATCAACAATAAATCCTCAAGAAGCTGTCGCTGTCCTCTATAATGACATGCCAAAAGCAGAAGCAGAATACTGGGCCTCACAATTACTCCCTCAGAGCATAGGCGTCTTCTGGAGCAGAACGACATATGCAGCCTGGCGGTATATTCCTTCAACATACGTCTTGTGTGGCCAAGACCAAAGCCTTACACTTCCATACGCCGAGATGATTCTGCAAGCAGCACAAGATTCCAAGCCGAACGCGATCGACACGGTAGAGAGATGTGACGATGCCGGTCACAGTGTCATGCTGAGTCAACCGGAGTGGACAGCGAACATGCTGAGAAGAGCGGCAGGGGAGAGGATACGATGATAGTGAAATACAAAGAAGTGCAGCCAGCGAATCTGATCCACAAACCTCCCTAGTCTCGCAATGCATCCATTTACAATGCTAATATATCATCATCTTAAGCAGACTTACGAAGGCAGATTCCAGAGTGTGCAATGGCCGCGAATTTGGCTGAAGTCAGCACGAGACACCGCGTACACCATTCATCGTATTCTTTTCGCCTCCGAAATCATCATGCCCAGCATAGACGTCCATCCGATTCGAAGCGCTTGGGAGATTTCGCTTCTTACAGATAAAGAAAAGGACGAGAAGCCGCCATTCGCATCGTATCGCAGTAAGCCAAGGCGGATGGAAAGATTCGTTACGGTTCGTATGCGAACCCCATTGTCGTTCCGTTTTACGAACAAGAAGCCGGCGACCATGATTGGATGCTATCGAAGTCATACAATGTTCAAGCATCATCAGAGGCGGAGATAGCCATTTCGAATCTTTGGCATAGACGCAGCGCGGCTAGGCTCCTTTCGCCACCCACCATCTTCTACGGAGCTTTCAATCTCGCGGACGGCTGTGATGCGAAGTAGAAAAGATTCGAAAATATTCTCCTATGGGATGAGTGTCTGTGAATGAGAAGAGGATGTAGACTTCAAGAAAGGATAAAGGGACCGGTAATTTCCTTCAAATTGCACCTCATCATCGCAATCTTCATCTTCTCCTCATTTCCAAGCTTTCAAACAATCTCTTCAAGTCTTCTAATTTTGCCAAGGATAATAGCATATTTCAAAAACGAGCTAAACACTCACAATGGCCATCACAGGAATACTCACTCTCCAAGTCACTCACGGCGTTTACGGCTGGAAAGAAATACTCCAGTTCATGCTCCAAACGCTCAAGAAACGAGAAAGATACTGTGCATCCGTACGCGATGGGGTTTCCGCAGCGATAGTGGGAGCAAGCTCGAGCTCCTGATCGGTAAATTCACCTCCCAAAGATCCATCCCCCTATTTCAAGCGAGTTCATAACATCGTTAGGTTGGGAATCTCCCGATGCTCAAAAAGCTGTCCAAGCCTCTCCCACCCTTGGCACTGCCATATCCCAACTGAAGGCCGTCTTCTCGGGCAAGCTAACAGTTTACTTGTACGCACCAAACGAGGTCATGTTCGTCCTTTTTTCCCTTTTCTTTCGCCTCACCCCTTTTTCTTCTAAGCGACAACACCCCACTAACGTGCCACCTCATCGTACAGCGACGTGTCCATCGTGCAAATGCCAACCGCCACATCCGCCACCTCATTCATCAAAGTTTTCCGTTCCTAAATCGAATAGTATAAGACCATTGTCGGCTGCACGGGCCTCGCATCCGTAGCCACCTTGAGCGGCGTTGATGGCAACGGCAAGCCTTTCGGCGGTACTGTCAGATGGAGAATTGAGGGTTACACAGAAGGGAGGACTTTGCCGTGAATACCAATGCTGGTGGCGAGTTGAAGGAACGTTACTTTAACTTTAGATATCCTATCAAGGGATTCGGCGTCTTGGAAGGTGAGCGGCCTATTTTGAGGGTAGGTCGAAAATGGAGATGAAAGGACTGGTTGGCTTGGATTTGAGGGAAATGCCGAAGATATGATTTAGTGGGTCATTGAGTTAGCTATAGATGATCTCAAAAATCCAAATGCGAGAGCATATTCTGCTTTGGTATACTAGCCGCCCTTTATGACACTCTACAATATATACTATTCCCGGCAAGCTTAGACAGCGTCATATCTCACTCATTCTCTCGCTCCAAGCACGAATAGTCAATTACCGAGAAACTTCTCGCTTTACCGAGATCTCACCCTCTTCTGATCCTACAATCCTCAAATTCCATGGATTTTAAACCACAACTCCCGAACTCAGACGCGTAACTAGCCTCAAAACTCAAACCCCGACATCCCGTCTAACCTCCTTTAATTACTTCCCACGCCGCTCCAAGATTCGCGAACCCAGCGCAGCAAGTCGTCCCGTCCCATCCGACCCGGCATCCGCCTCACTTTACGACCTCGCCTCACCTCCTTTTCACCCTGGTCAACTCAAGACTTAAGGACCAGGACCAAGCACCGCGCACCGCGGCACCAAACAGCAAAAGCCGAAGATCACCAGATCCAAAGAGCACAATCATTGGCGGCCGACCTCCTCCACGGCCCCGACCCACCCAGTCACCCAGTCAAAAAATTAAGATTCTCACTGTTACCCCGCCACAACTGGCAACGTCCGCATGCATATGTGATCCGTATGCCTACCTATACGGTCCCACGAATCCCATGGAGCAATGGAGAGCCCCTCACCACCCACACCCACAACCACATCTGCATTCAGAAACCCATTCGTACTCTCTCGCAACACAATCCCGGACCCAAGACCCAACCTTATCACTCCTTCCGTAGCACGTCCCTATCAGAACCCTCCCTTTTCGTGGCTCTTTGCTTTCATAATTTCCGAGCTTCCGTCCGACGACGAATGCCGCGCTCGCTCTTCCAGCATATCCGCCAACGGGCCATGACATCCCGCGTTCGAAGAGTGGGGAACGAGTCGTGACGGAAAGACCCAAAGACCATCACATGGATGACAACACATTGGCGGCTCATTCGCGAAAGCAGGCAATCAGAAGTCGCGCTGCGTATGCCCTCGTATCGAGGAGCATTTACCCGAAGCAGCAAGCAGCGAGCAGGAAGCACGAGGAGGAGGAGCTCTATCTCTATCGGGATTTTGATATTATGCGAGAGCACCCCTACCCTAGCCAAGCTACCCAACTCCAATCCTGCGGATCTTGGAAATGAAACTAATGCTATTCATGAGGCGAAACAAGATATAAGAGAGCTAATTTGCACACTGGGTAAAACCCGTTTTACTCCGCCTCCGGATCTACTCATCATCAACCAGCCGTCCAGCGTCCCACGCTTTTTTCGCCGCTTTCGTCAACGCATCCAGATCCCCGCTCATTTCACACATGCTCTTGAACACCGCATCCTTCCCTTCTTTCTTCAACAAATCATGTGGATGTCCGTATTCCACCACTTCCCCTTTATCAAGAACAAGAACTTTATCGTAGTCGACGATTGTTTGAAGACGGTGGGCGATGGTGATGATGGTACTTTTGAGCTCCCGGATCGTTTCTTGGATTTTGGAGTCCGTGTTGTAGTCAATTGAAGCGGTTGCTTCGTCCATCATGAGAACTTTGGGTTGTTTGAGCATGGCTCGTGCTAGACACAGTAATTGACGCTGGCCTTGAGAGAGATTGTTCCCTGACTCTGTAACTGTGGAGTTTAGGTTGAGGAAGATATTCTTATTAGTAATTATTGGTGTTGATGTCCCGGTTGGTGTATCGGGCAATACAATAGCAGGACTAGGAGTTGCTGGTCGAGAGGTAATCAACGGCGTTGATGGATTCGTAGTTGATGTTGCGGTACCAATGAGCTGGACTCTTCTCAAAGCTGTAAAGATGTCCTCATCGGTGAAAAGATTAAATGGATCAAGATTACTTCGAATAGTACCCGTAAAAAGGGTCGGATCTTGAGGCACAATGGTGATCGATTCGCGAAGGTCTTGAAGACCAATGAGACCAATGTCAACATCATCAACTAAAATCTTTCCTTCTTCCGCCTCCAGACCCCGAAACAGTGCAAGAGCCAACGAACTTTTGCCGGCGCCGGTTCGTCCAACAATGCCGACTTTTTCCAAAGGATTGATCTTGAAGGTGACATTTCGCAGAACAGGATCGAGATCTGCTCTGTATCTTGTCGTATAGTTGATGAACTCGACAGATCCCTGGCTTGGCCAATTCGCTGCGGGCCTAGTTTTCTCGATGACTGCAGGCGCTTCTTGCTCTACGTCAAGATATTCCTTGATACGCTCAACCGAATTCATGTTCTGCTCGTTCATGGCGTAGAGTCGAACAAGCCAAAGCACGTTTTCTGTGAAGCTAATTGCATAACTCAATGATAGACCAGCCGCACCAGCATCGATTTTGCCGATACTGAGGACCACAAAGGCACCAGCGAAGAAAGCTACGAGGTCGCCAATGACGTCGATTCGGAAAGCAAGCCATCTATTGGCTGCCCACAAGTAGATGAAAGGTCGGCTATGAGTGTTAATCCTTAGCATGTTGTCTCGAACGAAACGTCTCTCATCGCCATACGCACGAATTGTTGTAATTCCACTGAGAGTCTCGCCAAATTGTTGGAACAATGGACTTCTTTGAACAGATTCAAGTCTCTTCAAGTCTCTCGAGGAGCGAAGATAGAATTTGCCCACAAAGAAGTACATGGCACTGATGAAGATGGCAGCAATAAGGAAGCCAGGAGTGATGGCAGTGATCAATGCAACAGTGACAATAATAGCCAAAGCGCAGGACATCACCCCGACTGCAATAGGAGCCACTTCTTGATCGACAGCCTCGAGGTCTTTGCTGAAGCGATTCATGAGTTGGCCTAGAGGAGTGACGTCGAAGAACTTGAACTTTGCGCGTGTGACGGATTCCATCAGTCTTTGGTGAATTGTCCAGCTCGCAGTCAGGGATCCAAAGAAGAGCCACAAGTCTCTAAAAAGCGCAACAAGCATACAGGCAACACCAATCAAAGCATACACCGTAAGGTAATATGCCACGTCGACGCTTGGAGCGATTTGAGCAAGGATAGAGGTTTTATTGGGATCGAAGTAAGGTTGGATATGGGAGAACCTCGAGCTTGCCACCTGAATTGCCGAGATGGTGTTGCCAATGATGGCCTTTGAAGAAATGCTGTGGTGAGAAGTTGCAGCTTCCGTCTGATATTGATTCGCCCATTCTCGTATCCAAATATTGGCAGCAAGACTGCCAAATTGCTGAACGCCAAAAACTACGACAGCGAGGGCCCAGAACCACCTGTTAATTCAATCAGTAGGTGAGCCAAATCCAGAAAATTAGTTACATACCATGGTCCCATAGACTTCAAATAAAGGATAATAACCTTCCATTTGACGCCACCTTCAGCTTTCGTCTCATCCATGGCGTCTTTCTTCTGGGCTTTATCCTTGTCGACGCTCTTGACTTTTGATAGTCTCCTTTCGGCTCTCTCGGCCATGGAAAGACGTCTCTGAGCAGGGCTTTCACCGGGCTCACTATCTCCGAGTAGAGTGTCTCCACTTTCGTCTCCAACGCTAGAAGGTACTCGGGAGGGCATTCTTGAAATTTCTGCAGAGCCAGGCCGAGATTTGTTGATATCTTCACCGAGCTTACCAGATGCAATGACCATTTCGGATGAGCCTTGCATCTCAATCTTCCCGTTATCCAAGAGAACGACATATCGTGATTGTGGGACACAAAGAGCCAGATTGTGAGTTACCAAAATGCATGTTCGACCATGCATCAATGGACCACGGATACAGTTGTCGAAGATCCACTTCGCAGTATGCGAGTCTACTGCACTCAAGCAATCGTCCAAGAGCACGTGCCTCGAGTTTGAGTAGAGTGCTCTTGCAAGTGAGATACGCTGCTTTTGACCTCCCGAAAGGGTGATGCCCTTTTCTCCAACTAAGGTTTGGTCTCCATTATCGAGGATCTCCAGATCACGCTCAAGAGCACAAGCTACAATGACATCTTTGTATCTCTTCTCGTCCAATTGTGCTGCGAACAAGATGTTCTCCTTGATAGTAGCATTGACGAGCCATGCTTGCTGTGCGCAATAGGCAACGCTTTCGGTGAGGCCAGTCTCTGGGTCAGGTCGTACGTCCTCGCGACTATAACCTCCCGGGAGGAACACTTTGCCTTTAATGAGGGTCATTTCACCAAGGAGAGCCATCAAAAGTGACGTCTTGCCTGAACCCGTTGGTCCTGCAATGATATTCAATTTGCCAATCTCGAATTTGATGTCCATGTCCATGAGGCGGAAGGAGGAGGAGGCGTCCTCTGTGGGTGCTTCCTTGCCACCCCATGAAAATGTGGCATCCTTGAAGCCAATCATTCGATTCCCTTCCTCATCGAGGTTGTCATGGCGTAATTGCTCATACTTTTCTGTCTCATCCTCATTTAGGAATTCTTCCACTCTGTCAACTGAGACCTTGGATTCTTGAACATGGGCAATCATATCACCAAGCTGATCCAAGGGCACTCGAAGGATGGTAAAAAGCGAGATAGCCGTGAACGCGACTGACGGATACAAGGGCTTCTTCTCAACCAGAGTGTACACAAGAAATGAGAAGAATGTAATGACGACTGGTACTGTGTTCCACACCGCAACAGCGAACGCCCAGACGATATATTTACCGCGGAGTGCTTTCAGTTCGGCAGCACGCTTCTCGTTGACTATACCACTGAAACGGTGTTCCCAGGCGAAAAATTTGATGATACGAATGTTTTGGAGGACCTCGTTTGTGGTATGAATACGCTTGTCTGTAGCTGCCATGATCTTCTTCTGGGCGCTGCCAAATGCTCGTGCAAAGGCAATGTTGATTGGTAGAAGAATCGCCATAACAACAAGACCAGGGATACTGCTGTAACCCAAGATTTTGTATAGTAGATAGATCGCCACAATAAGTTGCGTGGGCGCTGCAGCAAAAAGGAAGTGCAGGTACGCAGTGATCTCGCTGACCTTGAATGAATCAACAGACATGAGGTTGATGATTGTGCCAACATTGACTTGCTCATCGCCACCCTTTGATGTGGGATCCGCATCTTCTGTAGTAGTCGTGCCGTTCTGGTCGATTTTCTTGTCATCATCCTTTTTCTTCCCTCCTAGACCCAGCAACTTCTTTAATTTGCTGGGCTTCGCTGCATCTACCTTGTCCTTCTTGTCACCAAGGATAGTGTCACCACCGGCTGCAGCCTTCCTTCGAAGAGCTTTGGCATAAATCTCTCCGATGATGATTGCTCGCAATCTGATGCAAATCTTTCGTCCAATCCAAAGAGCTTGCCCATCTGCTAGCGAGCGAAGGACATCCGTAAATGACAATAGGATGACATAAAGCCAAATTACATTTCTTGGAGTCGTTTCCGGATCCTCAATGTACTCAAGAATGGCCTTCAGCAGAAGAGTCGGGGCAAATGTGAAGAGACCAGAAAACACGGCGTAAGCGCATTGGAGGATTAGAGTTCCTTTGAAATAGCGTAATAGATGCCATGTCAACGCAGTAGTCTTCTTGAGCTGCCTATAATCCGCAAGGATTGCCGCGGCCTTGTCTCTTGGTACCAGGTTCCATACGTCAGGTAGCTCGAACGTCTTTTTGTAACCTTGCCACACAATGGCGTCAACCCACCCAAATGTCGCAAGAGAGAAGAGACTTGCAAGAGGTTCTTTGGAGGGCTCAATGTCGTTCTCCCACTCTAAAACGACAGTTTTGTTCCCCTTCCGTGTAGTTATAGCAATGCCAAAGAGGAGGGAGGTTAGAGCGAATTCGGAGAGGATCAGAACTTGCGCAGTTCTGGAGCGAGGATGTATGATGGCAGACCGAAATATAATGATCGAGAAAATCCACATGAGAGCGTATAACGAAGCTGTATGGTTCCATACTCGGGGTATTCTCCAACTTGTCCTTGATAATGTTAACCTCGCAGTCGCTAATATCAATATATAGGTCCATGTAATGATCCCCGCCACTGTTGCCAATGTGCCCTTGGGACCATATGCGCGGAGGACCAACGCCGCCACATTTATAGCATCAACCCCGGTAATCGCCAGGAGCTCAATCATTAGAATCGTATATTGGCCTCGTGGATTATCGATTGCTGCGACTGAGCCTTTCGTTACAGTTTTTGCCAAAGCCAATCGCCCCCCACCTATGTTCAAGCCTTCGTCCTCCTCGTCTGCAGTTATGGAACCATCAACGTCCTCAGGTAAACTTTGGTAGGCCAGACCGTCGTGAGTGGTAGACGCATCGTAAAGATTCGACCCATTCGAGGTCGATTTGTGTTTCTGTTTTCGTTTTAACCTGACGTTCCGCAGGATGGCTTGTGATAAGAGAAGCAGAAACGAGACGCCGATAACGATTAATGGAAAAAGAACTTTTAAGAAACTATCGCCCGTTAGCAAGCCATTTTGATCATTGGGGCAGAGCCACTGTCTTACTCTCTTTGGACGCAATTCGTTATATCATCGACCCACCATATAGGACCGGGACAATTGCCCAACATCTTCCCAGCTGAGAAAAAAATCCGAGTGCGTGATGGTGGAGGAGGAGATACTACGGGGGCGTTTGAAGCTGCGACGTCTGGCCTCGCGCAGGTTCACAGATGGTTGGCAAAAGGAATAAATAAGTGTCGAAGGTATTTTCACTCCTGGCAACCCATTAGATAAAGTCTGGCAAGTTCGCTCGATTGGTTCAATGGCACTAGACAGGGTAATGCATGATCGTCTGAGGCCGCCCGCAGCATGGCAGAATATCGCGTTCGACCCCACCTCGCCTCCCGCCTGCGTCTGCGAAAATAACCTTTATGGAGTCACAGATAACTACCTGCTGGGAAGCCACCTCCTGCGCGACGCGGCCAGATTTTTCCGATTATGACTCTTGTGCGAGGCCGGAATTTCCTGAACACGATAGCGCATTACTATTCGGGTCTGATTCAATCGCTGGGTGGGCGCTCTGAAGGGCAGGAGTGAAGACAGGAAAACGCGTCGGGGCGTCAAGGCGTCAAACCGTCGCAATGAAGGCATGAGCTATCTCCATGAGCTATCAGACTAATAAAACTTCCTCCATCTCCACCGGCTACTGCTATTTGGTATGATTGCAATATCTCAACCTGTCTAGCACAGTATCATTTTCGTCTGTTGGGACATCAGCTTATGGCCCCTGGATAGCTGGTACAGCCTGTTCGTACAGAATTTCGAGTCATTCATTACATTGCCCACCCATCCTCACCCTCGCCCTTACGCCGTAGATACCACACGCAGGAGTCTAGAGTCATCGTTGTGGTAATCCGCGTTTATTTGCACACCGCTCTCGATTGCCCGCCTGCACAATTGTCCTAATTGTCCCAATTGTGGAAGGTGATTCGAAGGAAAAGCTCCGTGCACGCAAGCCCAAAAGCTCGGCGACATGGGATGGGGCGCTCGAGAAGCGAAGAGTCTAACGGTCAACATGCAGAGGCTCGAGAGGCCCTGTCCGTCCCGGAGACCCTTCGACGCCGGAAGAGTCATCCTCTCGTTCCAGGCCACAAGGACGGCCACGAGCAGGACTATGCTGTGCAACCACCGACAGAAAGCGGGAGGATCTCGCAGGAGACCCCTAACGACCATACCAGATCTGAACCAGCCATGGGAGGGCAAGCCATTGATCATATCGATGATGACAGTGTCGAAAAAGCGCTGGAACACGGCAACGATACGAAAAAGGATAGCCCAGAGCCTGTTGCAGAAGCTGTTCGAGCACGAAGCAATGCCTCAGATTCGATGTCTTCGTCGATATCCCAGGCTTTGGAGGGCATTGGAAGCAGCTCGAAACTCCCCAAGTCGCACAAAGAGTCCGCAATGGCCGAGGACAATGACCACGGACAATCAAAAGGCCAAATGGAAAGTTGATGTTGGTGCCAGGCGGGGAAAACGGGGAAAACGACTACGATAAAACGTTCAAGGATAGTCTGAAAACTCGCATAAAGGACACTGTTTTTGGTAGGTGGAATGCTATTAGAATACTTCGAGATCACGTGTTATAGTTTTCTAGAACTCCGTGTTAGAAAGGAAAGAT
Organism: Phialocephala sp. D728; assembly: GCA_003988865.1. Taxonomy (NCBI): domain Eukaryota; kingdom Fungi; phylum Ascomycota; class Leotiomycetes; order Helotiales; family Mollisiaceae; genus Phialocephala; species Phialocephala sp. D728. The sequence goes on from QYAJ01000002.1 coordinate 494,421, forward strand.
CGACACGGCAACGTTTGGCCGTAGTCTTTCGGATTTCGTCTGTTTCCTTGAGCTCTACTTTATGTATATGTGGGAGCAGCCCGACCATCCAGCGGTGTGTTCTGGAACTATGCAGCTCCTCCTCGAGACCATACTCACGGGGTCATTCTCCTCAGGCACTAAGGTCCTTGATGTCCCTTTGCACTAGAAAGAGCAATACAACGCATCACAGGGTTGTTGTGCGAATATAATGGTCGGTTACCTGAAAAGATAGTATCTGACGAAGCTCTAGCCATAGCTACTACAAAAGTCTCGATGCAACTACGGAATGTAAATGAAACCTTATGGGAGGAGATATGTTCAACCTATGCGTTACGTTGATACCTTGTTCGATAAAGTACTTTCCAATGGAGCGTTATCGACTAGGCTGGCAGAATTATCAAGAGGAAGAAGCATCGATACAAGAATCGACATTCTCCACAAGCTAAAGACCAATCTTCTGTCAATAAATCAGGTATACTTACCCTAGATCATGAATCCCCCTCCAGACTCTCTACCCAGGTCAATCAGAGACATGCTATGCTATACTTTCTTCACTAATCCCTAGCACTGACATAAGCACAGTACAGGATATCATTGTTAAGAAATCTACTGGATATTCATCTTTACAATCACAGGTGGACAGGTACAACAAGACTTGGGGCTATAATACATACTCCCTCCACAATTGTCTGTCCATAGCAGACACAATGGAACAGCAATTTCCCTCTCCCCAATCTATAAAACATTAACAGAAGACCAACCTCGCAATGCATAGTGACAAGACCAAAAACTTTTCTGTTTGTTGTTTTGTTCGTTCGTTCGATTCAATCCGCTTATGCGCAGCTGATTTTCCTTTTCTTTACAATATCACTGATCCACCCTCCTTCCTTTCCACTGTTTTGACCCTTTCCTGGTATTACACAAGCCCATCCTACTTCTCAGCAGATGTACCTCGAAAACACCTTCTCCACCACTAGACCCTAAGTTCTCCCCTCCCTTCATAACACTTCTTTTATTTTATGTAGCCAAGCTTTCCCTTAAACAATGAATATGAAGCAATGAAAGATGAAGGATTTTCGAAGGTCGGGTCCTCCTAGCCCATCACCATGCCTTTCATACCCGCCCTAAATAGCGGTAATTAGCAATTGCTCAATTAAGATTGGAAAGAGGTTGTTGCGCTACTACTTACATGTCACCTTCTTTGGCCGCGATTTCGAAGTAACCATAGATAATACTATAATCGCATTAGCTACTGCTCTGGGAGTTCAAAGTGTGAACTAAGGAGAAGGGTATAGGTAACTTACGTTACAGCCAATAAGATGCCAGTACCAGATCCCAGCGCACCCAACAAATCGCTAGCAACGGACAGTGCACCAATGCATGCGCCACCGAAAGCAGCAGCAGTGGGAATAATACGCTTCAACTCCTTGTACATGCTCTGCTCTCTGTGACCAGCCATAACAAGACCTTGATCCTTAAGCTGCTTGGCGACATCTCTTGGGCTGGAACCAGAAACCTCAATCCAGGTCTTGGAGAAGACCGCGCAGGCAACAAGCATGTAGATGATGTAAATAGCGGTGTGGATGGGGTCGAGCAGAGCTTCGGTGAAGTTCAAGGGAGGTGACATGTAGTATGCGAGACCGGAGACGGCGAAGAGTTGGGCAGATCCTTCCTTGGGCTCCCAGACACCGAAGAGTTGGACGAGGAGGTTCTCGGAAAAGCGGGAGTAGAGCATTTGACTGATCAGGAAAACATTGGACGAGAGGGCAGATTGCAGCATAATGGGCATGTTGGAGGTATAGAAGAGACGGATGGGGTATGAACCGCGGGCACCACGTTGGCGAGAGGACTTGACTGGGATCTCGACACGGAAACCTTGGAGGTAGATGACGGCTGCGAAGACGACGAGGGTGGCGAGAAGGTTCATGATGTTGGGGAGGTTTTGTCTATAGAAAGCCTCTTGGAGCGCACGTTGCTTGTTTGGCCATGTGAGGAGCAGGTGGAAGAGCGCAATGACTGCACCCTCGAACTCTGGTCCACGGCCGGTATTGATGGTAGTTGGGGAGAAAGCCTTCCAAACGATGGACTCGCAGATGTTGGTAGCAATGAACAGCGAAATACCACTTCCAAGACCGTATCCCTTCTGGAGAAGCTCATCGAGAAGGATGACAATCAGACCAGCAACAACCAATTGGAGGATCAGGAGGAAAACGACACCAGCACCGAGATCAGATGGTTGACCATAGAGACCAGTGAACACGTAAACCGTAGCTTGCCCCATGGATAGAATGATGGCAAAAAGCTTCTGCGCAGTCTGGTAGAGCTCGCGATCCGACTTCAAGTCAAGGTTGACATCGATCAAATGTGTGCCAGCTAAGAGCTGGAAGACCATTCCCGATGAGATGATTGGCGTAATACCCAGTTCCATCAGTGTTCCTCTATTACTCGCCAACATCATTCGCAGCCAGTATAGAGGATCTGAGGTATCTGATGACACGATGCCATACAATGGCATCTGACTCATGACCAAAAAGATCAATAATGTCAAGCCCGTCCACATCAATTTTTGGTTGAAGGGAACTTTTGTCTCTGGTTGCTGCACCTCAGGGAGGATAGGTGTGAAGGGTTTGATGAGATCGAGGAATCGAACTGCATATTGCAAAACGCGCAGGGTCAGCCATCTCACTCTTTGGACTCGCAATTGCATTATGGAGCTCTTGTGCGGAGATGGAAAGGGGACAACTCACGGCCACTCATCCTGGCGGTATTATGATGTAAGACCTCACAGACGTGGAAGAAGGGAAGAAGATGCTAAAGGAGCGACAGTGAAAATGCACGTCGACTCCGTTTTCTGGGTTCGCAGGTTGCGCGCGTGATGATGTGTTCGAAAGGAAATATCGAACAGATCTCAAAGCTGCGTGTTCAGAGCTCGGGTTCGCTTGCGCTGAATTCGGAGTATGTGGCCTCTGACTAGCGCACGTGATATATTATTTAGTGTAAAGATGAGGCTAACGACCCTTGTCATAGCCCCTGAACTTTAATTGTGACGTTGTCAAGACGAGAGATCGGATAGACATGGAGAGGAAAAATAAGAGTCCGGGAAGGATGTGCAGGCTTTCTTTTCGGTGCTAGGTTGATGTTAATGCTCTTAACACTCTTCAGAACATTGGCCTTCCATTTCTTGGGCTTTTCGGCCTCAAGAAGCCGAGAAAAGGACGGTGTCTATTGCGTACTTTCGAGTTCCTTCTGCACGCGACACCCATTACTCCGGAATGTCTCATAGAGCCGCATCTATTGTTCAAGTGCACATATCGAGGGCTTTGTTTCAAGCAATTTTTTATAAGAAAATGTGTATTTGAATAGTTTCTATCTTCTATAATCCATGATCTATCATCGCACTTTATCCACACTTTGAATGGCCATGATGGTACGGTCTGAAATCTGCTGCTAATACATTCGTGGCCCAATTTTGGATTCAAGCAAAATCCAGTATCTTTCACGTCTGGCGATATGCTGTTCCTGCATAGAATGCCTCGCGCCACCGTGTTTTTCGCATCGCCCTGCAGAAGATATCTCTCATAAATATGAATGATACGTCCGTACTTTCGATCCAGTGGTCAAACCAGTGTTCAAACTATACTCCTAAGCCTCTCGACATACTCAAATATTGGCAGATGTCCAGTCTAGCGGTGACATTGTTGGTCTGTATTTTTGGTATGCAGCTCTTCTGCTCTGATCTTTCAGTCCTTCCTCTACTTCACTGTAACATTCCTTTTAGTCAATAGTGTTCATCTGACAAACATTTAGTTGCTATTAGCGCGTCCAAAGACTGCACTGGGGATGGTGTCGCCGTGAGACGCTATGCAGAGATCGACAACAGGTTCGATGGCTATATGACTATCGATGGCAGTATCTACTTTCTCAACAACTACACAAGCCCACTGAAGTTATCGAGCGTTACGAAGATTGGTGGTAGCCTCATGGCCGGCGTTCCGTCTCATGACAGCGTGCCCATCTTCACTTCAGATCTCACTTCTGTCGTGCTAGGCGATCTAGTTAGCATTAAGACTCTAACCATTGCCGGAGCGCTCGTTGATGTACAGCTTCCGGCGCTGATGAGCATGTCTCGCTGTCAATTACAACTTACTTGTCATTGAACGTGAGTTTACCATCATTTATAAATGCTTCGGGATATCGATCCTGGGGAACGACTCAAAGTGAGCATCCGAAATCATTGGAAGTATCATCCTAGCAATTGTTTGAGATGAAATAAATCCTATGAAGATCTCTAACTTGGAGCCGCAGTCTATACTTACTTCAACTCAAAAAAGTGCGTGAATCGCTTGAGATGACTACTGACACCGCTGGCTTCAACCACGCTCCCACCCACGGGATTCCATTGAAAATAGATCTCCCTTCACTAGTAATCGCTCCTGAGATATGATTTGAGGGAACCGTATCCAGGCATTCATCTTCCTTAACCTTTTTCCGAAACATACATTTAACGGAATATTAGCACATCTTTTCTAGTCCTAGTAACATCTGAAGGGGGCGGCGAAATAGATATCTACAGAAGAGACAAAGGCCAAAGCATCCTCCCCATTCCTCTTCTGTCGAATGGTACTAATATTTATATCGAAGCACCCATTCGATCGTAAGTCCCGCTTCATTCTCGAGAACAGCCTACTAATCTTTCTCAAAAGTCTCAATCTTTCCTCTCTTGTGAATTTTTATGGTTACCTATCCGTCGTCAGTACGCTCCCGTTAAAATGCGGCCCAACTGCAGCCGCATGGACTCGATTAACTAGTCTTTCACCCAGCAACCAAAGCATCACTTTCAAGGGACCACCGCCGAAGTTTTCAATAGGAGCCATGGTGGGAATGACTTTCGGCGTCACTATTGGTGTGCTCCTCGCGTTGTGGCTTGGGTGGTGTAAAGTCCAGAATCGCAATGATGCGAGACGGCAGGCCGTGAGAGCTCAATTTGAGGCAGCTCACGTGCCAGCAGATACACAGTTGGATGAGCTTCGAGCGAGCATCGGTACTCATGGTAGTGTGCAGGATGGAGATGTTTCGGCCAATCATAAATTCCGGGCGCATATTGCTGTGCGAGAAGAATGAAAGTCGGGTAGCTGATCAAGCGTCGTCTCAATGACATGGCTTCATATCTTTGGACTCGAACTGAATGCATCATGACGTCTGGGTAATATTCCCGAATATCGAAAAAAGTCTGCATAGTCTCGAGAGTATCTGAAAACAGACGGCCCTAATAGGTCGAATCATATGCCCTAAAATGTGTTTCTATAACTCGGTCTTTACAGCTCATTCCTTGGGATTGTTGACGTAATTGGCTTTTAAAATGTCTCTCGTCTTTGTCCACCACTTGTCCCAAAATATAACAAAAGGATATGCAATAATTGTCGGGTATATTCCACGGCCTTTTGACAATCAGCTGTTTACGTAGTCCCCTTGGGCGCGACACACTTAAGCTCAACAATCATATTGCAACAATTCAAAAACATAGTTGGCTTCCAAGTTCAGGCGAAAAGTTGAAGCGATTGGCGTGTGGATCCTAATAATCTCCTCCAAGGGCGTTCTAGAGCCAGCTGCGTGGAAAAGGCATGCTAGAACCTAACTCGATGGTGGAAACTTGACCCAAGCCAAAAATGCATTGCATTCACGATGCCACATTGCTCGTGTGCATCTCGTGCCTGTACCCCTACCACCACTTTTCGCATCTTGCATCTCGCATCTCGCATGCAGCCAACCGAGACATCGGAACACAACAGGAGGCGTTCGCTTGCCAAGGGTCCTGACGGGTTGCCGTACGCGGTACGACGATAAAATCCACTTTCACCACCGCAACCAAAATGCTGGGGCAACATGCGCGTCGTCGCTCCAGCTCGAGCACACAACACCAACACTACAAACCCAACCGCAGCCATATCTTGCTGGGGGATCATGAAGATAAGAAATTACCCACTCTCAACACGATCTTGATGCGAGCAAGGAGAAGAATGCGCTCACGGCAATTCCTGGTGCTGATTGCCCTCCTTATATTCGCTGCATTCTCGATATTCTATCTGCGGACGGATCCTTTGCCCCCAGGCACGAAACCGCCGCCCATATCGATCCCTAAAACGACCCCAAAGCAGCCATCTGCAGATGCTCCAGATGCAGAAGTACAGAAGCCACATCCTCCTGATCTGGGTGGTTCCCATCCAATATGGCAGCTTGTGAAGAACGCGGAGCAGGATTTCGAGAAGACATTAGAACGCCAATCGAAGACTCTTGAGCAAGCAGTTGCAGAATATAGAAGGCGGTATGGTATACCACCTCCTCCAAATTTTGATAAATGGTGGGATTTTGCCCAGGCGAGAGGCGTACAATTGATTGACGAGTACGATTCTCTCTACCACTCATTGACTCCTTTCTGGGGTCTCAAACCTTCGACGATAAGGGCGCGAGCACGAGAAGCAATCGGCTATGACGGAAATAATCTAATTGGGGCATTGATAAGGAACGGCGCGATCAAGAAAATTAATGGTGGGAGAGAGTGGCAGGAACAAGCTACAGCGGGCATGATGAAGGAGTTCATAAAATATCTACCAGATATGGATCTCTGCTTCAATATCCACGACGAACCTCGTGTGGTAGTGCCGTCTGACGACCTATCGAGATTGGTATCAATGGCACGGGATGTCAAGATGCCAGCAGCAAATGCTGTTGAGAGGCCAAGAAATTCATGGTCCGCGAAACCATCTGATCTCAGTGATGGACTCCGCTTTGAAAACATCAAGACCACGCGTTTCAACGTCTTCGCACATCAGGCTACATGGACTCATTCGAGGATGTCTTGCCCGCCAGACAGTCCATCGAGAAACCTCGAGGATGGGCCAAAAGAGGACAATTTTGACAACTATGCAGTGAGTGAGCTAGGATTTGTTTACAACCAAACAGCATTTTCCGATATCTGCCAATCCCCATCTTTCAGCGAGAGTTATGGATTCTTTGATCGACCGAATGCCTACAACATCGTCCACGACCTATTCCCAATCTTCTCACAGTCAAAAATCTCTTCATACAACGACATTGTATACCCGTCTCCATGGTACTGGTACGGAAAAGTGCCTTACAACGACACAATGGATATAATGTGGAAGGAGAAGCAAGACAAGATATACTGGCGTGGATCAACTACAGGAGGATTCAGTCGAGATGGGGGCTGGAGGCACCAACACCGACAACACCTAGTGCAGAAAATCAACGCAGTCGACCAAGCTAAAATACTCGTCAACAGGGGCGCGGAAACACAAGAAGACTGGCAAGTCAAGGAGGTACCTCGAAGCGACTTTAAGGAGATCTTCGATATCTACTTCTCGTACGTTGGACAATGTGATCCTGGTGACTGTGACGCACAGAAGGAATTCTTCGAGATCAAGGAGACGGCGAAACAGCAAGATGCGTGGAATTACAAATACCTTCTCGACATTGATGGAAATGCTTTCAGTGGCCGCTTTTACGCCTTTCTGAAAAGTCGAAGTCTGGTATACAAACTGGCAATTTTCAGAGAGTGGCATGAGGAATGGCTCAAGCCTTGGGTCCATTTCATTCCTATGAGCTTGAGAGGAGATGAATGGGTTGAGTCAGTAAGATGGTTCGCAGGCGAAGCTTCAGGCAAGAAGGAGGCCGAGCGGATCGCGCTTCAGGGGAGAGATTGGGCAGACAAGGTATTGAGGAACGAGGATTTGGAGGTGTGGTTTTTTAGGTTGCTGCTTGAGTATGTCTCCCCGAACCCCTCTTTCCCCCTCATTTTCTCTTACCACTGCGAAATGATGAACAACATGACGTTATACCCAGCTCACTCAGACGCACAAGGTGCGAATGCTGCGAACGCGTATCTAAAATCTGATCCTCTTGAAATCATCCTCTCACACTGAATTCTCTTCACAGCAAAAATTGACAATAAGACAGGTACGGCAGACTAGTAGATGACGACAGAGAGACGATAGGGTACACAGGCGTATAAACGGGGGGTGTATATAAGGGGTAAACAAAGGATGATACCAATTGTACAGTATAAATCGTGACATATCCACGACCGGTTGCATGACTCTCTCTCTCTCTCTTGAGAACATACGGGCATAGAGGGAGGCAAGGAGTTCTGAGTTTGGACTCTTTTACGCTGCATTGTATCGCAGCAAGGGGAAGTACATAGATAATATACCCATATGAACTGAATTTGCTTTGGCTATGAGATGGCTATGAATGTCTGAGTCTGGGGGTCCTGATTGTGTCTAAAGCAGATATAGGAGAAGATATATATTATTGCCATGCTACAATCCTGATCTCAGTTGATACTTGGTTGATACGGGGGCTATTGATCGTACCGATGCCAACACCGTCGCTTAACGACTAAACAAAAAAAAATCTCACCCATCTAAAAAGAATAAACAAGCAAGAATAGAAATAAAAAACTGCAGCAAAAAATCCGGTCCAGCCCAGTTGATGAGGGGTGGCCTTGAAAAACTTGCTCGCTGTCGGGTGCAGTTTTGATCGCGAGATTAGTGTGTATACGATTCGGGCCAGGCGAGTATTTTTCTCTCTTGTCCTCCTCTTAACCCACAAGTGACCTGAACTACCTGCCTAAGTAGAATGCGGCTCGTGGGTTGTTGACAAACTTTTGCTTATTTAAATCTATATGGGACGGAGGGGGAGGGCGGAAGACCTAAGCGGACTCGGCTGGATAAGGCGTCAATAATCTACTATCAGTTCACATTTACAAATCTATGTTTCTGGTAATTTTTACTGGATGAAAGCTCCTTTACCGCTTTCATCCAATATACCATTCCAGACTCGACAATCGAACATTAGCTTGTCCGGTTGGGAAATCCTCCTACTCATCCCATCACCCAACCCATCCACCGAGAACCAACTAATCGAATACAAGCGCTACTAATCTTCATCACCTGCTCCAAATATGTCTCTCCTCCAAGCCAGACATAGTATGTAGCCATAAGTACCCCTTCACAACACCTTCCACCCTTCCCCACTCATGGTTTGGAAGGTGCAGCGAGTTCCTGGTGATAGACCGAAGTTATAGCGCTGCTGGAAGGTTTGTCCGCCAGTTTGGGAAACAGAGTGGAAGCAGGTAGTTGTCTAGTCTAGCAGACGCTGAGTTCCGTCTTGCCCAAACCCGAGCAAGAGAAAGACGGAGATGAGAGACCACAAGCTACATTATTGAAGTCGGTTCTGAAGATGAGGATTTAGCTCATACGAGTTCCAAATAGCTGTGTGGTGTCAGAATTGAGTGCCCTCTTACTCGCTGACACACAAAGTTAGGTCACAGGGCGGACTATGTCGAGCGCGCCTTTGAAATCTACCAGTTGTTTGATCGGGTTCATGTACGCTGGCACGTATTGGGAATTACTGCAAAGGTTTAGCCATTGTTCACTTATCGATGGTGAATTGAAAGGATCGTAAGACACTCGATGCTGTTCATTCTCATGGGCAGCAAGGGTAAGTACTGCTAGGATAACCTCGTCCAGCAAGGCATGATTGGTGTCACCCAGAGCCTGATTCAAAAGCCGTTGACAGCCAATTATACGATGGGATAACAGGGATATTTGGCTGAAGCTCTTGAGCTCGGAGGTAGTCCAGATGAACTAAGTTTCCGAAAATGACGGGATGGAATAGAAAGGGGTATTTAAACAGCGAAGCTACCCGTGACTCTGGCACGCTAGAATCAGGACTGAGGTAGGCATGGCACAGGAAATAGCGACACGGAAAATGTACATGATGTAGTAGAATACCTACCGTGGCTAATTATCTCCTCTCGCTCGGATGAAATTAGTGCTTGATATGACTACCGCACTTGGGTCTTGAATGAGGTTACGAAGAACGCCTAGTTTGAAACTTTGTCGTCGGTAGAGAGGCTTTGTAATATGCTTGCGAGAGACAGGTTTTCGAGGGACGTTTCGAGTTTTATCCGAAAGGCAACACAGAATACGAGCTGGTGATAGGTGTCACAGAGCTTTCGTACTACAGCGTACCTTTGCGCTCGAGATGTTCCTGTATTAGAAAGGCAATGCGAAGATGACCCTGGCTGTCCTAAGCCTGATTAGGTAGGTCACACGTGAGAAGGAATCAACATTGAAAGCATTATACTCAGGCACGCAAAAGGTAAAGCAAGTATCACATTAAGTTTACTTTGAAAAATTTGGTATGGATCGTAGCGCGGAAGGACTCTCGACACAAGAGTTGTATCCGGCACGTGATGCCATTGCAGCCCAGGCTCGTGCCAGGAACACAGAATTATACATTAGCATGGGTCCCACTAATTGAAAGAGCCATTCCAGAAGTTCTCTATCCGTCCGTACTCTATTCTTTCAATCTCACACCCACCCTCTCTAACTCCTAGAGCCTGTGGCTTTTCTGCGGCCAAGAACATGCTTAGAACCTCGTCAACCAGTCTATGCAGCAACTGACTCTTGATCCGCATAAATCTGAAACTCCTTCGACTTCCCGTAAAGGCAAAGCTCAACGCTCGTGTTGCCTGTAATAGTGTACTGTGCAGCTCTCGTTTCTGGTCCGTCAGGCACAAGCCAGACTATTCAGCGTGTCAGCCATGATTCCCAACCACAACCACAGCTCTCCTCCTTGCCATTTTATAACTTCTAAGAGCGAAAGCGAAATATACATACTATGCTGAACAAGCAGATTCCCTCCACGGCCTAACAATTTCGTGATATTCGTGCTGATATGTGAATCCTCGCATGCCACAAACCCGCTCTGCTGATCGCTACCCTCACATTTCGTGGGGCCAAACGCTGGCTCGGTGTCGCTTTGGTATGGGGGAGGGTAAGATGGATCAGGGGCGAAAGTGATGTTGAAGGAGTAATAGCATTTTCCAAGGATGCAGTCAGAGACGTAAGAAGTTATGTTGTAGGGGCCGAATGGAGGGTATGCAGCGATTGCGGGAAGAGCGAGAAAGAAAAGACTGAGGCTCAAGGAAAGGAGAACGTTGGAGCGCATCTTGGCTTGAAGGGATTGAGGCAAAAAACTAAAGGCGTTTCCACAACAAGAGTTGCTGGTTCGAAAGCTTGAAAATGTAGAGGACTTGCAACTTATTAACTACGCAGACAGGGTCGCACAATGTAGATCCTCATCAATACCCGCACCACTTCTGCATCTGCATGCATCCAAATCTTAAGCATACCTTCAACAGTCAGCAAACTGCAAGAATAGAATTAGTATTTCCACTCAGGAAGTACTAATGCGCAAGATCGGCAACACTAGTCTCTTTAAGTTCGAGTAGTATCTGAGGCTGATGCCGATCACTAAGATAATAATGCCGTTTCGGCCCGCATTTGTCATAAAAGATAACCGAGTCTGAGACGCGGCTGTGCTTCCAAATTTGCTCAGTACCGAATAAGATCTGATATGCATGTTCCGACGCTCATGAAGCAATAGACTATCCATTCATAAAGTGCTCGGAGGACCTTTCGACAAGATCAAGGTGGTTTCAAACTGAGTTGCGACCGACTTTCACGTCAGAGGCTCAGTTAATCACATATCCCCCATCTACTACCTAATATTACACATCAGCATTCGATTATCGGCATGAAAGCAGCTGAACCAACCATAGCATGCCCTTGAACGAACGACGCTTTAGAGCTACATAAGAACAAACACGCATCCGCGATTTCTTGCGCTGTTCCCATTCGGTTCACTATAAGTAATTAGTATTCTGTTTCCTGTAGAGAGCAAGAGCCGAGAGAGATGATGGATGAATTAGAAGCCTCAACACAGCAAAATCAAGAGCAGGAACAGGAAATATTGGTTACTTGGTGCTATAGCTATTGCAGGTTCAAGAGCTGCTCTGAACTCGGGATCGCCTTGAGTCATTGGAGTCCTGTCTATGTCAGTGTTTCCCGTGCTCACGGTAAGACTAGATTCTAACGCAATGACACCAGGACACACGCAGTTGATCCTGATGTTGTCTTTCGAGTACTGTCCCACCTATTAGCTACGAACCTCCTACTAGGACATGCAAAGTCTCACGTCGATAGCATCACTCTTCGTCATTGAAATGACAGCTGCCTTTGAAGCACAATATGCCGCTGGCTCATATCAGTCCTTCTCTCCTTGGCTACCTTCCTCAGCTCGTCAGAATTACTCACGCGCATTCGGACGGCTCACAACACCCAACTGAGAAGCAATATTCACAATACTGCCCCTACTCCCTGGCCTACCATCATGGGTCGGTAATGGCTCCTGCTTCAGCATCTGCGCCAGCTCTGCTCTCGACGACAACCAGCAACCACGGTAGTTGATCCCGTTGACGAGATCGAATTGCTGGGAGGTTGTATTTGTGGATCTGTCCTTGTTGCCAAGGATGCCTGTTTTCATTGATAAGACTCATGAGAGTACCCAATCATTACAGAGTCAAGGGAAGTGAGAGGTTTGAAGGACCAATAGTTCAGAAGCATACCAGCAGCATTAACAGCATAATCAAGCCTGCCCCATCTCGACACAGTAGCTTGCACCATAGCCTCAACCTGATCGTCAAGCAACATATCAACTTGCTGGACTAAAATATCGCAATGAGCGGAGACTTCACGCATATACTTCTCTGTCTCGAGAAGGCCTTCATGATTGCGATCACAGATAGCGATTTGGTGGCAGCCTTCTAGTGCAAATGAGATAGCTGTCGCGCGACCGATGCCTTGTTGTCATGTGAGTGATTGTGAAAGCAGGCAAGTCTAGGGAAGATTATGGATGAGAGATTTAGGGGTCATACCGGAAGCTGCGCCGGTGACGAGAGCCGGCCCAGGGAACAACGTCATACTTGATAGTCAAGAGTATATAAGGAACTCAAAATATAGTAGGAGGCAAGAAAGGTTAATGGATTCAAAAAGAAGCGCAGGATGCAGCAGAGAGAGTGCTCATACATCCCATCCTTGAGCTCTCAAGGAGGGCTTAAACCCTGAAATTGAGTAGTGCAGCTACTGTGGGGCGTCAAGGTCACGAGCCCGTCTCGGAGATCCGCCCGTTGCACCAATCATTCGCCGCGGCAGGACATGGTAATTACTCGCATGGAATAGGGGAAGCGAGGGCGTCATGAAATCGACACGTATTGTATTTGGCTCATTCAACAACCCATCCTTTTCCGGGTATCTTCCGTTGCGTGACTTTCCTCGCTGGCAACGGCCATCCAACTCCACCAATTCCTTCCGCTCTCAAGTACGGGATAACCCAACACTCTCTTAAACTCGCATCTTCCGCGCTCTTTATTTTGGGCATGACTTCCTTGATCGGCTTCCCATAATGCAAAAGGGGTGTTCCCTTTGCTAGCGCGGCTAGCTGGCCGCCGGTGATCTCCGTCAGAGCATGCATTCGTGCCTTTGGAATCTTTTCTGGTGTCGTGGGTGAAGGTGCGGCTCGTTGGAGATACGAGTAAATAATATACTCCGGACATTCCTGCGGACTTATATGTGCTAATGGGGACGACGGATGTATGTATACCGCCTTCTCATCATCATCTTTCTTCATATGTGAAGGGAATAGTGTGAGATATGGTACGTCGATCGCTCTAGCGGGCTTTCGCCTTACATGCGGAGGGTTCGGTGACATGTCTGCTCGAATAGCAACATGATCAATGAAACCTGCCGCAACTATTTGCTTCAACGCCTTCACTTGCTTTGCCGTTGGTGGCGGAAGCTTTTCTTGATACTTTAGTCTTGCGAATGATGAAATATTTGTACGGAGAAGTTCAGTGATTTGCTTCCGTAGTTGCGATATTTCTTTCAGAACTTTGAAGCGCACGTAATGTGATTGGCACCAAGCCTCAGTATGTTCATGCGCAAATTCCCCCACGACTTGAAGAAGCTTGATCGCATCCGACTTATCGTCAAGAAAGCAGAAATTTTTCTGCACTTTGTTGAATTGACGTCTGATTTTGGCACGAGCATCTTCCTCGATGCGATCAGCGTTCGAAAAGATTGCATCCTCATCTCTTGACGCTTGGGCAGGTATGACTTGGTTTTCAGCAATGAATACATCGGCGGTGGAAAGACCAGCGACAAGGGCGATGGTGTAAGGTAAACAGTCATGAAGATGGCCCACAAGTAATATCCGCGCGAATCGAGGAGATAAGGGGAAGATTGACATTGTGGCTCCTGTCTGTGTGATTTGGCCTGAAGGTGAAATTGCGGATAGATATGTTAGAAGCTTCTCCGAGCTCGCCAGGCTTTGCCTATCAGGTGGAGTGGGAAATGGGAAGTTGATAACGTGTTGCAAATTCATAGCCTTCAATTGCAGCACAACGCCCTCAATAGGCATACGGAGGAGTTCAGGTTCTGCGAATTCTTCGAAATCCCGCTCATACACCGCCGAAGAGTATAATCGGTAGCAATGACCGGGGCCGGTACGGCCTGCACGACCAGCACGTTGACTAGCACTAGCTTTGCTAATCCAGCCGACTTCAAAGCTTTGGACACTAGTTATACGATCATACTTGCGTTCCTTCGACCTTCCGCAATCAAAGACGTAACGAATGCCTGGTATTGTAAGACTGGTCTCAGCAACATTGGTAGCCAAGATGATGAGACGAGATCCATCAGGTGGAGGTTCGAATACTCGAAGTTGTTCTCTCGTCGGTAAGAGAGAATATAGCGGAAGTATATGCATCTTAGATGGTCCAGTTTCTGCCTCCTCCCCCACGTCAAAATCTTCATCGTCAAGGTTGATGTCTATGTCATCTTCGTCAACAAAGTCGTCATGATTATTGTTATCCCCCGCATCTCCAAAGTCGATATCTTCCGTCTCCATAGGAGCATCCTTTCCAGATATCCTTACTTGAGGGCCTGTAGCGGACTGGCCAATCCGAAACGCTTCTTTCAACTTTTTACTGAGCTGAGTGATTTCATTTTGACCCGTCAAAAAGACCAGAAACCCACCGGGAGGTAATTTGTGATGCCCTTTACTGATCTTTCGAAATGCTTCCTCAACATAATCATGATGGGTTTTTCGCGCGAAGTGAATTGTGACTGGAAATTGTCTTCCCTCGGCTTGGAGGACAGGAGGCGGTTTTGAGAACAAAGTTTCGTTCTCCGTGAAGTCGGTGATCCTTAGCGTGGCGGACATGATGATAAGCTTCAAGGGTTTGACCGACGAATCTTCTTCAGCCATCTCTTCACGCAGCTTGACCACTCGGCTGAGCATACCTATTAGAATGTCTGTATTGACGCTTCTTTCGTGAGCTTCATCGATGATGATAGCGGAGTACTTTCGTAGAGCGATGTCCTGGGCGACTTCACGAAGCAGGACACCATCAGTCATGAATTTGATGGCCGTTTGATCACTAACTGTGCCTTCGAATCGAATTTGATATGCAACCCGTTTTCCGTGATCACCCAGCTCATCTCCGACACGTTTGGCCATACTGACAGCTGCGACTCGCCGCGGTTGAGTGACACCGATCATGCCAGGAGTTGGGGAACCCGATGATCCATAACCAGCTTCGTACAGGAATTGAGGTACTTGGGTCGTTTTACCAGATCCTGTGGCTCCATACACAACCACGAGGTTATTGTTGTGCACTGCTTCCATTATTTTCTGTTCTTCCACCACAACCGGAAGTTTAAGTCGCGCCTCCTGAATTTCTTGGGGTCGCTCTAATGCAACACAAAATGCCTTCCTACCGGTATTGGAAGTTGGCTGTAATTCAACGGGAAGCGGATCTTGCTCTGGGGCTCTTGGCTCGAAGCCTGCTACTTTCGGAGTGTCCACTGCCATGGCAATATTAGACACAGGTTGATAGCCAAGAGCTTCATTGATTTGTTGGTTCGCCCAAGCTTTGAAAGCAGACGACCTTTGTGGCTTCTCAGAGTCATCTTCTTCATCATCTTCGGCATCTTCTGAATGGGACCCTTCGGAACTTTCATTTTCGTTTGATTCCTCTGACCCTGATGCCAAGGACTCGTCCTCTCCTTCATCTAATAAATCGTCTGCAACATTGTCGAATGCCCGGGGCGACCCAACTTCGTCATCACCACCTCCTTCAGAACTGAATCCTTCCCATTCAGGCTCTTCAAGCCCTTTGGGGGCTTCATGTAGGAAAGACACCTTGGACTTTATTCCGCCTCGTCGCTTTCGTTTCTTCAAGACCGGTTTCCCTTCATCGTCTACCTCAAGTGGCCTTTTCAGACCTCCACCAAGGCCGATAGTAGTGTGCAGATTTTGAGTTTGAGGTACAATCGGGTTCTTGAACAATCCAATACTCTCATCTTGCCCATCATCATCCTCATCCTCGGGCTCTTCCTCTTCCTCTTCCTTATCCCGCACAGTCCTCTTCTCGAACAACAGCTCTTCATTGTCCCCATCGATATCAATCCCCGCCTGCCTATCTCTTAAAGCTCTCGCCAATTTCTCCCTTTTCGTCTCATGCCCTTGTCCCAGCTTCTTACTGCTCTGGTAGAGACTTGTGTCCGTCCTCGAATTCGCAAGCCGTGCAATGAGCTCTCGGTTCTCGTCCTTCTTCAGCTTATTCTCGATATACTTCTCCAATCTCTTTGCCTTCTTCCCGCTGACTTTAGTGCCTTGCGCCTGCAATTCTTCTTTCATATGACGCTTCTTCTCTTCGAATTCTGCTTTCGCGGTAGGGAGAACCTCGATAGGGTTGGAGTCCACGGTAGCATCATGGGATTCATGTTGTCGCTTTTGCCGGGCGATAACTTTGTGTTTCCGCTGACGGGGCACGAACCTGCCCATTTTGAAAGGATCTTCAAAGCATGTTTGTTTATGAGAGGGGTGATTTTTCATCGAAAGAAAATCGGTTCTGCCAATCGCTTTTGTAGGCGGTGAAAAGCGTCGCGTCTGTTATTTTGCCATTAAAGTCGCCTAATTAGGAAATGCGGTGTACTGCTCCAAGGCTGGAAATACAGCCTCGCGTGCGAAGCCAGACCAACCCAATCCTTGAGCAGAATAACAAAATGTCTGGCACAAATTTGTCTACAAGCTTGCAGAGCCTGGATATTAGTGGTGGCATAGAGGCTTCTCGTTTCCCCGCTCCAACAAAGCAAGCCGCTGGCCTCGTCAACGGCACAAAAACAGAAGTCTCCTCGATTTGCTTCTCAGACAAGATTTTAGTGACTATCTCACAAGATG
This sequence comes from Phialocephala sp. D728, assembly GCA_003988865.1. Classification (NCBI taxonomy): domain Eukaryota; kingdom Fungi; phylum Ascomycota; class Leotiomycetes; order Helotiales; family Mollisiaceae; genus Phialocephala; species Phialocephala sp. D728. Next base: position 511,611 of record QYAJ01000002.1, read on the forward strand.
GCCGACTTTCTCAATGGGTATCTTCCTCCTAGCAATAACCTTGTCCTATTACTGATATTCTCGCAGGTACAAGTTCCTCTGTCCTCAGCCTCGCCAACCTCTTTCGACACCGCTCTACCCGTAGATAATTCAGACATGCTACCCCTCGGACATCTGACACCAAAGACACTTCTTGGTGCAGGTGGCGAGCAGCGTGAAACAGTTGGACATTTATACGCTAGCCAAATTGCTAGTGCGATTTCGACGAGGAACCCAGAAGATACGAGAACGGTCTTGGTCGGACTAGGACTGCAGAAACTAGATATAGAGCGAGAAGCATTCTTCGACCTGCTCGAGCTGGTGCAGAAAGTCATATGAGTGCGCTCTCGTCGAATTCAAGAAACGGCTTCATATTTGTTCATTGCTCACAATGCTTCACCAGGTGAAAGCATACGACAGCCTAAAAACCGCTGCTATGGTTAGAGCCTACAAGGACTCGAACCATCACAAACATATCACGAGTTAAGAGACTACGAACGAATATTTGGGATCGTATTGCTGTTTTGAGATTCTGCTTTGACTATCTAAGCTGCCGCAATAATGGCACTAGGTGCTTGTGCTTCTGAAGCCAATCTTTTCTTCATCTCATCATTTTCAAGTTTGAATCGAAGTTGACACCAGTCGCCACAAGATATTGGCTCGTACTTTGGTGGGTTCTCTTCCGATGCGCACGACGGGACAACCCCTTCTACACAATTAAAATTGAGACCTAACATGAAGTCAGCTGAAGCCTTCCTATTTCCCTTTACAGACTTACCAAAGAAGAAAGGCATTGACACACGTTCAATGGTGGCTCGATTGTATACACGATGGACAGTGCTTTTATAAGTATCATTGCAGAGTCTCATCATGAAATCTCCAATGTTGACAACGATGGTCCCTTCAACAGGAATGGCTTTGATCCACTGTCCTTCTCTGTTTAAAACCTGGAGTCCTCCGACCATGTCCTGCCAGAGTAGCGTGAAAAGTTGCAAATCAGTGTGGCTACCAAGGCCTACTGCATTGCTCGCCGTCTCTTCTTCTGTGGTGACGGGATAGTAGTTGAATACGCCGTCAGCCCCTGGATAGGTCGTTCGACTATCAAAGTAGTTTTCTGGAAGGTCGAGACTGAGTGCGAATATCTTTACCAGTTTTCTAGCCAAAGTTAGGCAAGAAGACCAGTATCGAAGGACTTCCTCTTTGAAACTAGGCAGGTGGGATGTTCCTTCCCATACGAACTCCTCGCCTCGGATCCAGGGCTTTACCTCCTCCGGGATGGCGTTCAGGTCTTTCTTGTCTGGGTCATATTGAGGACTGTATCTCCAACCCATCTATTCAGAGAGTCAGCGGCAGTGCATTCTTTTTGATGAAGATACTGACAGATTCTTTGACATCGACACTCTCCCCAGGGCTTACTTTTGTCTGTCTTGGGCCCTTGTAGCCATTGAAGTATTTGGAGAACTCCTGGCTGATCTTCATCTTATCTTCTGTTGGTTGTTTGAAGAACCTGCTTCCATCAACATAAGATAAGCTACCGTACGGCCAGTTTGACTTACGTCAGAAGCTGCTTCTTAGCATCAGCAATCGTCTGCTCCTCGATACCATGATTTCTGATATAGAAAAAGCCAGTGTTGACCGCGGCAGCTTGTATCTCTTTAGCCAGTCTCTTGCGATCTTCTAGTTTCGCGGAATACAAAGGCGACAGGTCGATGATAGGAATCTCTTCCGCTGTGCAATCTCGAGGTGGAGTATTCAAAACGTCTCGAAACACTGGTCCATATGCGGTACGGAGTTCTAGCTTCGACGTGGTAGGAGGCATCGTTATGGTAGTTGTCGACATCTCAACTCTTGAAATGGATTCGATACGAACGTGAGAGAGGTGGAGCCTCGATTCAATTATACTGAAGATATAATTTACCCCACCTCCTCTCTTGGCGATTTCGAAGAGCGAATGCTTTACCGACTGAGTCAAATTCGGATGAGAATTAGTCCTTCTCTCGGTCCTCGCCGACTACCGTTCAATATGCAGCATATATTGTTCCAGTATAGGGATTAGCCAAGCCTGTACGGTGGTATCTTATCTTCGTCATGGACTCGATTCGGCTACCACGCCACACTTAACGTTTACTGCTCACCACACGTGACCTTCATTCATCCCATTTTTGAAGCAAATCTGTTGTGAAACCTCAAAGTTTGTTCGAGGGCCACTAATGCAGGTTTCCTTATCGTGGTCGACACCTGCCTCTTGCAGCCAATCTGCGGAGGTACACATGCCCATCGGAAAGTCCGTCTTGGCGACCAGACGACGAGGGTATCTTGCGCGATGTGCACTCAGCCGCCTTCGACCGCTTCTTCCATCGCAAATGACAGGCCGGCAAAGTATCGACAAGGTTTAAAATCTCCTGTGGCAAAGATATTGGTCATTCCATATGCGGTGCAAGATGGTCGGAAACATGAGCCCCAGTATCAATACTGATAGGCCAAGTCTCCTAGCTGGCCTTGGTAGCTCAGTTCCCGAGTACGCATGCGATAAGGGGTGAACTGCGGTGCCCAAGAAGAGTTTATATTGGCCAGCGTGCACCTGAATCCGTTCGAAATTTATCACGGCTGTGATACTTTTTCTGTCTGTTACGAACTGCAAGTGTTCGAAATCCGCAAGATGGCCGGTTACCTTGTTAGGCGCTTTCGAGAAGGCATTCCTGCCTTTCACTTACAGGCGAAGGGTGCTGAAAATGTGAAAGGAGAGGATATGTGGTTGGATAACGACGATATCCGGCCCTTGAAATTGGCGGATAGAACATGGAATTTATGGACCTATCTCACATTCTGGTTCTCTGCGAGTTAGTTATTCATATAATTTACATAACATCTCACTGACTCTGACTAGCTGCTACTGTGTCAAACTGGTATGCAGCTTCTAGTGCTCAAGCACTTGGACTGAGCATGTGGGAATCTGTGGGTACTACTTTCGGGGGCCAAGTTCTCATCGCAATCGTTATTGTCTTCAATGGTCGAGCCGGAGCTAAATATCATATGTAAGAGTAACAATATTATAGATACAACCTCCACGTTTTGCTAATAAATTTCTAGTGGATATCCGATACTCAATCGAGCCTCGTTCGGTATCTTTGGTGCGTGGTGGCCAACCTTTAATCGAGCCGTTATGGTAGGCTTATTCTCATACCAATTTACTATTTTTTCCTATAAGAGCTTCGGAGCTTGGGCGCTGTTTCAGGAGCTGCATGCCCATTTGTCCTCCCGTTTGTCAGCTCTCAATCTCCGGAGGTCCCTATGAGTTTTCAGGAATTTACAGTGCTTATTCGTTGGGCAGGCAATTGTCTGGAACGGCGTAAATGGTGTTCAAGGAGCCCAATGCGTCTATGTCATGCTTCATGCTCTCACTCCTCACATCGCCAATATCCCGAACGTTATGGGTGATGGCTCAGCCCTTGATTCGGGAGGCATGATAGGCTTTGCGGTCTTCTGGGTCCTGACTTGCTGCTTCCTCATCATTCCCGTGCCAAAAGTAAGCGAGGTCTTCCCTAATGCCCCTGCAATTCACTGACATTACAAGATGCGAGGCCTAGTGTATGCCAAATTGATTGTCTTCATTATCTCAGCTGTAGCAATGTGCGCCTGGACGCTCACGAAAGCAGGCGGCATTGGTCCTGTAGCCAGTCAACCCGGTACAGCGACGGGATCGACCCGAACATGGCTATTGATACGGTTTTTCCTTCTCGGCGCCGCCAACTGCGCAACTTTCGCATCCAATGCCGCCGATTTCCAGCGCTATGCCAGGAAGCCTAACGATGTTATTCTTGGAAACCTCCTTGGCTTTCCACTCGCAAACCTCATCGTCTCCATTGTCGGTAATCTCGTCGGCAGCAGTAGTCAAATCGTCTTCGGCAAGCTTATCTGGTCCCCGCTGGACTATCTCGACATGCTCCAAAGCTCTTCTTACACATCAGGGAACCGAGCCGGATGTTTCTTCATCGCTGCCTGTTTCACATACTCCGCCATTTTCTCTTCAATCTTCGAGAACTCTTTACCAGCAGGGAATGATATCGCAGCTCTCTTCCCGAAATACCTCACTGTCCGCAAGGGCTTCTTCATCTGTGCCGTCATCTCCTTCGCCATTAACCCATGGTATTTGCTCGGCTCAGCTAGTATCTTCATCTCCTTCCTCGCCTCTTACCAGATCTTCCTCTCGGCCATCACTGGTGTCCTCCTTTGTCATTACTACATCATCACTCGCGGCTATCTTGAGATTAACGATCTTTACACCTCTCGGAAGGATGGAGTATATCATTATTACCACGGCTGGAACTGGAGAGCGTACCTTGCATACGTTGTGGGCATTATACCAAATTTTTATGGATTCCTGAATAACATGGGCGTGAGCGCGCCCATTGGCGTTACCAAGGCGTATTATTTCGCGTATCCGATTGGACTTGCGGTGAGCTTTTTTACTTATTGGGCGGCTAATTGGGTGAGTCCACCAGCCTTAAGGTTCCCGTTAAGCGAATGGCACGAGCCAAAGGATTATATCCGACCGGAGGAGAGTGGAGAGATATTGGACGGGAGAATGGGCGATATGGAGAGTGCCAGTATCAGCGGCGGGAGTGCCGAAAAGGGTGTGGGTGAGAAAGGGGTAAAAGTGAGTCTAGCGAGAAGCTTGGACTTGTAATGGAATTTTCGAGCGAGGGAATATGTTCTGGCTCTTGAAATACCCACTCAAAATTCAATCTTTTATCTCCATACTCCATTCTTGCAGAAATGTAGGAGCTGACACAGCTCCGGCATCCCCGACAAAAGATATACACATCATAATCTGAGCGTATAGTTTTGCATCACCTAACGCCTTGTCACTCTCCGCTTTGCCTACAGCAATGACACTGTTCCCTTTGCTGTCCTTTGCATGAATGTTAGCTCTATGGCTGAGAAGAAACCTTGTCGCTGCGGTCCTGCCGAATTTCACTGACAAATGTAATGGTGTCTGTCCATTCCCGTCCCTTCGATTCAAGTTGGCTCCAGCTTTATAAAGTTGGGATAAGAGTCTAGCAGTTGCGTCGTCATCTTCGTTATCTCGAGCGCAGAGGATGAATGCCATAATTGGAGTGAGCCCTGCCTTGTCACAATTGTCAGGATCGACACCTGCTTCAAGGAGAGAGGTCATGTAGACCTCGCGCGCCGAGCGAGGCATTACAGGATCTTCGGTTGCTGTGCTTGATGGTAAAGGACAGGGGATGGGCAGGGTCAGAGACACCACTCCGAGGCAGTGAAGACCATTACGGCTATATTCATCTTCGTATTGTGGAGAAGAGCTTGCTTTGCGAATGGTTCGCAGTAAGTCCGCGTGAACCTCGTACAATCGAAGATCTTCTACTGTCTCGATGGATGTGTGAGGTCCGTAATTTGGGAAACAATGCTTCTGCGATTCAAGAGATCGAGCAGCACTTGGATCGTCTGCACCCTCATCAAAGCGCAGGTTGCGACTTCGTGCCATAACGTGAGCAGCAACCTGTTCTTGGAGTTGTTCAATTACTGGTATCTCTAATCCAATATTAGTCAGTTGTCCCAGGACCGTACGTCCAAGGTTGTCGCGAGAATGCGGAATGTCGACCTCGTAAGATAGCAAGCTCTCGACAATGACTTCCAGAGCGGATTCGTCCACCCACTGCCGTGTCAGAACGTGTAACGCCGTTTGTCCGTGGTCATCGCGGTGGCGAAAGTCGAATCTCTCCATCTGGAGCTTTATTAACAAGAGACCCAAGTACATAGAGTCCTCAGAGGATAAGTGAGAGACCAGATGTACAAATGTTTCCCCACCAGAGTTCCGAGCATGAATATCAGCTCCAAGGTTGATGAGATTCAGCAGGAGCTTGGGTCGCTGGCCAGAAGCAGCAGCAATATGGAGAATAGTGTGGCCAAACAAATCGACTTGACGAATTTTCATGCTCTGAGCATCATCAAATGTATTGAAAGCTAAGATTGAATCACCAAGCCCAAGCTCGGAAAGGGAAGAAAACTTATTTCCACGCCTCCATATCGAGGCTCTTTTCGGCTTCACAAACTTTGATGGACCGTATGCAAAACAACCAGGCAGCTGCAAATCATGCTCTAATAGAACTTTGTCTTGGGAAATAAAACGTACTACCTTGTGAGTTTCGACATACTCCGAAGAATCTTGGCCCAGGTCTTCACGAGCCAAGGACATGCTAGAAGATCCTCTAAATGGTCTGCCTGCATCGAGCTTGCTAGAAGCTTTTGTTGATCCGGAGATAGTCAGGTTTTGCAGAGCGGACATCACATCTTCCAAACAGGATTCCGTTTTAGACACTAAACGATTACGCAGGCCGTCGATGCTCAAAATGCTGGCTTGGCATGATTCAGTCGTAAATGTGATATAGCGCGTACCGCCCATCGATCCATCACCATCCCATGGTTGCATGCCAGGCGATTCTAGTGGCATGTCTCCAGCCGTGACAGTTGTTATGACGGCTGGGTTCCGATGCCCGATTTCTCTCGGGGCTGGGAGCCGTGAGCTAGTCCCCCTATATGGAGGCAGAGATGTGCTTGGATGTGGCGAGGTTCCGTTCGTCCACGATAGTGGCAAGGCGGCATTCGAGGGAGGGTCAATTCCACTCCCTGAGAAATTATCTTGGGGACGAACATTGAGACCAGAGCGAGCCAGGCTATTTTTTGAGAACTTAGCAAGCCTTCCATCTCTCTTCATAAGAGGCAGCGCAGTAACTAGTCTGCTAGATGATCCAACCTCATCCTCACTGCGCATCGAGTCAAGTCGCAGGTCGTCTGCTGTTGATTCCTCGAAACATGCTGATATGAGGTCATGTTTTTCATTGAGTAGAATTGTTCCAATCTCGGTAGCTTCATCATACTGACTCTCTTCGCTCCATTGTGATCTCTTGTTGGTCTCCATTGCCCGGCACTGCCTCAACAAATCAAGTCTAACCTTGGTCGTGATCCCACGTGATCTGATCTTGCTGGGTCGGCTCTGAAGGAGAGTCTGAAGTTGCTTCTGAACGTCTCGTTTGCTATTTCATGGTAAGAATATGCCTTGAAGATTACTCGGCGGACCTACCAAGGCTTAAAGTACCTCGTGCGAAGAACTTCGACAATTTCATCTACTTGCAGGCTAGTCATCAGATACAGCCTAACAAGCTTCCGTGATCTCGATTGATTCCATAAATTCTTCGGACGACCCATGACTTTCTTCCCCTTTTTCATGGTCTGAATCCTAACTTCTGTATCGAATGTCGTACCATATTTCCTCTTCGTACAGACCAGTCCGGATGAGACAACATGAACAGAGTCAGCGACTGATGAGATATTGAGCGAAGAAGTCGGAGGATAGGTGCATGGCAATGCACTCGAAAGTTCCATTGTCACCGAACGGTTCAGTTAAAATGAGCTTAAACCTCAAGGTAATCGAGACGTTCAGCGGTTTGTTGCAGTTGTTCGAAACGCCCAGCGACTTCTCTGGTGCAACACAGCTGACATACCGCAATATATTATCCCAAACAGCGAGGACGGACAACAAGCGAACAAAGGCCATGAGCGAGACCGACATTTTGTTTTCGACGGTTCGAATTTGAATGAGGCTGTCAAAATAAGGCGCAGTTGAAGTGCAAAAAGTTGGGAATGGGGAAGCTACTTCCGCAATAGTGGGGCTTGACGTCGCCACTTAGGGGGGCCTTTTCAGTCGGAGTATTAAGTGGCCGGTTTTTGGCCCGTGCGCAGCAGAGCACCTCAAATTATCTACTTTCTAGTACCTAGTCATTTGCCCTCCCACGCGCTGGCATTCATCCATCTAGAGCAGAAAGCTTAAGAGGAAGTGTATCGTAGCGTGCGACAGATTTGCGAGACTTAGTTCGAGCCATTAAGTAGCGACGTCAAGTCCCACTATTACTACCCCTGAAACAGAGCTTGACCGCTTTTCGGCTAATGTTAGCGCTTACCAATAATACCAAATGCTATACTCAATCCCTCTGAACCCTTGAATTGAGTCAAGCCAATTGCTCTGATGTTAATGCTCGCTCATGCCATTAAATGGTGTTATCAAACGGAAATGGCGTTACTGAGTTGGCGTACGAGTTAGTACTTGGGGAGGAAATGATTACTCACGTGACATGGTCTCCCCTTCCATGTGTCCATTCTTGTTCTCGGATTTTTAGTGTTTTAAATCTTCCTGTTGTGTAAAATACTTTTTTTTCTCTACTTGCTCTTAGGGTCATCTCTCCAATTCTAAACATTTGTTTGCAGCCTCACATCGGTTTGAGCGCACTCACGCCCGTCCAAACCAGCGTCTTCGGCACCAATTTCTGAACCATCTTCACCCACACCGTCTCATACAATCCTGGCGTTCCATCGGCGGCCTTGCTCCCTGGTTCTAGACTTCCCCAATGAGCCTGATCTGTGCAGCAAGGACTGCTATCTCCCCAGAGAGGGCCAGCGGCCCATGCTGTCCAGCCAATGTATTGCGAGTTCGATTCCATATAGGAGATGATGTCTGCCATATATGAGGTACAACCTGTGCTGTTTGAAGCCCCGAATTCAGTAATCATAGCACGGAAGTTGTGTTGTGCAAGCCAAGCGGTTAGCGGGGCGAGCTGGGCAGAAGCGAGGTTTGTGCAGTTGACGTGTCCACCGGAATAGTCTGAGTCTAAGTATTCATGGATATCGAAAGCGGTGTTGTTGAGCGGGTCCTTGATGTTTTGCATAATGAGAGAGGATGAATCTCTGCCTTGCGTCCAGGAATGCCCTCCTGTCCAACTGTTTCCGGGCGCAATAATCAGCTGTTGAGCACCCGCCTTTCTGATACCATCAATGGCGGCTTGATCATTCGCTAGAACAAGGCTGGTAGGCATGTCGTGAGGCTGTATTTCTTTCAGCTCATATTATCGTCGTCTAGGTAAAAGGAGTCATACTTCGTTCATCAAACCAAAAATCACTTTCTCATTTCCCTTGAATCGTCCTGCGAGTTCTCCCCAGAAGGCACCAAACTGGGCAGTAGTAGCAGCTTTGACATCAGAGCTGTCACCAATAATGCTGCCTGTCATAGGTTGTTGGGAGGGATCGTTGTATCGCATATAATTGTGGGGATCCAGGATTGCGTAAGCAGATTTGTTGATAGTAATGTAGTCGATGGCTTCTTTGAAGAGAGAGAAGTGCTGATTGTGGTCAGCCAGGTTCCAATAGAAGATGGAATGAAAAGAATGGTGATTGGAAAGGTAAGAAAGAAAGGATGTTTGGAATTGGCATACTGTCTCATTGAACTTTGCTCCTAATCCGTAGGAGAGGGGGCACATGCGCTCGAGGAGGAATGCCACACGGAAGAGATTGACCTGGTTGTTATCAGTACCTGTTTCCACTTGATTTCTGTGGATGTATTCTGACCTTATTTTGGTCGACGAAGACATCAATGGCACTCTTATTAATGAAGGCATACTCGACTCCGAATCGGCCAGGAAGTCCCGTGCCAGGAGTCGATGTGGCACCTTTCCCTACACGTCAGCAGCTGCAATGAGAGCCTGCGATTTCTGGGAGCCCTTACTCCAAACTCCAAACTCCCCGCTGCTTTCAGCGACGCCAGCGTAATAAATGGTGGCTGCTGCATTTGAAGCTAGCAATGCTACTGCGGTGGTAAGACTTCCCAACAGCATCGTGAAGATTGAGATGTCACTTTACAACTATTCAGCGGATTTCGAGTGAACACGATGCACTTCATAAGGAACGCTGTCGGAATATATACATACAGATCACTTACCCTGCATTTCCGGTCCAGGCTCATTTAAAGAGGAGTGATTTTGTATAATTAGACAATCAGCCATCATGTGAAGGACAAACAAAAATTCTTCAATGGCTGCCGCGGCTGCTGTCCCGACATTCAGGCACCCTAAGAGATCTCGTTAATCTATATGAAAAAGACAACGGCCCGAGAGCGATTTGTTCCTGTGCCTGGCACGAGACAGCCGAATTCTCCCCGGAGTGTGATCTTCCGTAACTGGTCGACAAAAAGAATATGGTAAAGATGTATGCAGCACAATGTACCGAGGCTTGACGGACATTTTCAACGGCTGTGAACATATAAATCCCAAAGGTGGATGCATGAAGTGCCGGGTTAGAAAATGTGATTATCCAGGGCTAGACTGAACATTGATATAGACGGTGAGTAAGTCACCTAGGAAGTGTATTTCTATCAGATCACCAAGTCCAAGGACCAAATGTCCCCGACTTTAATAAAAATTTGTATTCTAAGCTCGGGTATAAAAGGTGCAGATAATCCGTGTCTCAAATGGCCTGCATGTGGTTGGACAATCTCATCAGCAAATCCGTTCATCTCTCTGCCTAGACTCCAAAATCCATTCTTAGGGCAATAGAAGGCTCTTGTTCTTGTCCATCATTGTCCTGGACTTTTACCCCTTGAGATTGGCGCCCAGCTAAGATAACACTCTCCATAAAGCCCTTCTGCTTGTCACTCATACCACCAACCACACCTCTGAATGCTGCTTGATCGTTACCCGCCAGGTCTAGTAGACGCGCACTTGTCTCCTTGTATACAACCTCGCCTTCACTATTTGCTCTTGCTAGCAAGCTTGGTACCAACATTGACATTGCCGCTGTTTTCCGAGGGCCAGGCAAGGTCGCAACAAATGTAGTGAGAGCATGCATGACCAGTGCACGAGCATTCTCGGGATCCTCGGCTTCAGTGCCTGTAGCGAATATAATGAGACGAGGCAGCAGGAACCGTGCTATACTCTGATCCGCAGGAGTCCTGGGAGATTGCAGAAGCAGGGTTCGAATGCAGCCAGCGGCTACCTTAGCAGTCTAGGATCTATTAGTAAGACGTCAATCGGAACATGTAGGTGAGGGTTACCATGCGATCGCCAAGGCAGTCAATAACCTCGTCAAGAAAGCGAGCAACGAGAGGCTCGCTTGCAGACATGAAGGTTTTGCCACTGGTGAGGAGGACGGTGGTTGCTAGAAGCGTATTTTTGACACACGGAAGGGATGCCTCAGTTTCACGCTTCTGAGCGTGGAGGTAAATAGACAGGAAGCGCTTGAGACAGCCTTGTATCTGGGTAATGTCCGAATCAGGTTTTGTCGTACTCTTCTTTGATACCGAAATGCTGGTCATAAAGCGCTTCAGGATGGGAAGCGACTGTGGAACAACTACAGCTTGGCATGTTGCTGTGCCAAGGATTGTGGCGAATATATGGATAATGCAAGCATGGAGGTCCGTCTTGATAATGGACGGGAAGACTTCTGCTGCGTCCACCAAAGCATTCAACGATACACGGACAAGACTGACAGCTTCATCTGTCAACTGATGGCGAGCAGGTTGTTTGGCTTCGGTGAGATTCGGTAGGAGACCAGCCAGGACCAGGACGATAATTCGGGTGAGCTCGAACAGCTGTTCAATGTCCTCAGACAGGTCGCCGTCGTCAGGCTGTTGTCCCTTCGTTGCAGATGGATGGGAGATGCACAATCCGCGAGCAATTTGAACTATTACACCTTGGACATCAAGACCTTCAGTAAGCACCAATCGATCAAGCAGATCCATGGTCTCCGAGAAAATTGCTTCACGATATATAGCATGACCCGACACGCTAGGATGGAGAATCTTTTTTAACGCTTGCAGAATTCCCAGTGTCTGTTCTTTCGATGCTAAAGCATCATTTCCAGGTCGGGCGACAAGTGCTTCAAAAGCGATGCCGAAGAGAACGAAGAAAAAAGCGACAGGCTCATCGCGGTAGTTGATGTCATTTCCTTTTGAGTGGCCATTAATCTGAGGTCCATCAGTCTCCTTGCCATCGAGAGCATCGAACACAAACTCGCTGTCTTGCTCGATAAGGCTTGCAATGGCGTCGACAAGCTTGAGCCACGATTCTTGATAGAATCTCAAAAGAGTCTCTCGATTGAGTGCCGAATATATGCTATCCAAACTACCCGACAAGGAGGGAGGGCCCAAGCTCATCGATATGTCAGGCTCGAACCTCAGGCGTGCGAATTCTCGCAAGGAAGCCAGCCAAAGAGGAGTTAAAGTTCCAATATATGGTTTCAAGACATCGACCAGGTATCGCTGTTCTGTGCTCGCAACTTGGAGCTCAGCCCAAGCAGAAAAGACAGCCATCTTCACCATGACTTGAGCATTCGAGCTCAGTCCTTTCAGATCTCCAATGGACTGGACCTCTGCTTCAGCCGAGAAATTTTCTAACGCGGTGACTAGAGTCTTCAAAATACGACCCATTCTATCAACGTCGGTCACTATACCTGTTGCGATAAATTGCGCGCAGACGTTGACAGCCTCGGATGCCAACTCAGGAGAGGAGTCTGCAGCAAACGCCGGGGTAAGAGCGGAGCTTATCTGTGCTTGATACTGCTCTAGAAGTGGCGCCTCAGCGAAGTCTGGATCTGGGGTCTTGCCGAACATCTTCAATACAGAGTCAATGATCTTCAATCCCCATACTCTGAGCTCGACAACATTAGAGGTTGATGCTGAGAAGGCCATGCGAATGACATCTGCAACCTTTTTCTGCAACGCCATTTCTGCTGGGGATATACCATCGACATCTGGCGGTGTGGCTTTGCTAATGATTGTAAACATCTCACCGAGACAGCTCATCGCGAATGTCCTAACCTGCCATCGCAAAGGCTCCTGACCCGATCCTGCAGCGGTTACACCATCGTCTTTTGTAGCACCAGAGGCCGCGGCAAATCCAGCAACCTCCTCATCCTGCAAGTCTGGCATAGCGCTCATCTTGGCAGAAGCTGTGAAGGTCTCGGCAGCCTTCGGTCGCGTCATCGCAAGTACCGCCTGGCATCTCTGAAGCCAGCGAGCAGTTTCCGTCAGGCAAGACTGTCGAAGCCAGTTAAGAATGACATTTCTAATGCCGTCATGGCTCGGATCCAAATCAAGAGCCAGCCAAAGCTGATCCTCAAAGCCAGTCTCAGCCACCTTGACCACGTCTTCGGAATTGCGCTTCATCAAATTGTGAAGTCCATCGACTGCAATGTCTCGCAGCTCTGGGTACTCCGAATTCAGGTCCTTCTGGAGGAGGAGAACATAGTCCGCGAAGACCATATGCCCCGGCGCATACAGTGACAAATGTTCCAGACACCTGAGGCTTCCACCTATGACAAGAGAGGAGTCTTCTTTCTGGAATTGGCCAACGAGAGTTAGAATCAATTCTCGAGGTTTGGTTAGATCCTGAAGATCTGGCCCGAGAACATTGACTAACGAGTCTACACAGCGTACAAAGACGGCTGTGGTTGATAATTCTAGTTCCAGATTTGAGGTTGCAACTGATGAGACGTCTTCGTTATGAGTGTCACCCACATACAATTGTCCTATCATACCGAGCGTGCTGCTCACATAACCCGAAAAGTTCAGTCCAGCAGAGTCCGCCACCCCAGCCAAGGCCTCTAACGCCCAAAAATGGACTGTCGGATGTGGGTCATTGCAGAGCGACATCAATATGCCAAGAATAGTTTTCAGATGGAATCCTGCGGCCATACTGCCAACCTGAGCATGTATACTTCCAAGAGCCATTGCACATCCAGCTCTGGCACTAGGTTCTCTGTTGCCAACGATCGTGTCGATAAGATATTTAATCTCTGTATTCGTGAAAGCATTGCCAGAACTATTGCAAAGTCTGGCTATAGCTTCATAACCAATGTTTCGGATGTACTGATCTTGGTGGATGACAAAGGTACGAATCATTTCTTGCATTAGCTTCTCGACTGCGGTGTTTGTCAAGTCTCCAGCTGGCGATTGTGTTTCTTTCACGGCAACCTTAAGAGTTGAGAATAAAGCTGTTGCCACATTGACAATCATCGCAGCTTTGCGTCCAGGATCTCTGTGCAAAGATGCGGCTGACATGAATGTCGCAACTTGCTCGAGGATGCTTTCCTGGATCTTGGGAGGCGTGAGAGGGAATGCGATAGCGAAAAGCTTGATTGCTACATTCACAACTTCTGTAGCGGGTGGATCTGGCATGGCATCCGACTGCCCAAGATCACCCAGGTAAAGAGCCAGCGAGTCGTGCTCTAAAGAGCTGCAAATGGGGGAGAGCAATACGTTTGCTATGGCGCTGTCCGGGCCAGTTTCTTTCATCCAATCATCGTGTGGATCATTCTCATGTTGGCCAGCGAGTGGCTTGACTTTGAATCCCCTGACGAGGCCGGTAACACCAAAGCCACAATTATCACCTACGTCCCAGACAGTCTCGAAAGTTCCGGCAGAGTTCGCTATTGAGGTACTTAGAGAGCTTGGCGTATAATTGTCTGGGTCCGCGAAGAAGGATATAGCTAGTGTAAGAATGTTGGATTGTATCAAGGCCTCGCTACCACCGGCTGGGCTAAGGTTCACTAGTTTTGTGTAGCACTGTAGTACTCGTCGTTGGACCATGAGATCCAAATCTTGTAATTGTAAGGAAGGAGTTAGTCGTTGGGTGATGTCCTCCATAATCCTTTTGGTTGGAAGACTTTTCAGGAAAGCTGTTGTGTTTTGTAGCATAGCAGCAATACGTTTTGAGACATCTACAGTCAAGAGTCTGCTGTTGAATTGTAGGAATGCCAAGATAGACCCAAGTGCACATTCTCTCACGTGGGTGAGGAACGATGACTCAAGGTAGGACCTTTGTGAAGTATTGTCCTTTGCAAGAGGTTTGGGAAGCGCGTTCTTCCACAGAAGGAGGAGTTGAGACAGATGGATCTTAACGAAGTTTGGTCCAAGGGACATCAGCCCACCGATTAAGATCCATGCAACTTGAATCTGAGTGCTTGATACCCGCAGCTCGGACTTACTACTTGATTTAAGCAGTCCCGTTGCAAGAGAGAGTACGCGACTATTAACATCAACAGAGCCGTACAGAGGTTGCAGCGGCGCTGTGCTGATCATGGCTGAGAGGCCATTTGCAAACCCAATGCATCGCCGCGGAGAATTCCTCCCAGTTGTGAGAAGGTTCAGCTCTCGGTTTACACTATTCATGCAGATTGTCAGACATGGTAAGAGCTGCTGAGGGCAGGCGAGCATGAATGTGCGCAAACAATACGAAGTGTATATTTGGACCGTGTAACTTGGATGTTGGAGAACCTGGATTAGGGCATCGCGGCAGGAATCAGCGAAAGCAGTCGCTGCTGATCCTACTGTCTTAATCAAAGATGACAATGCGCTCAGAACAGCAATGAGTGCATGCTTGCTGGGTTCTGATCGTTCCTTGATGACCTGAGGATAATTCTTGAGAACATCGTTGATCAAACGTTTTGCAGCATCCAATTGACCAGATTCGCCCAAGATAGACTGGCCAATGACATCCTCAAGTATGATCTGAACGAATCTCCTAGTCGTCAAGAGACGGTACCGATTACTTGTGATAGTTGTGTTGCTCAACACCTCAATCGTCAGATGATCAACAATTTTCATGTACATCGTCTCCACGTTTCGTTCGCTCAAACTCTTGAAGATCCTGCTGTAGCATACAGCAATCCCTGCCCTAGCTCTATTGCTCGTAGACATCTTTACATAGAATGTTGATAATTGCCTCAGCATCTCTGGAAGAGTGAAGACTAGAATATGGCTCTTTTTTGGACCTGGACTTTCCGACCTTGGAGGGACATCATCATCGTCAGCACCGGGTGCCATCGACATTCGCTTGGTGTTCGTCCGCTTTGGTTTCTTGATCTTAGGTATATCATTGTCTTGAACGGGGTCCTCCGAATGATTCTTCACTAGGGCTTCTGCTAGCGTCTCTCCTGCAGCTTGTCGTACAAGAGTACTTGATGAGTCAATCGTTTTGAATATTGCAGATTTCAGATTATCGAAATCACTGTAGTTGTCGAAATAGGGAGTGTGTTTTGAGAACAACCTCAAGCATCGACAGGAGGAAATCTGCACCAACGCAGATTTTTCGCTGGAGGAATGATTCCTTGCTTGCTTCCAGATGTCTCTAGCAATACTCTCGTCCGTGCTGCCCCCAATCATCCCGACAATCTTGCCAAAGCATGTGAATATAGCCGCTCGTAGGCCGGCACTGTTTCCAGCTGCTTTCAACAGCTTCAACAAGGCTGAACATGCCAAAGGATGGAGCCCGATAGCGCTGTCTCCAGCAGCTTCGTAAACGCCTCCCAGGCAGAACACAGCTGCATGTTTGGTCCTTAGATCTCCTTCTGTCTTTGCTTTTCCACTGCTTACGATATTGATCAACTCGTTGACAGTCTCGAACAGCAGCTTTCGATCGCCTTTTCCAAGTACATGTGCAAAGCATCTCCCCAGGTTGTTTCGAATTACTCGAGTGGGTGGAGGGGCGGAAAGGTTGAGGATCTGCATAAGCTCTTTCTTGAGATATAGCTGTTGCGCCGTACAGCCATCCGCATCCAAGCTTTCGACATGTTTTGTGAGAGTTGACACAAACGTGAGAAGGTATAGGTCTTGTTGTTCAGAAGGTAGAGCTTGGAGTTTCTTGACATCCAGTTCGGGATTAGGGGATGATTCCACTCGCGGCGGTGGAGCTTCGCTGGCGCCATTTGCAGAGTTTGGTCGAGGGGTTGAGGACATTGACACGTCGATATGGCAAGATAGACTGACGTGCGAATTTTGGCCCGTATTTTCACAGCTTGATAGGTTTTTGGAATGCTTCGAGATCTTATCCAAGACGAGGCCATCTAACTATCAAAGTTCATCCAATCAACGATTGTCCAAGGCCATCGGATAAACTTTGATGCGGGAGCTCTCCAAAAAAATCTCGAAGCGTTTGTTTTAATTACGGCCCATTGTATTTTCTATCATGGCTGCATTTTCTAGAGGTATTCGTTCTCTTAGCCCTCGAGGAGCTTCCATATGTCTACGATGTCTGCAATTCTCAACATCTGCTAGGGTACAATCAGGCCACAATCGCTGGTCCAAAATCAAGCACGACAAAGGCAGTGCAGATGCGAAGAAGAATTCAGAGCGGTCTATATTCTCTCGAGACATAGCTCTGGCCTCGAAACGTATATAATATCTCAAATTATACTTACGGGAAATTTGCTAAGCTCAAAAGCAGTTTACGGTGGAGACCCTAATACCAACCCCAGACTGGCAACGATACTGCAAACCGCGAAGAAAGGTACATAGCGGGGTATAATCCCTCCAACTGTGTACGAAGTGAAGGCTTACACTTCACAGCCGGTTTTCCGAAAGCTTCTATGGAAGCAGCGATCGCCAGGGGGCAAGGAAAGTCAGCTACAGGAGTGACTCTCGAAAATGTCACTTTAGAAGTCATCACGCCATCCACTGTCGCCATGATTATCGAGATGGAAACGGACAATAGAAATCGAAGTCTATCAGAGGTTAGAAACCTGGTCAAAATTCATGGTGGCAACGTTACGCCTACGAACTACCTGTTCCAAAAGAAGGGCAGAGTCGCATTCGAAAAGGATGGGCGCAACATTGGAGTGGACGAGGTCTTGGATGAAGCTATAGAGGCGGGAGCTGAAGACGTTGAGACGGATGAAGATGGCAGTATTGTAGTATGGACAGAGCCAAGTAAGACTATGGCAGCAGCGGAAGCTTTGCAGAAAAGTTATGGTCTGAAAGTGGAGAGCTCAGATATTATCTGGGATGCGAACGAAGATACAAGGGTCTCCTTAGATTCTGATGATGCGGTAAAAGCATTGTCGGAGTTTGTTGAGGCACTTCAAGACTATCCCAATGTTCAGGGAGTGTATGCCAACGTTGCAAAAGGGATGAGCATAACAGACGATCTTTGGGAAGATCTATTGGAGAAATTAGATGCATAGACAAGCTTGGGAATGTACAATATTAGATGATTTGTACAAACTCGGACACAAGTCGACTCTATGCCGCCCTTCTGCTCCTTGAACCTCTGATTGGAGATGGTCATATTGTCCGTACATCTGTGAATGCTCCTATCCGTAACGCCTTCAATGCAAAACGCTTTTCTGCATGCTGGTCATGGGCTCTGTTGGTAGACAGTCTCCATCAATCTTTTCTGCTTGCTTCCACCGCATCCTAGTGCTTCCGCTTCATGAAGCATCTCCACTCGCTTGCCCCGAGTTCCTAGCTGCTTTCTCCTGCTCTATCCTTTTCTCCCTCAAATATAACCTCCTTGCCCTCAATCTCTCCAACTCCGACTTAATCTCATCCTTCTCGAATGGTATTCTATTTGTCTGCTCCGGTTTAGGCCAGAAGTGCGGTACAGAGAAGCGATTATCGAGATTCGTACCGTAGTAGTACATAATTGCGATTGGGAACATGATGTACATGCCGAACTGTATGTTTAGTTAGCTCGTGTGCGCTTCCTCACGGAATTGCGGACCTTGAAAACTTCGAGGTTGGGACCACCCATCTTGCAGATTGTGCGTAGATTCAGTTGAGGTACAGTTGGTGCAGAACCGTCCCGCTCTTAAAGATGCAAGAGGTTTATGTAGTCGAAGTGGTTCGATAAATTCTTCACGCCTCTCCTGCAAGGCCGCCACCTACATCCGCATTTCTGATAAAGATAGCACGTGATCAAAAACATTTCAAAAGTAAATTTCAATTGCCTGCGTCTATCAATCAATTTGATTTCAATTGATATATCAACCAGGTATGCAAAAGTTTTATCCACGATAGGTCCTAGGATGGTTATGCTATGTTTGAAAGTATTTGTTGTCGTGATTTAATTATCTTTGTCTTTCCGAAAAAGTTCTAGATGCGAGGCGTTGTACCCTTGCACAACCTTACTTCAGGCCGAGGCATCCAGTCGGCTCTCCTGGATATTGCAGGCTTTACCCCACAATAATAACTCGAGATGGTTGACAGTATTTGTACGAACTTCCTTCCTGAGCTTCCAATTTCCATCTTTGAATCCTATACTCCTCCTTGTCTCGATCTTCAAAAGTAAAAGATGGCAGGTCCAGTGACGCTTGAATACAAAGGCAGAATTGCCGTAATTACGATTGACGATCAGAAGAAGCTCAACGCCCTGTCTCAAGATGGCTATTACCAATTAGCAACGTATATGAGGGAAGTTTCCGAACATGATGAAGTATTTGTAACTGTTTTGACTGGAAAAGGTTTTCTATACAGTTCCTTGTAGATCCACAATAGCTAACTATCTCCAGGACGGTACTTTTCGGCGTAAGTTGCTTAAGCAAGTTTCTCTTCTGGCAGCAAGTTGCAAGAATTCGCTGTATATTGGCAACTCATCCACTCGAAAGCTGAAGGCCTCTCATAATGGTCAATCTGAAAGCTTTCTAGAGTGCCTTGTCGTCGCTGAGCTGAATCAATAGGATCCCAATCTACCACAAATTCCTGTAGATCCTGGCGACTGTGTACAACATGCTGACTTGTTGACTTAAGAGGGGCCGACGTGAGCATCTCAAGAGAACAACCAGACGGCACAGACCTTGCACGTCATTGGCTGAAGAACTTTGTCGCCAACAATCTCAACATCACACACGCGTTCTACACCCACCCAAAGATCCTCGTAACTGCTCTCAACGGCCCCGCCATCGGACTTTCTGCCGCTCTTATCGCTTTCTCGGATTTCATCTACTGCGTTCCCAGCACGTTTCTCCTCACACCATTCTCCTCACTCGGACTAGTTGCTGAAGGTGGTGCATCCAGAGCCTTCGTCCAACGTCTAGGAATCAGCAAGGCGAACGAGGCATTGATCATGAGCAAGCGTATCACTGCGGATGAACTGTTGCAAGTTGGGTTTGTGAACAAAATTTTCGACTGTGGGAAAGGCGAAGACGAGAAGTTCAGAAGATTGGTTTTCGAAGAAATTGAGAACCGGCTTGGAGAGCATTTGATCGGGGACAGCTTGACGAAGATCAAGGCTTTGATCAGGAAGCCAGAGAGAGATATCCTAGATGCCCAAGGAGTGGCGGAAGTCTTCAGTGGGTTGGAAAGATTCAAGGGTGGAATCCCACAAGAGGAGTTCCGGAAGATTGCAACCGGTGAAAAGAGGCATAAGCTGTGAACGTTGATATGGAAAGCTCGAAAATATCCTCAGTCGCCTTGTTTTCTGATGAAGCAAGCTTCTCTCAATGTCCCTTGCTCTGTCCGATATTCTGAGGTGAAATGAATCAAAAGTCAGGCACATAGTAGAGACTTTCAATGCTGGATTTTGCGTTATCCTTTCCAAACGAAGAATAGTGAAAGAGAATTGTGGCGATTACAAAGGTCCCATCATTTTGCAACAGCCAGGACTTCGCTGAGTAAAGTTGACTCACACCTTTATACTGATGCCGTAGTGGTGACTGCCAATACCACAATAGCACGCCTGAAGCGTTTTGTTCCATCCAATATGCATGAGGAAAGCCACCCTGCCACCCCGTACTCCGTAAACTCCTTTCCGATGGCAAAAACATGCATCAAGCATTTTACTTCTCTTCTTCCTTATCTGCCTTATCCGCTGCAGCCTTCAACCTCTCTTCTTGCTTCTTCCAGTGGCTTCCTTCTTCATAATCCTTACTGATTCCTAACGCGCTTCGGAATCTGTCATCCTGCTTGATCTTCGCCTCTGCCAGTTCATGAACTTGATGCATCTTCAGACCTTTCCTGTTCGGTCCGCTGCCCTTTTCGCTCTCTTTTAAAAGTTTCCTTCTCAAGGCCTCCGTTTGAGTCTCGATTTCTTCCTCGTCAATACTAAGAATTGTAAGTATCTAGCCTAGCTCTAACATGAATGAATACCTCACCCTTCATCTTCTAACCTGTCCCTGAGCTCAAAGACCTTGACCTCAACTTCGCGTTTCCGGTCATGCTCTAAAATCTCCTTGTCTGGTTGTCTTTGCCGATGCTTCAGGCTGTCGAGGTCGGTGGAGTAAGGCTTGCCAAAATCGCGGGGCTTCAGATGTGCAAGATTGCGCTGCACATATCCGGAGGTACCGCTTCCACGAGGGGTGGAAAGACCAACATTAGAAGACATGTTTGCTGGGAACGCTTTGGAGGGGCTGGGCTCTCACTGCTATTGAAGAAGTTCCAGTGGGTCCCACTCTAAAAATAAGGTTGGGCGGTGAGTATCTTAGCGTGGCAGAACCTAATTTTATGCGTCAGAAACCAAGTTGCCCCTCCATGCATTGACTTGGTGACTCAAAATACTTAAATATCTCAAACTCCTAGCTCCGTCTGGTCTTCCCCCCCTTTTTATAAACATTACCTTTTGTTTCTGCCAAGTTTTGAAAATACACCTTCAAAAATGCCGGCAATAGATACAACAAATGCGCCTGTACCACAGCCAGAACCCCTCACTCGCCTCCCCTTCAAGCCGATCACGAAATTGCATATTCTGCACTGTTCGTACGACTATTGGCATCCAAAGTATGAATTCATATCCCCAAGAAGCAAATACCATACTTACAATCGCAGGTATCGTTCCTCGACCCTCAAATCTCGCATCATACCCCTCACACCAGCCTTCCTCTCATACATCCGCGAAGATGGCATTGTCCTTCCACCAGAGATCTCAACCTTCGCACCTCCACCGACTTACAACGACAACTCAACGAGCGATGGCTGGGATGAAGACCCAGATCCAGATCCCTCGCTTCAATTCCCCGAGATCCACCAACAGATCAAAGACACAATCGCAGAGCTCGGCGGTTTAATTGCCCCAAAGCTCAACTGGTCTGCTCCTAAGGACGCAACTTGGATCAGCATGAAGAAGAATAGTATGGAATGTGCCACGCCGAACGATATATACTTGCTTCTGAAATCATCGGATTTCGTCACCCATGATTTAGAACATGCCTTCGATGATTGCGCCGAAGACGAGACCATGGCAAAGGAGGATATAAACTACGTTCTCGTGTTAAGAAAGTGGTTCAAAGTCAACCCATCCTGCGAATTCCGATGTTTCGTGCGAGAAAGACGGGTGGTAGGCATCTGCCAGCGAGATCTTAACCACTTCGACTTTCTCTTCCCCCTGAAAGAGCAAATGCGAGATACCATAGTCACATACTTCGAAAAGACATTGAAGGGAACGTTTCCAGATCAGGATTTTGTCTTCGATGTCTATCTCCCAGAACCATATGATAAAGTTCGCCTCATGGATATCAATCCCTGGGCTCCTCGGACTGACCCCCTTCTATTCTCCTGGCTGGAACTCCTCACAATGCCACTTCCGAAACCTCTTCTTGGTGTCCCAGACTCTCAAGATAGTCCACCGCTGCCCCAAATGAGCAGCGATGAAGATACACAAGATGAAGACGCAGTTGAAGAGATAGTCTGGAAGCCAGAAATAAGGCTAGTTCGAAAGGATGATCCAGAAGCCTACAGTTTCGCATCTCCACAATACAGCGCGCATAAACTTCCTCGAGAAGTAGTAGATGCCTCTCTAGGTGGAGAAAGCGGGATGAGGGAATTTGCAGATCATTGGACGCAAATGATGCAGGGAAATATGGATATGCAGATCCCAGGGCAGGATAGTGATGATGAAGAAGTTGATACAAGATAGAAAATATACATCTTGACAACCGTTCCATTTCTTAACATTCCCTCCATTGTGCTAGATGTGCGCTCTTAAATCTGCGTTTCAAACTTGGATGTACGTCAAGATTACCAAACTTTTGCTACCCAAATATTCTAGCACAAGGACGGACATTGCTTTCTCTGCTCTTTCGAAACCAGTCAGCTTCACATCATATCTAGTCATAATTAGCACACTCAATAGACGCTAAGAAATAGGTGACGATAGGGGGCATAAAATGCCAGCTTTCTGGCTTTCACAATCCTCAAACTTACACCTGCATCAACTTCTTGACCATGGTTAGCCCCAGCGCCGGGCTCGATGCAGTAATATTTCCTTTAATCTCCACAGCCCATTCATAGACTCAATTTCCCATTATATACTCTGCACTTTGTTAAAGGGAAAGGTAGTGTCCAACGATCGTCTGAACAATCTTGACATTAAAAAGATTGACAACGAGAATTGAAGGCTCGCAGCGGTGTAATATGACTTAGGACCTATTGTGAGATAAAATGCTGATTACACTAAAGCCTCAAGCTGAGAGATAAGGTGAAAGGAAATTGTCTGGCAACGTTTCTGACAATGTGGTAATGATAATGGCAACAAAATGTATAGAAAATAACATAGCGAGAATCTTCATCTTCTAGAATTGAGAATATAATCCCCAAAATTCTCAGAACCAATCCAGACTTTTACTTTCCATTTACTTAGGTTTTGTATACCATGATGCTACCTCACATTTACACACTTCTTGAGGAACCACAACGTATATTCATGAGCCTATCATTATATAAGCCTTGAAGACCAAAGCCAATCCAAATATGTAAACCCAAATCAGTTCCACTTCTTATAGCCTGAATCTGGGAAATTCCATGTGGAATCATCCGGCCGGCCCTTCGCTTAGACAGGGGCTCGCTTATCGACATCCCGTCTTTCAGGGTCCGAAGTCCTCTTCCTTCAAGATGCAGAGTCTTTGATGTCCTTTATGCCGCAAATTCTACCCCTGCAAGCTGAGATGGGCATGGCAACAATAGGCCATCCTCTCAACCTTCCGTCTCAACCGAGCTATGCTGATCTAGTGGAGACGACCACCCGCTGCCCGAAGATCTATCTAGCAATTCCTAGATCACTCAACTCATCCTCCTTCCTTTCCTTCTTCAAACTATCAGACGACGTCTCACTACTACTCTCACTCACCAAATCCCTTAACTCCTCCTCATCATCCATCCTATCCCTCCCTCCATCCCTCCCCAACTGCCGCATCGGTAGCTCTCCATCCCTATTCCCATCCTGCTGCTCATTAACGTACAACTTCAGATTCACAAAAATAGCCCACAATCCTAAATCGTACGCAATTCTCAGCGCTCCCGCGACCACAAACGCAATCCAGAACCTCTGATGCCCGGCAAGTATACCAGTGACCGTCGGTCCAGTCGTCGAAGCCAGAGTTCTCAGCATGCTCGTGATACCCATGATAGCTGTTCTCTCTTCCGGTCTTACGATCGCTGCAATGAGGGATGTCCTTGGTGCTTGGTCCATATTGTTCAAACCCATGCGAATGAGCAGTAAAACAACCGTGAACGGAACATACTTCGGTAGAGGGAAGACGAGGACTGCGGCCGAAGAAGGAAGATGCGTGAAGACCATCGTGTTGACGAGCCCCAGACGGCGCGAAAGAGGCCCGGCGAAGATAGTTCCGAAGAATCCCAGGAAGTAAGATGCTGAAGTGATGTCTCCGAGTGTGGATTTCGGCAAGTGGAATTTTTGATCCATGTAGTAGTTCGTTAATGATAACGGGACCATTCCGTCAGCGAGCGAGTCGACGATGAGGAGGAACCAGAGTTTGTACATCGATGATCTCGTCTCCTTCGAGATCTGAGCAAAGAAATTTGGCTTCGGTGGCTTCGGAATAATAGATGGCCGGAGTGTCGAAGTGCTTTCTCTCCTCTCTTCCATCTCAGGATCGTCCTCGCCATCAAGAAGCTCCTCAGCTTCTTCTGACCCCTTAACTTCCTGGTCCTGGCTCTTCACCTCACACTTCTTACTCAAACACAACATAAATACCATATTCAGCAACCCCATTCCCGAATACATCCAAAACACTCCATGATAAGCATCAACCAAGGTCCACCCCTCCCTCCCCTGCAATGCATGGACAATGCGCCCAGCAATTTCCGTACCCACACTTTGCCCCAATGTCGCGGTAGTGACATACCAAGAGATGACCTCGGCCCTCGTATTCGGTTTTGTCAACGTACTCAAAATACTCTCTTCAATGGCTCGGAAGGGTCCGAAATCTCCTCCCGTCGCACTGATCACTCCCATCACAGCAGCGACCAACAAGATCCAGTAATTCTCAAAATACGCAAAAGCTGCGCCGGAGGAAACCATCAGAACGGATCCACAGAAGAGAACGCGCCGACGCCCAAGTCGGTCCGCGACCAGAGTGAGTAGGAGCGAGAGGAGGACGTCTCCGATGAGGGTAAATGTCATGAAAAGCCCGATCGCTGAGTCGGAAAACTTGAGTGCCGAGAAGAAGAGTGCGAGAATGAGAGAGTTGCTCCCGAATGCAAGCATGCGGCAGCAACGCGCCAGGATGATAAGCCAGGCATCCCGGCCTGTGTCATAGAGAGAGTTGAGACCAAATTCGTGGTACAGCCACTTGAGATGGGAGAGAAATGCCATGCTCTGTCTCTGTTACGTGGATGTCGTGCTTAAGAGTAATTGGCGTGAAGATATATTTTGTTGAGTGCCCCGCCATCAGTCACGCGAGCGGAGGGGTAACTTTTTGGTAAGCAGACTAGGGACGTCATTCGCTAGCGAAAAAAAGGGGGGGATTGGTCGAAGATGCATGGAGAGTGGGGTGGAGGCCGGCTTCGGCTTTAATCGCTCACCGCTTACTGGGCAACGGCTAGGACGGCATTTTTCTGTGCTTGTCATCTGGAGGGATGATCACGTATTTCGAGTGTACGTACTGTACGGGTTGGGTTTGGAGATGATATAAATGCAGAGTGTATATAGCTCAGAAGTTGGTCGGGCAGTCCCGAGCTGAGTTTAGACATTGTTAACACTCAGAAGCGAGAGGGAAACCACTTATCAAGCCAAGCATATGTCGAACCCCAGAAGGAATTTCAAAGTGATATCCTGTTGGCCCAAACTAGAGACAGCATGGTGCTGTAGACATGCTTCTTTTCCATTTGACTTTTATAATACGAACTTCTTTTCAGCGCTCAAGCCACCACCGAAAACTCCCTCCCTCCTTCCCCCCATCTCCAACGGACAATACCAGAAGTCCGAGTCCCACAACCATTATACCATGACTTGATTCTGCATCAACTTAGCTTCATTGCACTCATTGCAAGTGAAGTCTTCTGAAACCTTGACCTGCCCCGCCTTGGCGTGGAATCCGGAGAATCACTGAAGATTTCCGTGTTAACAGTGCCAGCATTTCTGATAGGACCAAAACCCATGAATGCATCAGCATGGTCTGCTTCGCTGGGATATTCTACCTGCCCAGTCGCCGTTTCCTGGAGTATCGAAGTCGACTGTTCGATTTGCATACCGTCAAAGCTCTTTCGCATTTTCTCACTAATCTTCCGGACCTATGAGAAGTACTGTCAGCTTGTGGCCTACCATATCTCAAAGCATAGCGATTCTAAGGAGTGCGAAAATACATACCGAGTTGCGAATACCTCCAGAAACGCGAAGTCCAAGGGATCCCCTACTAGATCGAGGCTCATCTCGTGGTTCGTGATCGGATTCTTTAGTAGGAGCCCGTATCGTCAAGTCGTACCCGGGTGTTGGAGCACAACTATCTTTTCCGAATTTTCCTTTCTGGATGTGAAAGAGCCCGTGCTGCCAAAGTCCATGGATTATGGGGGCATTTGCTGCGACAGTCTTGGTGGAAGTCAATGCAAGGACCATTACAAAATGCCATGTCTCTAAGGAATAGATGTTTAGACCCACTGCAGAGAAGCATTCAAGCTAACGAACAAAGATAAGCATTCATTTAAACCATTTTAGGAGAGCAAAAACCTACCTGAGTCCAGATCTCTTTCCTTGGTTTGTTGAGGTGCACGAGGACAATTGCCATCTTGAGTGCCGTAATAGCGATGACCTGCCGTCGGATCAGCAATGACCATGGAGGACGAAGGGTCGTGCACGTACAAAGATCCAGATGAAGAAGACTGCCGAGATCTGAATCTTCGTGCTGACAAGATCAGTCCTGCTCATAAGTCAAAATTCGAGACCTACGTGAGCGGCAATTTGGCTCGGAATATGAGCGGTAATGGTACGATCATGATGACAAAGTCTGTTAAAATATTGGTCTATGATAATCGTCAGGGTTCCTATCCATTAGGGTGAGGGGTGGTGCAATTATACCGTGCCAAAAACGACCACCGATCTTACCTGCGAAGTGTTAACGGCGCTCTTGAATCATGGTGTAAGAACGCACAGCTTTCTGGAAACAGTCAGTGCGATTCCAAAGACAAGTGCATCAGACCTACAGCACATTCTGGTGGACCCTGAAGGACCTGCCAATACAACCAAATGGGACGACACTCCAGAAAGTATGTAAGGAGGCACATTACCCATGTGACGGCAAGGAAGCTAGCAGCTAACTTAACGGCAAGGAGGTCCTTTGTTCGAGCTGTGAGACGACCATAGTAGATCAACTTATCAGGACAGTCAGTATGATTTGAAATTCTGTATTGGATTGAACATGGCGCACAAGGCACGCTTTCATAGTCCACATATAGGACGTATAGAAAGGTCTGGAGATCAGAAGCCATTTTGACCCGATGATGACTGTGTAGAAGGTAAGCATTCATCATTTTCGTTTGTGGCGATCGGATTATAGCGAACCATGTTGAAGTTGTTCTGGGGTCAGATCTTGAGGATCATGAACAGTGAGGCTGGTTCCGTAGTAGGCCTGCTTATCTTTTAGCTCCTGAACTTTCCGTTCTACTGTTGCCATTCCAGTCGGCGAAAATGCTTACTGAGATGGGATAGGCAATTGTATTGAATGCATAGAAGACCACCGAAAAGAGCATCAAGTAGTCATCTGGCAGGAACTTTTGGTGTTTGAGACGTCGAAGCAAGATTCGAGCAATGATAATGGCATAGGAAGCAGCAGTCAGCGCATACGCGCTGTCCACCGTTGCGGCAGCGCTCATCTTGTGCTCCCGCGAACATATGATATTTCGAGGTTGAAGGGAAGAGAGTGGAATGGATACTGAAGAAAGAGAGCAGTCTGTTTTTGTGTACTACTAGACATTGTGTAGACATTTGACTGGCGGGGGAAGGTGCGGTATTGCAAGAAGGAGCGACACTTGAAGCCCTATCGACATGCAAGCGGGTGAACAACCAGACTCAACAGATATAAAAAAAAAGCTTGAACTGATGTTGTATCCTGGACCTCCAAAAGTGGCAGAAAATTGGGCATTGTTTAGCATATGGCCAAACATTGTGCTCCCTGGAAGATAAGGGATTCGGCTCGTCACCCTCCCAAGCTAAAACTCGGATATTTACCCCTAGCCGCCAGCTGCCATATAAATCTAAATAAGCAAAAAGGCTTCCGAGTGTCCGGAATGACGGTAAACTATCGGTGCGGAACCCACCTTAAAATACGTAAACGGTATAGGTGCGGAACCCACCACAAAAACTACGAATACGAAAAACGTATTAAATTACGTTCATCCTCATGAACCCACCACGCTTTAAAGGCAGCGTGCTGGGTGGCAAGGTTTTGTTGTTTTTGCTCTCGCTTTTTGTAACTTTTTTTTGGAGAATTCTTTTGAGGACGTGGAAAGGGGCGCCTCGAAGAGGATAAGCGAGGGCCTTTGCCTGGCTTGAGGGGGCTATTTTTGCCTTGAGCGAGGAAGGAATCTAGAAGATATGGCATAGGAAGGCGTGCAATCTTGCTAGATTGTGACCCTTATCCCTTCTCGTCCTCATAGTCTGCTTCCATTCTTGCAAGAAACTTTTTTTTACCTCCAGTTTACCACTCAAGTCCTTCGTATTCCCAGCAAACCTCGAACCCCAACCTTTCATAAAATCCTCTGATAACGACCCAATCGACGCATACTCCTTCCACACCCCTCTCCTTCATATTCTCCATCGCCTTAACCAGTAAGGCCAATCCGATTCCTTTCCCCCGCGCACTCTCGTCCACGCCGACGCATGCGATCAACCCGGTCTTTTCTTTCGACGGCATCAACGGCAAGAAGGCAAAGTCATCACACACGACTGCGGAGGGGGAACACATTAAGGTCCATC
This sequence comes from Phialocephala sp. D728, assembly GCA_003988865.1. Taxonomy (NCBI): domain Eukaryota; kingdom Fungi; phylum Ascomycota; class Leotiomycetes; order Helotiales; family Mollisiaceae; genus Phialocephala; species Phialocephala sp. D728. The sequence continues at coordinate 540,386 of QYAJ01000002.1, forward strand.
CAATTTGAGCATTGGTCTCGGGATCGAAGGCCACCATTACTTCGTGGTATTGGTTCGCGGCAGCGAGGCGCTCGTACGCTTGTACCCAGCCCTGGTTAAGCGTCAGCTGTGAAGTAAGAAGCAGGGAAAATGAGATAAGATGTGGACGAACGATATTCTTGAAGTTTGCTCGTTGCTTGGTCATGCATTCTTCGTACAGATCTGCTGACCAAGGTGAGAACTTCAGCGGCAGCTTCGCGACTCGAGCTAGGGTTTCAGGTGGAGCGACATCTTTGGCGATATTCCGATAAAGATCTCGAGCAGTAGGTTTTGCAGGATGGCGGAAACCTGAAGCTGGTTAGGTGCGTAGCTTACTGACAACGGTGAATCGACATACCTCTGTGTATTAAAAAGTCTTTGTCTGCTTGAGAGAAATCGATCGGAACTTCGCACCACATTCTCGGGAACACAGAACCTATAGCCAAGGACTTCAAAGACCCCCGACCGGACGCTTCCGCCATGGTCATTAGTTCCGTATGAGCTTTCTTGAGGAGCGCTGTGCCAAGTCCTTTACCGCGATAATCTGGCAGTACACCTACAGCTGCAATCTTACCATGCGAACCATCGATAAAGAAGGAGAGACAAAACCCTCCTTGGTGGACATAATGCCTGCCATGAGTTTGACGAAGGATCTTTGTCAAGCGTGGGGTTGCTATCGGCCATTTTGGAAAGACAGTATCCCACATCTGCGAAATCTTCTCGATCTCTAGGTCGGAGCCAGAAAATACCGTCATATTGTACTCATTTTCAGATTTCCCAACAGGAAGCTTGCCCAGTGGCTTGGCAATACCAAATATTACATCAGCCGCGGATTTGAATGCTGGAATTGTGGGCTCGTAGATAGTGATGTAGTTCTGAACCTTCTCTTTCTCTTCGAGGAAATCATAAGGATCGCAAGTTGCAACCACGATCAAATTCTTCCCATATTTCTCCCCTAGGGATAATCCCAACTGTTTCTGATATGGACTCAGACTTGCGTTTCTGGTGGCGAGTATAATAGTACCCGCTTCAGAGATGTGTTTCTCATCATCTGCTGATAAGGGGATACCATCGTGGAAGCGAACGTCGGCGATGCTTGGATCATGAGCTCGAAGCACATCTATATATGCGGCCGGCGTATATGGCTCTCTCGTCTTTTCTTCTCCACTATCCACTGCCCCGCCGCCTACTGGTGTCTTTCCGGGACTGACAAACACAATCTTCTTGTTAGACGTCGATGAGATTGGCACCGCACCGGGTTCATATCGCACGAGTGTTGTGCTCTTCGCGTATATTTCTGCTGCCATTGCCTCCTGTCTCTTGATTCTAGCCTCGGCTTGGCCAAGAGTGGAAGTTGGAATTGGACTGGTATCTGCCAGGTATTTGGCCTTAAGAGTCTCCACCCGCTTCAAAGACATTGCTATAGCTTCTTGCGAAAGCTCACCATCTTTAACAGCTTGGAAAACCTGCTCGATTGCACCGACTTGTGCTGACATTGTGTGGCATATCATCACGCAGTCTGTTCCGGCCTGTATGCCTTACTATGAGCACTGCGATGATGTTGAAGGAAGCGTGGACCAACCTTGAGAGCCATGACTGCACCTTTCTCGGTTCCAAATGTAGCCCTCACTCCATCCATCTCTAAACAGTCACTCACAACCATTCCGTCATACTTCATCTCTTCCCTCAATATCTTGATCGCGTCTGGGTTCAGACTGGCAGGCACCCTTTTTGAAGAATAATTATCATCCAAGCTTGAGTTACCGATTCTTGGCAGAGCGATATGTGCCGTCATAACAGAATCAACGCCCTCCATCACAGCTCTTCTGAAAGGCACTAGCTCACAAGCCTCCAACTCAGCCTTGCTCTTGGTAATGACTGGAAGCCCATAATGAGAGTCAACAGCTGTATCTCCATGACCTGGGAAGTGCTTGACACAAGGAACAACACCTCCTTCTCTAAGCCCTTTTGCTTGTGCAGAGACAAACCTTGCTACAGTTTCCGGGTCATCTGAAGGGGATCTGACGCCTATGACAGGGTTCTTCGGCTCGGAATTGACGTCGGCAATGGGAGCATAATTCATATTGATGCCAAAGCTTTTCAACGTCTCGGCTGTAGCGGCGGCCACTTTGTATGCATTCTCAGCATTTCCTGTAGCTCCAAGGGCCATAGGTCCTGGAAGCTGTGCTGCCACGGGCGACTTGATTCGAGTGACAAGTCCATTTTCTTGGTCGATCGCTATGAAGAGTCCTTGCTTGTGACCTGACTCCCTTGCCGTGGCCTGCAGGGCGTTGGTGAGATTCAGGAGCTGAGAGGTATTCGAGACATTTCGGAGGAAAAGAATGACTGCCCCGACTTTATGGACTTTGATGAGTGTCTCAATATCTTCACTAGGCACGTGACCGTGGAATCCGACAATGAAGAGCTGTTTAGTGTCAGGATCTGAAGCTCCAAATCTGAACTGATAATTTCGATGTGGCGTTGTTGGCTTCTGGATATGGACTTTATCCAATACAACTTGACATCGTGGTTCCCGATGCACCTCTGATTACCAATCTGAAGCATGCTCAAATCAAGTATAAAATGTGGAGAGAAAGATAAGGGAAGCTTCATAAAGATGTAACGTGGAAGTGAGGCGTACCTGTCCTATGTTAGCCCTCAGTTTTTCATCAGCCCAGATGGTCGAAGTAGTCTCGGCCATGGTGAGAGTTACTTGGGTCGAATAGGCGAACCTTGAGACTATCTCCCTCACTTTGAGGTATATGATAGTACATAAAGAGCTTCTTCAACTACACTAAAGCTGCAGATTTCCGTTCTGCTCATACGTGACATCGTTCATCATACCTTGGAATGCGTGGGGGTCTAACATCGTGGAAATAAGGTTTATTTATAGTCACGTGAGCCAGCCCCACCTGATACGACCCATCTCCTTGCAGGTTTTCGTCTCTCACCAAACACGCACCAAACTGTCATGCAACGTAGCATCATAAACCTCTTCTCGTCCAATCTTGGTCAACGATCGGGCCGGTTGAGCGCAAACGCCCCCATCCTTGAGCCGAGTTGGCCGACGAGTCCGCCAGGGGGCCAGATCGACGTGAAGATCATTCCCGCGCCATTGGCAGGTTAGTTCGATTGCATAGACGGCCAGAAGCTGTCAAGCCTCAAAGGGGCAAGTGCCTGTGAACTCCTCGATAAGATACGAGGTAGTGGCAAGTGAGGAGACAGAGCGGCTTTATATCCACGACTTTGTCCACCCCGCGATGTACTTCTCTTCTGGGACAACTCGAGCAGTGCTCGAAAGTTCTTGTCCTTCGTCGAGGCCAACACTACTTTATCAAAATGGACGACGCAATCGGAGTGAGCAGCTCAAACGACATCATTTCAAAGCATGTTTCGATCGGAGTAGCAGAGGCGGACGACGAGATGCAGGCGAAGCAGATAAAAGAGAATCTTCAGAAGTATGAGCAGTTGTTTGGGGCCGATGAGGATGCCTTTAATCAACCTACTACGACAAGGAAAGAGCTGTGGTCGTATTATCTGTATTACAACGTGGGTCTGCAGTTGGAATAGGCTTTAACTCGAGCAGTCCACTTACAGATTGCAGGGCGACAATGGCGTCGGTCCCGGATCGTACTCGCAAGCACTGTTTCAATATGCATTGACTAGTGCTGGCTGGGATCCTGATGTTCAGCCAATTCAAAAAGGCAATTGCGGCAGTGGTGGTTGTGTTATCCCGTGGGGTTCAGGAACACGGTCCGTGGCAAGCGTCGTGCTTATAGCCAATGGCATTTGCTTCGCTGTCATGACAGTCATGTTTGTCGGACTCGGCTCTGCAGCGGACTATGGTAGCTTTGGACGTTGGCTGTTACTTGTCCTCACTGTTATTTGCTGGGTATTTCAATATGCTATGATGGCCATCAGAAAAGCCGAGCAGTGGCCTGTCGCTATGGTTTTCTACATCATTGCTTATATTGCATATGTAAGTGTTCGAATCGTTATTATCTGAGATTGTGCTTATGCAGCATAGGGCGCAACCTTAGTTTTCTACGCTGCTCTTTTCCCTAGACTTGCTCGATATATGCCGCACGTGAGAAAGGCTAGAGACGAGGACTTGAAAGAAGGAAAGATTGATCAAGCAGAATATGACAGGATAGAGAGTTTAGAGCGCAATCACATCAGCAGCATTTCTACAGCACACTCGAATATCGGGTACCTTCTCACCCTTGTCATCAATCTATCGGTGCTGCTCCCACTGCAAGGCAATCCGTTTGGAAACAATCTTGCGCTATGTCTGACCAACTCATGCAAGTCATCCCCTCCTTCTTATCTTTCGGCCCCACTAACATGCCATAGACTGGGTTTGTTTTCCATCCCTCGTGCTATCTCATGAATAGCTGAGCTCAGCTCCTTAGCTCTCGAAACATTCATGAAAAGTACATACTAATGATTTCTGCAGGTGGTTCTTGGCATTTGGTGGTTCATCTTCCAACAGCCACGCCCTGGTCCCAAGATTCCCAAGGGCAGCAACTATGCTACAATTGGATGGAAGCAGGTCTGGCTGGCATTGAAGGAAATTAGGCATCTTCCGCAAACCTTCATCTATCTCGTCGCCTTCTTCCTTCTGGCGGATGGGCTCAACACAACTGGATCTCTCATAGGAATCATTCAAAACAATGTCGTATCGTTCTCATTCCTCGAGATCACCTACCTTGGGCTTGCTCAAGCTGCCACGTCCACCACGTCGACATTTGGATTCTGGTAAGACCACATTTTCTAAATTATTACCTCTTCTTTATTATCGCTAAACGATTGCCTTCGCTCTTGGAACATTCAACTGCTTATCGAAATGTATAAAAGAATTATACTGACTCGGAGTTCTTGCTTTAGGTACATCCAGAAATACTTCGGCATCAAGACCAAGCATATGTTCATGGTTACCAACTTTTTTTCCGTGTTCATTCCATTATACGGCATGCTTGGATTGTGGACAACAAGAGTAGGGTACCATCACGTCCGTGACTTCTGGATCTACAACATTCTGTTCGGTCTCTTCCAAGCACCCTACTACGCATATGCGCAAACTATGATGTCTGAAGTTACACCGAGAGGATATGAGAACATGTTCTTCGGACTGTTTGGCATTACGAATCGCGCTGTAAGTTGCTTAATCTGCATAGAAGTTTTCGCTTACCTGTCATTCAGTCCAGTATTATTGGTCCCAATGTCGTACAAGCAATTATCAATTCGACAAACAATAACTGGATGGGATTTCCATTTTTGTTCGCTCTATGCACTGCTGCTAGCATTGTGATATGGTTCGTGGATGTTGAGAAAGGCAGAGAAAATTGCAGGAAATATGTTGAGGAAAGGAAGCTGGTCCGAGTCGCGAAGGAGTCTGGTCTCACCAGAGAACAAGTTGTCGAGGGAGTTGCTACGGGCGAATTGGTTGTTGAGAGCATTGACAGCGACGGATCCGTAGACCGTGTTGCAGTTGAAGGCTCTGGAAAGGGCCATTTTGACTGATATCCATATCAATCTTGACCATTCGAAAGAGGTAGCCAGTGCAAGATGTCTATTCGAATCAAATACATTAAGCTTCTGCATCTACCTTTTCCCAAGAATCTCGGCCACCGATACGCTGCCAATCTTGGACCTGCCCAAAGCAGCCAAGTTCAGGGGCGAGCCCCACATTTCCGCCGCCGACTGACTCACTCTGAAGCTTACTGTTTCTGGCCCATCTGACTTCAAAGAAATTGACTCTCTCATATATCTTCACCATTTCCAGAATCGTAACCTTCACTTGACACATCAACATCGTCATGAAGAACTCGAGTATACTCCAAGATGGCCCAAGTCGAGAAAGTCCCTCGGTCCAAAAATTCTTCAAATCTCGCTCGGCCCTGATCTCGCGGGAGAATGAACAAAGAAGCGGTAAACCATATCTTCAAAGTCCAATGATATGTACTTGGCTAACACAAATCTCAGATCACGAGTTTCGTCAATCCCTCTCTCCCATCGCCAAACAAGCCGACGCTGTCGTGGCCAAGATCCGGGTTCACGAGCACGAAACAATCTGGTCTTCCTCAACCTCTACATCTACATCAGCTGACCCCTCTCTTCAATCTGAAGAGCTATACCCCGGGATGATCTTCAACTCGGCCAAGAACCATATGAAGTCCACGAAGCTCTGGAACATCGTTGAACGCATGCCAAAAGGAGCATTACTACATTGCCATTTAGGAGCAATGGTTGACCTTGAATGGGTCTTCAATGAAGCCATCAACACGCCTGGGATGTGTATTTCTGCTCCTGCCGCCCTGGTAGATGAGAAGCAGATAGAGAAAGGGACAGTGAAGGTGGAATTTTCATTGAAGCCGAAGGTGGGTGGCAAGAGTATCTGGTCACATGACTACGAGCCTCTTTCGAGAATTCCTCTAAAGGAAGCAGCGGACGCTTTCCCTGGAGGCAAGAAAGCATTCCTGGCATGGATTAAAGATCGTTGCTCGGTCACGCAATCAGAAGCAGTTCAGCACCATTTGGGAGTTGATGATATTTGGAAGAAATTACAGGCGGCGTTTGTGATGATCACACCGGTTGTATTCTATGAGCCTATTACGAGAAAGTTCTTAAGGCAATTCTTAAAGACATGTCACGAGGATGGAGTGAAGTGGGTGGAAATGAGAGGGATGACTCGAAGCTTCAGACTCGAAGGGCAGGAAGAGTTGTCCGAGAGTCGAATAGAACTCGCTGGAATCATGAACGAGGAGATTGAGAAGTTTAAAGCAAGTCCTGAAGGAAAGGGGTTTTGGGGATGTCGGAAGATCTGGGATTGTCTCCGCAGTTTCAGTACCGAAGACATCATTGCAGGTAAGATTCACTTCGTCCGTGAGAATAATCTCTGTTTATGCTGATCAGCCAGACATGAAAATCTGCATCGAAGCCAAGAAACTCTACCCCGACCTCATTTCAGGATATGACCTTGTTGGTCCAGAAGATCTCGGACGCCCGCTCCACGACTTGACTCCCGAACTAGTCTGGTTCCAAGAGCAATGCGCCAAAGAGAACGTCAATATTCCATTCTTCTTTCACGCTGGAGAGTGCCTTGGTCATGGGGACAGTACTGATCAGAATTTATATGATGCCATCTTGTTCGGTACCAGAAGAATTGGTCACGCGTTCTCCTTGTACAAGCATCCACTACTGGTAGATATGGTGAAGGAGAAACAGATTTTAGTCGAGAGTTGTCCAATATCGAATGAGGTATTGCGATACTCGGCTTCCATTATGTCGCATCCGCTACCTGCGTTGTTAGCAAGAGGTGTGAAAGCTTCCTTGTCGAACGACGACCCAGCGTTGATGGGTCAAGGAACTTCTGGAATGAGTCATGATTTCTGGCAAGCATTGCAAGGATGGGAGAATCTGGGTTTGGCTGGACTGGTAAGTCACTCATCAAAGGAGGACAAGCTGTTGATGTAGAAGTGCTGACAAACAAATTTAGGGCTCCCTTGCGCAAAACAGCGTTCGTTGGTCTGCTTTTGAGGACCAGACTGAAGCCGAATGGGATCAAGATATTTCCACTGCCCTGAACGGCTCGAGCACACGCGCCAAATATATCCAAGAATGGAACATCGAGTGGGAACAATTCTGCGAATGGGTCGTCGCCGAGTTCGGCGACAAAGTCTAAATAGTATCTTCGTCATTGTCCGACATTTCCTAGATTATTCTCGTTTGATTTTCTTTCCTCGGGGATCAGATTTTAACCTCCCACCAAATATGGTTTGCTCTTCAACACGGCGTTCATTGATACATAGTGGGATCAAAAGCTATTCAACCACTGAGCTTTCACCATAGCGCTGTTTAACAAGGCGTTTGTTTCGGAAATGAGAGAGACATAGACTCAACTCGAGCGATGATTTTCTACTGGGCTTCAACACAGTGTTTCAATATCCTTGGGACGGCGGGATCTCAACATAGCGTTTTATTTCGGGGAGAGAGCGAGGAACTTCAACATTGTGTATATGGTTTAAATTAATGATCTGATGCTAGGACATGATTTGACACTAAGGATCAGGCGAAATGCTAGTGTGGATGATAGTAGATAAGGTTTCTTAGGAATCGCTATACAAAATCTATCCAACTTTCATTCATTCCGTGCAGACCTCAAACATGACGATGCACTTCTATGCATATTAAGTGTAATAAATATACCCTTCTTTCAAATTGACTGTGCTTCAAAAATTGCGTACGTCTTTATCAGGTTTGGAACATTCTCAGGGGCTTTAAGTCTGGCACGTGATTCAAACCTCTCATCGCCCGCTTCATTTCCATTTTATTGTAAAGTGAAAGAATACAAGATATAATGACGCCAGTATATGGCATAGCGCAATATAAATACTTCGAAAGATCTTTAGTCTCCTGTATACAAAAAAATATTAGAGATAGACTAACGGGCGCTCTTTCTAAAACAGTTCACACCCCAAATAGTAGGTGTGTGTTGCCCCAAGTCTTATATCTTTGAAATTATAGAAGGGACATATGTCTGGGACTAGGTTGCGACATACGGCTGTCAAATGTTCTCAATTATCGTCTGACATTGGAACTCGGACGAAGCTATTAGACGATGTTTTCTCACCGTCTCACAGCCATGACTTAGCACCAGACTACGGACGAAGCTGTTAGACGACATTCTCTCACGACCGTCACTAAATTACACGGTTGTAACCTCCTATCAGACCTTAGGTAAAACTATTAGACGAACTTTTTTTTGTAGCGTTATCCCAAAATCGCTAGGATTATTATCTTGAAAATCTCCCAGCATTTGTCTCCTTAAAACCTATATCATTTCAGGAGTAATGTATCTAGGACTCTAGTAACGTCCGTCGAGACAATTAACTTGGAGTACGAGTTGTCCTGAAAGTGTTAGTGAGAAAGTCAAAACGAGAGGTGCGTTTTATGCTCTTAAACGACGCTAGTATGAGTCAGAACCATGCAATATGGAGAGAAGAGCGAGTCACTATTGCTGCTTTATTCACTTATGCTTTCGCATCCCACCTTGCCATAAGATCACTTCCAAACTTGAGACGAATTAACTTTGTTGGCAGCACTATATCAGATTTGGTCCTGGTTCTTGCAGTGGAATGGAGCTTTATGTTGCCATTTTGAGTACAACACTGAGAGTTAAAGAGTCTTTGGCTAGGGCATACATTAAAGAAGTAGACCAATCGCTTGCAGCACTTGTCCATCACCTAGAATTATAGAACTTCTACTAGTATGAAATGTAGCTGAGAATGCTGGTCTAGTTTTTGCAACATTTCAACTACCAAAGTCGCGATATCTGCTAGAGTATTCAAGTAAAGAGATTTGGAGAAATCTTCTTTCACGAGGGAATGGAGTAATGGCCAGCATATCAGTCCAGCTCTTACAACATTTCACTTGTCAAAGTCGCATTATTGACTAGAACATTGAAGTAAAGAGATTTGAAGAATGCAAAAGAATTCAATAATGGCATAAATGTTTGTCCAAGCATTACAACATTTCAGAAGCAAATGTCATAAGATTAATTTGAATATTTAGCAAAACGTTTCCCGAAAAGCAGCTGCACGTGACCAAAAAGTAATGATAATAAAAGTTTGAAATTATAAGATGTATAATGCCTAGGCTTTTAGGAACAAAGGCAGATAGTAGTAAGGAAAAACTCAAAGCATTGAGTTTCCAAACGTTTTCAGATAAGCTCGTATGATTATTATCTCAGCAAAACTAGTACAATTAGTTGCTCTTAAAATGCAAATCACTAAACTTGCCATCCCATTCTTCCATCCCATCTCATCCATCCCTTTAAAGCACTCGCTGTCAAACAAATTAATCTCATTATCAACTCTCCCAATTTCCATCTTCCACTCGCCTTACGTAACTAAACCCGATAAACCTCATCCAATCTTACCCCCTGTTTGAACACACGACCTACCTGCCACGAACTTATAAAGACATTCCCTATCCACAACATCTCACAACACTCTCTCCCATACGTGCTCGCAATGTTCCTCAATTTCGGTGCCGTCCCGTGGATGACTTTCCAGCAGAACCTCGGGAAGAAATATTTATACATAAAGGCTGGGTGGAGATGCCTTAGGTCTTTTTCATTGTGCTGAGTCATTGTAGAGATATGACTGTTGGCATGGAGTGAATGTCTCATCCTCGATTCTGGAAGTAGCAAGTGGGGAGCAGCAAGGTAGAGAAAACAAAGGCCTGAGGTAGGAAGGTTCGTCTTGGCAGAGTTGTTCCGCTTACGCAACCTTTAAATACAACAGCTTCTTTTCATCATTTACATACTTAAATCACTTAGTGATGCTAAGCTGTGTCATGGGTAGTGGTACTGGCTCTCCATCCATGCTAATACACCCAAGCTGCTTGTTACTATACAGCTGTCTTTCAACACCCAGCTACTGGCCTGAGCACTATAATAGAAAAGCAGGAAGTTTGCTGTCAACTTTCTTAATGCTGTCAAAACTGGCAATAGACGGAAACATTGGACGAAAGCTAAGCTTGTGCACTAAGATTCGAAAGTCAGTTCTTTAGTAATATTAGTCTAGTATTCAAATGAAGAACAAATGTTTAGACTAATTGCATAGATTGGGAACTGCCCTTGATCAAAAATCTATATTTCTGATATTGAATGTAATATAGATGCTTCACAAGTTGCATATATCCTACAGATCTCCTCCTTCCCCTCCTCATCTTCTCCCTTCTTATTCCAATGTTCGTCGGATACAGAGACATCTAACCGCCAAAAGATCCCACCTCAAACCCAGTCATCGTAAGTATATGCAAGAATCTAAAAGTTGAAATCCACATGAAAAGCGCATATGGTAAAGATAGGTATACAAACTCCTACTCCCTCAATGCAAGCTTGCTCGTATTTGCACTATATCCAGAACGCCAATCTGCCCAGCCAGGGTAGGGCAAGGAACATCATTACAATCGTCTAATTGTGGTATCATCTCATCTCGTTTAAGTCGAAAATCGAACATCGGAAATCAACAGTTGATTTCTGTTGATAACAAGAGCGAATGTCTGGCGTGGTCTCCGATATCCAACCCGATCTCGATGTCGTTCCAAGTTCGTGAGAATGTCTAGACGCGAAAGTCGATCCAATCCAGACATCGGTCACAGGAAGCCTCCTTCTCCACCGAAAACCCCTACACTTCCTCTCCACCCACATCTCTTATCCCTGTTATTCGTCGCCATCTCGGCAGATGTCCCAGCACCGCCTCTCATTCCCATTGCTGTCCTTTCCTTTTCCTCATCGGCTCCAAACTCACTGCTCACCCTCGTGCTGCCATCACGTCCAGAACTAGAGCTCGCATTTGTTTGCACGAGGAGTAAGCTGGAGGTTGAGGAGAGACGCTTCGCGAAATCGGTGAATGAGAGGCGCTTAACGCTTGTGCTGCTTCGGCGCTTCTCTTTTGGGTCTGTGGTCGTGGCTTTAAGGTTCTGGTTCATAGTGGGGCTTAGGGCCGAGTCTTTGAGGGTCGGGACAGCGGTCGTGGATATGGAGCGGGTAGGAAGAGCGAAAGAATTCGGGCGACTTTTTCCATTTCTGGAAGATGTCGTTCCGGTTCGAGGCCGAAGACCACCGCCTGATGAATGGCCGTGGAAGGCGGACATAGCTTGTGGGTTGAGGAAGGGGATTGGTGGGCTTCGAGGTGCAGGTGAAAGAGGTCTATTTGACGGTAAAGGTGTTCGTCGGCCTGAAATATAGTCTAGTGCTCGTTGCGCAGGTGTTGGAATGGCGATTTCTTCATCTGACATGCCTAATTCATCTTCGTCTTCTGCCTCGCCTTCAGATGATTCCTCGGATTCTTCTTCTAGGCCCCAGTCTAATTTCTCCTTAGTAGGCGATTTAGCAAGAGCTTTAGCTTGTTTTCGCTCGTCGATTTCCCGCATAAGAGCTTCGAACCGAGCTATGCTGCTTATTTTCTCATCGTCCTTCTCGGGCAGTCGGTCGCTACCAGGTATGCAACGCATCTGGAATGCTCGGTCCAGAATTGTCTCTCGTGGACCTGGAGGTGTGGAGCCGACCAACGGAGGTGCGACTGCTGATGCGATGCTATTACTTCCCCTAGTGTGTGAGGACAACGCGGAAGATCGTCCTTGTGCAGATGTCCATCCCTCAATGAATTGATTATCATATCCAGCAGTTGAAGCAGGCGATGGTAGATCGGCAGGTAGGGTAGAATAGCTCTGAGGGTGTGATGTAGTGAAGCCTATTGGCGGCTGTGAGCTTGCTTGTGAAGAGAGGTCGGAACGTCTGGAACGTAGACTAGGGGACGGAGAAATCATGGCAGATGGCCTCTCTCGGGGCTGTGGTGCATGAGGATAGGTATTTTGATGAGAGACCCGTTGTTGAAATTCTGGTCTTTGCAAGTTTGAAGGATTCCTAGCATCTCGATTCGCGAAGGGGTTGGAGAAATTGAACACGGGGCTAATTGGACTTAGAGGGTTTTCCTCCAACTCTTCCTGTGCTAGCAATGGCTTCACGTTCATCTGCCAGTCGTAAATATTATGCTGCTCTTCAGGCAAAGTTCGAAAAAGGAGGATGTTCGGGTTCGAGTCTTTGGATGAGGAGAGTCCACCAGTCCTACTCGATCGTCGCTTTCGCTGCTTATCCGTGATCGAATCCGGCTTCAATTCAAGCAAAAGAGTCGGTAGGGAAGGGCTCTGTTTTCGGTGTTGGATCGTACGAATATCGCACGACTTGAAAGCGGATACTGGATGTTGCAGCAGAAATTCCCAATCTCCCTGCAGAAGTTAGACATTGACGCGAGCTTGGGACATCCTGCACGCACTTTTGCCTTATAAATTGTGATGTATAATTTTCTCCCCTGAGGCTCCGGCTGTGACACATCAACCAGACTCGGCCTTGAAGAAGTTGACTTCAATCCTTTCCGCGCCGCGCTGCCTCGTCCCAAGCTGTCTGCTTGTGGTGGTTGGTCGTTCTGCACCTTGAGCGGCGATCCAGTCCCGAGGACGACGTATCGAGGCTGAAGGATAAATTATCAGACGAAGTTTCCGCTAGTATAACGGCCTGCACGTACCTTCCATAGAGCTCTCCCAATGATGGTCCCCCTTTCTGGCGGGACCAACATCATTCCTTCCATCACGATCATCTTGCCGTTTGCACGCAGCCCAACACCTATGGTCGAAAAGGGGACCGGGATTGCCGCGAGTTGGAGAAATCAAAAGGAATGAAGAATGATTAAAACATAGTAACCCGAAGTCTTCAATCCCCCGCCCAGAACACCACGAAGAATTGGAATCGAAAGACTCTTCGACGAAGGTCTCGGATGAAGAATCGAAGCCGTTTGTCGCGGATCTAGAAATGGAAAATGGCTTGGTCCTGCACCGTACTGCTAACCCGCATTAGTGATATGCTCGAGCGCAGGACGACAGCCGCCGTTTGCGAATACTCGACTTGCCGGGTCGAACCAACGCAGCACTGGGAATTGCGCGATCACTCAAATGCAGAGTAGAATCAAATACGTACGTACAAAAATTTTCTGCTGGACTGTGGCTTGAGGCTGTTTATGCGTCCGAACGCATGGCCGTGGGCTTGGCCTGTTGGGGGCCCGGATCAGAGCTTTGTACGGTCTTTGGGAACGGCGGAAGGGTGGCAAGATGTGTGGAGAATTTGTTAATTGGAGAGATTCGGGCTTGAGTTGGGATCAGGATTGGCGATGAAGGTTGCACAAAGTCTCAGATACAGACCTAGTTGCAGAACATGTGCGTCGACGTGGGTGCGCCGAATGGGAGGCGAATGGGGATAGGGGGCCGGACCCAGATATATGCAACGCAAATGCAGACGCAGATGGAAGTATGCAGGCATGCAAGTAAGATCAGGTAATTCATGCACAATCATTTATTTCCCTTGTCGAAGTGAGCATCTTGTTCGCTCATCCTGCCCCATCTCACGCTTTTTCATTTCATCCCATGAGGGATACCGTTTATCTTCTATTGGACAGCCGCTCCCCTTTCTGATATCAGGCCTCTTTTTTCAGATTTCCCCTCCCGTGAGTTGTCTCAATTCGCCTCCATCATCTCATACCGTCTTTCTTTCTTTTGCTAGTTGTCCTCCACCGCCTTTTGTTTTCGAAGCTGCTTCTACATTTAATTCAAATCATATCAAGTCCCGTCAGGCCCGGCCCTTCCGATCGTTACCCCTCGAACGTCTACCCGGTCCACTCCACAAGGTCGCTTCTGATACTTATCCATTTGCGTATATATCTAAGACTTCAGTCGGTTTCTGCCCTGCATTAGTGCGCAGAGGAGTCCCAAACCGGTTCCCCCACTGTCATTCTGCATTCTGTAGTGGTAACCCAAAAAGACTAGATCTCTCGTGAGCATTTCATCAACCATGCCTTTCAGGCTCTCTCCAAGGACCTCGTGCTCGTTGTACTCCATTTTAGCCAAACACTTCGCTCACCACCATCACCACCACCAATGCGAAATCCAAATGCAAAATCCGTATCCGAATAAACCTTCGCATGGGACTAATTACCCACTCCCACATCAGACGTACAGACCGTAACCTAGAAATTACCCAGTCCCGTCCGGCCCAACAGACCACATCCACGGAAATCCCGCTCAATTGCCGCTTTCCCCTTCCTCAATTATCTCCAAAGTCCATGTCTCATCTCAACAACCGACGAAAACTCGACGAATTCAGGAGCGCTTCATCCGATTGCGGTAATCGGCAAATGGCAAATTTGGTCGCCTTCGTCCCAATTCCTAACCTCGGTTCGGCCCCTGAAAATCATGAAAATCTCGTTTCCTTTTTCCCTGAGAAGGGAAGCCATCGTTTCCTAGGCTTTGCTCCTCTAGGTACTAGCCTCCACTGGTTGGGAGATGAAGCTCCCGCGGGCCGTGCCCGAGCTACTCCGTATCCGTAGATACATGAAGCGAGGCGATCTCAAACTTTTCGAATCTTTGAAACTTTCGTGGAAGGTTGTGCGGCCGCACCACACTTTGCTCGGGGTCACGAACTTTCGAATTCCCTCATCGTCGTCGTCAGCGCACGTTGCGACTTGACAACTCTAAACACGAGTCAGCTGAGAACTTGTCTCGTCTGGCAGCGGCACAGATTTGAAATCGTGAGTCGTGACCGGTACCCCCATTCGATACTGGACATCCCCCATACAAAACCATTCTTCCTATCGTTCCCCATGCTCGTCGCATAAACGGCAACACAACGCATCCATCCAGACTCTGGTGGACCCCGTCTGCACGTCGGGCAGCCTACACCCAACGCTTGCCAGCCCTGCATAACATGCATAACCCTCCCCCATCCTCTCCTCACATCCCAATCGAAGCCTTTGTTCAAAATCCCCTCCACTCTGTGGAACATCTTACAAGCCACTCCGGTGTCCGTTCCATTCATTCATCCAAAAGAAGGCTCCAAGCTTCCGCTCCGCTCCCATCGCGTACGCCACGTTTCCAATGAGTGGAAAACCCCTGAAATCCAGAGACCAGACCAAACCCTATCTTGGCAGCTTGGCACATTCCTCGGTCCTTCCCTCCCGAAAACGGAATTACGGCCGCTCTCCTTACCTATCACCTCCACCCAAAGCCAGCATCGTGGCTTTCCCAAGCGATAAGTGGCGTCCTATCGCTCTTCCCCCACTCCTCCCGCCGTAGAATACACCTTGCTCGCCACGTTTTTTGAGTGAGATGTGTAGGATGCGCATTGCCATGCGGCATGACGAGAACCAATCTTCCAATTGTTTGGGATATTGGCTGAATGTGCACGCTGCATGACCGGTGGGAGACAGAACGATTGGACGCCCAGGGGTGAAAAAGGGGAGAGAAGACGATGTGAGTTGTCGGTTTCTTGGGCCGACGGGGAGAAATGTACCGTACTCGGCGTTGAGATTGGGAAGGTGACGAGTGGGGAGAGTTGTGGATGGTAGCGAGATGATTTAAGAAGGGAAGTTTCGAGTCATGTGATTGAAAATGGCCTGGAGGTATGACAAATGTTTGTTTATTGGCCGGCTCTCCTTTCGTCTCTTAGTGCCTGAAGATTGTGTTTGCAATGATGGCTTGAGTTGCTTGCTGCAGGCGTGCTCAAGATCCATTTCCTTAACGCCAGGTCAACAGCCACATATAGTCTGCTTTAAAGCGCATCTGGAGTCCGAAGTCGGATCTCGTATTTCTCTTCTAACGCATGTATTTGAAGTACCCGTGGGCATGAGAAAGAATTTTCTTGTACGACCCTGCATATGTCGTCCACTGCATTTCCTTAGCTGTCGTTTGATAGTGTGAAAGGTAGCTGGTAAGTTGGTAACGGCGTCGACTAGGAGACCTTGGGAAACTCTTGCAACGAGTTGCACCCAAACTCAGGTTCTACCATGGGGTTAGAACTTGAAAGAGTAGCTCGAAGGGACGACGCCGCGATGTCTACCCTGACCACAGAAATCGTACCGTTCATGGCGATCTCTAAGCTAAATATGAAGTCTCGTTCCTCTGTTGTTCGACAAACGATCGTCAAGTTCACTGCCATGAAGCCAATATTTCTTATGTGGGAGAGTTCCGGATTCGAAGGCCTTACAGTAGAAGATTATAGAACAGCATCAACACGCTGAATCTTCCGCAGCTTCGAATGTGATAGGCCGTACTTACATTTTTAAGTAAGGTTTGTTAGAACAGAACTCTTGCTTGTTTAAGTCCTCGCCTGCTTCGAGCTCACAAGCTGTATGCATGATTCTGCAAATGCAAAGCTGGATTGAAATGGGGCTTAGAAGAGGAGGCACTTATGAAGTGTTGGCCGAATTCTGACATAAGTTTGAGCACTGAAGTGGACTCAGATGAAATTTTAACGAATTTATAACTCCTTTTATCGTCCCAAGACTCGTCGAACTTCTTCGGTAGTGACACAGACTGCATATTTCGAGCGGTGTACTTGAGATCTCCATGATCCCATAGGGTAGTATTGTCCAGCGCTACCGCCGAGACTGGCATTATTCGGAGGCGTAGTAGGTTACTCGTCGTAAAGTTAAGGATGAGTGCAGCCCTGAGTTTGCAATGCTGTATCTAGCAGGTACGCGTAGAGCACGTGACTGTGCTATTTCGGATCACTCCTTGGCTGCGACAATCCTTGCCAAGATCATCAACATCCTAACTTCTATGTAGAACAGCACAAAATATTGGTTTCCCCAATCTTCGTGGAAAAAATACGTCTCTTTTCAATTTCTCCCATTTCGTGCTCAATAACCTTTCTCACGCCAAACAATATCCACTATCCTTGATCTGGGCCGAATGAGGCTCTCATTCTAAGACCTAATATCTCCGATTTCCTATTTTGATTTAGCTTTCCTGATAACCTATGAAGTGCTCTACTTCACGATGTTAACCTTATCGAGCCTTTCAACAGTTCAATCAGATGCCTAATGCCAAGCATGTCTCAGCACAATATAACACCAAGCAGATTCAGACTCGACTCTCCACCACCGTATGAGGGAAATGCGAGAGGAGCAAATATCCAAGGAACCACAGAAAAAACAAGTCAAAAGACCATCGATATCACTCGTTTAATTAGGGGTTACGAAGATGGGATGAGGAAACACCAGGAAGTGGACATAGAGAATGCATTATCTTTCTCAATCTGGGTGCGTTACAACATGGCATCATTCACGGGAAAAGATACACTAAGTACATGTGCAGAACATCTTCAAGTCCACTATTGTGCAGGATTTTTCCGCCCAGTCCATGCCAGTGGCCTTCAACGAACCACTCTCCCAGTTGCAAAGACATGCACAAGACCTCGAGTATGCAGAACTGCTCAACACGGCCGTGGACTTGAAAGACCCTGTCAAAAGAATGCTCTACGTTGCAGCGTTCGTTTGCAGCAAATACGCCTCAGCATCCGAAGTTTACAGCAGATCATTTAACCCTCTCCTAGGTGAAACATACGAGTACGCCGATCCAGGGAAAGGATACAGATTCCTAGCAGAGCAAGTAAGTCATCATCCACCTATGTTGGCCGTTTGGGCGGAGTCAGCAAGATGGACGTACCACGGCGAATCCGCAACTCGGCATACGATCCGGCTTCAGTCCATTGACGTGGACCATGCTGGTACTTGGTTCCTTACTTTACGGCTGTTGGATGGGACAGAGGAGATGTATACGTGGAAGAAACCACTTATGTTTGTGAAGATGCCATTGGTTTCTGGCTCGCCGATTATCGAGCAATATGGCCTTATCAATATCAAGAATTGGACCATGGGAGAAGTATGTACTATCGATGGTTTTAAGGTAGCGACTGGTAGCGAGATCCGTGGGAGGATTGTTAGCGGGGAGGGAAAGCCGTGCGGGGAGTTGATTGGACATTGGAACGAGAGGCTCTGTGGTAGTATTTTCCTAGTAGACGCTGTCCGGGTCCCAAAGGATTTCGACAAGACGGACGATGCAAATAAAAAGGCCTTCGATTCCAGAAGTTCGTTTCCAATATGGGAGTCCAACCGGCAGCGAGCAAAGGAGGATCAGCTTCTCACGCCTTTTCTTATCGGTCTCAACGATCTTCCTGACAAGCTGAGGGCTTTCTTGCCACCAACGGACTCGAGATTGAGACCAGATCAGAGAGCTCTTGAGAATGGACAGCATAAACTTGCTGATGCGGAGAAAAAGAAGGCTGAGGAGCAACAAAGGAAAAGACAGCGGAGGAGAGAGGAAGATGGGCTGGAGTACGCACCGCGTTGGTTTAAGCGCCAAGAGGGTGAGGTCACAGGGGAAGAGTATTGGAAGTTTGATGTTAGGTATTGGAGAGTACGAGAGGGTAACGAAGGGGAAAGGTGGAAAGATATTGAAGAGATATTCTGCAGTTAGATGACCTACAACTTTTAAGTCATATATTTATGGAAGGTCGCTCAAAGAAAACCGTAGCGAGATCAAGATGTTTCTTGACCCCGCAAACATTGAAGCAGTGTGGGAGTGCGTCTCTAGGGAGGCAGAGGGTCTTGGTTATTCAGAATAGCTCGAATGCCGCAGCGTGCAGTCGACTTGCTGTAAAACAGATTTCTATGCTCAGCATATGCAAACACAATATGGTATCGTTCCCCCCAACGCCATCGCTAATGCAAAATACACAAGTTTCCATCATATACTGAATGAAGAAATGTAGTACTAAAAAGAATTAGCCTAATTTTCACAATGTCAGAGGGGGGGGGACGGGGGGTGGGTTCACAGTTAAAACAGAATCGTCAGAACCATCATCATAATTAGAGAGATAGACGTAGAGTATCAGAGCATGCTCATCAGCAAAGCCTGGGAGTGTCAGTACTAAGGAAGTCCGCATGGTAGAATACCCACATGCTATGACCCTGCCACCGAGCCTTCCAACACTGAGCACCTTTCCCCAGTCTCTACCGTCGATCCGAACAGTAGACCAAGCATCAGGGCCAGCAGCCTTCAGCTTCGTACTCGGATGATCCTCAACCCCATCCTCACCATCCTCCACTTGCCTCGGGTCAAGCTCCGGATTCGTCAAGCCAGTCCAAACACTCGAGATATTCAGGGCATCTGTCGAAATACTGAGCTTCAAGCTGCCATGCATATTCGCGGCTAACTCTAGCTTTGGCACCGCAGCCGCAGAACTAGCTCTTCCCGTCCCAGTCGTGGTAGCCATAGCCAGTTTTGTGAAACGATCCGAGATAGCTTTCAGCTGAACCAGAGATGGAAGAATGATGTGCGCATCCGGCTCCCTAACCCTAGGCTCATGAATCCCCTCGACACTATCCGCAGTCAAGACTCGAATAGGGATATTTTGCGTAACGATCGTCTCCCTATCTCCCATATTGGCGCCTAGATTCTCTTCCCGGAAAGCGTTGTCTCCGAACGGATCCGCATTTGCGCCGTTCAGGAACCCGTTCGCGCTATTGCCGCTGCTGATGGTGTTTGTGATGATGGTGAGGGAGAGGACTGGGACGCCATCTTTCTTCGTGAGGCGAATAGAGGCTGATGTCGCGTTTATGGCAGATTTCAGAGCGCGATGGAGGGGCAGGAGGGGTAGTTCGAGGTTGATAGTGTTGTTCTGGACAGCGGATTGGATGGTGTAGTCTTCGAATATGGAGTCGATTGACAGTACCCTGAGCTCTTCAGCTTCATATCATAGAGCGAGTAAGTGTAGAATACGCACGCCCATACTTGTGTACCTGTTTCTGGGATGATTGTGAAGCGTACATTGTCGTCGTCAAGCCGCACCCATGCTACTTTCCCGAGGGACGACAGTGAAGCTGTGAGCTCTGGCAGCGCGCGTCAGTAGATGTAGATATCTACGATGAGAGATTTGCTCACTCGAGAAGGTCTGGATATTTCGAACAGAAGTCTTGAACCTCATTTTGAAGAAACATATGGCTTGGCAGAAGCTCGAGACGCGATCCAGCGCTTACATACAGTATCGATTAGCGCCAGGTTCCCTGTAAATGCCTGCAGGAGCAGCTGGAGCCTACCTCACTCGAACTTTCTCCCAACGAGCACATCATCACATCATCTGAAGCGCACTTGGGTTTTATGGTTTTCTACGTACTTTAACATGCCACCTATGGCGTAAGCTATTACTACATAAAGAAATTGATAAAGTCCCGCCACCAAGGGACAACATAACCTGTGCGCTGCCGTCAGAAATCACCAATGCGCCAGGATACAAGCTGTCACTGTCTATCCATCCCGAGCAACGCCATGTCGCCTTTACTTCATAAGTCCCACCGCAGTAACATACGAAAATCGCAATATACTATGTCTGGACTGAGAGCAAACGCTTCAATATCTCTTTCGTGGTGGATATACGGCATTCATTCTCTCACCTTTGTTCTCCCTCTTTGCCTGATCATCGGCCTTGGAGACACTGGCGACCATACCAGGAAAGCGCTGTGCTGACATGGTGGAATAGACTTCGGCTTGGCCATTTCGGGAAGCAGGGCGAGTTACCGCATGTCGAGGCGAGATATCGGTCTTTTGCAGGAGAGACGTCCTCTTTGTCTTTCGGGTTGGGCTTACGGGCATGCTGATACTCATCGTCTCCCCCAGACCAAATCCACTCATGTGACCTGAGACGCGCTGGGATGCACCAGTCGGCATGGGCATGCTAAACTGTTGGTTTGCCTCGGGCATCTGGTGTAATCGTTCGAGAAAGGTTAGCGGCTGAGAATTCGCAGACCCAGGAACGAACGCGGGTGGAAGTCGACCAGTGTTGCGAAGAGATCCCTCAGCACGCCTGTCGGTGCAGTCTTGACTATGCGCACGTCTGGAAGTGGGTGGTACCATGAGTCCTGGGGAAACTGGCTCAGACTCTGCGTGGACCACCCCATTTCCGTTCGAAGCAGCGGCACCCTGAGCACTTGGTACCTCACTCGCAATGAATCTTCGAAGGTCCGCCTGCTGCTTATCAGCCTTCAACTGGGCTTGAAAATGTTCCTTGTATGTCATCTCCCTGGCAGGCTTCTTTTCGACCGCTTTGACTACCGTCATCACAGGCACTCTGATGGCTAACTCCTTGGTGGGCTTCTTCTCGGCCATCTTAGCCATCGTCATTCCGGCCTCCTGAGTGGTCTGCTGCCAAATCTGTTCGGGAGTTGGGGGCTCAATGTGAACAGGAATCCCAAATTGTTGCTGCATCGCGGCATCGCCACTCAAGAGATCACCTCGTAATGGTTGTTCTCCTCGTTCCTCCGAGAGACTGTTCTCTTCATCAAGCCACTTTGCATATTGCTGATTGGCCACTCTTTTCGTGCAGTTATGGCTACGTCTGACGCCTTCGAGAGTTGCTCGGGTATCCATATGCTCTTTAGGCAAGCAGTTGTTTGGATTCGAGCCTTCAAGTTCATATCTGACCGGCATGTAACCCCTAATATCGGTAGGAGGGAAGCCAGCAGGTAGTCTCACATTTGCCCCAAAACCATGATTGCTATTTTGCTTAACTGCGAGAGTAGCTTGTGGGTGACCATTCATGTGGCTGAGCGATCCAGGAGCAAATCTCTTTCCCATGCTAGCACCCCCAGAGAACTGAGCTTCTTGAAAGAACTGCGGAGCGGGGCTGTGCGTCTCTTTGAGGGTGCTTCTATGCATCTGGTTGTATTTCTCTCCATACAACTGGTCTGCATGAAGCTGGCCTGAGTTCATATGAGCATTCAGTGCGGCAGGGTGTTGTACGATATTGCCAGCTTGCTCTACGGGAATTTTGCTGAATGCGTGATCCGTCTTCAAGTTCTTCTTGGATTTGTGGATTTGTAGGACCTTGCCAAACATCTGTTCAGCTTGCTCGGTCTTCCGACGATGCTCTCTTGTCCTTGAGGTTTGATGATTCTGGTTGCTTGGACCACCGTTGCCGTTGCGATTGTCAGCGCCTTCCCTTCTATCATTTTCTGCTGCTTCCCCTTCTTCGACTTGGTCGATTTGTCCATTGGACCTATGAGAGTTTCCATTTCGAGATCGAGGTTTGTGCTGAAAGCCCTCAGGTGCTTTGCAGACACCAAATCGAGTATCATTCCCGTGTCCAGGGTGTGCCAGGCCTTTTAAGTCGCCTTTGTTAGTTGTCGAATATACCGAGACGAGGTTGGCACAAGACCCGTATATCGACGGGATTTGGAAGTAATTGCCGGATTCAAGGTGTACCACTTGCAAGGCATCCGGAGGGAGAAATTGTTGAGCAGGCAAATGTGCTTGTCGAAATCGATTAAAGGGGTCATTGTTGGTCAGCATCTGCTGGTCGTTTCCTTCGTCGTCTCCTTCTCTCAGGAATGCCATTCCGCTCCTCTCATAGCGAGACCTAGCCGCTCTGCAGTCTCTAATGATTGTATCGACCAGAACGACTTGGTTTGAGAACGGATGTGCGTACAGATTAAATTCGTCCACTGGATCCTGCTTGCTTATTAGTCTTGCCAAGGCGTTTAATGTTATTGAACTAACCAGAGGTCCAAAGGTCAAGCAAGTGCCATTCTCAAATGTACGGGTCTTTTGTGTTCCAGTTGGCCCTACTCTATGATATGCCTGTTATTGCATGTTAGTGCTTTCGATTGTATACAGGGTTGACTCTAATTTACTTGTGCTGCTCCCTCTGAAGGGGTGGCAGGTCGGCAAGGAACGATGAGCCCCCATGGCTGACTGCTGTTACCGGGCATCCTCCTGTTTCGGGGTTCAGAATATTTCTTTGAGATGGTATGTCGATCTGCTTTCTTCGTATCAGTAATCATTCAATAACGCCTGACAATCTTTGAAGAAGTAATAAAGGCCAGTCAATAAAGATGAAATATGTTGAAAGAGAAACCTGAAATTTTTGACTTGCTATACACCTCACTGTCTTGATAACTGCACTCTAGACCCTGAGACTGTTTCATCGGGAATGGCAGTTGCCATTCAGGTGTAGCGAGCGAACGCTTTCGTCAATCGAGCTCGCTCTCATTCAGGGGCAGGTACACGCCATCCGACTGGAAAGGCAACCGATTGCTCGTTGAATTCAGGGGCAAGCGAAAGCGACGCCGTCCCACTGGGAAGGCACCCTTCGTTAATTCAGGGGCATGCGAAAGCGACGCCGTCCCACTGGGAAGGCACCCTTCGTTAATCCAGGGGCATGCGAAAGCGACGCCGTCCCACTGGGAAGGTACCCCTCGTTATATTCAGGGGCAAGCGAAAGCGACGCCGTCCCATTCAGAAGGTGGCCGATCGATCGCTCGGTGCACCCAAGAGCAGGTAGAAGCAATGTTATCCCAACATATAATTGATTGTTTAGGGGTAGGTGAAGGTAACGCCGTCTCGGGAGGTCATCTATTGCTCAGTGGTAGGTAAAGGCCACGCCGTCTTAGGGGTCACCGATTGTTCAGTGCCCTTCACGGATAAAGCAGTACTAAGGACTGACAGTGGCCTACAGATCACCAAGCTGGTGTCCTCTGGCATACCTTTGAGGGCATACATGACTTGTAAAGCCCTGACACTAGCTTGGAAGGAGGGGGGTGGGGGTGTGTACCAGATCGAGATTCAGTGGCCTCAACGCGACTCTCCAAGACGCGTTTCTGTCCAGTAAATAAAGAATAGCTAACGTACCTGAAGCTTCTGAATAGCTTTGCTGTCTTTGCCAGGCAACGAGAACCTCCAAGTGGGGTGGTTCCATGATCCTCAGAGAGGAGATGTTCGTGTTGTGTGAAGGTTGGATTGGAGACGCGAAGTCGAGACCGTTGGAAAAATTCTAGATCCCTCTCCTCTTAGGTGACCTCTGTTGAAGACAAGGCTGTTCGTGCAGTTCTTGCAATAAAAGAGACCGTGCAGATGATGCGGTCCTGCAATCCTCGCACAGAGGAGATGAGATCGTTGTGTCGTGAGGAGGTTGTGGTGGAGAAGTGAAGTAGAGATAATAAAAAAAAAATCTAGCTAATCGCCTATTGGCTCCCCAGAGATAACGAACTTGACGCCTTGTGAGAAGGCTAGCTTGCCAATGCTCTTTTCTGTTTACTTTGCTTTGCTAGTAATGCCTTACCAAATTAATGATGATTCTAAGAAATTCTAGGAGGATGATCAAGAACCTAGAACCAAATACCTCAATCCCAGCGTAAAAACCTCCTCTTAGTTGAATCCTCTGATCAAGATGTACTGATAGTTTTTAAACAAGCATTTGGCAGGAACCGGAGGAGAATACATTTGAGGCCTTCGAGCCCTTCGAGATCTAGACGGCAATGCACCTTTAAACTTGCAAGGATGTTTCCAAGAATATTGTCTTGGCTTCTGAAGCCAATGGAGCCTTTACACACTTTTTTTAGGCCTTGAGCGTAAGGGGCTGGGAATAGACTCGTGCTGCTGGCTGTGTTTTTTGTGGAATCACGTCCAAGCGAATGTGCTCCTGTATACCCATCTAAAGATGCATCCCTTGTGGCATAATCTGTATTAGGTATACCTGCGTCTTGGACCTAGCGACCCTTTGGCACCTACAACACAGTGGGAAGGACTTGAAGGCAACCAGGGGGCTGCTAGGAGGAGGAGGAGGAGCCATATTAGACGTTGGATATGGAGAGACAAGATGCTGTTTGTTGAGTTCTACCTCTGGACCTTCGAGGTATTTATAGAGCTCTGGGCCTGTCCCACTTCTTGCTAATCTCTGTTCATCTCGTTTGCCTTTCGTATAAGCTCACTCATTCTAGGAAGGGCAAGAAGTACAAGATGTCAAATACTCCTCAATTCCTATGCTACTTCTTCTTAAAGCTTTTAGAAGTAATCAAGGAAAATAGTAACTTCTCGGAGACCGCCTTTCCTTCAACACAATCCGGAATCCTCCTGGAGGTATGAGGTCTGCCAAGCTACTCCCGAATACAACTTAGCGACAGTATTCTTCCCAGAAAACAGACTTCATCGTGGGTTCCCAGTAGGGATCTTAAGCTAGGTTGTCTACTAAGTAATCGAAAAATTGCTCCTTTCTAGTCTTCTTTAGTCTCCGCTAACGTTAATATTGTTCGCAGCAACTCTAGACATCCGATGTTCGCAATAGTTCAGCTCTAATAATTGACGGATCGGCGAGCGACATCATACATATCTTCACAGAGAGAATTGGACATTTGGAGGTTGGGAGACGCAGGCAGAGAATTTGCACGGGATCTACGACACGATATTATTGAACTCTAATACTGGGATGCGGTAGATTGGGAACAAATGGCCCTCGCCGAGTGGAGGACGTTCGTTGTAACTTCTCTTCAGCCCTAGGTAACACCGAGCCTGGGACCTACAACGGAATATGATACTGGTGCATCTCTTGGTCGGTCACATTTGCCCGGGCTCTGATGGACGTCGGTAGTCTCAGCAAGCTCCGAGAGACTTGCCCGCAGCCGGCAACATCGAGCTTGAAGACGAGGAGGTGGCTTAGAGGCATATTTCTAAGAATGAGCGGGAAATGATTTAAGCTCACGGCTGCTGATTCAGTGCTCCTTGGAAGCGACTTCTTAGTTTTCCGTCTTGATACTGTGAGCATAGATCTACGGATTAGCATACTCCAAGAAAGACTATTAAGCGGATCATCGATACTGTGGGCAAGGAGGACGAGACGAGTGCCTATTCCATCTCTTGTCCAAAATCACTCGAAATAGTGATTAAACTGGTATTGTTCTGCAAAGAAAGTTTCTTTCGGGTCTTTAGAGCTCGAAACAATCCTCAGCCATCGAGTATGCGTTATTACTCTAGCACAAATGTTCTACAATCTCATTATCAACCGATTAGGTGTTCTAACACTTCCTGACGAAAACCCCCATTCCAATGACCACGTGACACACTCCGCTGAAGTCGAGCCAAGCTACGCTAAGCCACCTCATCTGACCCCCCTTTTGCTTGCTTCTCCAGCCACACCCATGATCTCCCTTTTAGTCCGACACACCTCCCTTTCGCTCTACATCCATAACCGAGTCTCATGATCGGCCAATCACAAGACCATCCTCGCTTTCGCACATTGGCCATCACATCCGAGAGAAGAGATACAGAAGTCAAGACTGCGAACGCGGACGCGAGTCAGTCGATTAGTAGAAGGTTGCTTATCTGTGTTACCACCCTTTCGTTCGTGTTTCAGGATTGGAAAATTCAGGTGCCAGTGTGGCTGCTGATTGAAGAGCATGACTTTTAGCTTTTACCCGTATGAGAGAGTGGGATAGCACGAATCAGGTTTTATGGAGGAGTGACGTTGAGAAAGACTTGAATTCTTTGAGTGTCTCGAGAAGATCTGTATATCGAATAGAATTTATTTCGGGTAGTGAGACGGGTATATCGAGAAGTTTGCCTTCTGTTTCCGCTTATGTCAGATACTGAATGGGAATGCGGTGTTCGAAGGTGGTGGAGGACGGGAGTGTGCATCAGATGCAGTATGAGATGCACGAGAGGCGATGTCTTGCTTGTTTGCCCACACCCTCTTTGAGTAGTTGTCAGGGGAAGAGTCAGGTATGGCTAGCAGCGTTGGATGTCATGGCAAGGCTTGGTCATGACGAAGATGGATGTCTTATATTACCTGGACATACGGTCATCCTTCCATTTCTTATCTTTCTTCCTCTTTCACAGGATGGTCTTAAAGCTGGGACGGGGTCCAGTAAATACCAGACGTTTCCCCCATCCCACACAAGTGCTTGATGGAAGTTGTTTGCTGGCTGGACGAGTCTTCGATGCATCATTACATCAACATGGACACTCCAGTCTCTTCCCCGTCAGCATCAGCAACGCCATCAGCGGTGCTTGCTTCACCTCCACCTCCACCTCCACCTCCTAGTCCCAGCTCTAGCCTCATTTTCTCATGGCTACTTCCCGACCAAGACGAAAACCACTGTACAATCTGCAACGAAGTCCTCTCCGAGGCATGTGGTGATGAAACAATCGAGACACCATCTATCCTCCCTTGTGGCCATATCTTTGGCAACTTGTGCATCTCCCGGTGGCTGCACGACTCCACACATCAGAACTGCCCTATATGTCGTCGTCGAATGACCTATCGTTCTTGCGGCCACACTGTAAAGCCGCTTCCAGTTGCAGGGAAGCCGACACTGGTGAAGGAGCAAGATATGCAGGAGAAGTGTTTACTGTGTAGAGAAGGAGGAGAAGAGTTGAAAGAGAAGATGAATTGGGTGAAACAGAGAATGGACGCAGAGGTTCGGGCGTTAGAAGGGCTTAGGGTGCTGAGAATGACGAGAGGATTCGCTTCTTTCGGGGGTTTGTTTTGTGGAGGAAGTGGCCCTAGAGAAGATTTTGAAGGCAGGGCGGGGGAGAGTAAGAAAAATTGGGAGGCTGAGTGTAGGAGGTTGGAGGAGAGTATAGTTAGCAAGAGACGTGAGTGGTGATTGAGGAGTTTGGGAAGGAATGGTCCTCGAGGAGAGGATATCTGGAGCTGGTAATGGCGGCAATATTTCGAGATACCCTTCTTTCGTTTGTTTCTTTGTAGGATACCCATGTGACAAGTTTTTGGCCGTCTTATAGCGTTTCGGAGAGCGGTTTTTGGTTCAGACTAGTATAGAAGTTTCCAGAGACCCGTATAATGAATATTTTCTATCAAACAACCGCGACGGCACTTGATACACTCACTGGCTCAGTGAAGCGAGGAAATAGGAGAGGGCTGCCTGAATTTAGGCACATCAGAATTGTTTGCTGCGCCCTTTTGTTTTGCTGTATTATTTGGACCGTATGCTTTTCGTCGCTCTGCTCGGTCCCTAGACGTGGATATGGTGGGTAGGATGTATAATTCTGGCTCGAATAACTCTCAGACGCTATCACAGTCTCTCCACTTGCGACACATCAAGAGCTTCCCTTCTCAGCGTGACAAACTTCTCCGGTGTCCAGCGTCTGGCAGATCATTCTCCTCATCGCTATCGTCGCTATCATCCTTGAATCCTTCCTCTAAATCACGACTGAGCCTTCTACTGTCGAGATCTCTCCCTCTGCGAGCATCTAGAGACAACGCTTCTCTGCGACCGTCGTCCACTTCATACAATTCTTCTCCATCCTCGTCATCGAAGTCGCTGCCAGAGCCATCTTGTGCACTAACTGTGTATCGCTCGCCTCCAAAGTCTCTCCTCCAAGTAGAAGGAATCAGACGTGAAACGAGTGCCGCTTGTATTCTTTGTCGCAACGAGGTAGTCTCTGTTGAGATCCTGTCTAGTGGCAGATATGAGCTATATCTCCCTCTGTATCGTTTCCATATTGGCACGACAGCGTACGAGATGATGAGGTAAATAATCAGAGAGATAAGAGCAGGAATGATCAACGTCTATTCACATTGTCAGCCATACCCGCCCATTCTGAGACAAGTGCATACCTTGAGAAGTGACCACAGCCCCATCCCGTCTTCTTCCGGAATCTCGTCCTTTGGAGCAGGATGCGGGAAATATGCGCCTCTGTTCTTGTTGGCTCTTTCATATACCATTACCGCAGACTGCCGCGTGGTCCTGGCTGATGGGATCAGCGTCACTGAGCCGAACCCCTATTGTTGAACGAGGATATACTTTGATATGTACAATATGTACAGTAGCGGCAAGCGCCAACCACCAATATACACAGTAGAGCTGTTGTGAGGTGTCTTGATTGATATTGAGGTCTCTACAATTACAAGTTGCGCGCGGCTGTAAGTGTGGGTCAGCGGGATCAAGGCTCCGACCTCCGTTCAGGCCTAATTTTGGTAGGAGACCCAGGGGCCTTTTGAGGCTAGCCCCTTTCGAGTCCCAATTGGAGAGCCCAAGTTCAGGAGAGAGTATGGAGATTTCAAGATCGAACACAACTCATCAACGCTCGCTCCTTCAACGTTTTGAACACGCTCTCTTCCCTCTCCTTGCCACCGCTCTCTGCTATTCATCGCCTCACGCTCCGTTTCTGTGAACACGGTCTGTGCCCATCGAAGTGTTTGATATCGATGCAGCCCTGAGGAGACTGTTTCAGCCCTTGACTAAACGAATTAAACATTATCGACAAGGGCATTGCGGCCGGCGATAGCACGAACTTTCTCCAGATTCTCACTTTTTGCTCTCGAACATAGCTTCAGTACCATTTTTGCGTTCCCGCGTTATTGTGAACTTATAATCTTGGGTAAGAGCGAAACCTCCTCGGGCATTTTATCAACATCCTTTCCGACGTTCAGCCTTGAATCCTCCCACGTCGCAGACCTTAGGATATTCATGCTGACCCATCATCTAATGCAGCATCGGTCTGAGGACACCAGTTTACGCGGCTCGAAGACACTCACTGGACCTCGATGAGGCATAATGCTAAGGAATTAGTTCTGAGACATCGGAGAACACAACAGCAGTAGAACTGGTCAAGGGGAGGCGCACCACCCGTTGACCAGGACTGGGGATCCACAAGCCATTGCAATCTGATGATTGAAACGTCTGACTTGACAGCAACCTACCATGTCATCAGCGGATAAGGGAAGACAGTCGTCTGGCGGCAAATCTTCCTTCTTCTCCAGGTCTAGCAAGAAGGACAAGAGAAATGCCAGCGACGAAGGCAAGCTGGGCGCAGATCTCGACCGGGCCAGCAACTACTCAGGATCACGATCGTCGCGGCATACGAGAGGCTCCTCAGTTGCGTCAATAGACCGGCCTAATTCGCCTGGCGCGGATCAGACTGGATTGAATATGATGGCCGGAGTGATCACATCTATTCCTTATGACAGCGTGATGGCAGACAGCAAATCGCCAATACCTGTTGACTACTTACCAAGGAATGATCAAATGCCTGCCCGAAGAGAACCTCAGCCGCACCACTTGAATAAAGGCGGGAGCGATTTTCATCAATATCCGTCCTTCGATCCCTCCTCATTATCAAATGGCAGCTCTCATCCATCAGGGCCACGGCCTCCACCTCAAGTGTCAAATATTACAATGGCATCTACTGGCAATCGCACGACTCAACTACAGCAGTGGGGGCCTGGTAGAGCATCCGGCGCAAGCACAATGACTGGACACAATTCGAGATATGATTCATATTCTACTAACCAATCTTCAACGTATGGGCGCAGCTCATATGATCAATCGAGCATGGACAGCAGTACGGAGCGTTCGAGCGTTTTCTCATCTGGCAGCTCATCGAGGACCGCTATGCCATATTCGAATTCCAATAGCTCATTTGCTAGCACTCTATCGCCTTCTCATGCGCCGAGAGAATCGCACCGCCTCACCAAATCCCCGCATCACCAACCCTCAGCGTTCGACTCGAGTTCATCTTTTGGGCCTGGTGGGCAACCTGACGATAGAATCGTCGAAGAGGAATTTCTGGCTTTGATGCAGAAGCGAGGATGGCACCACTTGCCAGAACAAGCGCGGCGTCAAATGATGGCGTATCCTTCAGCGAAGAAATGGACACTGGTATATCAAGATCGCTTGACAGAGCATCAGGGTGAACAAAAGCGCCGAACGGTAGCGAAGAACGTAGGGCAATATGGGCAATATGGCAGAGAAATGGAGATGCTTGCCAACGCAGAAGAAGAGGGCACCCCAGAATGGTTCGTGAAGAAAGTTATGGATAATAGTATCTCGGCGAAACAATTGCAGAGTCTTGCTGTCAGTTTGCGAACACAACCAATTGGGTGGGTCAGGACTTTCGTGGAATGCCAAGGTCAGGTAGCACTCACAAATGTGCTTGGAAAGATCAACCGGAGACAAGCTCAGGGTCCTGCGCCGGCTGATGGGTCAACGAGTGACAAGGACCTGGATCGAGAGTACGATATCGTCAAGTGTCTGAAGGCGCTCATGAACAACAAATTTGGAGCGGATGATGCTTTACATCACCAACAGGTCATTGTTGCCTTGGCTACCTCCTTGATATCCCCAAGACTAACGACAAGAAAATTGGTCTCTGAGGTTTTAACATTCCTGTGCCACTGGGCAGATGGCCAAGGTCATCTTAAAGTCATCCAGGCTATGGATTATGTCAAGAATCAACATGGCGAGAATGGTCGCTTTGATGCATGGATGCGTGTGGTCGAGGTCACTGTTGATGGTCGGGGCAAAATGGGTAGTCTTGTTGGAGCCAGCGAGGAAGTCCGAAGCGGTGGCATCGGCATGGAGAACCTTCTCATGGAATACGCCGTAGCTACGCTGTTTTTGATCAACATGATTGTGGATGCTCCTGAAAGAGACCTCCAGCTCCGTGTTCACATTCGAGCACAATTCACAGCATGTGGAATCAAGAGAATCTTGACTAAGATGGAGGGCTTTCAGTACGATGTTATCGACAAGCAAATTGAGCGATTCCGGACCAACGAGGCCATTGACTACGAGGATCTTTTGGACCGAGAAAACAGCAGTATGAAGGATAGTATCGAGGGCGATGTTAAAGATCTCACTGATCCTGCTCAAATCGTTGATGCTATCATGTCAAAAGTGCAAGGAAGCAGGACGCAAGACTACTTTGTATCCGCTCTTCAACACCTCTTACTTATCCGTGACATCGATGGTGAGGAGCGATTGCGGATGTTCCAGCTTGTGGATTCTATGCTCAGCTATGTTGCCATGGACCGGAGACTGCCTGATATGGATCTTAAGCAAAGTCTCAATTTTACCGTGCAGAGTTTGCTTGACAAACTTCACACGGATTCAGAAGCTCGTCAGGCCCTCGATGAGGCACTGGAACAGCGTCAAATTGCTGACTCGGCGATGGCTGAGCGTGACGAAATGAAAGCCCAAATTGAGCTCGGGGCGGATGGCTTGGTTGCAAAGTTACAGAGGACCATTCAAGAACAAGCCCAATTTATTGAGGCTCAGAGACGCCAAGCAGATGCCCTGAAGGCCGAAGTAGAGAATCTCCAAATGGTTCGTGCAAAAGAGGCTCAAAGAAATGAGCTGGAAACTAGAGAACTGTATCTCATGCTTCGTGATGCTCAAGATATTGCTGCTTCGAACGCTGCTAAGGGTGCAACCGGTAGCTTAGCGCAAAGCGATCCGTCCCAAATGAAGGGTATCCTTGACCGTGAGAAGCTTATGGACCGCCTTGAGATGCAGATCGAGCGGCAGAAAACCCAGTACAAATTGGAGGGTAGAGTCTGGGGTGATGCTGCTGGTCCTTCTGATCGTTTGCGTGCACTTCGTGAAGAGATGGATGGAGAACGACCTGCTGGAGGCGCTACACCACCAAGAGATTTCACAAACAGCATGCTTGGAAGTGTTACTCGTCAAACAAAGATACCTCGCAAACCTATCAACTCTCAAGAAATCATTCCCGAGGATGAAGACATTGAAGATGGTATGGTTTATGAGAAGCCAAGACTTGTTGAGCTTAGGCGGCCCAAGCAAGCACCTGGATACCTGGACGAGATAAACTCCAAAGTCAAGCGTTACGATGCAAGCGATGACGAGGAAGGTGATGGTGTTACTACCGGACCCTCACATCCAAGTCTTGAGTCAAATTCGCCGAGAACGCCCAATGATGATATTACGTCGAATAAGACGGAAGGCTTCAATGGTCCTCCACCACCTCCTC
The DNA here is from genome assembly GCA_003988865.1 of Phialocephala sp. D728. NCBI lineage: Eukaryota > Fungi > Ascomycota > Leotiomycetes > Helotiales > Mollisiaceae > Phialocephala > Phialocephala sp. D728. The sequence goes on from QYAJ01000002.1 coordinate 573,362, forward strand.
CACCACCTCCCCCACCACCAGGATTCAATGGCCCGCCACTGCCTCCTCCACCTCCACCACCACCAATGCCTGGAATGTCTGGCCCACCACCTCCTCCACCACCGCCAATGCCAGGATCTATGATGCCTCCCCCACCGCCACCTCCCCCAATGCCAGGCAAAATGTCAGGCAATTTCCTTGCTTCCCAACCAACTTATGCAGCTGTCCCTACTCTTGGGTTGCCTGTTGCTAGACCCAAGAAGAAGCTCAAGGCCTTGCATTGGGAAAAGGTCGATACTCCACAGACGACTCATTGGGCAGCACATGCTCCTACTCCACAAGAGAAGGAAGAGAAATATGCCGAGTTGACACGGAAGGGCGTTCTTGACGAAGTTGAGAAGCTCTTTATGGCCAAGGAGATCAAACAGCTCGGGAAGAGTGCAAGCAAGAAGGAGGACAAGAAACAAGTCATCTCCAGTGACCTGATGAGAACTTTCCGTAAGTGCCCCATTTCTGTTGTTGCTACAGTGGCTAACCAATTACAGAAATTTCACTGGCCAAGTTCTCATCATACTCAGTTGAGAGAATTGTGCAAATGATCATCCACTGTGACAAGGAGGTCTTGGATAACAGCGTTGTCATGGAATTCCTGCAGAAGGAAGACATGTGTAACATCCCCGAAAACACCGCAAAGGTGATGGCACCCTATAGCAAAGACTGGACTGGGCCGGACGCCAATAAAGAGAACCGCGAGCAAGATCCAGCAGAGCTCACTCGAGAAGATCAGATCTACTTGCAGACCGCATATGAGCTTCACCATTACTGGAAATCGAGGATGCGAGCTCTTGCATTGACACGGACATTCGAACCTGAGTACGATGAAGTTTCAGAGAAGCTCAAACAGGTGGTGGCTGTGTCAGAATCATTGCGAGATTCCGTATCGCTCATGAACGTCCTCGGTCTCATTCTGGATATCGGTAACTACATGAACGACTCCAATAAGCAAGCTACAGGATTTAAGCTCAGCTCGCTCGCGCGCCTTGGCATGGTTAAGGACGATAAGAACGAGTCGACATTTGCCGACCTAGTGGAGAGAATTGTACGAACACAGTACTCCGAGTGGGAACGCTTCACTGATGATATTGCCGGGGTTGTGACTGCCCAGAAGCTGAATGTCGAGCAGCTTCAACAAGATGCCAAGCGCTACATTGAAAATATCAAAAATGTTCAGATGTCACTTGACTCTGGAAACTTGAGCGATCCAAAGAAATTCCACCCACAGGACCGAGTCAGTCAAGTTGTACAACGATGCATGAAAGATGCTAGGCGGAAGGCTGAGCAGATGCAGCTATATTTGGAGGACATGGTGCGAACTTATGATGATATCATGGTGTTCTACGGTGAAGATCCTAATGACGACAACGCAAGGAGAGAATTTTTTTCCAAACTTGCTATCTTCGTCACAGAATGGAAGAAGTCGAGAGAGAAGAATATTCTTTTGGAGGAGACTCGCAGGAAAAACGAGGCTTCGATGAAGCGAAAACATGCTCAGCTGAAAATCAACGGTGCCGCGGATACAAGCGCACCAGACTCGCCTGTCTCAAGTGGAGCGATGGATACTTTATTAGAGAAGCTGCGTGCTGCGGCGCCTCAAACTAGAGATCAACGAGATCGCAGGAGGAGAGCACGTCTTCAGAACAGGCACCAAGTTCGTGTTGCTTCAGGCCAGAAGATACCGGATCCGGATGAGATCCCAGAGGCTGAAGCTGCTCTACTCAGTCCTGAGTCTATCAGTACCGAAGGCTTGGTCAGTCCCGACCTACCCAAGGAGCTCAACGAGGATGATATCGCAGTACGAGCTGCTTTATTACTCCAAGGAATCAAGGGCACAGATGGAAGTGAAGATCCAGAAGCTGCTGAGCGGAGAGAAAGTCAACGTCGTTCACGAAGAAGAGAGAATGCGGACGAAGAACGAAGAGCCCGTCGACGCCGAAGAGAGAAAGCTACTAGTACATCTGAAGCTCCAGCTGCAGGCGAGGAAGGCTCAAATGCAGCTGAAGAAGAACCTCCTACTCCTCAGACAGCTGAAATGCCAGCCGACGAAGAGGGAAAGAAAGAAGCACCGACTCTAACAACAGTCGTGAGTCCACCGAGTCCTGAAGGGAGTGAGAAGAAACCGATCAAGATCGATGATGATTGAGAAAAAGACCTTTGGTGATGAGTTAAGGAGAATGTGTAATGTTTAGTAAGGATTTGGTAATGCGGTTATGATGCGATGGATGAGACGAGAAGGATCACATGGCAGACCAACCGCGGATTGTGCTGATGGGCACACAATTGTACCGCAAGGTCTAGTGTCTGAAGGCAGCAAAAGCTAGTTCAGCGTTCCGCACCATCAGGCATGGGGAGGGATGGAGTTGCAAATGATGTTTCGGGAGACGACTCGAACTCAGGTCACTGCTCAAACTGGAAGGCAGAACGTGTAGTATAAGTGTGGAGTAGTGTACTTTTCTGTAAGATGCTCGGTTTCAAATTTCTGCATAGCGTGCGAGGGGGCATTACTCGCCCCTCGAAATTCGACATAGCCCAGCGTAGCTCTGGGTAGCAGCTGGACGGCAGGAGTTTTTAGCTTCAAACTTCAGTTCAATGAAGATAGTAAATCGAGTTGTGCAAATATTCATCCTACCGTACTTTTGCGTTGTGAAGTGTCTGTTTTGTCTCGAGGGCCATGCTGGGAAGTCTCCCAAATGTAGAACGTTGGTCATTACTGTGCTCTCTTTAGAACTGAAGCTGGATCTCGCCAACATTTACGTTCTAAGCATCGAAGTTGCATCCATCGAAAGCTTGCTTTGGCTGATGTCCACTTTTCTTGGCATTGAAGTTGAAACGCAGATCACGAAACTCTCTCCGGACCTGGCTTCAAGGTGTAATTTAAGACGAGGCTGTGAACTCAGGGAGAAGTTGAGACTCAAGACCATCCATTCCAACCTTCGATAGGCTAGCATGGCACAGCTATAAAAACCCCCCTACAGCTCGCCACGACGTTCCTTCTTCAGCAACACAACCTCCACTCGACAACTACTACAGCCTCAATTAACCTTCCAAGTCTTGAAAGTTGGCAAGGCCGTATCTTACTTGGATATAGCCTCCCCTCAACAACCACTACAACCTCCATCACCCTTCCGATCCTTGAAACTTGGCAAGGTTTCATTGCCTTTCTTGGTCTCAGGAGCATAGCTAGGTTCTTTTGGGACCTCATTTTTAAGTTTTACGTTGCTGTTCATTTCGATAGTCCGAAGACTAATCATGAGCTTGTGATGCATATGATTTCTAAAGCCCTGTACAAAACTTCGAGGCGCCATTTCTTGACGGTCATCATTCGAATTTTCCCTTTAGCTCTTTCGAACCCAACGGTAAAGGTCTTGGTGACACTGCCTGGCCCTTCCTTGAATGTCCCTACTATTTTCTACCTGACTGCTACCTCATATCTGCCTCTCAAATTGTCGGTCAACGGGAAGAGCATCTGGGAGAAGTGGCCTAGCTGACGTGCATCTGTCCTCATCATAGCGATCCTCAAACAGGGAGATGATCAGTATGAAGTCCGAATCAAGTGTTACCCAAACAAGACTTACTTTGATGAATACATTAAAGGTGAAGCACGCGAGAAGTCTGGTGCAATCAAATGTGAACACTACATTGCGGGTGAACAAGGCGAGAAGTTTACTATTGAAATCACACTCCACAAAGGCTTCGATTTTGGCAAGTATGATCCTGTCTAGGCTCAATTTCGGCTATCCGGCCACGCAACACTCTTTCAAGGATCAATATCTTCAAGCCAGCAAACACCACAGTTCTTCAATCATCAATCTCAAGGGGACTAGAGTATGCTGATGTCAAGATCGGTGGCCGCAAGATGTTGGGAACCAGGTTTGCGTTTCGAGGACTCACAATTGGTAAGTATCCACCTAACAATTGGACGTCGGCTGTACCATGGCTGATTCGTAATTATAGGCCACAGCTTAGAAATGGAGACGGGCGTTATGGAAACCAAGCCAGAAAGTCTTGGCTCCTTCGTTATTAAGATGTGGAAGGTCAGATGGGAGATGAAAACGTTCATAAATTTGGACGACCGCAAGGAGAAGGGACTGATTGAGAACAACAAGACGAACGAACAAAACCTCTGGGATGCGCAAAAAGTTGACGAAGATAGATTCGTCAAGGATGTAATCACACAGGCTGTGGGGTCAGTATTCTATGTCTGTCACTGACGTAGTGCTAATTCTGCGCTACAGATTTGCTAGGGGCGACCAAAACCAAAACCAAAACTGCACTCCTCGATGCGTTTACCACGAACACTCTCAACTACCCCGGCACATTTAAAGCCTAAAACTAAAAACGTTGCTATAGAAGGGCCGCATTTAAAATTTATCTTCAATTACAGAACTTCAGGTAGAGGTTGAACCCTTATTGATAGCATTATCATTGCTAACGAAGGCGCAGAATGTCTAGAGCGAGTTGGCTTCGTCAAATACCCACTCCCTCTCTACCTCTATGCTTGGAACGACCTTGACGTAAAAGAACGAACACAAGCTCTTGGGAATCTCCAAACTATCAATAAAGAGCAGTTCACCAGGTATTAAAGTGGTCATTTAGTGCCGAAACCAGGCAAAGACCAAAAGAAAGATGAACATAAAGAATAGTGAGCCTAGACCAAGATTTATGCCTGGGAAAGAGAGCTCACATTCAATGATATGAAGGTAAGTTCGTCAAAACTTTGGCCCCACTTAAGCTAACACAGGTCCAGAAAGCCAAGAAGGATCATGAGAGAGGTGAGGTCCAAAAGCAGTTTGAGAGCAACATCGGCGAAATCATCTCTCTCGTAGACGACGAAACGGTCGAAAACCTCAAACCAAGCATCGAAGGCTCCAACCCAAGCAATAACGATATTACTGAATCAGATTAGTCCAATTTACCCAAGTCATTCGCTTCGAACGCAGGTTGCAAGATCAAGAAGGTGCAGAGGAAGAAGAAAGCATCGAAGAAGGGTCCGTTTTCCGAAATGGTGGATTTAGACTAGGGCACTCAAGCTTCTGGTTACGAAAACCACCAATAACGGGATATTCATGGATCTTCTTTATGAGCATTGCTAAATCATCACTAAACAACATTAAATAATGTCTGAAGAACATATTCTCCATCTTCTTTTCAGACTTCAACTCATATTACTTCTACTATTCAATACGTAACGGCATACTAGACATTAGAAAATAAAAGTAATATTCATTGCAATATTTCCTTGCGTGACATTGAAATGGCATGTGTGAGAGTATAAGAGTCGTTCCCTTCAGCCCTGTTTGGGGATGTTTCTCATCTTGGTTGAATGTCTTTCTGGCATTCTAGCATTCTCCTGCTGCTAAGTCTTGTTTCCCGATCATTTGTATATCATTTTTCAAGAAAATAACCTCCATAACTGCTATTTTCGTAACCGAAGACGAGCGAGCATGCTTCGTGGCTATTGCATGAGAACAGGATGAGATGGGATTTGGCAAATGTCCTAACTATTTTGGGACGTTCAAAGGAACCGATTCTGCCCCTCATCATAGCTCAAACCTTAGAAATATATCTAAACTCGAACTCGTCCATAATCTACCCAATTCACTTTCACAGATATGTCAGGAGCTTTGCATTTGGCAAGTTCGTGTCGTTCGGCTTCATTCGCTTGTTAATAAATCCTACAGGCCCTTCATCACTTGATTCTTCCTTCCCAAATCTCAACAATGTGACATCCTAGGGTGACCTTAACGCAAAATATTTTGCGCTTTTAGGCTAGTAGTGTCTCGTTTCCCCAATTCTGTTGATTGTACGTTATTTTCTTTGTTCTCTCTTCTTCTAGAAATGTCAGATACTAGCACCAACATTAGCTCATGACGTCCTTCAGTGGCGCGTTCGAAGCATCACCGCTAAGTAAAACAGTTGGATTTAGTAGAGCCCGTGCTGACTTTTTCTTACTATTCAGGCTTTCATTGCATCCCCTGATCCTCGAGAAAAGATAAAGCTAAGCCAGAACGAACTCGATTCCGCCAGCACGCGTTCTACGAACCCATGCAAACATGGCGATCCTTTCCAAAGAAATTAATCAAGTAGAGGTTCGCATTCGGAGACACCCACTGAACACGTACTTTGACGAGTACGTCAAGCTCGGGGACCGTGAGAAGCTAGACGCAACGTCTTCCGAAAGATATATCATTCCTGAGCCAGGTATGATGTATGAAGTCGAGGCAACTTTGAAGAAGGGTTATCAGTTTGGGAATTGCAAATCAGTCCATGTGGCATTACGCCTCCCTGGCTATGCTACTACTGTCTCATCTCTTGAGCTGTATCGGCCCAGGGACTGTGAGATGGGAGAGCTACTGGAAGAAGACTTGACTATCTACTTATCCTATACACGCAACGTACCAGTTAATGGAAGACTTATGTCGGGGTCCCGATTTTGCTTTCAAAATCTCTCGGTGGGTGAGTACGATAATTCGTGTTGAGTCATGAGCCCCAAATAGCTGATTTCATACCACAAGACGAGGAACTTGAGAACGAGACAGATATCATGGGCGTTGCTCCGAAAGACCTTGCTTCTTTAACAGTCGAAATTCGTAGGCTCACATACGAGCTGAGACCACTGACCCCTCAAGAGAAAGAGAATAAGAAAGAGAATATGTACAAAAATTCGCAGGCACAAGTTCGTCATCTTTTAATGTAGTAGACAATTGCTGACGAGTGCCTACAAAATAGCTAGCAGGTCGGGGGCAGAAACCTTGGGAAGCGAAGAAGATTGATCCGCAAAACTACAAGAAGCATGGCATCACAAATACGACGGGGTACGTCATGTTTCTTTCACCCTGAATCTGCACATCATTAAAAAATATTTAGCCTTATTGGAGGACGTGTCTCGGAGTCTTCGGGGTCTCTCTATAGTAGAGATAATCTAATTGGGGGGTTCCTTTGGAATTCAAGTTCTCTTGTCGACCTCAAGGTATGTAGACCTTCTTTCTGCTGAAGCAATCACAATAACATCAGTTCAGAGTTTCTGGAACAAGTCAACATCGAGCGAGATCCACCGCCCTTGTACAGTTTTCCCTGGGAGCAACTTGACAATGACGAAAGAAAGGTCGCCTTCATGAAGCTTCAAGATGTTGTCATTCGGCGGGTACAAGGCTTCGGAAATATTATCAGGGATCCTGTACATGACCCAGTGGAGTGGGAACACTGGAATCGTCTGGAGCCTTTCGAAAGGCGCACCGCATTCAAGAAGCTGCAGGTAAGTTTCGTAAAGTTTAAACTCCGAGCCAGACTTGATAAATCATCTAGAGGAATTACAAGGAGTACAATCGTCATGAGGTCCTTAGCGAGCTAGCAGAAACCCGCTCGGCCAAGATCATCGACCTCGAAAGTAATGATTCACAACTCATAGAGCCACATGGCCGTGCAGCACCAGTCATCGTGTTGGATTCTCCACCGAGGCCAAGCAATTCTAGAAAGAGAACGCGTACACCTCAATCCTTAAGTATATCGAGGGCACATATCAAAGAGGAGCAAATAGATCGAGATCTTGAGCATCGTACAAACAAGCGACATCGAGCTACGTCCTCGTCATCCACACCAACCGCGAGAGGCTCTGCTCAACCAGAGATAAGGATGATAAAGCAAGAGCCCATCGATGTGGATGCCCTGGATGATACAGATGTCGAGAACCTCCCAGCGCCAACGATCAAAGATAACCACGTTGAGGCAGAACGTGCTTTTTCGGGAAGAGTTAAATTTGAGGAAGGAGTTGAAGAAGCCGCAGACCTGTCGAGGTATGCTGATCTTGAGCTAACTGACGCTAGAGCAATTTTGCCGCAGGAGCATGAAGCAGATTCGGAGCAACGAGACCAGACGCAGGATTCAGAGGATGAGGGGATGCGTATAGAGGAAGCAAATTCCAAGGAACCCGACTTCTTCTCAAAGCTAGCAGACGAAGGACTAATCGGTGATTATTGATTCACCGTGCTGAATGAGGAGGTTCCTTAGGGAGTGTCTCATGTTCGTAGTTATGACGGACATTTCCAATGTCTGGTAGCAGCATACCTGTGTGGGATATCGGCTTGTATTGCTTCTAAAGAGATATGACCTTTGTAAAATAGAACTAATTGTAGAAAATAAGATGTGTGCTATCCTTGAGAGTTCTCATGATAGCATAAATTATAATGCCACCCCAGGTGCACATGCATCCTCACGGCTTTAGCCGCCATTCAACACGCCGGCAGATCTTCTCCTCATCCCACGAACAACCCCACTCACCAAAATGATCATAATGCATGCAAAGCATTCCATCTATCCATCCGCATCCGCTGTCGGCCCATCTCTAGATTGAAGTATATAGCCCCACGGTAAGTATCTCTCATTGTCCATCAACCGTGAATCCACAATTCGAGCCCGATTACCGATCCTCAATCTCCCGAGCATTATCGGACATTCAACTCAAACTTTGGTACCTCACCTCCACTTTGTTCTCACTCGAAGACGTACGACAATGGCCGAACTGAAGCAGCTTGTTCTAGGCTACGACGGCATTCACCCTTTCGCGAAAGTGGACATTACAGACAGGGCGAGTGTCCAGGAGCTATTGAGGACGCTGCTTGACCCATTGAAGGCGCATTTCTCGCCATTAAAAGCGAGAATCAGAACTCCAGGTGGAAGTGCAGTCAGGTTTGACCAGACAGCGGCGGAGATCGAGGGGACATGTAGGCCACTTTGGGGATTAGCTAGTCTCCTCGCTGGTGGCGGCGAGTATGAGGGGACAGCATGGTGGATTGAGGCTTTGAAGCAAGGCATGATCATTAATATTCCTTATTTATCCTTACACGTCAGATCTAGATATACTTCACTTTTAGATGTACTAGAAATCCGGGGCTATTGAATGATTTCTTTCGACGATGCCGAGATTCAGAAGTACATGCTGACCATAAGTAGGCACTAATCCCGAAAGTCCAGAGTATTGGGGCGATCCTCGTGACAATGACCAACGGATGGTGGAAATGTGCCCTCTTGGGTTTACTTTGGCAGTTGCACCTGTTTTCTGGGATTCATTGTCTGAGAAAGAGCGATCGAATGTTGAGAGCTGGCTCGGCAACAGTATCAATGAGAAGAAGTAAATATCCACTATTCCATACCTTCTGGCTTGCGCTGATGCAGATCCAGCATGCCGAATACCAATTGTATGTACTTCCCAGGATGATGCCCAGCTCCACAAGTCCGGAGAAGTCTCTCGCGATCTTAGGGCAATGCAGTCCGATATCTGCTCTGAGTAATTATTGCGCTGATCTTGGCTTAGGGCTGTGGTTCAGAGTATTCGCGAACCTGGGACTGAAGAAAAATCGAGGAAAGTATTCTCAAGAAAAAATTGAGCAAGACATCGTGCACTTGAACTCGTTCTACCGAGGTGAGGGCTGGTCGAATGACGGTCCAGTTGGGGTATGGCAGCAGGATTACTACAGCGGAAGTTTCGCGATTCAATTTCTTCAGCTTCTATACGCCAAGCTTGCTGAGGATGATGACCCTGCGAAGGCCGCAGAGTTCAAGAAGAGAGCCCAAGATTATGCTCTGGACTTCATTCATTACTTCGACGAGGAAGGACGAGCAACCCCTTTTGGCCGAAGTGTGGGATATCGATTCGCCATGGCCTCTTTCTGGGGTGCCTGTGCTTATGCGGATATTGAGCTTCCAGCCCCATTGACATGGGGTATCGTCAAAGGGTTACTTCTCAGAAACCTGAGATGGTGGCAGACTCAAGGTCAAATCTGGAGCCCCACGGGGACACTGACTATCGGATATGCATATCCCAATATGTACATGGCTGAGAACTACAACTCTCCAATGAGTCCGTACTGGGCATGCCTAGCATTTATATGTTTGGCTGTTCCGGCAGATCATCCGTTTTGGACCTCGGAGGAAGAACCATATCCGACTCACTTGCTGCAAAAAGTGCGAGCTCTGAAGCATCCGGGCCACATTATCAGCTATCTCGGAGGTCACCGCCTTCTCCTTTCATCTGGACAAGCTTGCAGCTATCCAATGAAGGGCACGCATGCCAAATATGGAAGCTTTGCATACAGTAGTGAGTATGCATATTCGGTACCATCTGGATGCTTCACTCTCGAGCAGTTTGCTCTTGCTTCTCAGCTCGGTTTATCAGATGACGGCGGCGAATTCTGGAAAACTCGACGTCTCTGTGAAGAGGCTGTCATCGAGACTCACGAGGACCTTCCAGTGCTCAAGTCTATCTGGAAACCTTTTCCTGATGTCAAAATCAAGACGTACCTTATTCCACCTGTAGAGACAACTCCAAATTGGCACCTGCGAGTCCACAAAACCGAGGCTGGTCGTGAAGTTATGACTGCAGACGGAGCTTTCGCAATTCACAATGAAAGAAAGCCGGATGGCCGGTATCTCGATCTCTACGATTCCAAGAAGTGCGAAGGAACACTTCCTAAAATCATCGGGAACTACGACCTCAACACTCCGGAAGGATGGTCTCCTGGTTCAGTGGGCGCATTCGCTGTGTCTAAAGGTGCTGTGGGCATCGTTGCACTGGAAGCTAATACCCCGAGAACAGCAATGCACGTGAATGCTGACCCAAACACGAATTTGATGGAGGCAAGAACGATTATTCCAACTCTGCAGCATACGATAAAGAAGGGCGAGACTGTGTGGTACATCACGGCGATTTATGCAAAGCCTCCTCAAAAGGACGTTGCTCCCGAGACTTATCTTGATGGATGGGAGAGCAAGCCTATTATTCCTCAGTGGCTCAAGGACGAGATGGCATGAGCCTTCATGATTGCAGAAAACCAATAAAGAATCAGCCTCATAAAACAGCATCTAAAGGACCAATCGGCTTGATATGGCGTGATTGCGCCCATACGGAAGAGCTTGCCTGAATCCGGATATCCAACGAAGGCCCGCATCTAGGGTTGCACCGCGAATTCGCACCATGCAGCCCAAATTGGATCGGAAGCATTGTTTCACAAACATTCGGACGCTATAAGATGCGCTTACACTCTCCGCTCACACCCTTCTGGACTTTTTCTTTAATGCAGGTCATCGCCTTGACTGGCACCTAAAGTTTCTTGGCCTGCAAACAAGAGTTAACCACGAACAATTCCTCCATCAATCGCCATCTGACAATCCGCGAGCAGCTGTGCCACCGGACCAAAATCTTAATGGCTTGTTCGAGGGTAGAGACTAGCGCACCCCTCGGTTGACGAAAAGAGCATCAATGGGTAAATCGCGAGTGCGGGGCCCCAGTCACCAGTTCGGACCCCTCGAGGATCAGCGGTGCGGATGAACGCGTAGCGGACGTTTGTTCCTATCCCTTTCCTTGCTTCGAAACATTGGGAAGCTTTTCATCCGTTCCGTAGCGAGCGCTTATTGGTTGGTTATATTCTGGGTAGATGCATTTATCCGTCTTGGCTATCAGATGAGAGTTGATGATAGAGGGATTGAGCTGGGGTAATCGACTTCTTGGGTCCAAATGCCCTTGCTAGGTAGTTTGTATTTGCAGCCGGTGATCTAGAAAAGGATGTACTTGAACCGTCGACGTCCTCTTCGCGATCACAGCTTCCCTGTTGAGGATTAAGAAGAGATATCTGGTTACCTGGATCCTCTGTAAATCACGAAAAAGTAGATTACTGGAGCATCGCGGAACTAGGTCTACCACAATGGCGAAAACAACGTTCCTCCAGAAGGTCGTGAAGAATGAGGCGATGAAAAGGTTTGTGGAAACCTGTCCTCCTAGATGCGCTGTACTGATTTGAATATGATAGTGATCCGCCTGAGATCTACGGTAAAGTTCAATGGCTCTCGATACGTTATATGAGTACTAATAGCAAGGAGGCTGGCGTGTGTTCGTATTGGGTATGTTCCTTCTGATTGCGTTGGTATCGGCATGGTCATCACTTCGAGGCCTTGTCTTCTAGAACGCATTATGTTGTATTGAATGCTAATTCGTCCACAGCATGCTCAGGTACGAACTTACCACTTTCATTGGGAGATGTACGCCTCAGAAGGGAGACGTTGAGTGAAATGGAATTCAATAGACGATACTAACGTCTAAAAGCTTGCTTCGGTGGGATGTTATTTGGATGGGGTATGTTTGGCTCCCACATTAAAGATATATTCTGACGTGAAAACAGACATTGGTTCAATTGGAGGCATCATTGTCATGGAAGCGTTCCTCAAGTTAGTATGTTATGCCCTGTAGCGCGCAGCTGCTAACCCATCAACAGAAAATATAACATCACACCCGCCACAACAGCCTCTTTGACTAGTAATAGTGAGTTGTGACCTGAAGCCTGATTTACGGACGATCTGACCTTTAAAGTTGTTAGTACACTTCAGGCAGGATGCTTCTTCGGGTCTTTGATTGCATACTATGTTGCAGACAGGTGGGGACGAAAGGTCTGTGTTTGCCTAGAATATCGATGCATTCTTCAAGTATTGACGAAATTTACTAGCCTTCTCTCTTGATCGCAGCGGGAGTGACAATCCTCGGTATCATCATCCAATCCTCTTCCGATGGCCATATCTCAGCTCTTTACGTCGGTCGTCTCGTCTCCGGCTTCGGTGTTGGCGCAGCAAGCATGCTTACCCCACTATACGTCAGCGAGAATGCTCCGCGTGCCATCCGAGGCGGCCTGACTGGACTCTACCAGCTCTTCATTGCAGCCGGAACAATGTTGAGTTTCTGGGTCAATTACGGAACACACAATAACTTCAAGCCGGTAAAGACGAACAATGCTACTTGGCAGGTACCTTTGGCACTTCAGTGCTTGCCAGCTCTTTGCTTATTTTTGGGAATTTGTTGCTGTAATGAGTCCCCAAGATGGTTGGCTAGGCAGGACAATTGGGAAAAGGCGACAAAAGTGTTGTCTAAGGTCACGAAGTAAGTTCTAACCGTGTAATGGGGGCCGTTTGTGCTAACCCTTGATAGCCTTCCACCTGATCATCCTTACGTCCAGATGGAACTAGACGAAGTAAGTTACCAAATTCTTTGCCAGGGGAAATTTGGACTGACAGGAGTATAGATGAGAGATCAACTAGAGAACGAGGTTCGTCCATTTAGACCAACGTCATCGAGATTGAGCATACCTAAAAATTTATAGCGACGTTTGGTTGGAGGGGCATCCTTTATGGACTTGCAGCGTGAGATGTGGACCATCAAGGGAAACAGAAACAGAGCTCTTATCTCAATCGGACTTATGGTCTGCCAACAGGTATATCCATTTACACCTTCAAAATTTGTGCTCAGCTGACACTTTCTATATAGATGACTGGAACGTATGTATACCTCTCGTATCAGTAAATGGCTCCTACTAACTTGCTTCGAGCAACGCCATCAACTATTACGCTCCAACCATCTTCCTTGACCTTGGTATCCCAGTAAGAATTTTCAACATGTCAGCTCCTTTTCCTCGCAAACTGATCCACTAACTCTCTACCTCACAGAGTTCCAATACCGGACTCTTCGCAACCGGGATCTACGGCGTCGTCAAAATGGTAACCTGTGCCGCGTTCCTCCTCTTCGCCGCCGATTCGCTCGGCCGTCGAAGATCCCTCCTCTGGACCTCAATAGCCCAAGGCCTCGCAATGTTCGTAATCGGCTTTTACGTGCGTTTTGACCCTCCCGTGAAAGGTGCCGCCATCCCACCCGTCGGCTACTTCGCCCTGACCTGCATTTTCCTCTTCGCGGCATTCTTCCAATTCGGTTGGGGACCTTGTTGTTGGATTATCGTCTCTGAAATTCCGACTGCGAGATTGAGAGCTATGAATGTAGCAATTGCAGCTGCTACGCAGTGGCTGTTCAACTTCGTCGTTGCGCAGGCTGTGCCGCATATGCTTGTTACCGTCGGAAAAAGTGGCTATGGAACATATTTCATTTTTGGGAGCTTCTGCTTTAGCATGTTTTTCTTCGTGTGGTTCTTCATTCCCGAGACGAAGGGGATGAGTTTGGAGAGTATGGACGACATGTTCGGCGTCACGGAGATGGCAAAGGGACATGATGAAGAGCATGGAACTGATGAACTTGAAAAGGGCCCGAACACGGAGGTTCAGGAGAGCACGGCTGATGCTGCAAGAGCTGTCGCGCCGACGACTGCCAACGAAAAGGAAGTACAGGTATAAGTGGTGATGTACTTTTTGCATGGTTTGACAAAGGTTTGATCGGAATGTCAAGAGGATTCGATCGAACTAGGCGGCTGCATAGCTTGTATTTTGAGGAGTCTGTTTCCAAGTAAATATTCTTTAAGTATAGTCGCCTCGCCGAACAATGTATCGGGGCACTGAACATGTATTGGTCTATCTTAATTCGACCCGGAAGGTCTCCAAGTTTTACATTAAAAGCTAAGCCGTGAACTCGATTTCCGAGTAGTTTAGATGTATCACGTGCCACGTCTCAAGCTGACGCGAATGGAAATTCATGATCTCATCAATTCGTCAGTACTAATGAGTGTTACAAGTGTCTCTCAAGCGAGGTCGACGAAAAACCTAGATATAAGAATGCTCTTCCGAGCTCGGAATACTTCTTCTGCTTATGGAGTTCAAGCCATCCAAGTAAGCGAGCTGCGGAAAGGGGCAGAGGAGAAGCGAGACTGCGTAGTGAATGCGTGTGATGAGCTGCTACTTCGTTAACGAGAACAGCCGTTGAATCTATTGCTCTCGTGTGGAGATGAGTTTCCTATCGTCTGTTATGTACAAAGTATCGAGGGGAGAACCACATAACGTGATTATTTCCGGCAGATCCTTAGGACGCATACCTTAGGTAACAATGATTCGGGACTCAAACCCCCACGAGAGCGAGTTGGAGAACTTCTACGATTCAACAGAAAAGATTAATTTGCAAATGAAATCCCAAATCGAATTGAAAGCTCCAGTCTCCAAAGCATGCATCACTCAATTTTTGAGACTTCGGGTGCAAAGGATTTCCCACATCGCCATCTCCTACAGGTCATTTAGGCCTTGATGTTAGGCAATGTTACTTCTCCTCCTAGTGCATCCCATTCCATGCTGCTCCACCTCATAGCGTACCATCCTTAACCCCTTGAATCCTAGCAAAAACCTCACTAGCATCCAAATAAATCTCCACCCTCTCAATCACCGCCCCTTCCTCTCCCTTCTCCTTCCTCATCTCCCCCAAGTCCACCTTCTTCATCCTCTCGCCCACATCATCGACAAAATAAAAGATCGCTAGAGCAGGGATTTTGATCTCCTTCGCCTCGGGATCGCCTTTCACGACGTAGGTGATGAAATCACGGAGGAAGAGCTGGCCCTTGTTCGGAAGGATGTCGAAGGAGCGGATTTCGTGGTGCATGGATTGGAGGAGTGGGAAGACTTGGTTGAAGAACTGGGGTGAAGAATGGAGTTAGTGAGGGTCTGGATTGATAAGGAAGGCGTGCGACCGAAGAGTGAGGAATCACGAGGAGAGGAGAATGTGATGTAAGTACTTCAATGACGTTGTCCCGTCCGACGATAGTCTCGTTGTTTGCAAAGGTCATCTTCGCATCCTTCGTGAAGAATATGTGATGATAGTTTGTTGTTAGAGAATCTGCTCCTTTGTGCCACTGTATCCAAGAATCAGTACTAAATCCATATATTTACCCTGCACACAACAATACCTTGTACAGCCAAGCAGCAATTTCTTCTTGAGATAAAGCTTGGAGAGACATAGCGATAATTCAGATCTAGTATAATAACCCTAAGAAGCTACGAGGACAGCAAGAAGAGTTCCGTGAGAGATGGGTCAATCTGTGCAGCTTTATATGGCATAAGGAGCTCGACCGAGGACAGGAAACGTGACCTCGGAAACTTTTCGGGCAGTTCATAAAAACGTGCTTGGAAATCAAGAAGAAAGAGGACTTATATAGTTATATTGGTTGGTTCTGGCGACAGATAAGATACAATTGGAAGAAGCTGCAGGTTGATTGCTAATTGTGGAGCGGAGTGGACATAGGTGTGCTGTTTGGGGTCCTGGCTCTGCCGCGACTTGAAATCGCAATCAAGCAAATAGACAGCGGAGGTCTCGTTACATATGTAAAAATCATTCATTCGAGTTTTCGGAAACATTGATTCCAAATTGGGCACAGGCATGAGCATTAGCATCCTAAATTCGGAATCATTGGGATAATCTTGTGCTGCTTCAAAGTATGGTTCCCGCAGCTTGATAGCACGAGGAAGATGGTTCTCACTCACCATTAGAGAAAGGTTTCCTTTAATCGATTGATCGCTGTTCTTCATTCTCATAAACGTACGAGTGAAGCTGAACCACCATAATTCCCCATGCTTTTTGCTATGCACCGATACCTAGAGCCCCCATGACTATTGAAAGTCGAACCCGAAATCTACTATATTATTTGGGTCCTTGAGCATACTGCTCAATATACTTAGCTAATTTCTCTGCGCCTTCCGGAGTTATGGAATTGTAGTTGCTTGCACGAATACCGCCCACGCTTCGGTGGCCCTTCAGTCCTGTAAGACCTTGATCGGTGGCGCCTCTCAAAAATGATCGCTCAGAATCATCAATGCCGCTTGCAAGCTATCTAGGTGTTAGTATTTCAAGGATAACCCATGATTCGTAAACATACATGTGTGACTCGGAAGCAAATATTCATTCTTGAACGAGCACTTTTGTCAGGGACAATCTGAAAATTTGTTAGCATTATGAAGACGAACAGTGGATCAGCAAGCACATACCTTATAGGAGTCAGGATACTTGTCAAGTGCGGCATAAATCAGCGTAGCTTTCTTCTCAGCTACCCTTTGTTGACCATCAACCTTATCCGGGAAAGTTTCGAGTAACTTTTGAAGCACAAGGTCCGCAATATAGACACTAGGAGAGTCAGTTCGCTTCAGTGATTATTTTTTCGATCCACTTACTCAAATATGCTAAGAGTGTTGTAGAGACTGTTGTTCTTTGCGATTGTCTCGTATGATAACACAATGGGTCCAATTGGCAAGCCAAGCTTTCGAAGAAGAGTTGGTGCAGGGGTGGCTACCGCTGGAGGGAGAAGACTCTTCTTGATGATGACAACTGTAACACCAGTGCATCCCAAGTTCTTCTGTGCACCAAAAAAGATTACAGAGAAGTTCTTCACTGGTATCCGCCTTGAGAGAATATTCGATGACATATCGGCCACTACAATTAGATCGTCCTCTCCGCCACTTAGTTTCAAGGCCTCAGGAAACCCCGGAAATTCGACACCGTCGACGGTCTCGTTATCGCAGTAATACACCATCGCGGGGTTTTTAGAGAGCTTCCAAGTTGACTCTTCAGGGATTTTTCCAAATTTGCCGTCGTTGATTTGTCTCGCATCAGCTGCAATATTGACGTGTTCAGGGCCAATCAATCGGGCTGCTTCTTGGCTGGCCTTTAATGACCACGAACCAGTGACAATGTAGTCAACCTTGAGCTCTTGATCCACTGCATTCTGCATTTCTTTCAGAAGAACATCTTCTGGGAGATCTTTTCCTTCCGGGATGTTCAATTCCTTCAATAACTTCTGCTTGCGGCGTGCCACCCAGACGTTCACCAAATTGTAGACCGTGGCAGAAAACTCCCCACTTCCACCACCTTGCATGAACAGGATCTCATAGTCATCTGGGATATCCAGGTAGTTCGCAAGATCTGCTTTGGCCTTATTCAGAACACCAGTTGCGAGTTCGGATCTGTGGGAATGTTCTGCCAGTCCCAATCCAGTATCATTGTAATTGACTAACGCCTTTGCAGCTGTGTCCAGAACACTAGATGGTAGCAAGGCTGGCCCGGCACCGAAGTAGGTGATTTGATCCCGAGTAGGCATAGCGGTTTGAAAACGAGTGCGACGGCGTCCGCTGTTAGGAGGTCGCGGCGGAACGTAGTCTAGTCGTTCGCCGTTGAGAGTAATGAGGGGTAGATTGAGATCTCTGTTTCTGGGAGTTTGTGGAGCAATTGATCTCTTAGCTTCTCGACGTGATCTGAAGTAAAGAAAAGTTAGTCCAAGGAATGATAACATTGTAATAAAGCTGATATGTAGCACCACAATTAGAAGCTCCCTCCGATTGCGGAGGCTCTGGCGGTATGTATTGAGTGTAATGAATGCTTAGATGTGATTGAAAAACATAACTTACAGCTTCAATTGGTATCAATACAACGTCTAGCCGTTCCTGCTTCCGGTGAAAAGAGAAAGAGAAGTAATTGGGGAAGGAAGCGTTCTTATATGAGTCAACAAGAAGGCGCCGACTTCCCCAGGTTTTTCGGTGCAGGTGGTTGCGGTGGGATGTTTAGCGCCATGTCGACCCCTGTCCATCTCCTCTTCGGCAGCCTTGCAATTGCCGAACAAGCTTCAACCTCCATCTTCAGCCTTGTATTCTTCCAAGCCCTATATTGCTGTCTTTTATGGTCGGGATGTTGGTGATGCTCTACGTGGACGATTGATGTACCGATGGAAGAGTGAGAGTCAACATGGCTGAACGTAAGATGTCAGAGGCGTCGGGGCCTGCCAAGGTGCAGATACCTGCTGCTTCATTTCGTATGTTGGCAGAACAGGAGTGTTGGAGCACTGCTAAAAGATTATAGCGACGCATAATTCTCCTCGAGTATGGTTCCTGACATCCTCTCTATCTCCGCTAGCTGTGAGATTGATCAGACTGCTCCTTGCACATGGTGACTACGTTGCAGCAGGCCTGCCGCCCGCTGAAATGGCCGACGAGGACCGCAATGCCGAATATAGGGAGTTGATAAATGAGTGTAGGAGTGGCAGAAAGGATAGAGAAGGGTGGAAAGACAGGATACGTGGCATAAGATGTGATGGAAGAGTTATGGGACAGTGCGGAGCTGCGGTGGCAGAAGCCGTAGACACGTTTGGGCGCATCGACATCTTGTTATGCTGTACTTCGGAAGGTTTGTATATCTTGAAGAAATAGCTTGGGAGATTCCTGACATTCAACTAGCCGTTGTCGGTACCGTCGAAGAGCTCTCTACCTCTACCGCAACACAAAACCTCGTCCGAGACCAGTTCGAGATCATATTCTTCAGCCAAGTCAACTTTATCAAGGCGACGCTTCCACTTCTTCGGGAGAAGCACAATGGACATATAATTATTCTTACCAACATAGGTGGGCATATAGGCACTCCTGGCATGCCAATGTACTGCGCTTCGACCTGGGCATTGGAAGGATATTGCGACTCGCTGGCATACGAAATCGCGCCTTTCAATATCAAATTAACGATTGTTCAACCCAACAAGGAGATCACAGTTCTAACGAATAAAATCACTTTCGCTCCTCAACTTCCTCAGTATGAGAGCTCGAATAACCCCGCACCAGGATTGAGAGATATCCTGACAAATGTTGTTAATATGCACCCAGACACGAGGATAGATGGAGCCAAGAACGGTGGCAAAGAGAAGACCGTGTCCAGATACCCAAAATTGCCCAGCGATGCGCGGGATAAGCTAGTTCTGGAGACAGTTCATGCTTTAACAGCAATAGGAGGGCACGAGAACCCTCCCGCTCGACATATTGTAGGATATGAAGGAGTGACTTCAGTGAAGGAGAAGCTTAAGACAGTCAGTGAAGAGTTAGAAGATTTTGTGGAAGTCAGTTGTGCCGTGGATATCTTCAAGAGTGAAGTTGGCAGAGCAGCTCTTACAGGGCCAAAGGTAGATACAAATGCTCTTGGATCAGCATTGCCTGGCCCATCGACTTAAATCTATGCTCAGGCGAAATTTAAAATTTGAAAAGCAAATTTATTTGACTCTCTTTTGCCAGTAGTAACTGCCAGCATTCTGAAGTCTAAGGTGCAGCGGAGGCAAATCTATCTTCCCTGCACTCAGCATCTCGAGTATCTGGTGCAGCCCAGAGAAACGTTTCAGCACAGCACGATTTATCAGAGCCGCTAATTATCGCATCTGCCATCTGCTCAAAACGCAGCTGAGTTCTAGAAACTACTCTCACAGACCACGTTCATCCATAGCCTTCTTGAAAACCTTCCAGAAACCCACCAAATGGGGAGGGCTAATCAAGGTCCGATGGGTGCCTCCAACCTCATGGTATCTAGCACAACCTCCTTCGACGTACTTGTTCCAAATCGAGATATGCTCCTCAAGCCACTCCTTCATAGTACGAGCCTTGACCAAACCAATCAGCGGTCCCGTATAAAACACATCCATATGCTTGACCTTTCCCTCCGGGCCCCACTCTGCGATGCATTTCTTGAGTTGAAGAGCGAGGTGTGCCCAGTTGTCCAACTTCTCGCGAGTCATGCCCAACTCGTGTAATCTCTGAGCAGGAGCAAGTTCAAAGATGTGATCAAGCACTTCCTCGTGGGTGTACTCACGCATGGCTGGCAGGATGGAATAAGCGTATTTCTCCTCAATTAGATCGTGGAAGAAAGCCAGCGTCAAAGCGCACTCGTACCAATCGTAGCTCTTTGCTCTGGCTTTGAAGAGAGGGGGCTGATCAATAGTAGCCAGGAATTGAACCTCTTCTCCGATGTATTTCAGGTATTTGGCCATCTCGAAGGCAACGATGGAACCGAAGGAGTAGCCGACGAATAAGTAAGGACCTTTGGGTTGGACGCGGCGAATTGCAGCCAGGTACGTGGTAACGGCCTCATTGAACGAACTGAAGAATGGTTCGCCGTTGAATCCTCGGGCTCGGAGAGCGTAGACAGGACGGTTGGTGATATATCGGGAGATGTTGAAGAAGATTAAAACCTCGCCGACACCTGGGTGGATGAAGAAGATCGGAGTCTTCGTGCTATTGGGGTTGGGGTTCAAGACCACAATGGGATCATAAGCGGCCAGACCAGAACTTGCATCACCAAAGAGAGTCTTTCGGATGTCCTTAGGAGCATGGGACATGTCGGCGGTGGTTTCTTGCTTAGGCATTCTGTCCAATATTGTCGCTAGATTAGCGATTATCGGGTGCGCAAACAATGTGGTGACAGGAATGTCCCTGATGTTGAGGGACTTTTGCAGCGCGACTTTGATGCCTAGAACATCAAGTGAGCTAGCACCAAGTTCAAATAGATCATGTCTGACCCCGACTTGGAGTCCGATGGAGCCAAAAAGATCATTATAGATCTGGACAATCGCCTTCTCCGTGAATGTACCTGCTTCTTGGTACATTGTCGAGGTAAATCCGGCGGTGAGTACAGTGTCCCGCTGAATGTAATTGTCCATGTCCCCATTCTCGAAGGACTTTTGCAGCTTGGAGCGAGACACCTTGCCCAAAGCGGATTTCTGCAATTGTCCCTCGTCAAGAGGGACAATCTTGTGGGGACGGACACCACAGTACGTAACTATGGCCTTGCTAATCAATGTCCCTGCTTGTACCCGAGTAGCAGGGTCATTGAAACCTTCCTTCGGAAGGTATGCAACAACCAATGACTCAGTGTTTGAGCCAGGCGACCGAACAGCAAACACAATCGTAAATGTTGGTGTGATGCCTGGAATATTGGCACCATCAATTGCATTTTCAATCGCCTGAGGTTGGTGATTAACCCTACTTGAATGTCAGTTTCAAAGATGCACATCTAATGTTTTAAGTCGCTAGGACACTTACCCATTCACAATGACCAAGTCCTTGTCCCGACCTGTGAGATGCAGGCGGCCATTCTCGTCCAGGTACCCAATGTCCCCGGTTCTGAAATAGCCATCGGCAGTGAATGCTGAAGCAGAGGCGCTCTCGTTGTTATAGTACTTTTCAAAAACAACAGGGCCCCGCAGCAGCAGCTCGCCGTCGGAAGAGATTCGAATGTTAATGCTACCAGGAGCACCAACACCGAGACAAGCAAATTGGCTCTTGCGACTGACATCATATATAGGACAATCGTACGTGTTGTAGATTGATCCAGCACAAGTCTCTGTCATCCCAAAACCTGGGCGAATGAATGACAGCGGTACGCCGAGTGGCAACAAATGTTGCGTTAGCAGCACACATGTCTCTACAATATTGTACTCTCCCCCAGAGATTAGAGCTCGCAGGCAGGACAGATCAAAGCCTAGTAATGTCTTGTAAGTATAAGGACATTCAAAATCGAGCGAATATGCTTACTATCACCAGCATTCAAATGTGCAGAAAAGCTGGGGAACTTCTGGACTAAAAGTCCCAAAAAGAAGTTCGGTGCAAAGGTGTAGGCAACTCTGTGTTCATTGATCCGTTGAAGAAAGGATAATGGGTTGCTTAGAACCTCCTCTGAAGGAATAGTAACTTGGTTGGCGCCGAGGTACATAGCGTGCAGGTGTATCTCGATCAAGTGAGCGACGTGATCTAATGCGGTCCCTGCATAATACCATGTCAGTTTTATCGTTTTGATATTTGTAGCGACGAGTTCGAAATGAACCAGGAGCGATAGGACATGCATGTGCAGAAAGTAGACTCATGTTTTAGGATTGTGAAAGAAGGTAGACTTACAATTCAGGAAAACATCATTAAAGGTGGTTCCGTGTAGAGCGCTCTTTCCTTTGACCGAGGCAATAATGTTGGCATTTGTCAAGCAGACTACTTTTGCATTTCCAGTGCTTCCTGATGTGAGCATGAGAATAGCGAGATCGGAAGTCTTTTTTTTATGGCCTAGGTAGTAGACAGATAATCCATTGAAGTCCCAGAACTCGCCTGTTCCAGTGACATCGGTAGGAAAAGGACGATGGGGCAGGATGCGGTGGCGACTCTTCTCGACTTTGCTGACGGTCCATAACTTGAGGCCGTCAACAATCTGGAATTGCGGCTCGAGATTGCTAGTCGTAAGGATAAGTGGGTTATCAAGCGTTTCCTTGAGGTTCCTGATCTGCTTTGTCCGTTGTATGAGATTCTCTTGAAGCTTCGGGCACATACAAGGTATACCACCAGCGCAAACCACAGTCCAGAACCAGTGTATGCCATCGAGATCATTGTCAGTGTAGATTAGAACGGTATCAGTCTTGTGCATAGCCATAAGGGACTGAATGACAGGTGACTCTGCCCTAACGTTCCGGAGCAGGGTCCTATACGAGATCCAACCAGTGACATGTCTGTTCCCCACATTGTCCTCGGAATCGCCATCATCATTATCATTGGTGTTGCCATCGTACTTGGAGTTCTCAGTGACTTCGCGCTCGAGGCCTGCTGGAAGATCGATGAAGATTCCATGCTCCCACTCGTTTTCGGCTGCGACCTCCAAAATTTGGAAGATATTCTCAGGAGGTGCCATGATGCAAACAGATTGAGAAGGAAAGAGTATGTATCGGGGTAGACAAGAAGTATCCGAAGGTGATGTAAAGTTGCGGTGGTTGAGACGCGTCGAGTGGAAGAAGCGCAGATCGTGGAGGCGTTCTTGTATGGAGGCAGCAGAGGTAGGTTCAGCAAGCGAAGTTAGGAAACGGCGTCTGCATCCATTGCTACTGGCAATTCACTAACTTCCATTCACTTTTTAAACTGTTTTGCTGTTCCTCCTGAGCTGGTGGCCGAAGCGAGACGCTAGATTGGAGTGATGGACCCCAACATCTAGAAACACAGTTAACGTCCTATGCTGTTGTCTCCCACGTACTAGAAAGCTGAACTGGCGTTGAGGCTAGTGCTGTGGAGTTTGAGGGCATAGCCCAAATAGCCTATTGCACCCGTAGCGCAGCCATTGTTCGAAGTTGTGGTGGCCAATTGCAAGTCTTCCACATCCTAACTACGGTCAGCACTGACATGGAACGCTTCTAGATGATAGAGATCCAATTGAAAAGAAAACGGAAATAGTGTTGGAAATGTATAACAATAATAGCTCAGAGTAAAATTCTGCAGCCTTGATGCTTTGCTAGTGTTTGAGTACACTATAGGCAAAACCACACTGCTGTCTTATAATGCAGCAAACTTAGACCCCAAATAAACGGGTCTGACTAATACAATGGCTGATCTTAGAGTACAGAAGTAAAGCAATGAGCTCTCGGACTCAGATTGTCTCCCATGCATACAGAGTAGGTGTGAGAGAGTGAGCTGCCCGTGAAGCCAGAAAGTAAAGTCCTTGCCTCCAGGGACATCCATTGACAGTGCAAAGCAATCATGACAAAACTAGAACTTACTTCGGATTCTTTATTTTGCGCCTTCCAAAAGGCATGGCACTGTTCGAGATAAGAAGTCAGCTTCAATGAACGAGGTTTTTGGGGTCGCCTTCCTGTAGTTTCCCTTCCAATAGTGAAGTTAGTATATCACCAAGGGTCGTCGATGTAGCAGCTCACCTCTAGATCATTTCTGATCTTGAACATTAATATTCTAGTGCCAAAGCATGTGCCTTGAATGAACAACATGATCAGGTTTTTCTCTTACAAGCAGATCGAAATAACAGTCTTATGTGCCATTGTTTTCATAGCGTTCAAAGGCGAATGCGAATCCTAGGATCTGCGGAGTATCTAAAAAAGATGCGAGAGGATGATAGTTGCCCTGTAATTTAGCACGCCACTCTGTGAAAGGAGATCTCCAACTCCAAGAAGGCGGGGAAGACAGATGCGGAATATGTGATTCCAGGGAAATGGGGTGTCCGCTTCATTCTGCCATGGCGTGTTGTGTAGTTTTCAAAGAGGACAAAGCTCAACACAGGCAGTTATTGAAATTTTCGTTGCTTTATTCTAGATATTTCAATTAGAGACGGGTTCGGCACAAGTAAAAAAAAACTTTTACCATTGAATTATCTGGAAGCGGCATGATAATAGCGGGGCCTTGTCGTCTGATGTTGGATTGCGAAAGGGATTGGCAAGTAATAAAGAGTAACACTCCCCGAGATAGATGCAATGATGAAAGCGTCTTTGTCTAGATCCCATAATGTTCTTGTTTCTTAGTTAATAGGAGGTGGCCTTCTTTACGACCTCTAGCGGGAGTGGGGTGAGAAATAATCCCCTAGACCCTTATGTTAATAGAAATCTTTTGAGGAGGGTACTACGCCACAAGACTCGGCTCAGCTCGGTAGCTTTCAAGCAAGCATACTCCTTCAATAAGCCCAAGACGCCGAAGTAGCCCTGGAGACCAAATCCTTGAAGCCTTTGGCGGAGGCTTCTTCCAGCGGCTCCCAGTCAAATCGCATCGATTTTGAATTACTCTTCGCTTTATGCAGGGGTATACCGAAAACAGTGTCAGCGCTTATGAGGTAGCGAAGCATTCGACAATAAACAATGATTACAAGCCTTGATATTCTGGGGTTTGACAATTATCGTCAGCGTTCACTTTGGCAAATGTTCTAGAGATGCTAGGATATACCAATTCCAAAAACATATCCTGATACCTGGGCGGCGGGTCCCAGTACAGCTGTATTGGTGACGAGACTCATGGCTGGAGAACACACTCCCTGGCGAAAAAGGGTAGAATGTCAACAAGGATCATTCTGCTCTGATTTCATGGTCAACCCAGTTACCACAAGTAAAGGTCAGCTTATTATGAGGATATATCAGGCTTCCCTCCACTGGCTACTCCAATTTGCCTGTATGATATAGCAGATTCTCGACACTTCCAACAGGCTTTCCGCTACTCGGCGCTCAATAACGCCATTGGTAAGTTGCCAGTAGGCTAGGATGATATGAAAGGGACTTGGAACCACAACCTCTGTGGTGTTCGAGCGTCATTATAACCAACAAAGCCTGGCTTGGTGTTGGAGTACGCGATTATATTGTCCTCATTTGGGTACTTCAGTGGCCTGACCAGTTTCCTGCGACATCTCCATGTTTCGATGGTATCTATTATTGTGATGGTATCTGGAGCACGTTCGTCTGCATTGGATGTCGAAAAGATCTAGAAAACCTTCGGTCCCCTTCTTTTCCTCCCCGATGGGTACTTGCTTTGCTCTTGTAACTTGTTAGCTGTGTCTCATTAATTGATCAACAGGGATCATACAAGCAATTATCTCCAAAGATTGTGCCCAGGCTGTGTATACTTCTCACTTTCTCCTTGCGGTTCCTTGGATCTAAACAGACACTTGGAGGCCTAGAATTTGAGATCTTCGAGAAACTCCGTTGCAAGGAGCTATTGACTGCTTGCGATGCTCATCAGAGATTGGAAGAGAATCCAAAGTTATTTGATGGTCTTGTCGGACAGACTCTGCCATGCGTTGGTCAGTATCATGCCTTTTAATCTATGCATTGTTCAAGAGATCGCTGCATCGCCCACAGTATCTGACACTGATCGAGGTGGGACAGGATACAAACCTCAAGCCGCCCTGGTAAGCAAGATTTCGAAGTACCCATTCCACAATGCGACAATCTATCTGGAGTTGGAATTACTAGAAAGCGATCTGAACCATGTAACATACTGGAGAAGAGTATTTGCGCTGTGCAACTCAACGACCGCAGTAAGCAGGCATAAGCTTGTCTTAAAGATTAAGCCATGCACGTCTAAGTATAAGCAATCATACCGTGAAACCGTACAAAGAAGCGCCAGGAAACCTAGTAGGGTCGAAATGTGAGAACATGTGATAGTAGTGGTTTTGTCTCGGCGCTCTCGCCTAGCGCACATCTGCTTTCATCTTGGTAAGAATTCAAGCCAACCTCATCCACCTTTCCAGCAGCCGACTTGCCACAACTCTTAGTCAAATCCTTCGTCAATACTTTCCCTATGGCTTCTGTTAAACGCAGTCTTAAGGCTAA